>JBCHWC010000081.1:0-626350 GCA_039654765.1 Mylopharyngodon piceus
TGTCCTTGTTTTTCAAGTAGTCTCTGAGTTTCTCGGCCCATTCAGGATACTGCATAATGTCAATTTTAATGCCACGTATGCTTTCCTTTGGCTTTGTCAGTCTGTGTGCTTTCATCTGAGATATCATTGTGTGCATTTCAAAGGCGTCTTTGATATCAAAGGAGACTTTTTACTCTTGAAATCTTTCAGTTACAATGTTATATTTACACATTTAGAATCTTTGAGAAAATGTCATTACATTTTGATCCTTTTCATTAAAAAAAATCTTCTAAACTATTTCCTTTCAGTCATTTATGGGGGTTTATGACTTTTAAGTTAGCATGAAATGCCCATCACAAGCCTTTTTGTGATATGAGTTTGCAGTGGATTTGCAGGTGACTCTCGAAACAACGCCGGCATCCACTTTCCAAATGGTAATTACTTTTATGTTTCAAATCTCTCATTATCTGCTGTATTTAAAATTACAGTAGCCTGTGAAACCCAGGAGACATCCGGCTGAAAAAGTTATTTCAGAAGCGGAGACTCAACATTTGACTTTTTTTTTTTTTTTCCCAAAATATTGTGCACTGATTAAAGGTGCAGTAAGAAAACTGAAATCAACATAGCTCTTCGCTGGGTGGAAATGAGCTCCAAAGTTAGACTTCCCCTCAACATTCCGTTCACTATCCAACAAAAGGGTCTCCTCATCAGCAAACATCATCGATGATAGTAAGTTTGCTTGGTTGAGACATGGCAGCAAAGAAAATGACTTTTTAGAGTTGAATCACGCATGTCCTCCTGGGTTTGTTTATATTTCGCAACCTCGTATGTCCAGACACGGGGGAGGTCTCGCGATACTTCACAACCCGATCTATAAAGCATTATAAAGTGCTTTATTATTATTATAATATTTTCTTAAGGACAGAAAAATCTCTGCTAATGCTGTAAACTATATACAGGGAGCGCTTTCTTGAACATTTCTATAATATTAAAGGTTACAGTTAACAAAAGAGGCCAAACTATTAAATTCAGTTTCTATTTATTTTTAGATATAATAATCAACACAGTTACTGTCATAACTTGTTTTCATGACAAATTTATTTAAACATATATTAAGACATTACTAACAGGTAAAGTAAATATAATGAATATATAAGCTAATAAAGTGCATATATTTAGTGAAATGCTCCCTCTAGAGTTCATTTCTCTAGTGAACTAACATGCTGTGGACACTGAATGACTTGCCTGAGGTAAATGTAATGCTGCATGAGATATTATTCTCAAGCTGTTTTATTGATGTCTTTCCTCGGTTGAAACACTGGTTGAGAGATTACACATAAACATATCTATGCATTAGGGCTGTCACAATTCCTCGATTCAGTTCGAGTCCTCGATTTTTAAAAATCCTCGTGTCGAGTAACCGGCAAAATACTGAAAGTGGTGCATTCCACGGACGAGAATCCATGAACTGCATTATTAGACAGGTTTCAAAGGCTGCGGCTGCGTGATGTATTAAAACCAATTAAAAATTAAAATACAGCATAGTGATAGTGAAATCACAAAGGCTGTGATTAAATTAAATAAATGCGCTGAGGGTGAAGCACGACGCTTTAATTTACATGCGTGCAGGTTATGAGTTTCTTCTGTCTCAGAGCGGCTCCGTTCATAGAAGCTTTGCACAAACTCGATCTCTACACGTGCTGTTTGCTTGGGTTTCCAATAACGTGCATTTGGGGATGCGTAATGTCTAACGTGCTTTGTGTTTCATACGAAGTGTTGCACTGTTTTACATGCGTGGAATGCGTCTCAGCAGCTCGGTTAACAAACTCCATCTCTGCATATTCTGTTTGGGTTGCTTATAACGTTCATCTGGGAATGCAATGTGCGCCATTTCACCAGATTTGTAATGTAAATCACTTATAAACCTAAGCAAACACAGGAGAACACATCAATGTTTCTAAATATGCGAACTAAATACACAATTTCAAACTAAAAGTTTAAAGGAACACTCCACTTTTTTTTGAAAATAGGCTCATTCTCCAACTCACCTAGAGTTAAACAGTTGAGTTTTACCTTTTTCGAATCCATTCAGCCGATCACGATGTAACTACAGAAGAGTCAAGTTTTAAATAGGAAAAATATCGAAACTCTTTGGTCATTTTTGAGCGAGATGCTAACGGTCTAATCAGATTCAATGAACTATGCTAAGCTATGCTAAAAGTGGTACCGCCAGACCCGGAGATCGGATGAATGGATTCGAAAACGATAAAACTCCACTGTTTAACTCTAGGGGAGTTGGAAAATGAGCCTATTTTCAAAAAAGTGGAGTGTTCCCTTTAAACCCTCACTCTGAGTTTGCATGTTTTGATGTCCACATGTTCTTGTTCAATAAATTACAGTGGCTGTAGCATTTACATCATAAAGAAGTGGCCAAATATTAAAGATTAAGTAAACATTTGACCAATATTAAGGATTTGATCTGCTGCGTAACAACAACTACTAGGCCGTTGGCGCCCTCTGCAGGCATTTGTTATAATACATAATGCATTGTGTATTTTTATTACCACAGAAAAAAATCTGATTACTCGATTAATCGTCAAAATAATCAATCGATTACTCGATTACCAAAATAATCGTTAGTGACAGCACTACTATGCATAGATCATCTCTTCTTTTACTGCGCTTTTTCCTGTTGTGGCGGTTAGCAAACAGTTTTAAGTGTCATTGTTTGTCTGGAGCTGGTGTGCTGCTGCTGCTGGCGACTGTGTTGCGTAACATGTTCGTTATTTTGGGGGGAGGAGCATTGAAGGGAGGAGCATTGAAGGGAGGGGTGTGTTTGTTTGGGTGTTGATTTCAAATATCAACAGCGTTTCTTAGAAATTGCTTACTGCACTTTTAACAGTACACGATACAGATCAGGAATGTATATTAGTAAACGGGGTCAATTTTGATTTCATTTTGAATAACATTCAGCAGTTCACCAATAAGACTGACTCACATTTAATGGCGTGCAGGAAATACTCCACAGCATGCTGGTAGAGTCTCAGTGCCTCCTCATAGTTCTTGGCCTTGTCCTCCTCTGTGGCTTTAGTCACCAGCTCAATCGCTTTCTGAGCAAAAAAGGAAATGTAGAGTTACTGAAGGCTCTGTGTAATGACAGACCAAAATATTATTTATAAACGGTCATTCCAGGCCAACTCAACCAGATGTCCGTTCCCACTTCTGAAGTTGTGATTACAAGCTTGTTGCATTCAAGTTTCGAAATGGGAGGGCATTACGAAAGAGTAGGGGGAAATCTGGAACCACACGTTTGGAGACACTATTTATGATTTATGGGGATTACAAAAAAGGAGTGGGTGGATTTACACACTGTGGACACACATCTGTGTTCAAACACCTTATAAAAGTGAATTTTGCATAATAGGTCCCCTTTAATATTTGAAGCAAAGTCGAGTTCTAAAGAAAGACTTTTGGAAAGCTTGCAGCTCCATTCATTTGAATGTAAAGAAAGATTATAAGTATATTAAAAGAAAACTGGTGTGCCTATCTGTCCAGAAACAACTTTCCTATCAGTATACAGTTGTGGTCAGAATTATTGGCACCCTTGATCAAAGACGACTATAAAAATAAATCTGCATTGTTTATCCTTTTCATCTTTAATTCATAAAATTAGCAAAAATCTAACCTTTCATTGAAGGAAAAGAATTGAAAGTGGGGGGAAAAACATTTATTTCATAATGTGGTTTTTCTCCAAAACACGTTGGCCACAATTATTGGCACCCCTAGAATTTTTTATGAGTAAAATATCTCTGAAGTATATTCCCATTCATATTTAAGTTTTTTTTAGCACACCAGGGTGATCATGAACATGAAATTGTCCAGCCATGACTTCCTGTTTCACAGGAGTATAAATATGAGGAAACACAAAGGCCAGATTCCCTTAATCATTCATCACAATGAGTAAAACCAAAGAATATAGTTCTGATGTGCAGCAAAAGATTGTTGAGCTTCACAAAATAGAAAGTGGCTGTAAGAAAATAGCTAAAGCATTGAAAATCCCCATTTCCACTATCAGGGCAATAATTAAGAAGTTCCAATCAACTAAAGATGTTACAAATCTGCCTGGAAGAGGACGTGTGAGGAGGAAAGTTTAAGTGGCCAAAGACTCTCCAAGGATCACAGCTGGAGAATTGCAGAGATTAGTTGAGTCTTGAGTCTTAGAAAGCCTAAAAAAAAATGATCAAACAGCACCTACATCCCCACAAGTTGTTCGGGAGGGTTTCAAGAAAAATCCTCTGCTCTCATCCAGAAACAATCTCCAGCATATTCAGTTGTCAGACAAGACTGGAACTTCAAACGGGACCGGCTTCTATGGTCAGATGAATCTAAAAAAAGAGCTTTTTGGCAGCAAACCCACCAGATGGGTTTGGTGCACAAATGGATAAAAAGTACCCCATGCCCACGGTTAAATATACTGCTGGATCTTTAATGTTGTGGGCCTAATTTTCTGCTGGAGGTCCTGGACATCTTGTTCAGATACATGGTATCATGGATTCTATCAAATACCAACAGATAAAAAAAAATCAAAACCTGACCTCTTCTGCTAGAAATCCAATAATGGGCCGTGGTTGGATCTTCCATTAGGACAATGATCCAAAACAAACATCAAAACCAACACAAAAATGTGTCACTGAGCACAAAATTAAGCTTCTGCCATGGCCATCCCAGTCCCCTGATCTGAACCCTAAAGAAAATGAGTGGAGTGAACTGAAGAGAGCTGGGGATCTGAAGGATCTGTAGAGATTCTGTATGAAGGAATGGTCTCTGATCTCTTGTCAGGTGTTCTCCAAACTCATCAGGCATTATAGGTGAAGACTCAGAGCTGTTATCTTGGCAAAAGGAGGTTGCAAAAATTTTGAATAAAAGGGTGCCAATAATTGAGGCCAACGTGTTTTGGAGAAAAACATTTATTTCATAATGTGATTTTCCCCCCACTTTCAATTCTTTTCCTTCAATGAAAGGTTAGATTTTTGCTAATTTTATGAATTAAAGATCAAAAGGATAAACAATGCAGATTTATTTTTACAGTCATCTTTGATCATATTTATCAAGGGTGCCAATAATTCTGACCACAACTATACTAATATATATATAATATATATATATATATATATATATATATAGTTGGGATTTAACTATTTAGGGCCTTATATATATATATATAAAAGATATGAGGCTCTTTGTGAGGCTACATGTTAAAGCTGGTAAATTTTACAAATTTTTATTGGCTAAAGACCCAGATAGTATTTGTGCTGTTCTTTTCCAACAAAAACAAAGGCCTACAGTCCAAATTCTGTTGAAATTAGAAATGTATCTTTAATTATTCACAAAAACAATAATGTAAAAGATCTTGAATTTTTAGTTCAAAAATACACTTTTTAAGAATAAGTAACACATGGCTCTTTTGTTAAATTTCAAAAATAACTTTTATCCTGTGGGTCAATTTTTGGGGTCTAATATACAATTGTATAATTATGCAATTGTTTTGATTGAGGAAATAACTCCCAGTTTAAACATCGTTTGTTTATCAGACGTTCCTCTTCGGAGACAAAAATAATCGGGTTTTGGACACAAAAATGGTAAAATGAAACAAGCCATACTGACAGACCCACGTCTAAATAAGTAAAGGTCTATTATAATTCAGAAACATTAAGGATATTTAGGTATTTTCAATACATTGGGAGTAATACTCACCCAGCTTTTTGTCTTAGTCCTCAAACTAATAGCCTTGTAAACTGTGCTGAAATTTTTGGAAAGGAATTCCTTGTACATATTGAGTAAAACAAAAGTTTCTAACCTAAATTGTATAACCTTTATACAGTATTTGGCCATTTTCAAATAGGCAAGAGTGTCAAAATCCTACAACAGCTTTGTAGATTGGTATTAAATATTTTCTCTTCATTCTTTTTTTTCTTGAAGTGAATTCTAAGTAAATATTGTATAAATGCTTATTTAATTTCAGCAATTACATATACTGTGTACATTTGATTTACTGTCATTAAATTGTAGACGGACAGACTGACAGATCGATAGGCCTGCTGGGAATATATCTACATCAACCATTCAAAAAAACCAATTCATTAATGCACTGTAAACTTACAAATACATTTCGCTTGACAGCGATGCAAAATGCAGCTCAGTCTTATATTCAATATCATCTTATAAATTAATATAAACTGAAGTGAGGTTTTGTTTATATGGTTGCTTATATCCCTTTAACATATTCTCCGCCGATTTCTGATATCATGTTTACAACTGTTCAAAGCTCCTGACGTGTGTGAATTATGAACGAGCAGTAATTACTGTTTATTTGTTCAGTTAATAATATGATTGAATAATAATGATGCGGAGCTAATGCTAATGTAAACTCACCTGCAGTGTTGACGTTGTCATTTCATCTCACGCGCCCGCGGTTTCACTGCAGTTACCACTTATAATATATTCAAACTGCTCGTTAAATAACGACAACAGTAAAATAGTTAATTTAATGAAGATTCATATAATGTGGTATAAGTAAGCATAGAAACGGATGTTGCTACCCTCCAGTGTTCACTACTTTTCTGTCCGCCGGAAACAAAAACTGTACACATTAGTTCCATATCTGAATATAATATAATATAATATAATATAATATAATATAATATAATATAATATAATATAATAAACACTCATGTAATTAAGATGTTTTATTTATATATGACATTTACATACAGACATAATGCATAGCTTCTGGTTACAGGCTTTGAGTTATCATACACGTACAAACAAAATAGCATTTTTGCATTCGATTGTGTACTGCAAGCTGCCACAAGTGAACTTTGGTTTAAACATTTCCTCATCAAAATAAGCGATTAACTCAAAACACTAAACAAATAATGAAATGAGGCATGTTTCTATGGGTTTATAAAGTACATTCATAGTCTGAAGCATTGGTCATGACAAATATCAGGCTGACAGGTCCGAACAGATCACTTACACAAGTGCAATTTATTAACCTGGCCAAGTGTTTTTAAACACAGTTTCATAGTTAAGACAAATGCACACTGCAATGGGTCTCAGAGAGAGGTCTGACATCATAACATTAATGAAAATAATGTGGCGTGACGGATCACCAACTTCAGAGAGGGAAAGAATAATCAATAATTACAGCCAAAAGTGTCATCACATTTTAATAGACGCTTTTAGAAGAAACCAAGAAGGTCTCCATGTGAATATAAATTCTTTCCCTCTCATTTTCAAATATAATTATTGTATTAGTACATAGTACAATAGACTACAAAAGTTTAAGGGCACTTAAATGCTATAATATTGCTTCTGTTAACCTTGTGCAATGGTTATGAGGGAAAGCTGTTCATACAGTCTCATCTCATATAACTTCCACACATTGTCATATATTGTTCATATTTTTTTTCCTACAAATCATACTGCCTCCATTGTGCATAGTCTAATACTGAAACTTTTGAGGGAATGTTTTCAGTACTGCAAAACTCAAACTATGGTGTCTGTGTCTGATTTTACTAAGTCTGAAGGCTGAAAAGATCACTTCCTATAGAAGATAATGTGCTCAAACTCGGTTTGCATTACATAAAGAGCTAATATGTTAATAAAGATTATACACTGATGCTATATTTGATATTACTGATAGACAAAGCAAATTTGCCAAAACAAACCACATATCAGTGCTAATAACATGGTCCCCGCACCTTCTGACCAATGAATTTCAACAACTTTTTCAGTCTCGCGTGATAACTGGACGATTAAAAACAGTTTTATAAAGATTGTACTCACAAAAGGCTAAGTTGTTTAAGAGCTAATTATATCTAGAAAATGTATATTTACTACAGAAATCTTTTTTTGTTTTGTTTTCATTCATTTTCTTCACATTTCCAATCATGGAAATCAGAAAATTCCCTGATATTTGCAGGTTTTTAGTGAGTTGGGAATCCTGTAATAAAGACTAATCACTCATCTAATGCGGATCAAGAAGCAGTACATTAATGTACAGTGGAAAAAGAAAAAATAATAATCAAGGCCTGAAGCTGGTTTGGTCATACATGAGAAGAAAAAAAAAACATTTTTCATGACATGTAAAGAACAGATATAAAACATTCCTACACTTTATATTGATTGAACTCAATTAATCCTATTCAACACCTTATAGAGAAGTTTAGCTTTAGGGAGGTTATTTTTGGTCGGTCATGAGGGAATGCGTTTAAAGCTTCATTTTCTCCATATTTGCATGAACATATTCAAATGACATTCATTAAGATTATTATAACACATAGGTGTAACAGTCTTTGCCATGCAATACATATAAACATAAATACAGGAGAGTTACATGAAAAACAAACAAAGATAATACAAGAATAATATTCATTTTGGTAATTTTGCAAAGCTTTACGGTGACCTTAAGCCTGAAAAATAGCTGTAAAAGCTCTAGATGAGAAGGCACGACTGGTGTTCCTGATCAGAGGAAAATAAGATTGTATTCTGCTTTAGAAAGCCACACACACACACACACACACACACACACACGCACAAAATAATTGAACAAACGTGTCAGCTAGAAGTAGAACAAGTAGAACTATGAAAACACTGCTTGAGTAAAATAGTAGCTGTCAATAAACCAATGAAATAAATGGACCTCAATCATTTCTTGTAGATTTTATGTGAGCAGTCCCAAACGAGCCAGTTTGGCTGAGAGAAACGAATGAAGCACAAAGACCACAGGCTTCGGCCCAGAGTGAAGCTCAAACACCTACGAAAGAGAAAATAAGAAACGGAAAAAAAGTGTTTATTTGGTTTTAGTTTCAGTTCTACAAAACATTTCACACTAGAGTTTAAGCACACTGTTTAAAGGTTAGCAGGCTACACATATTATAGAAATAAATGATAAAAAACAAAAAGGGCCTTAAAGGGGACCTATAATGCCGCTTTTACAAGATGTAATATAAGTCTCTGGTGTCCCCAGAATGTGTCTGTGAAGTTTCAGCTCAAAATACCCCACAGATCATTTATTATAGCTTGTCAAATTTGCCCCTATTTGGGTGTGAACAAAAACACGCCGTTTTTGTGTGTGTCCCTTTAAATGCAAATGAGCTGCTGCTCCCAGACACTTTCCAGAAGAGGGCGGAGCTTTAACAGCTCACGCTTCAGTTGCTCAACAACAACAAAGCTGGAGAATCTCACGCAGCCAAAATGAGGATTGTCAGTAACGGTGTTCAGCCTTACATTGTTCAAAGTTACAACTTTTAGAGTGCATCTGGACGTTTCTGAACGGTTAGTGGATAAATTTATGTAGTTGCTGTGGAGTTGATTCAACTCATCGACTAGCATGTGCCGTCATGTTAATCTTTTGTGCAAATCCAGCGTTGAATTGACCCTCTTTGGCCACGTACACACTGTAAGTTTCAGGAGTGACACCCCTAAATTATCATTACATGTGTGTACGGAACACGACTCACTCTCAAAACTCCAATGATTGACAGCTTGGAAACCATAGCAACGTTCTGGCGTCTCGCATGTTTGGTATCCGTTATTGTGAACAAAGTAATATTACAGTGACAAAACACTCTTATTTTCAGCAATTTAACTAAACAGTCGACGGAGGCGTCGTGTTTTGTTTATGCGTGTACAGCCTGTTTCACACAAAGCACTCTTTCTGTGTTGCCATGATCACTCATTATAAGCGTTTTTGGGCTTGTTGTGAGCTCGGCTCATAAAGCGAACGGGTTTATGGAGTTATTAAAGTGAGCAGACACGAGTCGCAATATTTTGTTCTTATTTTCAGCATAAAGCATTTAGATTTATTTCGGTTTATTACGGACTTGTTCTTGTTCACTGATTTTCTAGCAAGATCTGGCAACACGAATGAGTCCCTGTGATTCACCGCACATACAGAAGAGAGACACATCTCCGATGAACGTTAAAAAACGTCATTAACAACTAGTTGTTCAGTTCGGTTCCGTACACACTGCATAGAATTTCTGTAAATGCGGTTGTCACTACCTGTATTTTTCGGGAGTTAATACGGTTGTAGAATGCGGTTGTCACTCCCGTATTTTACTGAACCGTGTGTGTACAGAACGCGATTAAGCACTAAAAGGAGAATTGACAACTAAATTTAGCTGCAGTGTGTACGTGGCCTTTATGAAGCAGTCCGGCGTAAAATGACAACATGGCAACAACACTCTACTACAACAACTCTTCCTCTTCTCTAAAGCAGCCCAACATGGCCTCACTCCCTTTATTGTGTGTTCTTGGGGGCGGGGTTTATGTTTATATATATATATATGCATTTTTTTTTTTTCCTCATGAGATCTTTACATAATAAAACAGAAGTCAGTAGACCAACAAACTTTCATTCATAATGACATAAAAGCCTTCAGAATTTTATGTCCATTTTATGACATCATCACAGGTAAATATTATTATTATGTCATACCATTTCGCCATCTGGAGCACCAAAGTCCAGGTAAAGATTCCTGACTCCATCATCTGCAGACATCTTGAGTCGCTCATAGGGGAAGTGAAACAGCACAGATTCGCCAGACTCCCGTGTCACAGTGAAACCTCTGTCATAATGCAGGATCAGACGAACATCCTGTCTGTTCAACACACAGCCTGAGGAGTGCAGACATTCGCAGATATGAACCATGAGAGGGTGAATTAATGTGACTTTATATTTTATGGGCTGGCTGGAACTCAGGAAGGAAAACATTGAATATTTCCAACATTTCCTCCAGCCAGCTATTGTTCCACACCACACAGAGGAAAATAAGATCTCTCAATCCAGCTTTCCACTCAGTTGCCCCTTTGCTAAGCCCATGGTTACTCAGACAGTGTAACAAGTGTTGAATTTAGACTTTTCAATGAACAAAAAGTCAGAATATATTCTGATTCTTGTAAGATTAATATCCATTCAGTGTGTACAACATTAAAAGTACATTTTAAGTAATGAATCAATTAAAAGCATTCTGACTTTTAATTAATTCATTAATTAATTGTTAAATTACAAAGTATTGTGATTAAAAACTGCATTTCATTGCAATTGGTATGATATGGTACTGTGAACTATTTAGCATCATAACCACAATCAAAACTAAATAAATAAACATTAACTTATTAACATTTCAATCGAGGCAGTTGTTGATTGGATGTTAAGATGTGGGTTTGAGGCAAATGAACACAAGCTTGCAGGGGCGGGGTTTAAGCGGACTAACTGATTGTTAATGTTTATTTGGGTGTGAGCAATAAAAATAAAAAAAAAACGCCGTTTTTGTGTGTGTCCCTTTAAATGCAAATGAGCTGCTGCTCCCAGCCCCCTTTCCAGAAGAGGGCGGAGCTTTAACAGCTCACACTTTAGTTGTTCAACAACAAAGCTAGAGAATCTCACGCAGCCAAAATGACGATCGTCAGTAACGGTGTTCAGCCTTACATTGTTCAGACCCGGAGTCGACACTGATGGAGAGACAAAGCTGATTGGAGAAGTCCTGCATATGTCACCAAAGGATCGAGTTTTTTGATCATTATGAGGTCGAAATAAAAAAAGGAAACTTACATTAATCAATAACCATTAGATGTATAAGATGCATTTAGAAAATTGATAGGGTGAATTTTAATTTCATGCTGACTTTAAAATTATTCAAACACTTATGACTTCTATGGACTTGCATAATGAGAAAAACAATACAAATTTGTCTAATAATAATACAGGGACGGCCATGTTTGCTAAGGTAGGATTGGTCAGTAAGGTTTTTAAGGCAGGTCTTAGTGAAGGGAAGATTCCTTTCTTCTTTGTATATTCACATAAACACACCTATAGAAACCTCTTTGATGAGCTCAGCAGCCGAATGTCCGCCCTGCACCAGCGCACGTGTCCATGTGGACAGATCCCAGTGTGTCTCCACACGAAACACATGAGACTCGATCCCTCGACCTGTGCCTGTACGTGTAGCGAACACCAAATCTCCACCCAGAGCCGGAGAACTGCGGACGCTGCCTGAGTGAACAAGCCTATAGACAGAATCAAATACAAAACAGGCAAGGTAGAACAGGTTGAGGTTATTCAGAGTTTATTCAAAAAAGATTGTGAAGACATTTTTTTTTAAAGATGTTAAGCAGCCTGTTTAAATGGAAGGGTCACAGAGAGGGTGGAAACACTACATTACGAATGCTTAAAACTTTGCTAAAGCTGGAGTTTTACCTTGTGGCGAGTAGTGGGTGTGTTAACAGAGGAGAGGTCCAGCTCTCATATGTCCACGGCACCGACTGGAACAGCAAGATGTCTTTTTCTGTGAGAGCCATGACGACTCGTCTGTACTGATGCCGCCCGCCATCCAGCTCAAGCTAAACACAAACACAACAATCAGCCACTGAATTCATAATCTATACAGCTTCCATATGCAAAGGAAAAAAAACATCTATAATGCCACATATTATAGAAATAAATGATAAAAAACAAAAAGGGCCTTAAAGGGGACCTATAATGCCGCTTTTACAAGATGTAATATAAGTCTCTGGTGTCCCCAGAATGTCTGTGAAGTTTCAGCTCAAAATACCCCACAGATCATTTATTATAGCTTGTCAAATTTGCTCCTGTGAGCAAAAACACGCTGTTTTTGTGTGTGTCCCTTTAAATGCAAATGAGCTGCTGCTCCCGGCCCCCTTTCCAAAAGAGGGCGGAGCTTTAACAGCTCGTGCTTCAGTTGCTCAACAACAACAAAGCTGGAGAATCTCACGCAGCCAAAATGAGGATTGTCAATAACAGTGTTCAGACTTACATTGTTCAAACCGGAGTCGGACACTGAAGGAGAGACTCAGGAGCGTTGAATTGACCCTCGTTTGTGAAGCAGTCCGGCGTAAAATGATGGCATGACAACAACACTCTACTACAACAACTCTTCCTCTTCTCTAAAGCAGCCCAACATGGCCTCACCCCCTTTGTTGCGTGTTCTCGGGGGTGGCGTTTATGTATATTTTAGGGTTAGTGATGTCACTAACCCGGGAAGAAGCTCGTTGTAGTCCCTACCAGCTGTTTGTTGTAGTCCTTAAAAAGCGATTTCTGTAAAAGAAAATATCTCCCTTTGCATTGAACTTTGAGCCTCGTAACTTTGCAGATGTTGTTTATGCTCAAACAGCAACATTACCCACTAACTAAAGTTAAAAAAGTGAAATCATAATCAAGGACCCCTTTTAAATAAATATATAATCTTTTGCACTTTGCTCACGTGATCAGCTCGCGATCCATTTGTTTCCACGGTTTGCAGTTTTCCATCGAAATAAAAGCTTGACAGTTTAACTCTTGATTTTGTTTAAGACAAAAGTATACATTTTCCTACTGTAGTGCGCAGTAAAAATATACTTTTATTTTACAACGCAGCTGTATTACATTGGTTAATATATTACTTATTATTATTATTCTTAAAAATAATATATTAATAATAATAGTCATCATAACACTTTTATTATTTTTTATTATATTCTTATTGTTTGGCTTCCTAAAACACCAGTCTGAATGTATTGTAGACTAAGACACTATATCACAACTAAAAAGAGGTTTGAATCCCCTTTAACGTCCAAGCACAAGTCAAAAGTCAAAGATGTTTACTGTTCAATTTGGACACTGAAAATGGGTTGGAGCTCTAAATTATTTTATTAAATCATTATCAGTATCTAACCTGATGAAAAGTTATTTAGTCAATGTTATCCACATTATATTTCATCTGCAAAAGCACTGTGAACTTTTGTAATGATACGTTTGGTCATTGACTTTTAAAAGCATCATTATGCAAATTGCAAACACATGAGGAGAGTTCACCGCATGAAAGACCACGACTGGCAGATCAAACCGTTTCTCTCCAAATGGTAGGAAGATGATTGACAGGGAAGTTTAAACGGTGACAGGATGCAAGTAACTAAGCAAAGGAGCTGTCTGTTAAAGACACAGTTATGATGAAGTAGTATGTCCTAAAGCTTGCCTACTCTTCTGCTACACACTCAAAAGTATGTACTTTTTCCTTCACAAAAACAGTACATACTTTTAGGGCGTAGCGCAAGTAGGCGAACTGGGTCACAGCATATGTTTTGATCACCGCTCTGAATCCAAACCAGATAAAACCAGATTTTCTCAGCTTCTAAATGTTTGAAATGTTATTATATATATATACATATATCCCCAGATTCAAGTGTAGATAAAAAAATAAATAAATAAAAAAGCTAGAATAAAAAACATTGACTGTTCACATATTCATAAAACAAAATATTCTGGGGGCCTTGAAGTTTTGTGAATATGATCAAAAACGCTGGCTTGCAACTTTTTGAGTAAATGCTGGTAGGAAAGAGTTAAAGAAAAATAAAAGTAATATTTAGATTTAACAGATTGCATCAGCTATTATTTGTACATGTTAATGAGGATCACAAGAGGTTTTGTAACGTGACCCATTTACTTCACGTTTTGTGAGCTGCATGTCGTGATTGACCTCAAAATGCGTGAATCATTCGGTGTCTGTGGGCGTGTGTTTGAGATACCTGCTCTGCCAGCCAGCCGATGTGTTTGAGCGTGCAGTGTGTGTTGGCGCTAGGGTTGCTCAAGAAGGAGTTGATATGGGCCAGCATCTGTGGCAATAGGGCAGCAACGTTTGTGTGAATGGCCGTGAACCAAGAGTGAGCAGTGGCCCCGTCTTTACACCGCAACACCACAGTGTGCTGGCCGTCCGGAGAGTGAAGCTCCAACAATCTGAACGAAACAAAGCATTGCGGAAAACATTTATCATTCCAGTTCTGGGATTAGTAATTATATAATCAGTACTTCTTGAAAGTAATGAGTGAAGTATCATGTTACTTTTTGAAGTTACAAAATTATACCCGAGTTACCTCTTCAAATAGTTTGTATTTATTTCACTATTTTTATCGTAATCAGCAAATACTGTCATTATTGTAATATCAAGATTAATATTTGGTTGAACTAATAATTCACAGCAAGCCAGTGTTGATTTTGGGGTGAAACATGACCTGGATATGTTTTTATCAGATTCATTAATCTAGCTGCTGTCTCAACGGTATAATGACAGTCAACCTCAGGAGAAAAATGCTGCTTTTGGTTACTTCTGAAATCTTACACACACACACACACACACACACACACACACCTGTTTTCCAGGTCAGGCATGGTGAGGTTTCGGGTGATAAAGCTCATTTTGAGCGGGATGACCTTTCTATCACGAGTTACGCTGCTCTTGGGCGACTCATCGCTGCTGCTGAGGTTTGGAGACTGAAGACGTCCATCCCAAGGCAGATCTGCACTCATAGAGGACTTCTTAAAGAGTGGAGACACCTCCCTGATGTACTTCACTGCACACAAAACATACAGCCTTAACTGAGTATTCAATATCAGAAACCCAACACACACTTGTACATTTGTACACACTTTCACACTTGTCATTTAGAAGCAGGGTTAGCAGCGCTTTTTACCCAGGGTTATGAAACCCTGCTCCGGTTAGCTACTGCTTAAAATGTATTGACATATTAGAGTGCTAAAGAAACATGCATGAATGAGAAAAAAACACATGACCCAGCGTTTCCCAAACTGGGTGCCGTCTGGTGAGAGCAGGGGTGCCATGTAAAAAACTCCTTCAAACATTTTTAAATTGCTAAAATGTGTAAAAAAAAAAAAATCATTTATTATGTATCATCAATCTCTGATGTCCCCAATAACAAATAACACAAATTTATTATAAAAATGCGAATCGCAAGAAAGGCTGGTCTGAATTTCGGCGGGGGTTGCGCATGATTTCATTCCCGTGCTTAATTCCCAGTGCGTACACATAAAGCTGCCTCTTTTTCATGACTGCACTTATGGTCAAATACACGTTAAAATATTGTCACTATGTATGTCTTGCCTCGTATTCACATAAACACATCGGTTATATCCTATAAGTAGTGCTGTCAACGTTAACGCATGCGATTGATTTGACGCATTTAAACGCGTTTATCTGTTTAACGCATTAAAAATATTTAACGCAGCATCCGTTTTTTCTGTCATCCTTTGGCTAGCGTTACATTATAAGATCACGCTCTTCTTCATGAAAAAACGTTTTAAACCATTCAAGTGCGACAAGACAGACGAGAACGCGCTGTCTGTGAATGTTCGCACCAGAATTTACTTCTCTTTCGTGCTTGAATGAATAATAACATGCAAAATTACAGTGGGGATCGAAAGTTTGGGAACCCCTTTCAGAATCTGTGAAAATGTGAAAATTTTTAACAAAACAAGAGAGATCATACAAAATGCTTGTTATTTTTTGTTTAGTACTGTCCTAAGTAAGATATTTTACATAAAAGATGTTTACATATAGTCCACAAGACAAAAAAATAGCTGAATTTATTAAAATAACCCAGTTCAAAAGTTTGGGAACCCTTGGATCTTAATACTGTGTGTGGTTACCTGGATGATCCATGACTGTTTTTTTGTTTTGTGATGGTTGTTCATGAGTCTCTCGTTTGTTCTGAGCAGTTAAACTGAGCTCTGTTCTTCAGAAAAATCCTCCAGATCCTGCAAATTCTTCAGTTTTCCAGCATCTTTTGCATATTTGAACCCTTTCCAGCAGTGACGGTATGATTTTGAGATCCATCTTTTCACACTGAGGACAACTGAGGGACTCAAACACAACGGTTAAAAAAGCTGCAAACATTCACTGATGCTCCAGAAGGAAACACGATGCATTAAGAGTCAGGGGGTAAAAACCTTTTGAATTTGAAGATCAAGGTAAATTGTACTTAATTTTTCTTCTGGGAAACATGCAAGTATCTTCTGTTGCTTCCGGTGGCCAGTACTAAATGAAAAAAAATTATATTTCAACAAAATAAGAAAAATGTGGACATCTTCATCCTGTTCAAAAGTTTTCACCCCCCAGATCTTATTGCATCGTGTTTCCTTCTGGAGCATCAGTGAACGTTTAAACCTTTTTTAACAGTTGTGTTTGAGTCCCTCAGTTGTCCTCAGTGTGAAAAGATGGATCTCAAAATCATACCGTCACTGCTGGAAAGGGTTCAAATATGCAAAAGATGCTGGAAAACTGAAGAATTTGCAGGATCTGGAGGATTTTTCTGAAGAACAGAGCTCAGTTTAACTGCTCAGAACAAACGAGAGACTCATGAACAACCATCACAAAACATAAAAACAGTCATGGATCATCCAGGTAACCACACACAGTATTAAGATCCAAGGGTTCCCAAACTTTTGAACTGGGTTATTTTAATAAATTCAGCTATTTTTTTTGTCTTGTGGACTATATGTAAACATCTTTTATGTAAAATATCTTACTCAGGACAGTACTAAACAAAAAATAACATGCATTTTGTATGATCTCTCTTGTTTTGTTAAAAATGTTCACATTTTCACAGATTCTGAAAGGGGTTCCCAAACTTTCGATCCCCACTGTATACCAAAAGGTCCATTTTGTCTAGTATCCTCATAAGAGCAGTTAAATAAGTATTAAACGAACGTTAAAAAGTGCCAAATACGCGTCATGTGCAGCAGCAGCCACTAATGCTGTCTGTCATTAATGTTAAAGGTGGACTCAGTAGAATTTCAAAAACACTGTTTGGAAGTTAGTCGGGCCGACACCAACAACAAACATCTAACCAATCAGCATTAGGGGGCGTATGATGGTTGAGGAAAGAGAACGAGTAAGAGGGAGATTTGAAAATAAGAAAAAAAAGAAAAAAAAACACTGCAGAAAGAGAGATGGGACACAATACAAAATGCGGAGGCTGCTTTGATTCCACTTCACATGTGAGTAACACTGGGTTTTGATTGTCTGGGGCTGGTGTGCTGTTTGCGACTAACAATGAACACTTTGTATTTACTCTTGTGTACTGTACGTTCATTTTTTGTGCTTCCTTGTCGTTCGTTCATCTACTGCGCTCTATTTTTCGTGAAGCATTTTGTTGCGTCAGCTGTGATAAACAGACATCCACTCTCGTATTGCGTGTGTAACAGCGGCCAGATAGTGAGAGTTGTTCAGGTAAACCACTGCACACTGACGACCGCTAGAGAATGCGGTGTTTAGCGTCATTGTTAATGCAGTCACCTCGCCTGCCAGCAGCGGACAGGCCGGGGTTCGAGACCGACTCGGAGCAGGGTGGTTAGGATTGGAGTGTGAGTTTTGGAGGCGGAGCAATGAAGAGAGGGGTGGATTTGTTTGGGTTAATTTCAAATATCAACAATGTCCAACAGCGTTTTTCAAAACTGATCCCACCTTTAAACAAAGAACAAAGGTAACAGAGAAAATTACTCACTGCTCACAAAAATCAATTTCATTAAGACATCAGTAGCAGTGTTAGTATCAGTGATACTGGCCTTCATTCATAAAAAGATGCCATTAAACAAGTATTTAAAATATACTGTCTTTATGTTGTTTCTACATTAATTTGGAGATTAACTATGAAATTATTACATTATAAAATATATTAACTTAACTTAAGAACAAGCTATCAAAATTATCCCAAGGTAAAAACACAAATACACTGAGTGAGTAAACATTTAGGCTAGGTGAGATAGTTGTAATGGTAACTGAGCAATATTTATATATGAATAACAGCTATATATTATATATTAATTGAAATCTGTCATCAAAGTGATCTCTTCAGAAGAAATGACTGATTTCCTAGACTTTCAATGGATGGAAAAAAAATTAGATAATATTAAAAAAATATCTATTCTTCTTCTCCCTGTGTTATTGAAAATCGATAATTTTCAAGGTATTGTGTCAAAGTAGTATCGTGACAACACTAGTGTGAGGTGCCACAAATTTCTGAAAATTTTCAAAGGGTGCCATGACTGAAAAAAGTTAGACGTAAAAAAAAAATGCACTAAACAACAAAGAGTAGTGGTGAGAAGTAGTTTGGCGGAACAATGTCAGATCATATTTTTAAACTTCAAATCTAGTTTTTGTTTTTTATGTCAGTCATGTTCTGGAAGATTTAAAAATTGTTTTGGAAGGATGTGGATACTTATATTGAGGATTTTTGATAAAAATGTGCGTATTTCATGCATTTTTACATTTTAAAAGATTATTAACGGAATAAAGATATTATACAGATTAATAATAATGATATTAGGAATAAATATATATTCAGTATTGGGGTAAGTTTTAAAATAAATGTGTTACAATATTGCATTACTCCCTAAAAAAAGTAACTAACTGCGTTACTTAGATGCTTTTTATGGGATGTACTTGTAGTTATAAGTACATTCTTACTTTTTTTTGTAGTTACTTTTTATGATGTAAAGTACGGCTGTGTTTTTGTGTGTTTGCATGCATTGGAAAGCTTAACATTTGACAGGAAGATCCAGAAGCCACATTGAAATTAATGACCTACTTGAATTCTTACATTATATTTCGATGTTTAGATGTTTAGCTAATTGTTACACAAGCTTAAGCAGTTCAGGACTGTATGAAGAAAACACGCACACATAGTTTCTTAATGATACTTGAGCCGAAAAAAACACTTGGCTGGGCCAAAAATGTTTGAGGAATTCAGTTTGGAAGGATGAATGAGGGAAAGTATGTGCAGGACAATAATAATGGTTGCTGTATGTGCTTTTTTCGAGCATCAACATTCTGGTGTTCAATTGCATTAGATGGATAATTTCCCCAAATTCTTCTTTAATGGGAATTCACACTGACAGCAATTTACACTGACAAAGTCATTTACTTTTAATAATAGTGGCCAATTTCTGGCAAATTCTCTGAGGAATTATACATTTTAAGCAGAATGAAAGCTACTTCACAATTGTTTCAAAAACTTTCAAAAGCTATGGTCAGATTAAAAAGATTAAAAAAAAAACCCAAAGGTTGCAGGTTCAAACCCTAGAAGGGTGATTCTTGAACTACCAACATTTCACCCCTAAGCATGACTCTTTACACCAGGTTAGAGAGTGAGCATGTCATAAAAAAATGGGGTCTTTATTGCAAGCTGCTAATTATGGCTGAATAAATTTCTCTTCATTGTTTCTTCTCCATCATCTTATCACCTTCACCAATCACAGCTGACTTAACCACTCATTGCCGCTTCACCTCAGTATAACGTCACACAACATCTTGATGTTGTATATCTTTTTCAGGTTTCCAGTGGAATATTCCAGTACTGGTATTGTGCAGCATCATAGGATCATTTCTAAGCCATTTAAAGATATCATTAGATCCACCAGGACCATCAAATATAGTTCTCATTTTAATTAGGCCAATGCCACAGAGGATAATGTATGTGCGAGCCTTGCCCATCTCATGCGGCACTGCTCCACATATCTGACCGTCAGTCTCCACATCTCTCACCATGATGCAGGAGATTCAGAAGAGCTGTAGATCAATGAGTGCGTTGAACTGTGGTGGTATATTTGATTTGGAATGAATATGTAGGCTATAGTTTACAAAATTACTTGAGAGACAATTTTTCCTTCAACCCTCTACGCACACGCTGGCAATAGAATCGCCATTGGCTAGTAAATGTTTTAGTTTACTGGCCAGACTGATATACTGTATATTATACATGATTCCACCAAATCAGCTTATCTTTGTAAAATGGCAAAGCTCTTACCATCAGTCAATCAAGCATTATATTATATTATTATGATAATCAAGCACTATTTAATGATAGAACTTTATTAACTAGAACTAAAACTTGGTAACCTGCATATTTGTCATTTTAACTGAACTTAGGACTGGTGGTGGTGCTTAAGATATTGTTGGTCATTCAGTGTTTCTGTAAAAAAAAAAATAGATAATAGCAATTATTAAAAGATAATAATAGTACTACTAATTCTACTACTAATAACAATATACAATGCACTAAGGATTGATGAGCTGCTGGGTTCATGAATATTAATCACGTTGTCAACGTTCTCTCGAATTGATTTGCTGAAATCAAAACAGGGACGGTAATAGATGAGTGTCAGCCAATGAGATTGCCGTTTGCGCATTAGTTCCGCCCACTACCGGAGAAAACAGCATCTCTTCTGCTTGTTCTTAAAAGCTGAATAATTCCAAATGTTATTTTGACAGGAAAATACAACAAAGAATATCGTTTACATGTAGCTCACCGATTCTGCGTGGTGTGTAAGACTCTCTCTCTCACGCAAAGACAGCGCTCAGCAAAGTGACGGCGAGTCGTGCGCTTTCACACTAGAGTTTGCGGTACGTCAAATACAGGTATGCTGCGCAGTGCGCATACATTGAGCTGAATTGAAATAGTACTGATCACTTGATGGAGAGTGAAACTCTCAAGCTCAGTCAGAGTGTTTAGCAAGTGAAAGTATATCTATGCTAAACTCTAACACAGACACTAGCAAGTAAAATCTAAGAATTTTATAAATTATTTATTCACCCAGAGTGAAGATTTAGTCACATATGCGAGTGTTTTACTCGCATTGTAGAGGATTGTCCTTAAAGGGTTATTTCACCCAAAAATGAGATTTCTGTCATTAATTACTCATTACTCATGTCGTTCCACAGCCTTAAGACCTTCGTTCATCTTCGGAACACAAATTAAGATATTTTTGATGAAATCCGAGAGGTATATGACTTGTCCATAGATAGCAATTTAACCACCACTTTCAAGGTCCAGAAAGGTACTAAAGACATTGTTAAAGTAGTCGATGTGACTGCAGTGGTTCAACCTTAATGTTATGAAGCAACAAAAATACTTTCTGTGCGCAAAAACAAAACAAAAATAACAACTTTATTCAACAATATCTTTTGTGTTCGGATGTAAACACGGAAGCACTGCACCGTGTTCGCTACGTCAACAGCGTAGAAGACTGACAGGGAAGAGAAGAAATTGTTGAATAAAGTCGTTATTTTTGTTTTTGCGCACAAAAAGTATTCTCGTCGCTTCATAAAATTAAGGTTGAACCACTGTAGTCACATTGACTATTTTAATTTTAATGTCTTTAATACTTTTCTGGACCTTGAAAGTGGTAATTACATTGCTTTCTCTTGGGGATCAGAAACCTCTCGGATTTCATCAAAAAGATCTTAATTTGTGTTCTGAAGATGAATGAAGGTCTTACTGGTGTGGAATGACATGAAGGTGAGTAATTAATGACAGAAATTTCATTTTGGGGTGAACTAACCCTTCAAGAAAAACTGATGTACTGTACCATATATACATCCAAACAAATCAAATCAAAACGAAATCGAGAGATTTGAAATCGAACTGATTCATGAAATCTGTCAATACGCATGTTTCCAACAACAAACAACAACAACAAGTAGGGATGAACCTGATTTTGTCCATCGAGAATTGATTGGATTGTAAAAAGTGGGTGTTGGAAACCAAATTAATGTTATGGTTTTTTATTAAAGATTACGAGGACACATTTATAAATAAATAAAACATGTCCACGGAGAAATAATTTATAATAAACTGAACATTTCCAAGAGTAACTAATAAATACTGCACCATTCCATAAAAAATAGGAATTGTAAAAATAAAAGGAGACATTAAAAATGATGAAAATCGAGAAACAGAGATGTCTTAACACAAAACAAATGATTGGCTTAATAACAAAGCAAGTACAGTAAACAAAGTACAACTGTCTATCTCCCTCTCTCTATATCCCATTCCCACCCACACGTCTGTTTGGAAAAACATTAATGGACATCTTCTACTGGAGCAAGAGAGATGGTCTGCTTATTACCAGAAAACATTCATGCACTTCTATAAGTTTCATAACTTCTGCAAATGATTTTCAAATGTTAATGTAACTCGGACCTCTTATCAACCTGAATTATGTTTTTTTTAAAAAAAAGAGTAAATGTCAAATGAACTACTGTTTACTAGCTGAAAACAGTTTGAACTCAACAAAATAATGACTAAACTAATAAACAGTGTGTCATTATCAGACGCTTTATGCGGGCCTGCTGAATCCCCGCGGCTCGAGTAATCGTCTTACCCTCCAGCGTCACCTCCTTCCCAGCCTTCTTCAGCGCCTGCACCGCCGCGTCGTGCGTGGCATCGCGGAGGTCGCTGCCGTTGACGGACAGGATCGCGTCGCCGACACGCAGAGCTCGACTCTGATCCGCCGCCAAACCGGGGAAGATCTTTGATATGAGGATGGGCATGCGGTTCTCCCGTCCCCCTTTAATACTGATCCCCAGTCCGCCGGACTCCTGCTTGACTATACGAACCCTCCGAACCCCCTCCGGCCCCGCCGGGTCACAATAACCACTGGACTCCGAGTCTGAGCCGGTCCCGTTGACCCGACCCGGACTGTCGTATTGCCCGCGGCTGTGATAAACATCTCGGTTCTGTTCATTGCCATTGGAAACGCCGTTTCTTAAATGAGAGTTGTGCTCCGAATAGCCCGCGGGCCCGCTCGGTTCGCCCTCCGCCGTCAGTGTGAGAGTGTCCCGTGTGAGTTCCGCGGAGACCCGAACCCAGCGATCACTCAACAGCAGGTCCAAATGACCCTGTTTTTCCGCGCGGGTCCACACGGCCATGATCAAACTTTAACTCATCGTAAAGTTTAAACTCACTCGACACACCCACTTACACGCACATTTCCCCAGAGGAAGCGAAAGGAACAGATTTAATGTCGGTGAATAAGTTAAAACATCGGTATATTTCTGCAGCGGGTTGAATTTGCGATCACTGCACGAAGAAACTATAAAATTAAAAACATCCTTAGATCGGACGGCGGAGATAACCATTCGATTTGTATGTAATTAATTATTCATGAGAGGGGCGGGGATTGAAAACTATTTCTCTTCCCTCCCCACGAAAGCCAACAGTCAAAACAAGCCGCTCGAGTTTGTGCCTTGCAGAGATTTAAGAGATTTTAGGCACGAAGATGAAAAAAAATGCTGCTTGATTCTGGTTAAATCACTGTATCTAGTGGATTTATTGCTTTATTTACTATGTGCCTTTTACTTTTGGTATGGGTAGGAAAGAAAAACTTTTTTTAAAAATCCCCGCCTCTCTCATTGATTATTAATTTGATTCAAATCTAATCTAATCTAATCTAATCTTTTTTTTTATTATTATTATTTTTTTATATATAAAACGACACAAATAGTTATAGGCTAAAACACACTAGTGTTCAAGTAATAAATTGCACCGAGCAATATAATTCATTAGCCTAACACACGTGTTACGGTTGCTGAGCAACTTATTATTTATTAGGCATTAGTAGGTCTACAATAAGGTTCATAATCACTATTGATTTTTCTATTGATCTGAAATGGAAGGAAATTATGCTTTGTTGTGTTAAAGTCTAATGTTTGGTCAATCTACTGGTCAATATAACACATATGTGTCAGCTCTAAATAATATTGACTCAGTAAAAGATGTTGACTGTTCTCATTTGCTTTAAAGTGTTATCCATACTCTGAATGGCTCACCTCAACTTTTAAATAAAGCCCATGTACACATTTTTAATATATTACAGTCAGCAGTGGTGGACAGTAACAAAGTATTTTTACTTCTTTACTGTACTTAATTACACCCTTTTTAACCATGTTTTTTATAGTAAAAGTGTGTAGCATGCTTCTTTGGCGGATTGATTACCATTTGTATAACCACAGTTTTACTACAAATATATAAATATGGTTAAACTATATGGATAGTGTAGCAAAACCATGGTTAATTTGTGGTTTAACTATATTAACCATGTTTTTTTGTAGTAAAACCATATTTCAAGTAGCTTATCTGTACTTTACCAGAGCATTTTTATTTTGAGAAACTTTTACTTCACTAAATTCTAAAGCATATCGTATTTTTTACTCCACTACATTTCTTAAAAAACTGTTTCTCAATATTTTGAAATTAAGAAATCTTCATCCGCTCTGAGATGCAACAGCAATATCCGATTTGTGAATGAACTGATTCTTTTTAATAAACCTGTTAAATCTGTTCACAAATTGCACCGAACGATTTATTTGCAAATTGGACTGATCCAATTGCAACTGTTTTCGATTCAACAGGTGTGTTGGACTTTAAAGGGATAGTTCACCCAAAAATGAAAATGATCCCATGATTTACTCACCCTCAAGCCATCCTAGTTGTATAATGACTATCTTCTTTCATTAAAAAAAAAAAAAAAAAAAAAATCCTGGCTCTTCCAAACTTTATAATGGGAGTGAATGGCGCTCACGATTTTGAAGCCAAAAAAGCCAATACATCCATCATAAAAGTAATCCATAAGACTCCAAGGGTTAATAAAGGCCTTTTGAAGTGAAGCGATGGGTGTTTGTTAGAAAAATATCCATATTTAAAACTTTATGAACTATAAAAACCAGTTTCTGACAAACATCCATATGCAAGTCGACTTACAACAGAAGCGTAACCTCTGACCCGATGTAGGAGTAGGCCTCCTTGCCTCTCGCAGTTCAAACAAATAGGGCTGTGCAACAAACTCAAGCTCCTCTTCTCTTATATCAAAATCCTCCGACATTTCTATTTAAAAAATCTCGTTTTAGACTTCTAATTCATGACCGGTGTTTTGTTTTGCTCTATCCTCTGTACTTCCACATTCGTCAATACGTCATGTGTCGGGTCAGAGGTCACGCTTCCGTCGTAAGTCGACTTGCGTACATATGTTTCCCGGAAGCTGGTGATTATAGTTTATAAAGTTTTAAATATGGATATATTTCGTACAAAAACCCATTGCTTTGCTTCCTTAACCCACTGGAGTCGTATGGATTACTTTTATGATGGATGGATGAACTTTTTTGGGCTTCAAAATCATGAGCGCCATTCACTCCCATTATAAAGCTTGGAAGAGCTTTCTTTTAAATTTCTCACAGGTCTCTAGGGCCGCAAGTCAAACAGGCCCAGAGAGTTTCATTCCGATTGGCCTCCGTTAACCTTGTATGACAGCCACTTGAAATTCATTGGCTGATGACAGCTATGTTTTTTGAGATACGCAGTAGACAATCGCGGCACCGTGGACTAAGACATACCAATTTTCATGTCAATCAGACTGACCATTATATAGCTATAGCTTTCATGGTTTTATTTATTTTATAGAGCCACTATGTGGCCAGTCGCCGTGTCTTTTTTTACATACATAGCCCGTACATAGGTGTACCAAGTGCAATTACCTCATTCCGTTCAAGAGGAATAGCTGTTTTAGTAAAAGTGGCCACGCCCACTTCGAATGTTTTGGCATCCCAGCACAGACGTGAATTCAAATTTCAATGTTTTTTGATAATTATTGCCAATCAGACTCCAGAGAATCTTTCTGCACTGGTCTGGTTCCGATCGGGCGAAAAACCTAGAACTAGTTAGCAAAGTAGGACGAAAAATCCAAAATACCCAAAAAATTGAAGATCAAAACCGATCAAATACATTAGATCGCTGTAGCGCCACCATCAGGCCGATTGGGGTGAGCTTTGGTGGAGTTGTAGACAGGGTGGGTACTACCATCCCTCAAAGTTTCAAGACTCTACGACTTGCGGTTTGGTCTGCCAATGCTGATCCTTGGAATCAGCAAAAAATATACAGGTGCTGGTCATATAATTAGAATATCATCAAAAAGTTGATTTATTTCACTAATTCCATTCAAAAAGTGAAACTTGTATATTATATTCTTTCATTACACACAGACTGATATATTTCAAATGTTTATTTCTTTTAATTTTGATGATTATAACTGACAACTAAAGAAAATCCCAAATTCAGTATCTCAGAAAATTAGAATATTGTGAAAAGGTTCAATATTGAAGACACCTGGTGCCACACTCTAATCAGCTAATTAACTCAAAACACCTGCAAAGGCCTTTAAATGGTCTCTCAGTCTAGTTCTGTAGGCTACACAATCATGGGGAAGACTGCTGACTTGACAGTTGTCCAAAAGACGACCATTGACACCTTGCACAAGGAGGGCAAGACACAAAAGGTCATTGCAAAAGAGGCTGGCTGTTCACAGAGCTCTGTGTCCAAGCACATTAATAGAGAGGCGAAGGGAAGGAAAAGATGTGGTAGAAAAAAGTGTACAAGCAATAGGGATAACCGCACCCTGGAGAGGATTGTGAAACAAAACCCATTCAAAAATGTGGGGGAGATTCACAAAGAGTGGACTGCAGCTGGAGTCAGTGCTTCAAGAACCACTACGCACAGACGTATGCAAGACATGGGTTTCAGCTGTCGCATTCCTTGTGTCAAGCCACTCTTGAACAACAGACAGCGTCAGAAGCGTCTCGCCTGGGCTAAAGACAAAAAGGACTGGACTGCTGCTGAGTGGTCCAAAGTTATGTTCTCTGATGAAAGTAAATTTTGCATTTCCTTTGGAAATCAGGGTCCCAGAGTCTGGAGGAAGAGAGGAGAGGCACACAATCCACGTTGCTTGAGGTCCAGTGTAAAGTTTCCACAGTCAGTGATGGTTTGGGGTGCCATGTCATCTGCTGGTGTTGGTCCACTGTGTTTTCTGAGGTCCAAGGTCAACGCAGCCGTATACCAGGAAGTTTTAGAGCACTTCATGCTTCCTGCTGCTGACCAACTTTATGGAGATGCAGATTTCATTTTCCAACAGGACTTGGCACCTGCACACAGTGCCAAAGCTACCAGTACCTGGTTTAAGGACCATGGTATCCCTGTTCTTAATTGGCCAGCAAACTCGCCTGACCTTAACCCCATAGAAAATCTATGGGGTATTGTGAAGAGGAAGATGCGATATGCCAGACCCAACAATGCAGAAGAGCTGAAGGCCACTATCAGAGCAACCTGGGCTCTTATAACACCTGAGCAGTGCCACAGACTGATCGACTCCATGCCACGCCGCATTGCTGCAGTAATTCAGGCAAAAGGAGCCTCAACTAAGTATTGAGTGCTGTACATGCTCATACTTTTCATGTTCATACTTTTCAGTTGGCCAAGATTTTTAAAAATCCTTTCTTTGTATTGGTCTTAAGTAATATTCTAATTTTCTGAGATACTGAATTTGGGATTTTCCTTAGTTGTCAGTTATAATCATCGAAATTAAAAGAAATAAACATTTGAAATATATCAGTCTGTGTGTAATGAATGAATATAATATACAAGTTTCACTTTTTGAATGGAATTAGTGAAATAAATCAACTTTTTGATGATATTCTAATTATATGACCAGCACCTATACATTAATCGATCAGTACTTTTTAAAAATGAAAAATCAAGTACTTTTGTACTTTTACTCAAGTAAAATTTAAAAGGAGTATAATACTTTTCCTGGAGTAAGCTAATGTTTTTTTAGGGAATCTGTACCTTTACTCAAGTACACAATTTGTGTACTTCATTGGGGTAAAATGTGGCTTGAAGATAACATATGTAACATAATAAAATATAATACAATA
Source organism: Mylopharyngodon piceus (assembly GCA_039654765.1). NCBI lineage: Eukaryota > Metazoa > Chordata > Actinopteri > Cypriniformes > Xenocyprididae > Mylopharyngodon > Mylopharyngodon piceus. The sequence goes on from JBCHWC010000081.1 coordinate 28,374, forward strand.
ATCACAAAATACACCCACATATGGCCCTAGTGTCTCCTCTGTGGTTGTGATAGGAAAATCACATTGGAGAAAGCAGTAGTTTTGTGGCATTGGTTTTATTGCAGACTTGCAGACCTTACAAAATAAGAGAGAGTTAAACATGAGCTTGAGCTGTGGATCAAAAGGCCACTTAATTCTACTGAGAATAAGATACTATTATCTGCTTCATTCTGACCTTCACAAATCAGCCTGACTCAGTCCCAAGGTAATTACATAACACTCCGGTGCTAAATAGATCGAATAGCATAAAAATACATTTGCTATTAGAAATATGCATTTACTGATGTACTGTATAAGGATGTCTCTAAGCATGGTCAGTCCTGGATCAGTTATATAGCATAATTTTCAAGCTAAAATCAAGCAAAAGGATTGTCTTTTTTACCGTAAGCCTTCAGCACTCTCAGGGAAAAAGGTACAAAAGCTGTCACTGGGGCGATATCCCTTCAAAATTTGCACCTTTGTACTTAAAGAGTGCATATTAGTACCTCAAAGTTGATATGTATGATACCTAAATGGTACATATTATAAACTTTTTAAAAGGATACCATCCCAGTGACAGCTTTTGTACCATTTTTTCTGAGAGTGAAGCATTGCCTCCCTTAATCTATACATACAGTATTGCGGATAGATGTATATGGGTGCAGGAGGCAGAAATGATTCACTTCTCTATCTAATACTGGCGAATATTTCTGAGGGAAAACCGCTGCTTGCCAGCTGGCAGCTTAGAGTTTGTGAAGAGGGTGTGTGAGGTTTTGAGATCTGAGATTCAGACATCTGTTGATACATTCATTTACTCATCCTGCTGAAACCATGTGGTTGTGGTTGTGGATATGTCGAGGTTGTCCGTTTATTTCGTTTCGGTGTGTTGTTGATGATGTCCAAGCTTCTGCGACTGGAGGAAATGACATCAGCCACAAACTTTGTGCAGTCAGAGCACACATCTCTCAGGTTGCAGCCTGCGGCGTACAGGTGGGGAAACTCTTGCTCAACAGAGTGTCTGGAGAGAGAACACAACGACCTGCAGAGAAACACACACACAGCCAAGAAATAATGTGTAATGACACGTATTCAGTGTAGTGACAGGTCTCCAGTCATGTAGCAAATCAAATGACTATGAATTCTGTTTAATACAAGTTAAACTCCATCACATTTCACATTGATTTATATAGTGCTTTATACAATAGATTGTTTCAAAACAGCTTCACAGAAAATAAAAGTATGGTAACACTTTATTTTATTATAAGGTGTCCTTGTTATAATGTAATTACACTGTAAAAAATCAAAAGTTGAGAAAACTTAAGTTTAAGGCAACAAACTTCAGCAGATTTTTGAGATTTCTCAACTTGTATTCAGTTTATACAACAAAAAGTTGAGAAAACTCAAAAATCTCCTACAAAAACAAGTTGAGAAAACTCAAAAATCTGCTGCAGTTTGTTGCCTTAAACTTTTAAGTTTTCTCAACTTTTGATTTTTTACAGTGTATACTAGTGCCGTCAAGCAATTAATCGCATCCAAAATAAAAGTTTGTGTTTACATAATATATGTGTGTGTACTGTGTATATTTATTATGTATATATATATATATATATATACACACACACATACATGTATATAATTAAGAAATATTTCCATGTATACATGTATATTTTATATAGCTACACTGTCCGGCCAAAAAAAAAAATCGCTGTTTGGATTTTAATAGGCAAATACTTAAGAGTCTATGGATGGATCATTATTACAGCGATTATTATGTTTCTAGCATGTTATATGTTTGGCAGCGGTTCTTTTAACCCTTAAAGATGGAGTGTGTAGCTTTTCATTTCTTAAACAACCATGTATTAAGATGTATCATGGCCATATTCCAGGATGACAAGGTCAAGATTCATCAGGCTCAAATTGTGAAAGAATTGTTGGGAGGGAGCATGAAGAATAATTTTCACACATGAATTGGCACTGACCTTAACCTCAGTGTAAGTTTTTGGGATGTGCTGGAGGAGACTTTTCTTGACCAAAAATTGATGCACCTCTTAATGGAAATAACATCACATTTATTTCCATCGAGAGGTTTTGGTCAAGATCTCGTATTGACAATGCAAGAGGTGAGCACTCTGTAAAGTCTCCTCCAGCACATCCCAAAAACTTACACTGAGGTTAAGGTCAGTGCCAATTCATGTGTGAAAATGATTCTTCATGCTCCTTCCCAACAATTCTTTCACAATTTGAGCCTGATGAATCGTGACATTGTTATCCTGGAATATGGCCATGATACATCTTAATACATAATACTTAAAGGGTTAGTTCACCCAAAAATGAAAATAATGTCATTTATTACTCACCCTCATGCTGTTCCACACCCGTAAGACCTTCATTCATCTTCGGAACACAAATTAAGATCTTTTTGTTGAAATCCGATGGCTCAGTGAGGCCTGCATAGCCAGCAATGACATTTCCTCTCTCAAGATCCATTAATGTACTAAAAACATATTTAAATCAGTTCATGTGAGTACAGTGGTTCAATATTAATATTATAAAGCCACGAGAATATTTTTGGTGCGCCAAAAAAAACAAAATAACGACTTATATAGTGATGGCCGATTTCAAAACACTGCTTCATTAAAGTCGGCATGAAGCGGAAATTGCGATTGTCTTTTCTTCTCTACTGTGACTTCAATCCGAGTGAAACGGCATCTGAAATGAGAGGGCGGGACTTGATTTCGTCCTTCGGGAAATGATTGGATCTTTGGAAGTTGAGCGTTGCTAACAAAATGGAGGCAGATCTGAATGCCCGTTTGCAGTCAGTTGTGGGGGATTTATCTCCACCGGACTCACTGCCAGCACCCTCACGTTACTGTAAGAACTTTATTTACTGAGGATGACGAAGACGAGGACGGTCAACAGCACTTAACAGTGAGAGAGAGAGCGCGCAAGAGACTGACTGACTGACTGAGCGTTTTCGGTTCATTCCTATGGAAGTTGAGCCTCACGTTCACGCGTTGCGTGGCGCTCAACTTCCAAAGGAATGGATCTTAAAAAACGCTCTGGTCGCTTGCTCTGCTCCAGTAGACGCGCAGCCTGACTGACTAAGCGTGTCCTCCATCAGGTTCCTTTCAATGTTTGAGGGTACTGTACACCCCAATAACTGGCATCAGCCCCAGCGACAGAATTTTCCCCTTACGTCACTGGATCTGCTGGCAGTTCCAGATAGCTCCGCCCTCGCGCCATAGCATGTGACAGGAAGAGATGATGAGTCGTTTTGAGTGGGAGGGGAGGTTTATGTTTTTAATTAAAGATTACGAAGGCACATGAATTTTAAAAAAATAATAATAAGTGCACGGATAAATTATTGATAATAAATACTACAATATTCCATAAAAAAATAAGAGTTGTCAATTTTGATTTCATGCCGACTTTAAGCTTCGGAGCGTTATGAATCTTTTGTGTCGAATCATGATTCGGATCGTGTGTCAAACCGCCAAACTGCTGAAATCACGTGACTTTGGCGCTCCGAACCGCTGATTCGACACAAAAGATTCATAACGCTCCGAAGCTTCATGAACAGTGTTTTGAAATCGGCCATCACTATATAAGTCGTTACTTTGTTTTTTTGTCGCACGAAAAATATTCTCGTCGCTTTATAATATTAATATTGAACCACTGTACTCACATGAACTGATTTAAATATGTTTTTAGTACATTAATGGATCTTGAGAGAGGAAATGTCATTGCTGGCTATGAAGGCCTCACTGAGCCATCGGATTTCAACAAAAATATCTTAATTTGTGTTCCGAAGATTAACGAAGGTCTTATGGTGCGTTCACACCAGACACAAATGAAGCATTAAGCGTGAGAGATTTATATGTTAAGTCAATGCAAAGACACGATAGACATCCTGTGGCGCGATTCGCGCCGCGCTAACCAATCCGGAGCTTGCTCTAGTAGTGACGTGATTATGACGTAGCGAGTGGAGGCAGAAATCCGAAATAACAATAGAGGACAAAATCATTGTTGCTGTATGTGGATACCCGGAGCTGTACGTTACATCTTCGTACTTTTATAGAAACAGGAATAAAAAGGATTTTGCTTGGAAGAAAGTGAGTGAGGAGGTCGGACAATCTGATAAGTTGTAAAAAACGCTCTTTACTCAATTTGAGCTATATATATACATATTGAGACTACAAGCTAGCTAAAGCCGGCAAATTGAGCTTATTCGCCGTATTTTACAACTACTTTCCCCTCCCATAACGCGAATTCGTGTCTGTTGTGAAGTGAATTTCACGCGCGAATAAAGCGAGTAAACTCAAAATGTTCAAGCGTCCAACTATGTGCGAATAGCATGATTTATTCACGCACGTCGCGTCTGGTGTGAACGCCCCATTACGGGTGTGGAACGGCATGAGGGTGAGTAATAACATTATTTTCATTTTTGGGTGAACTAACCCTTTAATACAAACAGCGACTTTTTTTTGGCCGGGCAATGTATAAATATAATATATTTTTGTTAAATATATACATGCTTGTGTGTATTTATATTATACAGTATTTTCTTGTAAAACATCTCCCAATAATCTTTGTTTTATTTACAAATTTGAAAAATAATTTTTTTTTTCTTACAGAGCACTATGAGAGGAGACAGGGTTGAGTCAGAATGAGTGGCTATTAACATAAGTAAAGAATCTTCCTTATGCAAAGTTGAGTCAAGTTTACTTATAAAACACTTGGTTATCACCAGACACTACAGGCCAATAAATATTGATTGTTAAACCGATTTTAACCCAGGTCGAATGCGTACTGGACAAGCCCTGACTACCGTACTATATACTGGAAGTATAGGCCTACTATTTGGTGATTTAAACTACGTGGCTAAAAATAAACAAGTAAACAGTTTTTCAGGATGTCAGCACGGATTGTTCCCAGTGTGGAATGTGACTGTAATCCTTTAGCATAGACATAGTATATATTTACTCACTTATAGACATCACTCTTGTGACTCTTCGCACTGCTGTGAAATCCCACAGTGTACACTGGAATGTGTGCCATCTTTTTGTAGGGAAACTTCATCTGTTAAAAGGACAAAATAAAGAAAAATCAACATTGCTTTTACTGTTGAAATCGCAATGTGTAATTAGAATTAATTGAGAAAAACAGAGTATAGCAAACAATTTTAAACACAAAGCCCTGAAGCAGTGGTCTTCAAATGGTGGCAGAGCAGGCGGGTAATAATAGCAAACAATACAATTAACCATATAATCATGCATAATTAGCAAAATAAATAAACGTATCAACTTTTGGAAGATATAATTTGTTGCTGACTTTGAGGCTGTGCATCTAATCAAACAATCTACGGTATTTTGGAGTAAATTCATCTTTTACTGGCTAGCAGGCATTTTAGACAGATGCCAACATTGGACAGGTTGTGTGACATGTCCCATCCTTAAAAACCATGATCAAAAATACACAGGCTATAACTAAATATGAGCCATACACATTAAATATGGTTTCACTTGCCGTTATAATGTTATGACGCTAAAATCTAGCTTCAGTGGGTGCAGAAAACAATGTTAAATAAATATGTCAACTAAAAAAAAACTATATAAATATGCCACAAATGATTTCAGGCCAGTAAAGATTGTACCGTTTCTGGAATTTATAGGCCACTTAAAGGATTAGTCCACTTTCAAATAAAATTTTCCTGATAAGTTATTCACCCCCATGTCATCCAAGATGTTCATGTCTTTCTTTCTTCAGTCGAAAAGAAATTAAGGTTTTTGATGAAAACATTCCAGGATTATTCTCCTTATAGTGGACTTCAATGGACTCCAAACGGTTGAAGGTCAAAATTACAGTTTCAGTGCAGCTTCAAAGGGCTTTAAACGATACCAGACGAGGAATAAGGGTCTTATCTAGTGAAACGATCGGTCATTTTCTAAAAAAAAATACAACTGTATATGCTTTATAAACACAAATGATCGCATTACAAGTGCTTCCACCATTCCGCCTTCCGTATTCTTCAAAAAGCTTACGCTGTATGTCCTACGCCTTCCCTATTCTACTTACGGAAAAAATGGAACTGGCGCCACGTTCGTTCCATAAGTTGAATAGGGAAGGTGCAGGACATGGAGCGTAAGCTTTTTGAAGAATATGGAAGGCGGAATGGCTTCCGTATGTTGTATTTTTTTTAGAAAATGACCGATCGTTTCGCTAGATAAGACCCTTGTTCCTCGTCTGGTATCGTTTAAAGCCCTTTGAAGCTGCACTGAAACTGTAATTTTGACCTTCAACCGTTTGGAGTCCATTGAAGTCCACTATAAGGAGAATAATCCTGGAATGTTTTCATCAAAAACCTTAATTTCTTTTCGACTGAAGAAAGAAGGACATGGACATCTTGGATGACATGGGGGTGAGTAAATTAACAGGAAAATTTTATTCGAAAGTGGACTAATCCTTTACATGTCCAGGTAATCCAGGTTTTCTCACTCTAATCCACTGGAAAATGCAATGCCATGCTATTAATTTAGCATACTATTGTAGATCATGGTCGAAAATAAATGTAAATGCTAAAAAATTTTTTCTCAATAACTTTTATATACTGTGTCCAATGTTAAATCTGTTTGCTGAAGAAAAAACAGTCGAGAACCGCTGGATTAAGGGAACCAAGGATCATTCGGCGAGAACTACTTATGATATGTGGATGGCCAAGGTTGTAAAGTAACAGTAGCCCTACAGGAGCGGAGTTTGCCACATGTGCTACTATAGTGCTACATGAGATTTAAATGAAATAAATATTTAGTACCTTTGCACTACAAGAGTTACAGACAGACCTAAAAGAGAAAGGATCACAAGTGAATGTTCAAAACAGTGAATCAGACCGAGTTAATATTCCTTGTTCCAGTTATTATCTATGATTTACGATATATAATATTTATTTTAATATTTATGAAAATTAAACCGAGACCTTTTACACAGGAGGCACGTGGATGGCCATGAAAACAGTGGAAACTTTACTCGACAACAGCAGCATATCTAAGAAACAAAGATGAAGAAAACAAATGGGGTGTTGGACTGATGTTAATCAAATTATCCATCAATCATGCAGATATTCACACCTTGCCCTTCTTCAGATTATTATAAAGCTCTTTGTTCTGCATGTATTTCTCCATCTCAGCCCTGACGAGTATCCGGCGCACGTTGATGACCTCATCCACTGTTAAGGCCAGACTGTCGACTGGATGACAGAATTCCTCCTGTGTGGGAGGGAGATAAAGAAGAAGACTCAGGTCCTTTAGTCCGTAGAAACTAACAGGAAACCCATTTACAATAATGTAGGCCACTTACAATGGATCGCTATGGGGGAAATTTTGTTAAATACTTCCCCTTCGTTTTAAGAAACAAAAGGAAATAATTGTCTGTGGTAATCGACAGCATGTCACATATGCTGCCCACTATATTCCTTTAAGAACTGGGGCAAAATACAACACCACTGACCATCCACTGATGTCTAGAGAGCCCATGAGATGCTGCAGCACTTCCTGCTCCATCATTGCTTTTGTCATCTGAGCCAAAGGAGTGACAGGTGGACGGGGGCATCCGGTCAAACCCAGGGAATGAGGCTGGACAAAAAAAAAAAAAAAAAAAAACAATGGAGAAGAGAGAAAGACAGTCAGGCATCTTAACTTAATAAAGCATAGCGTTCTCAAGCATAGCGTCAGTTCTGGCAGGTCCCATCAGTCAAGCTCGCATCTGCTGACTCTCAGCTGATCCACGTCTACCTATAGGAATACGACGCCTATCACAGCATCCCTATATATAAGGTGCATCAGTATAGAGGGTATGCATTGACGTCACTTTCCCGGCAGAACACGCCCCCTCAGCCGGACAAAAGAGCTGCTCAGTGTTGCCAGATTGGAAATGTCCAAGTATCGTACCAGAAGCTCAAAATTATCGTATTTGGAAGAAAATTATCATACACGAGTTTTTAGTATAGGTAAATGAACTAAATTAATAACTAATGGTTTTTACAACGGAATGAATCAATACTGAATTTACTTAAGATGGACAATCACACTATTTTAGCTGCTGTACAGCCAAAATTATGTTCCCTCTGTCTCTGTAAAGCTATTCTTTGGCACAATCTGCATTGTAAAAAGCGCTATATAAATGAAGGTGACATGATGAGTCAAACGTACAGAATACAGCTATTTATCTAGACCAACAACTTTTTGACATGACCTGCAAATTACCACATTAGATAAATAAGTAGGCGTACCTTAGTGGGGAACAACTGACCTAAAAGCGCTGCGGCAGGAAAGTTAACTTGTGCTCGTGAGAGAGAGTCATTTTCCACGATGATTGGCCGAGAAGACATAACATGAGATGAGATAGAAGGAAGACATGCCTAACAACATTCACGTTCTCCTTACAATCATGACATAGAGGATCCACAGCTAGATCAATGAGTATAAGCCGATTATAACGACCATCATTTGAAGTGTCACAAAATTCTTAAATTATCGTACATTATAGGATTTTTTTCATTATTGATCGTACATCGTACAGAGGTCAAAATTGTCGTACAAATACGATAATTATCGTACGTCTGGCAACACTGGAGCTGCTGCATGTCTTGATTTAATAGGGGAAACTGCAAAAATGCTCTCAAGTTGTTCCAAACCTGTATAAATTTATTTCTTCTGTTGAACACCAAAGGAAGATATTTTAAAGAAAGTTTGTAACCAGGCTGCTTTGGGGCACCATTGACTTCCATAGTAAAAAAAATACTATGGTAGTCAATGGGGGGCGAGATCTGCTTGGTTACAAACATTCTTCCAAATATCTTCCTTTGTGCTATTAAAGTTATTCAGTCAAGACCATTGAGTGATTTTCTCTTTTTCATTTGATTAACATTAATGATAGAGAGCAGCAGGTTTATTAGGTTGCTGTCACTTTATGGCCAAATGCATGGATCCAATACACTGATACACATCCGATATTCTCCCAACTGTTTACGTTCACTTAAGAAATAAAAGACTGTGTTTACGTGAATACTCGCCAAAATGGACATGTTGTGTGTATTTGTCAGTTTAAGCGCAGAAAGACGCAAAAAAGAGAGCTCAATTCAGTACTCGTGTGCTGACATCTGAGAGGCAGCTCTCTGTGAGCGCACAGAAAACCGGACTGAATTGATCTCTCTTTCACGTCGGTACGCTAAAGTTAAAAATAGAGAAGTGCCGCTGCGTACCAGACCACTTCAAGCACTCTGTTCATTTCAATTAACTGAATTGCTTTCCTTTTATCACACAAAAGTGTTCACAAAAGTCCCAGCATGTCATTTACTTGATCTTGTTATTAAGTTAAATAAAATAAATACTGTGTTTTTAAGCATTTTTATATGTACACCCTTTGTTTTTTTGTTTTGTTTTAAATTAATTATATATTTGTTCATTTTTGTTGAGCAACTTTTACGTCTTACAGATGTTTGTCCAGGTCTGACCTTGATAGATGTGTGGTGGTCTGACCCCCGTCAGCGTGTGTGATCGAGGTCTCTCTCCTCTCAGGGGGCCGACACCTGTGAGCTGAGGTGATTCTGAGCGGGATGACATCATTTCCCCTCTGAGCTCATCCAGGTCGTGCTCAGAGAAGGAGCGATCTCTCTTCAGAGGTGTAGGAGAGCTCTCCACCCGCCTGATATCCATACCATCTGGAGATTCTTCATCCTTCATAAAAAATTATTTAAATTAAAAATGCAATTCAAACAAATCAAGTCAGGGAGATCTACCAGAGTTTTCCAACAAAGCAGCTTGTGAAATTCTCATGTGAATCAGAAGTAGTTTTGCTGGTTAAGGTGTGCAACTCTTGAAGTCAACTTAAAGTTTTTAATTTTGGAAAATTTTCTCCATGACCATTTTTACCACATACACTCAAAAACGCTGGGTTGAGCCTGTTGAGTCATTTGGGTTGGGGTTTTTTTAATGGTTGGGTAGTTTTTATGTTACCCAGCCATTGGGTTAGAGTAACGTGCCCAGATTTCTGAAATGGAAACCAGGGATATTTCCTATTTGAGTGGTCAAAATATCAACAAAATCTAATTTGTTATTATCTATTTATTAAAAAACGGGACAATACATTTTTGAATGTTTTTTTAGTTTTTTAATTGTTGTGGGTTCCTTATATTATTACATTAAAAATTATTATAATTTAGTTTGATTATTAGGATTTTTGGTCTAATACAATTCACCAAAAAAAAAAAAAAAAAAAACTATTACAGTATTAATAATAACTATTGTACAAGCAGTTCAAAACAATATGCCTATTATAACAGAAGTATGACTTTACAAAAGCATATTACATTACAAAAATAACAAAAACATAAATATAAGACTTATAAGATATGACAACTTTTTTTAACTTTTAACTATTTTTAATTATTATTTTGCATTTTAGATTCATTTTAAGCTCAAAGTAAGTTACAAGTGTATTATTTATTTAATTTTATTTTTTATTTATTCATATCTGAGTGTACCTTAACCACGTGATGTAGTTAAGACGTGTGGGAAATTGCTGCGTTGTGACTGCGGAACTTTTGAGGACGTTTAAACGTGCAAAACAATCCAGTATTACTTTAATTTAACATGAATAGTTAGTATGTTACTACCTTGAAACCGATAACGATGTTTATTTAGATATTTGACGATAATGGCGCTCTGCTCGAGTCCAGTTTACGTTCTTCATGAAGTAGCGGCGCGCGCGATCACGTGTAGCTGTGTAGCTGCACAGCCCCCTCTGTTGGTGAATATAATCACTGCACGACTGCTCCGATAACATTTCGGGAATGGGAACAGCTCCAGAACACCAAACACCGTCTGGTCACCCTAGGTTAGAGGCTGGTCAATCTCACTGACAGTTGAAATCATAGACATAAAAAATGTATTATGTCTATGGTTGAAATATACACCCCTCATCCACCCACCTGCTCTCCGACACAACAACCCAGCGGTGGCTTTACTACTACAACAACAACCCAACTAATGGGTTACACAGAGCGCGGGCTTTTTGCATCCTCGTCAGGAGACTGCAGTTCTCAACGCCAATACTTGGTGCATTTTTTCGGTAAAATAAAGGTTTGTGTACATTTTATTTCACCTATAAAGTCTTTACAGTGCTGTAAATCATTTTATTTAATGCAAGAGCAATATAGAGGGATGAGATGTGTCAGTCAGCTTCGGTCGTCTCGCATAATGGAAACGTCTTTTTCCTTGAATAAACTGATTTTTATTCGCCATAATGCTGAATATTATTAAACTGAATATTAAAATATGTTCTCAGAACTCTGTACTGTTTGTTTATGCGAAGGTTATATAAGGAGCATGTCACGATATCTTTCGGCAATGAGAAACGCGGAGCAGCGGTCTGAGGTTCGCAGCTCCCCCGCCGAACAGTGGCCCATCACCGGCTCAGATTTCGGCAACACACCGCTGCGCTTACTACAGGAAAATATGTGGGAATAGAAGAAAACTAATAGAAAGTTTGTTTTTTTTTTTGTTTGTTTTTTTAAAGAAAATGACAGATCGTTTCGCTAGATAAGACACTTATTCCTCGTCTGGGATCATGTAGAGCCCTTTGAAGCTGCACTGAAACTGCAATTTGGACCTTCAATCTGTTGAACACCAGTGAAGGCCACTATATGGAGAAAAATCCTGGAATGTTTTCCTCAAAAACCTTAATTTCTTTTCGACTGAAGAGAGAAAGACACAAACATCTTGGATGACATGGGGGTGAGTAAATTATCAGAAAATTTTAATTCTGAAGTGAACTAATCCTTAATTTTCAACGTATTTTGGGTTAATTTTAAGCCAGCAATATAGTAATTTTTAATCAATAGTTGAGTTCAATAAAAACAACCCAGCATGTTGGGTCAAACATTCAAAAACAACCAAATAACCCAAATTGGGTTGTTTTTAACCTAGCATGTTTTAGAGTGTAGGAAAGAGCAAGATCATAGGAAAGAAATGCTGACTGCACTGAAACCTCTCACCTCAAATATATTCATCTCCTCCATTTCTTCCAGTGTTGGAGCCTTTAGAAGAACACGTATGCGGGACGGTGGACGGTTCCCTGCTCCTGTGACTGACAGGTCAATGCAGGAAGTTGATTTGATGTCAAATTGGCAGGTGTGTGCCAGACATGGTAACGAGCCAAATGCTGAAGAGCAACAAAATATTGCTATGAGTAATCTAACACATGACTGAACAGAACCACAGGTCAAGGAGGACTGATATTGTTTTAAAAACTTGTATTGTTCCGGTGTAACATGTGATTAACATACATCTCTTTGAACTGTGTGGCTCCACAGGTTTCAATTTGTGATCCTGTCTGATCTCAGCCAGGACTCGATCATGGAGCGACTGTGGCCGTTGAGGAGGAGGCGGCAGGCTTCGTTCAGACACCTGCAGACGTCAGTACAGTCTTAAAACAAAATCGTACGTACATTTTGGTTGTACACCACTTTCTTTCTCTTTTTCAGAGGATCTAGGATCATTGGTTATACTTTATTTTATAATACATGTACTTACATTGTACTTACCCAAGAAAGTACTGGTAATATAAGGTAACTACATGGGTTAAGGTTAGGTTTAGTGCCTAGTTATTACCCAGTTATTGTAATTGCTATAATACAGTGCTCAGCGTAAATGAGTACACCCCCTTTGAAAAGTAACATTTTAAACAATATCTCAATGAACACAAAAACAATTTCCAAAATGTTGACAAGACTAAGTTTAATATAACATCTGTTTAACTTATAACATGAAAGTAAGGTTAATAATATAAATTAGATTACACATTTTTCAGTTTTACTCAAATTAGGGTGATGCAAAAATGAGTACACCCCACAACAAAAACAACTACATCTAGTACTTTTAATGACAGCACAAAGTCTTCTAGGCATGGAATGAACAAGTTGGCGACATTTTGCAACATCTATCTTTTTCCATTCTTCAAGAATGACTTCTTTTAGAGACTGGATGCTGGATGGAGAGTGATGCTCAACTTGTCTCTTCAGTATTCCCCATAGATGTTCGATTGGGTTCAGATCAGGAGACATACTTGGCCACTGAATCACTTTCACCCTGTTCTTCTTCAGAAATCCAACAGTGGCCTTAGATGTGTGTTTAGGATCATTGTCATGTTGGAAAATTGCACAACGACCAAGGGCACGGAGTGATGGTTGCATCTTCTCTTTCAGTGTAGAGCAGTACATCTGTGAATTCATGATGCCATCAATGAAATGCAGCTCCCTGGCACCAGCAGCAGCCCCACATAAGGACACTGCCACCACCATGTTTCACTGTAGGCACCATGCATTTTTCTTTGTATTTCTCACCTTTGCGACGCCATACAGTTTTGAAGCTATCAGTTCCAAAAACATTTATCTTGGTCTCATCACTCCAGAGTATAGAGTCCCAGTAGTCTTCATCTTTGTCAGCATGGGCCCTGGCAAACTCTAGGCGGGCTTTTTTGTGCCTGGGCTTTAGGAAAGGCTTCTTTCGTGGATGGCACCCATGCATGCCGTTCCTCTGCAGCGTACGCCGTATTGTGTCACGGGAAATAGTCACCCCAGTTTGGCTTTCTACTTCTTTAGATAACTGCAGTGAACTTGCATGCCAATTTTCTTCAACCCTTCTCATCAGAAGACGCTCCTGTCGAGGTGTTAACATCCGTGGACGACCTGGACGTCTCTGTGAGATGGTTGCAGTTCCATCTTTTTTAAATTTTTGTACCACTTTTGCTACAGTAACTGACTGATAAGTAAAGCTTTGCTGATCTTCTTGTAGCCTTCACCTTTTTGGTATAAAGAAATGATTTTCTTTCTCAGGTCTTGTGACATTTCTCTTCCATGTGGTGCCATTGCTGGCAGCATGAAATGGGAAGGGGTTTTAACACCCTTTTATAGTCAACTGTCTGCTGGACACCTGTGTAATGAATAATTAGACTCACTTGTGGTTGAATTCTTGTTAAATTAGACATTTGTAGTCTAAAATTTAGCTTTGCTCCAGAGACTTTCAGTGGGGTGTACTCATTTTTGCATCACCCTAATTTGAGTAAAACTGAAAATTTTGTTCTCTAAGTTATATTATTAACCTTACTTTCATGTTGTAAGTTAAACAGATGTTATCTAAAACTTTTGGAAATTGTATTTGTGTTTATTGAGATATTGTTTAAAATGTTACTTTTCAAAGGGGGTGTACTCATTTACGCTGAGCACTGTAAGTACACAGTATGTACACGTGGAACAGGACTGTAAAATAAAGTGGTACCGGATCATTTACTAAAGCAATGCAGCAGCTACTATGCAGTTAGTAGTACACTGTAGAAATTTTCCTTTATCTTAAAATTTAATATAATATATATAATATAATATAATTAATATAAATCACCATTTCAAGGAAAGGCAGACTGATAGGTTTGAGAAAAATGACATTTTCACAATCAAACACAACAGTTTTGAAGTTTTACACTGTGTCCAAACCTGGCACAATGTGATACATTTCTAGTTTGTCTTGTTGTAACTAAAAGCAAAAAAGCTTTCTATTTTGTTTTTATATTTAAGTGTCTCTACCTACTATGTACTTACATTAAAAAACAGCATTTGATTCAAATTACTTGCACATACATGTTGTTACATTGTACTTGCATGTAAAGTACCTGTATTTTATCACTTTTTTAATATATTAAATTATTAAAGACACCTATAAAATGGTATATAAAATGGGACCAAATTAACATTTAAAAATTCAGAGTTAAAAACAGCTCTACCCATAATCGTGGAGAGATCAACCAACATAATTAAAGTCTCCATATACTATCTCTTCACTACTTCTACATTTATATTATGTGAATATTTTGCAAAATCACTTGCCATATTGACATTTTGTCAACCGTTTCATCATTTTGTACTTGCGTTTTTGATTCGATTACATTCATTTGCAATGCTTAAGGCAGCTCAAGATACATTGCCTTTTCAGATACATTTTTGCTTCAAATCAGTATTTGTAATGCTATGATCATCTCAAATCTGGTTGGTTTAGTACATGGAATAGAATTCTTTATGGAGAAACTTAATGTGAAAAATACTTCTGAAACAAGGGCAGCTGAAAAAGTGGGTGGTCACTGTTCGAATAAACAGTTATGTGGAGTGGAACGATGGATGTTACCCAGCGCAAGACTGCAAAAATAGAAACCAAATGACAAACAAAGTATCCTGCTGCTTGTCATGATTGTGACTAGTAAGAGATTGTATTTGTATTGTGCATTGTATTGTGTCTGGTTAGGACATGGTGTTACTGCACATTAGTTATAAGATATTATGAGCGACTAACTGGTTTAAGTGGGGGTCTTGATCTGATAAAGTCCAGAATCATCTCATGTGCGTTTCGTTTAACACACGTGGGAATATTTCCATCTACCTGCAGAGGAAAAAAGAGGCATGGATTCATTATATTATAGTTATTATCAAACATAAAAACAATAGTTAATCACTGTCATGCTGCATCAGCTAAAAAGTCTTTCCAAAGCCATAATCTCACACATATAGTCTACTTACCGAGTTAGGATAAGATTAATTCGGGGATAAACCACTTAAAATGTGCTTACTACAGCAACCTCAGTGCCTTTTCAGTGCCCCCAGCATGAGTAAGCATAGTTAGAATGGACTCACCACAACTTTGCGAAGTTTGTATTTGCGTGAACGAATATCTTGCATGAGCATTTCAAAGGGCGTGAGGCTGAACTCCGTGGGCAGAGGGTTAAATGGCTGTTCTTCCACCTTCTTGAGCTTCACGCCCTGCCTCAACTCCTTCATCAGCTGCACCCACAGCCGAGCCTAAATGAACAAAAGACAAACACACACAGTTTCCATCATTACATTAACCATAGCTCATACACTGCTGGACATCACAAAGACAAATATGAGTAAATTAAACTACCATTTCAACTACTGTTCTAATAAGCATGTCTTTTACCCAGTCAGTGTGTTGAAGAGCATCAAGCTCAGTGGTGGAATTTTCTTTCTGTGGTTCCTCCGTTCTGATCTTCTTCAGCATCTACAGGAAAATATCAGATACTTATCAGAACATAAGAGAAGAGAGTATGAAGCTTTGAATATTTAATTCTCACACAAACTATATAATGTGGTGTTTTATGTGACGTAAAAGAGTGTTTTTATCCTCAAACCAGTTAAGAAAAAACCCTGGCTTAAAGGATTAGTTCACTTTCATATAACATTTTCCTGATAATTTACTCACCCCCATGTCATCCAAGATGTTCATGTCTTTCTTTCTTCAGTCGAAAAGAAATTAAGGTTTTTGATGAAAACATTCCAGGATTATTCTCCTTATAATGGACTTCAATGGCCTCCAAACGGTTGAAGGTCAAAATTATAGTTTCAGTGCAGCTTCAAAGGGCTTTAAACGATACCAGACGAGGAATAAGGGTCTTATCTAGCGAAACGATCGGTCATTTTCGAAGAAAAATGTAATGTATATGCTTTATATAAACAAATGATCGCCTTCCAAGTGCTTCCGCCAAAACCGTACTTTCGTATTCTTCAAAAAGCTTACGCTGTATGTCCTACGCCTTCCCTATTCTACTTACGGAAAAAATGTAACTGGCGCTGCGTTCGTTCTGTAAGTAGAATAGGGAAGGCGTAGGACATACAGCGTAAGCTTTTTGAAGAATACGAAAGTACGGTTTTGGCGGAAGCACTTGGAAGGTGATCATTTGTTTATATAAAGCATATACATTTACATTTTTTTTCGAAAATGACCGATCGTTTCGCTAGATAAGACCCTTATTCCTCGTCTGGTATCGTTTAAAGCCCTTTGAAGCTGCACTGAAACTATAATTTTGACCTTCAACCGTTTGGAGTCCATTGAAGTCCACTATAAGGAGAATAATCCTGGAATGTTTTCATCAAAAACCTTAATTTCTTTTCGACTGAAGAAAGAAAGACATGGACATCTTGGATGACATGGGGGTGAGTAAATTATCAGGAAAATTTTATATGAAAGTGAACTAATCCTTTAAGCTGATTCTAAAGTCAATCACAGGGCTGACTGCCTACACAACACTGCAACAAATACTAACCCCTAAACCCTAATATTAATCTTAGTATAGTGTTGGTAGAACATCCTGTTAGATATCTGTCTCAATTGGATCCATTCATGATATTTCTGACCTCTGAACTGAATCCATGAAGACTTTACTTGAAAGTTCACCACGTGATTGAGTTGACCAATGAAATAGGCTGTGTTTGCAGGTTTTGCCCTTGACTAGTTTGGGAGAAAAAAACATGAGACATAAACATGTTGCCTGGGCACAATTTACACCATTTATATATTCCCAGCCAGTGGATCTCTACTGGTATTGCTACACTGGACATCGAGTGACACCCAACATTACCAAATTGTTGATTGCAGTGGTTTTCAAACTTTTCAGGAAATGTCTCTTTAAGCGCAAGTACATTTAAGGACATTTAGCAACATACACCATATTTTGACTAATATCATATTTTGATAAATACCAATATTCCTGTAGTTCAAATAAATCATAATACTATGAAGCGGCGACCTCGCAGAAAGCCAAAAAAGGATCTCAGGGAGGTCATTTCAAACACCTGAGAACCCTTTCTGAGACCCCCCCCCCCCTTTCCCCCTCCCCTAACCTCTCGCTGAGGGGTGTTGGGGTTCAAGAGGTTGTTCAGCATTAGCTCTTATGGAGTTAAACTGTAAATAAAAAAGAGGGCAAGCTTTGAGCATGCCCATCTTCTCTGTGAAGCAAATACCTTTGTCAATGAGGTTGAGGTTGAGTGTTTGCTCTCTCCCTAACATCAGTTTGCCACCCTCCCAGCATTTAAGAGTGATGCTGGGTTGAGGTTATGAGCATGGTCTTATGAGTAAAGAAAAATAAAATAGGGGCTTATACCTGTGTCCTCCCAATTTTTGGGGTACTAAGAGGACTTTGCTCCTTTATAAATATCTGTAAGGTTGAGCTTGACAGATAAGAAGCCGTTTTCTCTCCCGTTGGACATTTCTGATTAATTCTCTGAACCAAGCTTAGTTTCACATCCAGTTATTGCAGTGTACTGCTTAAGAAGTACTACAGTTCTCCCTGATGCAGGGAAGCGCTAGGAGTCATATTATCATTTGTGAGACAATGTGTGAGGGCATTGAGCTGTTTTCACCATTCACATCTCATTCCCTCACACTCTCGCTCTGCTGTCACTCCCCTGACAGGGGAGTGTCCCACTTTTTCATCCGTGTAGTGACAGAGTATGTGCGTCCTCTGCATTTACACACTCTACGTTTTTAGGCAAGAAGTGGTTGCGACACTTCTCTTATCTGTTGCCCTCTCCATATTTGTGATGGAGATAGTATAAGTGTGTTTTTCAGATGGCAGAGCGGTTTGATCACTATAGAAGCATTCTGCTCCATTATCAGTCGTTAGGCTGCTACAGAAGAAGTTGAAGGGGTAATAATTATATACCACTCCCTCATCTCATACCCCTAGCTATGGATGGATATTGATGTGCACCTCTTATATCACGTAATTGTATAGCGGTGGATGAGAGAGACTGGGCAATACCACCACTCTCGTCCCATTCTTTTCTAGTAAGGGAATGTTAAGTTTTATGCACATAGTATGTGCTGTTTTTGGAGAGAAAAATGGATATAGCTATTGCGTCCTCTTTTCATCTGTTGCCCTTTCCATTTGGGAGCTGATATTGATGTGCTTCCTTTGTATCGTTTGCGGAGATGCAGATGAAGAGATTGGGCAATGCAGCCACTCGCGTCCCACTCTTTTTCTGTTACCCTCTCCAATACAAGATATGAGAATGGTATCAGTATTCTCCCTATTCTGCTACAGGAGCGAATACAGAACAAAAGAATGGGCAGTTTCACCACTTGTGTCCCCTTTTATAACCTGTTGGTGTGCCTGTGACGTCACCTGACTGCGTTAGCCAATCAAGATTGTAGTGAATTGATACGTGCTTCAGACACCGGCTCACAAAAACGTTCCCAATAGCGTCAACTCCATGACGCAGCATATCGTTCGCCTTCTCAGAGAACCGGGTTACATACATAACCTTGATGTTTTATTGTGACTATTTTTTTTTTTATTCCAATTCATATTGTTCCAGCATATGTCTTTGTAATCTTTCATTAAAATATAATGAATTGTTTCATTTTATTTTGTTTATAATGTAAAAAACCTTTCTTAGCATTACTAAACCCTCGTTTTTACCACAGTTTGAAGTCTTAGCTCTTCCCTCAGTTCATTATTCAGTGTTGTTAATGTTCGTTGTGTATTCACTCTATTGATTTAAAGTCTCTTTGTATCGTCATTCTGAGTCATGCATCGTTCTTCAGATCTAAACTACACAACACCCGTGACAGAACACCAAACCCTCATAACGAGTAAGAGAATAAGAAAGAAAGAAAAGAGTCCGTCTGCTTCTCCTCGAGCAGGGGGAACACTCACGAGGGACTTCTTAGATCTGGCATGCCTCACTCATTACTCCGACTGCTCGCTCTGTGTATTCTTCAACACCAGCCTCAATAAGCATTCAAAGGCATGTCTGTCTTATGGAAGGTCCTTGAGGGAGCTTTGCTGGATATCTCAAGTGGGTGAATGACTCGCCATTCACCGCCTGCTTCCGACAGCCCTGCCCACACTCTTGTCACTGAGGGCCATTCAATGAGATGGGTCCCCACTCAAGTATTATTTGATGAGCTGGATGATGTAATGATTCATGGTCTACAGTCTCCAATGGTCCCGCGTCCAGTTCCAAGCCGTCTTCATTGCCGCTGGTTCAGTCCAGTCCCGAGTCATCTTTGTTGCTGCTGGCTCAATCCAGTCCCAAGTCGTCTTCATCTCTGCTGGTTCAGCCCAGTTCCAAGTCGTCTTCCTTGCCATTGAATAAGACCAGCTCCGAGTCACCCTTGTCGAAATTGTCTGCCCAGCTCCAAGTCTCCATTGTTGTGGATGGTCCCACCCAGCCTCCCTCCTCCTTTGCCAAGGCCATCCAGTTCATCGGCCTCATCTCCAAGGTCTCCCTTTAGCCCCTCAGCTCCTACCACGTGCCTCTGCCCTGCTGCTCAGATCCACCTTGGGCTTCTCGGTCATCAGCTCCGTCTTGTTCTGAGGATCTCTCTGTGAGGCTCCACCGTGGTCTGTCATCCTTCAGGCTCCACCGATCCATTGTCACCCTGGCTTCACTTCGGACTTCCAGATCTTCAGCTTTGCCTTGAACTTTCACAATTCTGGCTCCACCAGGCTCCTCCTTCCCTCCAGTTCCGCCATTGTTGCCACTGGTTATGCCCAGTCCCAAGTCCTCTTCGTCTCTACTGGTTTAGCCCACTCCCAAATTGTCTTCGTCACCGCTGGTTCACCCCAGTCCAAAGTCTTCGTCTTGCCTGGTTCAGCCCAGTCCTAAGTCATCTTTGTCTCTGCTGGTTCAGCCCAGTCCCAAGTTAAATCAGACCAGCTCTGAGTCACCCTCATCTCCATTGGCTTTGCCAAGCTCTAAGTCACCTTCGTTGCCTTCGTCGCCATTGGTACTGTCCAGCTCCAAGTCTCCTTTGTCATGGATGGTCCGACCCAGCTACCCTCTCCCTCCTCCTCTGCCAAAGCCATCCGGTTCCTCAGACTCACCTCTTCTGTTTCCCTTCAGCCTCTCGGGTCCTCTCTTGTTGCCTCTCCCCTGCTGCTCAGATCCGCTTTAGGCTTCCCGGTCATCTACTCTACTTCGGCCTTTCAACCCATCGACTCAATCTTGGCACCATGCTCCCTTGGCTCCACTGTGGTCTGTCATCCCTCAGGCTGTGCCGGGCTAACACCGTGTCTACACCAGATGCGACCGTTGTCGCGTTGCATCACGCCACAACAGCTAAAAGTTCACGCACCACTCACGTCCGGTGTAGACACGGTGTAACTCTTCAAGCGTCACCCTGGCTTCACTTCAGACTTCCAGATCTTCAGCTTCACCTTGACCCTCCACCTCTCTGGCTCCTCCAGGCTCCTCTTTCCCTCCAGTTCCACCATTGTCCTCTGGCCCTGGTCTGTCAAGTCCACGTCTCAGTCACGCACGCCCGCAGCTCCACCTTGGCCCCCAAGTCAAGTCACCTTTATTTATATAGCACTTTATACAATAGAGATTGTTTCAAAGCAGCTTTACAGTGATAACATTAAAATGACGCATTTCAGCTGTTGTTCAGCTGAACTCATGGTCTACAGTCTCCGCTGGTCCCGTCCAGTCCCAAGTCATCTTTGTTGCCACTGGTTCAGCCCAGTCCCAAGTCATCTTTGTTGCCACCGGTTCAGTCCAGTCCAAAGTCGTCTTCATCTCTGCTGGTTCAGTCCAGTCCCAAGTCGTCTTCATCTCTGCTGGTTCAGCCCAGTTCCAAGTCATCCAACTAAGCAAGCCAGAGGTGACAGTGGCAAGGAACCCAAACTCCATCAGGTGACAGAATGGAGAAAAAAACCTTGGGAGAAACCAAGCTCAGTCAGGGGACCAGTCCTCCTCTGGCCAGTTCTCCCTCCAGGCCTTCCGTGCCACCCTGGGTAATATCACGGTCATGTCATGTTTAGTTTCATTATCATGTCTTGTTTAGTGTAATAGTTTCATTGGCATGCTCTGTATAGTTTATAGGTCATGGTTTTCTTTGTCACCATCTTTGCCTGACTTCTCATTTATTTGTTTCTAAAGATTCTAATTAGTTCTCACCTGTTCCTTGTTTTATTAATGACCATTCTCTGTGTATACAAACCCTTAGTTCCCACAGTTCATTGTTTGGTGTGGTTAACGTTTGTTGTGTATTTCCTGTGTTTATTAAAGACTCTTTGTATCAATCATTCTGCGTCATGCATCATTCTTCGAATTTAGACTACACAGCACCTGTGACACTTACACCTTACATAGTTTGGTCATGTCATGCCTGCATTCCGTCTATCTAATTTCACTAGAACTTTGATAACAAAAACAAACACTTTCTCCTCCCTTTTAAAATATAGGCTGTTTATTTTGTTATTTTGACTATGCATATGTTTAGTTATATGTTTAATTGCATTTTATTAATTGCATTTATTATTTTTTCTCTACTGTACGAGATCAGAAATGAATGACATGTAATCAATTTTTGTTTTGCGACCCACCATTTCAGAACCCACTGATATAGGCCACAAATAAGTTTTTTGTTTTCCCCCAGTTTCTTTTTTTATTTCAGTGTTTCATATTTTATTTATTAACAAGAAATATGATCACAGACACAACCCATGTGAGCACCATGGTTCCATCAGTATGGCTTCTCACCTCTTTGGCATCTCTTATCCTGCTGAGGAAGGTCTGAAGCTCAAGGGTCTCCAGGAAAAGCGCCCGACACACAGCCTGGTAGTGCTCTGGAGCCAAAGCTGGATTTGCCAGTCTGCGGGCACAAAGCGTCATCACCTGATGAAGAGTATGAATGCCATGCACTATGCCTTCTTCTTCCTCTTCTTCATCCTCCTCTTGGCCACTGTAGCCCTCGTCTTTAGCTGCATTACTGCCACAATGTTTAGATTCGCTGCAGTCCTGACCACCGACCATAAACTCAATGAGCTGTTCAAGCTGAGGGCTCAATTCCCGTTCCTCACTGTCATCCAGACCCCAGTCCAAAGCACGGTAGATCGCAACACCCATGGACTGAACCAGCTGCACACATGTAGGGTGAAGAAATGGGGTTTGTTAGGGGATGGAGACTGCAAATTTGACATAATTATATAATGTGCCATAATTGTCTCACCTTTCCAGAAGCAGCAGAAGCACTGTTAGCATTACTCTCATCTAGAAGAAGAAAAAAAACAAAAGGTTAGCAGAAGAAAACCCATTTCTAGACATTCACGACTGTACTAGTGTCACTAAGTAAATGAAAATACAAGAAATGCTAATGATTTAAAAGGTTTATGCTTGCTATGCCGCATTTTACTTACATATGGAATTGCTTTCTCTCAACTATGTAAGCTAAAATTTGTGCAAGCTATACATATTATCTTGTCTTCTCTCTTTGCTAACCTTTCAGATTAGCAAACTGTACCAAAATTGATAGTACTTAATACAGTTTCACTAAATATGGGTTAAAATAACTAAATTTTAAATGTATCGTAGCAAAAAGCAGGAAATTATTTACAATTTGAATCTCCCAGCATGCCAATGTTACACAACATGGTCACTGCCTACAACTGAAAAAAATGGTATAGAAACAATTTTCACTCAGAAATTTCACAAATAATTACAAAGAATCGTCAAGTTTGAAGTAGAAAGACTAAAATAGTATTTTCTTGTAAAACATACTCCAATAATCTTTTATTTAATCATAAAAATTGGGGTTTTTTTGTTTTGTTTTTTTTACAAATCTTCTAAGAATCTGACATGTAATGTTTTTTCATGAATCACAAACACGTTTAGCAGTAGAAAATGTTGACATTCCAAAAATATAAACCTGTGTAAATAGGACATTTTTCTGAATGTTGCTGAAATTCAGCAGTTTTAGTTGTCCACATATTTTATTTTGCAATACTTATCACTTATAGTAAATCCCTGATACCGTTATTTCGACATACTGTAGCCTACTGAAATTGTTATTTCAGTAATTTATTACTGAAATTGACTAGGGCTGCTCTGACATACATGACATTAAGCTTATTCTTACTAGGAAGGCTTTTACAGTCAGTGCAACTGCATTTTAGGCCAATCAATATACAATTTCAGGTACTTTCAGGGGGTCAGTGAGGTGTAGATATAGACCAACTTTAATCATAGCAAAGGTGAAACCTTTCTAAAATTCACCCAAAACAAAATATGTAAAACAAATGACTTCCATCATAAAATTTATGACAAAAGGACTAGTTAGTGATCAGACAACAGTGCTCCCTGGTGGCATAATAATGATATGGCAGAAGTGTCCCCAATAAGCACATCCAAGGTTTTCCCCAGGTATAGACATGGATAAGATGGTCTCTGTGGAAGACATTAGGTAATCAAAGACATCTTCAAGTCTCTAGTTAAGTTCTCTCACTTGACCATTCAACCAAATATGCCAGACGTGAGACTAACACATTGACTGCAGAAATCTCTAGATACCCATGAAGTGAAATGAGGAGTCTATGTCCCCACAATCACTGACTGTCCAAAGAAAATTTCACACAAAACAAGTGAGAATTGGCTTTAACTATACTGGCCAATCCGAATGGGGTTCAGTGGTTCCCAGCCCCAGTCCTGGAGTGCCCCCAACAGTTGGGGGTAATCCAGGATTAGGGTTGGGAACCACTGGACTAGAGGACCCCTGTTTTGAGATATTGTCCTTGGAAAAGCCACAGATGTGGAACACCTGGTTAAAGATACTCTCAACTGCCTCCAGAACCGCAAGATAAAAAAGATGAGCTGTGTGTGTCTACTGCATTTCCATAGGGAGCTCAATAGCACAGAATGAAAACCAAGAGAAGAAATGCTAAACATTTCTCCAATAGAGTACCTCAGGGATGACGTGTTTTTGTAGGCCAACCCGGAAGTTAGCGGCGCACGGGTTCACTGGATCGAAAGCCTATGCATTTTTCCCATAGACTTTTGGAAAATCGCAAAAAATAAGCTCTGTGTTTAACAAAGGGTTATGACATTTTTTGTCTATCAAGATAATCTTTACAAGTTAACACAACATTTATACATTTTGAAGCCTAAATAAAGTCGTCAGATATAAAAAGCTAACAGTAGGCTATAAACGGACTACAGCACACCATGGTCGCGGATCAACGTCACCACCACCATGCTTCCTCAAACTTTCTTTAAAAAACAACTTTATTTAAAAACATGCTCGCTGATTATGATCTGCGCTGTGTATGAATACTTATCCACTTTTTCATGAGAAATGCTGTCCAAATGTCCTGTTTGTCATGATGACGTCTAAAGTCCCCGCCAAAGGAAGTAGTCCCTTTTAGCAATTTGTTAGCAACCGCCGTTTTTAAGACACAATAAAGGTTTTAAAAATCACAAGCGGGTTATAACTGGTGTGTTTTATGTCATAGATCAAAACGTGAAAATATTTAGAGGCTTTGTTAACCACAGAGCTTATTTCAGGCGATTTAGCAAAAACCCATTCAAAAAACCCAAAGACTTTAGGGCGATGGAACCGGAAGTCCTAAAATGCTAACTCGCTTCCGGGTTTTGCCTACAAAAACACGTCATCCCTGAGGTACTCATGGGTATTTTTCTTTGGCTTTAATTGGTGTGTGGAACAGATTTGCTAGGCCTATTTGCTATCAGAAAGCTAGTTCTTTCTAGTATTCTTTACTATTTCTGTTTAGTATTTCTTTAGGATTTTTACTCTCTTTTTTTCCCCCCCTCACTTTATTTTTTTTTTAATTTTTTTTTTCTCCATATAATCCAAATACAACATGCAATTGCAAAACATATACACTTATATGACCTCCATGTATGTCTCTTGTTAAAAAAAGTGTCTATATGACAAATAACAACAAAATAAAGTGAATACTGAAGAATGAAAAAGAACATAGAAAGCATTTCACATGACATAAGAATAAAAGGGAGGAGCAAAATAACAACAGAGGTACCAATGATATACACCAGAACAACCATAAACCAAGAAGCAACAACCATGCCAAAAAGAAGAAAAAAAAACTGCACAACAACCACATCAATAATAATAATAATAATATGGTGAATGAGTATGCATCTCATTTTCCTACATATACAAATATACATTTTCATTTTCCTACACATCCTAGAAAAGGTCCCCAAATTCTATAGAAATTATCAGAGGATCCCTTCATTGTGTGTCTGATTTTTTCTAGTTTAATAAAATGGAAAATATCTTTAATCCATAAAGAATGAGTAGGAGGTATAGGCGATTTCCAGTTTAGTAAAATTAAACACCTTGCCAGAAGTGTGACAAAGGCTATGAAATCAGACTTATATTTGGGCATATCAAGAGAAGGGGAAAGAGTACCAAATAAAGCAGTGAAAGCCAGAGGTTCGATATGATTTTTAAGAACTTCAGATAATGTTTTAAAGATTTGGGACCAATAATTCTTTAGAGATGGACAGGACCAAAACATGTGCGCGGTAGTTGCATGGGCCTGGTGACAACGGTCACATGTGGGATCCACTTCGGAATATATTTTTGAAAGTCTAACTTGGGTCCAGTGGGTGCGGTGAAGAATTTTAAACTGAATCAGACCATGTCTGGCACAAAAAGATGAAGAGTGCACATGCCGTAGAATCTTTTCCCACTGTTCTTCTGGAATATTTTCTCCTATGTCCTCCTCCCACTGAGATTTAATAGTTGCAAGTGGGCATTCATGCAAAGTGCAAATTGCATCATAAAGATATGAGATCATACCCCTCATAATATGGATAGGCTTGAAGAAAAAGTCAATAGGAGTAACACTAGGGAGGCTAGGAAACTGAGGGTGAATGTCCCAAACAAAACTGCGAGCCTGCAAATACCTAAAAAAGTGGTGTCTAGGCATATGTAAATTTTTCTGCTAGTTGCTGGAAAGATGCAAAGACATTATCTATATATAGATCATTAAATGGTATAATGCCCAGTGCTGACCACTGTGAGAAAGCCCTATCCATCAGTGATGGTGGGAAAGCAAAATTTGCTGCTATAGGTGTGAAGATAGAATAGGTTTGTAATCCAAAGTGGTGTCTGAATTGCCTCCAGATTCTCAGCGTAGTTTTAACGATGACATTTTTGGTATAGGGAGACGAAGAGCATTTAATAGGGGCATGTAATAAGGCATGCACGAAGTAGCATCCATATTAAACCATCCAGATGAATCCTGAGATTCATCCTGATTTAAAGGGATAGTTCACCCAAAAATGAAAATTTGATGTTTATCTGCTTACCCCCAGGGCATCCAAGATGTAGGTGACTTTGTTTCTTCAGTAGAACACAAATGATGATTTTTAACTCCAACCATTGCGGTTTGTCAGTCGTATAATGCTTGTCAATGGGAACTCCATCTATAAGAGTAAAAAAAACATGCACAGACAAATCCAAATTAAACCCTGCGGCTCGTGACGACACATTGATGTCCTAAGACACGAAACGATCGGTTTGTGCGAGAAACCGAACAGTATTTATATCATTTTTCACCTCTAAAACACCACTATGTCCAACTGCCGTGCGCATCCGGTTGGTGAGGTCTGAACGCGCTCTGACAATGGAAGTGATGTCTCGCACTCATTGAAGTATAAGCGCGAGACATCACTTCCGTCATCAGAACGTGTTTTCAGACCTCACCAACCGGATGCGCAAGGCAGTTGGACATAGTGGTGTTTTAGAGGTGAAAAATGATATAAATACTGTTCGGTTTCTCGCACAAACCGATCGTTTCGTGTCTTAGGACATCAATGTGTCGTCACAAGCCGCAGGGTTTAATTTGGATTTGTCTGTGCATGTTTTTTTTTTTTAATCTTATAGATGGAGTTCCCATTGACAAGCATTATACAACTGACGGACCGCAACGGTTGGAGTTAAAAATCATCATTTGTGTTCTACTGAAGAAACAAAGTCACCTACATCTTGGATGCCCTGGTGGTAAGCAGATAAACATCAAATTTTCATTTTTTGGGTGAACTATCCCTTTAACCAGTATTGCATGACTCTGAGATTTGTAGCCCAATAATAAAATTGTAAATTAGGTAAAGCCATACCCCCAAGTATTCTGGGTCTCTGAAGGAATATCTTACAAATTTTGGGTTATGATTTATACTTCAACCAATTACGGCACTACTGGATCAGCGTAACACTGTACATAATAGTTCTTTAGAACACGTTTTTTATATATATATTTATATATATTTTTTATTTTCCTCACCTAGAAGGCCACATGGCCATCGGTTGCTTTGTCTGACAGGGCTTTGAGAGTGAAATACAAGACAATGATTGGAAAACAGAAAAATATTCACTGAAGGACATCCCTTTGGAAATCACCAGAACAGCAGGAGGTAGCAAGAAAGGCTGAGGGAAAAATGAACAATAAAGATTTATCTACTTTATACACATCATAGAAGTGTGTATTATTCCTCAGCATCAGCTAAACGCATTGCACAATCAGATCAGTGACACCATCGTTTCACCATTTACTGCTGCTCTGGTGTCTGACAGAGAGATAGCTGTCACTAAATCAGGGCTCAACAATAAGAATGGCCTGCTGGCTCGGGCCAGTTTGAGAAAGTTTCAGGCCACTTGACAGAACCATCACTTGCCCTTTTGGGCCAGTGTTGCGTTTACATTTACATTACATTTAATCATTTTGCAGGTGCTTTTATCCAAAGCGACTTCAACGCTTGCACTTAGTTTATCCAAAGCAAACAACAGAATAAATCAAATCGACAATAGGGCAACGTTATGCAAGTGCTGTGAGAAGTCCCAGTTACTCTAGCACAGTACATGCAGCAAGGTCTTTTTTTAAATAAAGATATATAAATAGATCGAATAGAAATAGAATAGAATAGCAAGCAGGGATGCACCGAAGCGGATACCAGTATAGGTATCGGGCCCGATACTGCGCTCTTGTACTCGTACTCATTAAAATTCTCCGATACCACGCAGCGTGTACAGTACAGTGCTTGTGACAAATAAACAAATAAACAGAGAGCAGAATGGATATATCAGATAATGTTGTCTATGAAGTAAATGCATCAAATTAATAGAATGTTAAACAGATTAAATATTTACGATAAGAAAACGCGGAGTGGATTGAGCGCGCAGCGGCACAGACGCATGAGCTTGACGAGCTTATAAAGCATACAAAGTAAAATGAGGAGCATATTACAAACATTACCTGACGGTAAAGAGAGAGAGCACGCACTTCTGTTGCATGCTCTTGATTGCTGATCGTTCACTCAGCACACGTGCGGTATCTGAATGAAAACTAAATCGTATGTGTAAAAAGTAAAAACATGAACTGTTACATGATTTATGTATAATGAGTGGTTCCCTACATTATTACAGAAAGCCGGTACAGTAATCATATGACGTTTTCAAGAAGTTTTCTGTGTAAAAACATCAGAAGTGCGCGCCCAGAAAGCTTCCTCTCAAACAGCATGTGAATAGCCTATTAAATTTGAGTTCTCTTGTGACAACTTCACTGACAAATTCACACAAAATTATGTCAAAATGCCTGTATAGGCAAGCATCCTTGTAAAACATAGTCGGTTATGTCTTAAGTGAACGTAAACAGTTGGGAAAAAAAACGTGTAACAGTATGTTGGATACGTGCAGCTAGGGTTGTAACGATATACCGGTATGGCGGTATATCACGGTATGCACACGTACAATTATCATATCGTGTACATTTGCTTATCTACGGTATTGGAAAAAAAAAACCAGACAGAATCTCACCTGCGCATACGCAACAACTTTCCACTTGACAGGACTCACACACGTACAGTGAAGACAATGTCAGAGACAGAGGCTGCTATCCCATGTCGAAAAATAAGTTAAAATTTGCAATATGGAAATACTTTGGATATAGAAAAAAACAAACGCGGTGTTGTCCTCGAGGATAGATATCCAGTTTGCAAAAATGTGAACGCTAAGTAGCTGCAAAAGAAGGAAAAACATCGAACATGTTCGCCTAATCGCCTATATTCAAGAACACCATCCGTGCAGATGCAGGTATGTTTCGTTTATAACTTATGATTTCCGTGATGCAGTGAATCCCGGAATCCAGTCATGAAAATTACAGTATAACGCAGATGTCACGTAAAACGCGCGATTTGACGGATTGATGAATAAAACGAAAGCAGAGCTGTACAATAGATCAAATCGCGACATGGTCTAGGGTCAGTGAATATTAAAGTGCAAAAAGACTGCTGTATAAAAATATCTGTTTGTTTTGCGTATCTCTGTGTGAATGATCGGCGCCGTTTCGTGTACTACATACTCAAGTAGGCGCGACGCTCATATTGTTTTCAGTGTTTGCCATCTCACTATCGGAGGACATGAACACATAAACATATCCAAGGTTGCTGTGAGAAAACGCATAATGAGCATTTAATCATTTTATTTGAGAAAAGCATTGTCAAATACACTCTGAAACTCAAAGCACTTCACTACAGCCCGTCAAAATAAGTCCGATTTTTAACTCGAAGAAATTGACTAATGTACTTCTCAAAATAATAATAATAGCCTAGTAAAATTTATTAAAACATTATTTAAGGAATATATTTTTTTGTCCATGTTTTAATTTAGTAAATCTCTGTTTTTGCAGCACTTTGCCAAAACATAAAAGGATGAAAAAGTTTTAAAACATTAAATTAAAGTTTTATGCATTAATTTCATTACCACCATTTTTAATAGTATATGTATTAAATAATAAAATCCAGAAGAATTAAGTCAAACCAGAATTTCTGAATTTAAATAAATCACTAATGACAAATAAGTTATTAAATTTATCAGTTATTACATTTAATTGATTATATGTTTTTGATTATTGAAACCTGAATAAACAAAACAAATAAATGATTTTGTTTGTTATAATGAAGCATTTGTTCAACCCCCAAAAAACTGAATTGGTCATTTTAACTGATGATGATAATAATAATTGATTGTTTAATACCGTATCCCGTGAAACCGTGATATTTTTTGAGATGATTATCATACTGTGAAAATCTCATACCGTTACAACCCTACGTGCGGCTCTTAAAGTGACAGCAGCCTAATAAACCTATTGCTGTCTTTGTCCTCGATGTTAATCTAACAACAAAAGACAAAATCACTTACTGCTCTTGACTTGTTTGAGCTCTGCTGGAGCAGCTCTAAATATTCACTGTGCTATTAAATTAAAGATAAAATATGATAGAGCAATAATATGAACAGTGAAAGTAACAGTAGCTCCTACAATACATTTTAATAGGCATAATTAGGCATGAAAACAACTGAAGGAAATATCTATTTGCTAAGCTAACTAATTTGATTCATATTCTTTTGGTTTCTCTGCCCAATATTTTTAAAAATTAAAAATGCAAAGGTATCGGAACGTGGTATCGGCAAGTACTAAAAATAAAAGTATCAGTATCAGACTCGTTCTGGTAAAAGTGGTATCGGTGCATCCCTAATAGTAAGTGTTAGTATTAACAGGTCAAATGTTGGCAAAAAAGATGCATCTTTAGCTTTTTTTTTTTGAAAGCTCGGGTTGAGTTAGGCATTTCATTCCACCAGCAGGGAACAGTCCAGGTAATGGTCCGTGAAAGTGAGTTTGTGCCTCTTTGGGATGGCACCACAAAGCATTGCATTTAAAAAAACGTAAAGAAACCATTTTAACATTTAAATATATTATATGAATAATTTATAAATATGTATTTACAAAAATGTGAACAACTGGCCCAAGCAGGAAAAATCTTGTGAATATTCCTCTGATTTTGTTTGGCCAGGTGAAATCATTGTCTCTCAAGTCTCTCAATATCTCATCTCTGCAGACAGTATCTTCATGTTTGACCTCAGCGTTCTTATGCTGCCTTCACATGCTATCAGACATTTCCTACTTCTAAAGAGTTTGTCACATTCAAGTGATTTGTTGTTGGAAAGGATAGGAATCAATTTCATTCTTGCCTATTTCTTGGGAAAATCTTATTAAAGCTAAAATGTACTGAAGATATTTAGTCAATATCCACCTTTGAATAAAATGTAGCATCCCATAAACATTATCTGCTTTTGTGTACAGTAGGGCTGGGCGATACAGCTAAAAAATGTATCACGATATAATGTTTCATATTGTTCGGTATCGATAATTATTGAAAAAAATAATAACCTTTATAAAAAAAGACCAGCAGAAAAAAAAGTTTGATTTTAACCAATGCATTTTTAATTAAGGCAAACAAAATTTTATAACAAAACAAAATAAATAAAATTCCAACAAATCTTTCTTATATTTTATATGAAGATTAAATAAATAAGTGTTAAAGAAACTTAGAGCTGCACAATTCTGGATAAATTGAGAAACTTTTGTTTCAAACTGAGATCACAATTCTGAATGACAACTAAACGAAAAAAACATGTAATTTACTAGAGGTTCTGACAAAATATGAATTGCTTAAGTCTATTTTAAAATTTTTAATTTATTTGATTTTTTTTTTTAAAAAATCTGTTTGGATGTATGATTCAATGACTCGCTCATAAATACTCTTGTTTCATTACTGGATGAATCAGTGTATTTGAAAGAATCTGTTGAATGAAGATTCAAATACATTTTTTAACAGTCACTTGTCGCCACCTGGTGGTGAAACAATAATATCGATAAATGCGTCATTTTCAGCGCCAAGTTTCTTTCAGAGCTGATTTGCTCTATTTTGATCGATAACATAGGCATTAGTATTTATATCTGAACTATAAACTTTTATCTCAGTACTTCTGTGATAATTTGAATATTTGTAACACAGAAATAAAGATAATGTGTGGTTGAAAACAGTTTATGCAGCTGTTAATACCTACATGACAACTGCTCTCTCAAGACGAACTTTGAAGTAGATCAACTGTAAGACGTAAGGAAACCATGAAACTGCCACACTGACGAGCTGACAAGTACTTTTTTATTCACAATCTCCTCGTCGCCAGCAGGTACAGCACTCATTTTCATGTGTTTGTGTGTTCTGATCTCACGTGGCGATTGCGCAACTGAACTCCACAGCAACTTGTTTGCGTGCCACTCATAGCGCGTCTGTTTGTGATCCAGGGATGGAGCGAGCTTGAGAGTTGTTGTTAATGCAACCGAACTTAATTTCTGTTTACAATTTAATGCATTTAAGTGTACCTATATCGAGAGTTATATCGAACATTTTTTCTATCGTTATCGATTAAGACGTACCGTCGATAAATATCGATACCGTTTTATCGCCCAGGCCTAGTGTACAGTCACCGTGTTATAGTCAGTTTGCTGACGATTCTGGAATTATGGTCAAATAAATGATGTTTTCGCTATATAAAATACATACAATATATATGAAATGGATATATATATGTAAATATACATGACTGTATGGGCAAGAGAAAGCAATGTGCTGTAGGTGTGGTAAAAACAAACAAAAAAACAACAGTGGTTCTCTTTTCCAGCATATTTAAAAATGATGGCCCGCTCAATTCGGAAACTGGTATCAAAATGATCTCTGAGTTTCCCAGTCATAAATATGATTTGAGAGGCTGCTCATGTCCAATTTCTGACTAGGAAACGCATATTTACGAAAATTCCCATAGCATGTGAAGGCAGCATTACAACAGAGAAGGCTGCTGTTTTTACTTTTGCAGTAGCATCCTATATGGTCTTTTTCTCATTTTAATCTGCATCTCTACAGTCCCTAAATTCACTAGCTGCCAGGACTAGTAGAAGCAGAACTGGTTACGCTGGATGGGCCTAGTAACTTCACTTCTGTCCACCTGCTGAATGAGATGACTATTGGGTGAGCTTTACCAGTGCATATTAGATCCAAGCGTTTCTACTGAACTCCTTAACTTTGTGTGGGGGAAATTTTTAATTGACGATGAGGCAACCTGTGAGTCACTTGGGTTGTCATCCGTCTGTGAATCAGCTGGCTGTACATTTTCTCCCATTATGACTCAGCAATTAGTGACTTCAGTGTTGTTGGGTAGGCAAAATGGATGGACGCTCTTCTGTCTGCGATCTCCTCTCCTAGCAAATGTGACTCAAATGCAGAGATAAAGAACCCCAAGGATAGTTTTAGTTTTTAAACAAGATTCCAAAACATGACAAGACAAAAGACAAGTTTAAAAAAAAAAAAAATCCACAGAAGAACTTTGCAAAGCCTGTTACACCGAACAATGTAGGACAATACGGGAGCTAATAAAAGTTGGCATTAATCTTCGTCTAAAGATTGCACGTTCACAATTAAAGGATTAGTTCACTTTCAAATAAAGATTTCCTGGTAATTTACTCACCCCCATGTCATCCAAGATGTCCATGTCCTTCTTTCTTCAGTCGAAAAGAAATTAAGGTTTTTGATGAAAACATTCCAGGATTATTCTCCTTAAAGTGGACTTCAGTTGGCCCCAAACGGTTGAAGGTCAAAATTACAGTTTCAGTGCAGCTTCAAAGGGCTTTAAACGATACCAGACGAGGAATAAGGGTCTTATCTAGCGAAACGATCGGTCATTTTCTAAAAAAAATAAAAATGTATATGCTTTATAAACACAAATGATCACCTCGCAATTGCTTCCGCCAGACCACCTTCCGTATTCCTCAACAAGCTTACGCTGTATGTCCTACACCTTCCCTATTCAACTTATGGAACGAATGTGGCGCCAGTTCCGTTTTTTTCCGTAAGTAGAATAGGGAAGGTGTAGGACATACAGCGTAAGCTTTTTGAAGAATATGGAAGTGTGGTCTGGTGGAAGCAATTGCAAGGCGATCATTTGTGTTTATAAAGCATATACATTTACATTTTTTTTTTAGAAAATGACCGATTGTTTCGCTAGATAAGACTCTTATTCCTTGTCTGGTATCGTTTAAAGCCCTTTGAAGCTGCACTGAAACTGTAATTTTGACCTTCAACCATTTGGGGCCAACTGAAGTCCACTATAAGGAGAATAATCCTGGAAAGTTTGCATCAAAATCCTTAATTTCTTTTCGACTGAAGAAAGAAGGACATGAACATCTTGGATGATATGGGGGTGAGTAAATTATCAGGAAATTTTTATTTGAAAGTGAACCAATCCTTTAAATTCACACATAAAAAGATATGCGCACAGTGCTACAACAAAAAACCCTTCTGTTATCTAGGACCAGGTTTCACAACCTATAAGGGTTTTGCAGGGCTTGACATTAACTTTTTTGCTTACCAGCCACTGTGGCTAATGTTTTTCCAAAGTTACTAGCCACTCAGCATTTTCACTGGCCACAATTTTAAAACTGATACCATGGGGAAAAACTGCTATATAGATATTTTTTAATATTATCTAATAATTTGGCAGCAGGTATATTAGGCTGCTGTCACTTTAAGACCTGACGCACGGATCCATTAAACTGTTACACATGCGTTTTCTTTCTCAACTGTTTATGTTCACTTGAAACATAACTGACTGTGTTTACGTGAATACTCGCCAAGACCGGCATTTTGACATTATTTTGTGTGTATTTGAAGCGCATAAATGTATATATGCTTCCAAACTTGATTGATTGATTGATTGATTGATTGGTAAAATTGTGATTCCTATTTCATTACCATTGCAGGTGGTATTTGCCAATTTAGGTGACATCATAAACATTCCATGTCATAGATATTTATGGGATATATATATGTACATATGATTTGGACAGTTTAATCGATCATTTTGCGAGTGATGGCACACATGATTGCAGAATGTTTAGAAATTGTGAGGAGTTTTGACAGTTTAACTGAGAATCAACTCATCAGCTTTAATCAGCAAGCCATGTTCATTTAGTCATGTGCAAATTGTACTTATTCTTTTGCAGAGAGATCAGGGCCCAGTTGTTCAAAAGTAATCTGATCAGATTTCAGCTATTGGATTGGATCAGATCTTGAAAATGGGTTGTTCAAAAGAAAAAAGAAAAAGATTCTGAAATCAGATTAGATCATAAAATCCAATCTGGGTCAAACGATCATTATGTGTTGTTCAAAACTTTTTAGTAAGACTGGGATACCTTTGATCCAAAAAACAGGATTATCCTGATCCCAGCAGAAGGGTGGATTTCAGGAACAAAAATGTAATAAATTAAACAAAAGGAAACATACAGCATTTGTATCATGTAATATATGCACACATTAATATTTTTTATTTTGCGCTTGATTAGTTTAACCGTTAAAGTAATAATGTAGAAGTAGGCATTAGGCTACATCTTAAGCCTTTCAGTACAGTAAAGTAAAAATTTTCTGGTGCCATAAAATAATCCTCCAA
Source organism: Mylopharyngodon piceus (assembly GCA_039654765.1). Lineage (NCBI taxonomy): Eukaryota > Metazoa > Chordata > Actinopteri > Cypriniformes > Xenocyprididae > Mylopharyngodon > Mylopharyngodon piceus. The sequence continues at coordinate 64,391 of JBCHWC010000081.1, forward strand.
ACAGCTGTCAATATCAAAAAAAAAATGATACATTTAATTTTAAGTGTTTTTAATCACTGAATATAAACTACATTGGCACAAACAAGCAGTTTCTAACTATTGCATCCCTTATTGCATGTATACTTGTGTGCTTTTGTTGTGGGTCACATGAGGGGCTACGGAGGCCCTAAAGGGACATGATGATGGAAAACATATGAGATGGCAGGAAAAATTTATTTGAATGCCTTTGCGTTGTCGCACAAATGTTTTGCGTTCCCCTAAGAAACTTTGCATTCACTCTCAAAACTTTTGAGTTCTTTACAAGTGACTTTTTAGGGGGAATGCAAAACCTTTGCAAGAGAACTCAAAAGCATTGAAATATATAATTTTTCTCCCATCTCATATTTTAGTGCCTCCATATGGGTCTGATTGTTCAAACGAAATTGAAAATGGAAATGTTCTTTTCATAGTTAGTAGTAGCTCTAGGCTATACATTGTGAAATGTAACCCCATTTGGAGCATTGGTAATGTGAAAAAGTTTGTATCTGGATCAGGGTGATCTGATCCATTTTGCTTTGAAAAACAAAAGTTATATGGATTACCTGATCCTGTGGATAGCAAAACATGGGATTTACCAAATCTATGTAATTCTGATACAGATTAAACTTTTTGACGACTGAGCCCTGAATCCAGGTTTCTCATTCGAGCCAAAGCGATTGAAGTTATGCTCATGTGGTATTATTTCTTATATCTATGTCATCCTTAAACAATAAGTGCTAAATACTACTAAAATATAGTGTAAAAAACGTTAGCGTCAGTCTCTGCCTGTGAATCCATGAATCCACGCACGTGCTAGCATGTTTTGAAACGAGTATAGGGTGAGGGTTAAGCATACAAACAAACATAGCAGCGCCCCCTGGTGCTAGATTCTATCAGTCCAACAACACTCCTGATGCAGAAGTATAGGAGTAAAACAATAGCCAAGTTAAAACGCATCTCAAATCAAATTCAGAAACACTGTTTACAAGACAAAGGCTTCAGCAAAGCAACACGAGACACCCACTTCATAATTAATAAACACAGAGCAAGCCATAATGCAGAAGCTTCAGGAATCAATAAGATAAACTATAAATATTGACTGGATGCGGATTAAAAGAACCAAATACAACAACCCGGATGCATTTAAGTGCTGTCTCGGCGTTGGATTAACATCAAATGCGTAACTTTATTATATTATTTTGATGTGAACAATCTTTTTAAATGCAGTTTTAGTCATATCTCATTTGAGGACGTGAAACTACCATATTCTTGAGCCTGTTGAAGGACACCGCTGAGCTCTCGGAAAGTTTCAGTAAATGATCGAGTCCTTACCGCTGCTCTCCAGATGTGTCGTGACGGTTCCGTCCCTGTGCAGGATTATGGATGACAGATCTCGGATCAGAAACTCTTCGGCAGGCTGCGTGTCCGGGCGCGGCGCTCTCAGCTCTCTGCAGCACTGAAAACACACTGCCCAAGCCTGCTCCTCATTGATGGGCTGCTCATAAGACTTCAGCACCTCCTCCAGAGACAGTTCCCTGATCTCACCTCTCTCCGCGGGAGCGGATACCCTTGAGTCTCCGTCCTTACCGCTTCTGTTTGCTGATCTTGCCATGACGAGGCCGAGGTTTAGCCTACAATTTCCTCAGGATCCGCTTGAATCTGTTTGGGAACAGAATGATGATTCTGCGGTTCATTCCGGGAACCGCGAGAGACGCGTCTGCAGTAACGTCAGTCAGTGATGGACAGAGGAGCGGAGGCGGGCGGACATCTCTCAATGCGCAATTGTAGCAAAGACAGAACATAAGAGTGGGGAAAAGGCTTCTTAACAATATATTGCCTACATGTATGCTGTGTTAAGCATCTTTCGCATCGGTCAAGTTTCCTGCATCATGTCTGGATGGGTGTCGTATTCTGCATCCTCTGCAAAGTGCTCTCTGAGCTCCACCCACACACTGGACCAATGAAACAGATGAGATCAACTTGCAGAGGAACTAGTTGGGATACATAAATAACCGAAGGTTATCTCGAATGTTGAATATTTAGGTTATATCTGTTTTTAAAAAATGACAATAACCGTCATTAAGTTATAAAAGAATCTAAAATTTAAGTAAAAACAAAACAAAAACAAAGTGTGCTGTTACAACTAGAGTGGTTTGTAACAAAGTCCCTATAGTCTTTGGTTTGTAACACACTGTAAAAAATGAATGTGATTTTAACGGTAAAATATTGTAAAAACGCTACCGAAAAAAATTGTAAATAGGTTAACAGTAAGTTCCCGCACTATATACAGGGAAAAACTGTAAAAGCTCTAACCAGACATTTTATGTAATTTTCACAGTAAAATGCTGTACATTTTACAATTTTTAGAAGTAAAAAAGAACAAATCAATGTATAATTTACAGTCAAAAACTGTAAACTGATTTCCCCACAATTCCCTGTGTGACACTCCATATTTGAAAGTATTTTCTTTAAATAATCATGTTTCTTAATAGTTTTTGTTATCAGTTATGTACATTAGGGTTTTATGTTACATCTTCTGTTGTTTAATGAATGGTTATTGTATTATGTAAGTGTTGTGGGTTACCATGATGGTGTTTTGCGTTTGCGTGAATGACTCTGTGCACCTTCTTTATATTAGTATATACTTCAGCTCGTGGAAAAGCTACTTGTGATGAACTTTGATTCTTCATGTGGCTTTCTCTTTTACCACCTGCATTATAAGGTGGTTGTCAGTATAAAGGTACAAATCAGATTTTAGTAGTAGTGTGCATTGTTGAATTTACTGGTTTACATTCAAATTTTCTTGTTTGTAAATTACAGTTTTATACTGTAAAATTTACAGTTTGTTCTGTAAATGTGTTTACAGTTTTTCTGTATTTTTTACAAAATTATTCTGGCAACCACAGCTGCCAAAATTATTTTTTTTACAGTGCACTCAAAAAGTACATTAAATTTTGCATCACGTCAGGGTTTCCCGTGAGTTTAAATGAAAAGCTATTAAGCAATAAAAACATAAACATATTACAAAATTAAAATAATTAAAAAACAATCAAAATAAAACACTGAAAAAGATACAAAATATTAAATTTTTTACCTGCATGTCATGTGACCATTAACTGACATCAGATAACTTAATTTTATTTATTTATTTACCCAGCAAGCAATTTTATGTCTAAAAGACGTCTAATAGCTGTCAAAACACAGCCCTGACGTCTGGGCTAAAACGAGGCAAAATTTGGGTACAATTTAACAAATACAATACAATTAAATATAAACATTTTTTTAAAAAAAAAATATGGAACATTTAACAAGCAGCATTCAGTCTTTATGTACCATATATCTGGAACAAACTCCCAGAAAACTGCAGGTCTGTTGCAACTGTTCATTATTTTAAATCAAGGCTAAAGACTTTACTGTTTGCCACTGCCTTTTATTAATTGGAATAATGACTAATTTATTACACTGCACTGTAACTTTTACTCTCCTGTTTTATCTTGTTTTTATTTTCTATTTAGCTCTTTTAAAGTGTTTCAAATGTTGTCTTATATTGTCTTTTTATATTGACCTATGTTGCTGTTATGTTTTATGTAAAGCATTTTGAATTGCCTTGTTGTTGAAATGTGCTATACAAAATAAACTTGTATTGCCATATCAAAAACTCATATTTTGACTTACAAAGTTGTATATCATTAATGTTATCTTTGTACTGTTTGCAATCATAAAGTGTATTCGACAGTAAAAAAAAAAAAAAAAAAATGTTGACTTAAAGGGGTCATGAACTGAGTTTATTGTTATAATGTTTCCTGGGGTGGACATATAATGTTAGTATGCTTTTTACATCAAAAATTTTCATAATTTAGAAATAAAAAAGGCATTTTTCCTACCCTTATTTTAGCCCTCTTATTTGAACACTCTGTTTTAAGGAGCGTGTCTGCTGTGTGACTTCAATGTAATGGGTAATGGAGGCCCACTGCTGTGATTGGCTAATATCTTTCCATTTGAAATAGCTAAGTATTGCTCTAACGAAAACTTTTAGTACGTTTTTACTATTACAGCTCTCAATGTTAACTAATCGTGAAAAGTGCTGCATTACATTTAGATCTGTTGCATTATATTTAGATCGTGGCATGAAAGGTTGCAGTGATGAACACTGTTGCCAATCACAGACATCAAATCAAATCAAATCAAAGTTTATTTATAGAGCACTTTATAAAAACAACAAGTGTTTACCAAAGTGCTGTACAAGCATAATCAGAATAAAATAATTTACACATAAAAATAAAAACATTGAACACTTAAAAAAATCGTAAAACATAAAAAATAGCTCTCATACTGAGTTAAACGCCAGAGTATAAAAGTAGGTTTTAAGACTTGATTTGAAAACAGAAAGTGTTTGGGCCTGCCTAACATGTAGAGGCAAATTATTCCATGTTGTTGAGCGCATGAAAGCAGTGATCTTGTCATTGCAACTCAATTTCTGTATACTAACAAATGCTTTCATCATCACTAACAGTGCAAACTCGATATAACTAAGAGATTCGTTGAATAAAATGGGAGTTTTGCCGCGAATCCAGAACTCAGTCACTGATGAACTCGTGCTGTTTGATTGACAGCTCCAGCGATTGTAAAGGGAGCGTTCTTTGATCGCTTTCTATATATAATTTAATCACCGTTTAAATAACAGATTATTTATTTTCATCCTATTAAGAGAAACAATGTGAAGTCAGATTTACTGACACATAGACAAAGAACATCTGACTGTACATGAATCATTACATATAGATCAGGCATTAGAATTAACAAAGTTACTTACATGTTGCATTACTGTCAAGTCCATATCGTAAAAGTCTGTTTGCAAGGCCTGCACCAAAATGCCATTGATTTACCAAAGAATCCACAGTGAAATGTACTGAATACAAATAAAAAAAGCTCAACTGAGACATTCACATTGTTGTATATAACAATATAGCAAATATTCCTAGCATTAGGATCCTTTGAAAGGTAATGCTATTTTTAGTCCTGTATCGCTCTTCTCTCCTCCTCATCTCACTACGCCAGTGGGCGGGGCTAACGTTGCAATGATGAAGTAGGTGTTGATTTCTTCTGCGGAGGCGGGGTTTCACCTATAGGCACATTCCAGGATCAGTCGTTCAATGGGCCTGGTGTCAATAAAAGCTTTTATTGGACTAACAAGGAAGTTTTCAGTTCTGAAACTTACAGGATATTCTTATAGTACGATGACCTCTTATAAATCAAAAGCTCAAGGAAAAGTTGATTTCTCAATTCATGACCCCTTTAATTTTATTATTGACCTAACTTATTAACTTAAAATAAGGGCTTACTTCAAGTAAATACACTATATTGCCAAAAGTTTTGGGACGCCTGCCTTTACGTGCACATGAACTTTAATGACATCCCATTCTTAATCCGTAGGGTTTAATATGGAGTTGGCCCACCCTTTGCAGCTATAACAGCCTCAACTCTTCTGGGAAGGCTTTCCACAAGGTTTAGGAGTGTGTTTATGGGAATTTTTGACCAATCTTCTAGAAGCGCATTTGTGAGGTCAGGCAGTGATGTTGGCGAGAAGGCCTGGCTCACAGTCTCCGCTCTAATTCATCCCAAAGGTGTTCTATCGGGTTGTGCAGGCCAGTCAAGTTCCTCCACACCAAACTCGCTCATCCATGTCTTTATGGACCTTGCTTTGTGCACTGGTGCGCAGTCATGTTGGAACAGGACGGAGCCATCCCCAAACTGTTCCCACAAAGTTGGGAGCATGAAATTGTCCAAAATGTCTTGGTATGCTGAAGCATTAAGAGTTCCTTTCACTGGAACTAAGGGGCCAAGCCCAACCCCTGAAAAACAACCCCACACCATAATCCCCCCTCCACCAAACTTTACACTTGGCACAATGCAGTCAGGCAAGTACCGTTCTCCTGGCAACCGCCAAACCCAGACTCGTCCATCGGATTGCCAGACAGAGAAGCATGATTCGTCACTCCAGAGAACACGTCTCCACTGCTCTAGAGTCCAGTGGCGGCGTGCTTTACACCACTGCATCCGACGCTTTGCATTGCACTTGGTGATGTAAGGCTTGGATGCAGCTGCTCGGCCATGGAAACCCATTCCATGAAGCTCTCTACACACTGTTCTTGAGCTAATCTGAAGGCCACATGAAGTTTGGAGGTCTGTAGCTTTTGACTCTGCAGAAAGTTGGTGACTTCTGCGCACTGTGCGCCTCAGCATGTGCTGACCCCGCTCTGTGATTTTACGTGGCCTACCACTTCATGGCTGAGTTGCTGTTGTTCCCAATTGCTTCAACTTTGTTATGATACCACTAACAGTTGACCGTGGAATATTTAGTAGTGAGGAAATTTCACGAATGGACTTATTGCACAGGTGGCAACCTATCACTGTACCACGCTTGAATTCACTGAGCTCCTGAGAGCGACCCATTCTTTCACAAATGTTTGTAGAAGCAGTCTGCATGCCTAGGTGCTTGATTTTATACACCTGTGGCCATGGAAGTGATTGGAACACCTGAATTCAGTGATTTGGAGGGGTGTCCCAATACTTTTGGCAATATAGTGTATATTAGGTCAAAGAGACAGCTGACAAAGAAGTTGTGTTGCATGCAAATATGAAATGATGTAAATTTGTACATTTTTAATGTGTTTGAAAGACAAAAGCCAGTAAAACATGGTTAAATGACTCACTGAGTGATAATTCGAATAATAATGAATTTGTTCATCAGGAGTTGATTAGATATGCAGTTGAGAAAAAAAAAAAAAAAAAAAACATTAAAAGTGAAATGATTTCTGTAAATCCAGTGATCAAATGCTGTGTTTTGCTCAGTTTTCAGTGATAGTCACATAAGTGGCTGGTCTGAGTGTGCAATTACACAAACCTGGAAGACCTTCTGAACGGATATAAGCAGTAGGCTTTTTTAGAAAGGAAAATTTAAAGGATAAAAAAGTAGTAGTAGGTAGAATCAAGGAATTATGAATAATTTACTGCCATTGTGAGAATAACATGTAATCAAGTAATCAATAAAAAAAAAACTGCAGTCTAGTTATGAGTATTTAAAAAGTACTACATTTTGGAATCTAATTGTGTAACCCAGATTACATGTAATCAGTTACTTCCCAGCACTGATGCCACTAATAAAAACATGGATGATTTAAGTACATGAATTTATTGTGGTAATACTTATGTAAATCCCCTTCACCACCCAACCCATCCCAATTTCATAATTTTAAAAGGTAAACAAATGGAAAACATTTTATTTAAAAACAGCAAATATAAGTGAAAACAAATACCAAATAATAAACATATAACAACTAACTTAAACAGATGTGAACTTTTATCCTATTTCAAAGTTATTTCTAGTGCTTTAAATCCTTATTTTAAAACAGCAACTTACAACTCTTACTGTCACCTCAGAAGGGCGGTGTTGGGTCAGATATAATAATGATATCACTGTAACACTTTTCTAATTAAAACTTGCAGTTTAAAGTAAATTGATGGTGTTACAGACCTCCCTTATGACTAAAAACCTTTTGGATATACACTAGGTTGCATGACAATCTCCTATAGGGAGGGATATTCTTTTACCTGTATTATTTTTCAAAGGTCATCTAATTTGTCTAGTAAATGCCTCCTGCTAATGAACTTTTTTATTGATTCAGCTTTGTGAATAAGAACAGTGTAGAAGCCTCTAACCCTGGCTTAAACATTAACTGTTGAGATTAACTGATATTATCCCTCAAATTTGAATGGAATGTTGTTGCACGATCAACAAGGATGTTCATCCAGGAACATGTTCTGCTTGGTGAAATCCCATTCAGCTGCTTTCATGCGTCACATCGTTATACAGGTGCTGGTCATATAATTAGAATATCATCAAAAAGTTGATTTATTTCACTAATTCCATTCAAAAAGTGAAACTTGTATATTATATTCATTCATTACACACAGACTGATATATTTCAAATGTTTATTACTTTTCATTTTGATGATTATAACTGACAACTAAGGAAAATCCCAAATTCAGTATCTCAGAAAATTAGAATATTACTTAAGACCAATACAAAGAAAGGATTTTTAGAAATCTTGGCCAACTGAAAAGTATGAACATGAAAAGTATGAGCATGTACAGCACTCAATACTTAGTTGGGGCTCCTTTTGCCTGAATTACTGCAGCAAAGCGGCGTGGCATGGAGTCGATCAGTCTGTGGCACTGCTCAGGTGTTATAAGAGCCCAGGTTGCTCTGATAGTGGCCTTCAGCTCTTCTGCATTGTTGGGTCTGGCATATCGCATCTTCCTCTTCACAATACCCCATAGATTTTCTATGGGGTTAAGGTCAGGCGAGTTTGCTGGCCAATTAAGAACAGGGATACCATGGTCCTTAAACCAGGTACTGGTAGCTTTGGCACTGTGTGCAGGTGCCAAGTCCTGTTGGAAAATGAAATCTGCATCTCCATAAAGTTGGTCAGCAGCAGGAAGCATGAAGTGCTCTAAAACTTCCTGGTATACGGCTGCGTTGACCTTGGACCTCAGAAAACACAGTGGACCAACACCAGCAGATGACATGGCACCCCAAACCATCACTGACTGTGGAAACTTTACACTGGACCTCAAGCATCGTGGATTGTGTACCTCTCCTCTCTTCCTCCAGACTCTGGGACCCTGATTTCCAAAGGAAATGCAAAATTTACTTTCATCAGAGAACATAACTTTGGACCACTCAGCAGCAGTCCAGTCCTTTTTGTCTTTAGCCCAAGCGAGACGCTTCTGACGCTGTCTGTTGTTCAAGAGTGGCTTGACACAAGGAATGCGACAGCTGAAACCCATGTCTTGCATACGTCTGTGCGTAGTGGTTCTTGAAGCACTGACTCCAGCTGCAGTCCACTCTTTGTGAATCTCCCCCACATTTTTGAATGGGTTTTGTTTCACAATCCTCTCCAGGGTGCGGTTATCCCTATTGCTTGTACACTTTTTTCTACCACATCTTTTCCTTCCCTTCGCCTCTCTATTAATGTGCTTGGACACAGAGCTCTGTGAACAGCCAGCCTCTTTTGCAATGACCTTTTGTGTCTTGCAAGGTGTCAATGGTCGTCTTTTGGACAACTGTCAAGTCAGCAGTCTTCCCCATGATTGTGTAGCCTACAGAACTAGACTGAGAGACCATTTAAAGGCCTTTGCAGGTGTTTTGAGTTAATTAGCTGATTAGAGTGTGGCACCAGGTGTCTTCAGTATTGAACCTTTTCACAATATTCTAATTTTCTGAGATACTGAATTTGGGATTTTCCTTAGTTGTCAGTTATAATCATCAAAATTAAAAGAAATAAACATTTGAAATATATCAGTCTGTGTGTAATGAAAGAATATAATATACAAGTTTCACTTTTTGAATGGAATTAGTGAAATAAATCAACTTTTTGATGATATTCTAATTATATGACCAGCACCTGTACTTGCTTGAGTTGGTTTAAAGAGCGTCTCAAATCACTCACTTATGAGATTCATTTCAACAGCAGGGTTTATGTTGCCCATGCAGGCAGTAGACATCGACTCAAGAGCCTGTTTTTAAGTTACTGCAACCAGATTTCTTCTAGAAACATTTGTTCAGGATCACTGGCAACTGGAATCTGGCATAATGTGATGATGTAAGAGTTTACATGTTAATATAGTCCTTGAATAGAAGCGAAGGTAAACCGACTAAGAACAAGAATGCAAACAGCATTCAGGGGGGTCAAAGTAGCAGTCAGTATCTGGTGTGGCCAGCAGCTGCTTTAAAGGGATAGTTCACCCAAAAATGAAAATTTGATGTTTATCTGCTTACCCCCAGGGCATCCAAGATGTAGGTGACTTTGTTTCTTCAGTAGAACACAAATGATGATTTTTAACTCCAACCGTTGCGGTCTGTCAGTTGTATAATGCTTGTCAATGGGAACTCCATCTATAAGATTAAAAAAAAACATGCACAGACAAATCCAAATTAAACCCTGCGGCTCGTGACGACACATTGATGTCCTAAGATACGAAACGATCGGTTTGTGCGAGAAACCGAACAGTATTTATATCATTTTTCTACCTCCAATAAACCACTATGTCCAACTGCCTTGAGCATCCGGTTGGTGAGGTCTAAAAACGCACTCTGATGACGGAAGTGATCTCTCGCGTGTATATGTCAATGAGTGCGAGTGATCACTTTCGGCATCAGAGTACATTCAGACCTCACACACCGGATGCCGTGCGTGCGCTCAAGGCAGTTGGACATAGTGGTGTATTAGAGGTAAAAAATGATATAAATACTGTTCGGTTTCTCGCACAAACTGATCGTTTCGTGTCTTAGGACATCAATGTGTCGTCACGAGCCGCAGGGTTTAATTTGGATTTGTCTGTGCATGTTTTTTTGACTCTTATAGATGGAGTTCCCATTGCCATGCATTATACGACTGACAGACCGCAACGGTTGGAGTTAAAAATCATCATTTGTGTTCTACTGAAGAAACAAAGTCACCTACATCTTGGATGCCCTGGGGGTAAGCAGATAAACATCAAATTTTCATTTTTGGGTGAACTATCCCTTTAAAGCGATAGATCACCCAAAAATGAAAATTCTGTCATTAATTACTCACCCTCATGTTGTTCCAAACCTGTAAGACTTTCATTTATCTTCAGAATGCAAATGAAGATCTTTTTGATGAAATCTGAGAGCTGGTCTATAGTGATCTATATCTATGTTTAAAATTTCATCTTAACATGTTTATAAGGCCACCAAGAGTATGTGATTTTTGCGTACGAGTGGTTTCAGTTCCTACGTTTTTTCGTAATTTAGAACAATTTTTAGAATGAAAGTTATTGATGAATCGTGATTTGTTCGTAAAAACGTACGTACGTAGATTTCACATGCAAGACCCAGTGTTTTTAAACCCTTTCAAATAGATTATTTGGATTTTACAAAAAAATCTTTCAAATACAGTATCTTGAAAACTTATATATACCTATATCCGTTTGTACCCAGAAGTGCGCTATATCTGACAAAACCTCTTTTTGAGGACATTTGAGGATGTTCTTGTCACCAGCCCACCGGTGGGCCGCTTGGCACTCTTTTTTATTTATTGCCTTTGTTTCATTTCACATATTTTAGTAATCATCATAAATTAGGTATCATTCGAAAGCTTACGAACTCAGCGTGTGAAAACCAATTTAAAATCGGATGTTGCGTTTCCATGGAAACAGTACTTTAATTTCTTTTAGCGAGCTCCTCCCCTAGTGGCTAGTAATATTTATTTTAGCTACTTTATTGTCAGAAATGTATCTATTCGTAACAGGAGAATGCATAAAAATTCAATAGAATGTCGGTGACATCTGGTGGCTATTTCTGGTACAGCGCCTAAACAAAATCTCATAGGAACTTAAATTTTTGTGATATAAACTTCAAATTTGGAACACAACTTGGATAGACATACGGCTTTCATTTAAACTAAATTTAAACTTCCATCACTTTAATTTTTTCAAGTGCTTTCACTTCAGCAATAATCTGCTGGGTGTCTTCTTTAAAACAAGACAAATCTTAGGTCTGTACTCCAAAGCATTCTTGAATTATAATCATTTAAGTTTGGATAGTGCATTTTCGTGTCTATTCTCAAAAATGGGGGGTGAAACTTAAGGGGTTAAAAACAACAACAAAAAGAAAGGACACAAAAATTAAGCAAATAATGTTTAGTTTTTTTATAAATTGTAAAAATTCAAAGTTTTCTGTGAGGGGGCTGGGGTGTGGGTTTTGGGTCCTCACTTTCTGATACTCTTTTCAAGTGTGTGATACTGTAGGTTGTTTATTATGTTCCAACATAAGCACATTATTACAGCAGGGTTTCAAAAGAAAGTGTGTAAGGTAAAAAGTGAGGGAAAAATATTCAGTTTTACTCCATTTCACCAAACATGCAACATTGATCAACTAGACAGATTCAGACAAACCAGGTATAATGTTTTTTTTACATTGAACATGTGCAAACAACCAAAACACCAACAGTAATCATAAACCTAGAGACGACTTACTAACACCAAGCATAAATACTGACATTCTAAATGAGTACCATGATTAATTTTTTTTATTTCCTAAAGTCTCTATCTATTCATAACAACATGGACCCTCCTGAGCACATCAGGTAATAAAATCTATTCTGTTATGTGAAGAAACTCTTGATCTTTACCTTTATTTACACTTCAACTAATCAAAGTCACTGCTTGACATGTTGAATATAAATCAATGTGATTCAAACTTCAATAAAATACCAGCTCCCATTGTAATCAAACAATCTCATGAAACGGCAACACCTCAATCAATAAAAAAATTAGCGTACATTTGATCAAATTAGGTTCAGTAAAGGTACAGAGAAATTCTAGAGCACAAGCACATAGAATAATAAAAGCCCTTTATGTAAATGACAAACAAAGCAGTACCGCAGTACTGTAACATGTAAAAGTGTTTCCAGGTTCAAAGTCCTTATAGCTTTAGACCATTTATAGACTTTATCACATTGTTTTATCGCAAACAATCATGTAATAAAATAATCACACAAAAAACCATTTGTGTCTGTATAACACTTCATCAACACTTCTTGATGGTTAGTGAGGAGCACATATGGCACAGTAGTTTTGTCGCTAGATGGCATCATACTGACGAATCCACTGGATCTATATTAATATAAATATAGATCAGTCTGCAAGTCATGGAATCTAGATAAGGTTTGTCCAAAAAGTTGCTAGATTTGTCGCTAGGCTTTTGAAAAAAAAAAAAAAGAGTCTCAAACGGGGCAGGGAATTTGCTAAATCTAACGACAAAATCGCTAAATTGGCAGCACTGCTTTGTGGGGACTTTCTAGAGCCGTTTCAGTTCCTTTTATTTATGCTACATTTCTATTTCTGGTTCTTTTACCCATATATATTTATTGTTGGATGTGGGTCTTTTTCTATTTGTTTAGTTTACAGCTATTAAGTAAAGTGCTTTGCAGCAACTTGTAGCAAGGATTCGACTTCAAAAACAGTGCATCCAATCACATTTTTAAGAGTTGCATTTTGTTTTTTGGGGTCCAAGTCTGAGTAAAGTGTACATCCAGTGAGAACATAGACAAGAAGTAGTCTACAATCAACAAAACTCTTAAAATAGCATAACACTAGCATAAATCTATACATACAATCAAATATTAACTGCTTTATTCACAAGGACATTGATACTCAGCTTAATGCAGTAAAAGTCTGTAGATAGCTGAACGTTTTGACGTTTGTCCCATTATAGATCCCTTCGACCCCCATCTACTACGCCCTTTTGAAATGCAGTTTTTTTTTTTTAAACAAAACAACAACACCATCATCATAGTAGTTTTCTTGTCAATAAATACATTTTGAAGTTAAATATTGGACCATAATTTCTTCAAAAACAGCATCCAGTGGTAAAAGTTGTGTTAAGAAAGCGCTTCTAGTCTCTTGTTTAACAGAGAAGCCAGTCACTAGAACACTGCGGCGTCCACAAAATGTTTGATTGTTCCAAGTTGATTTTACTTTAGTATGACGCAAAGGAGAACAAAACTGTTGAACTCCCCACGATTCTTCAGTCTTTAGGTATTTGATCACTGGGGCAACTCTATACTTTATTGGTAGTGCTTTTAGAAGGTAGCCAGCTGAACTGATAGCGTTCACGTGGTTTCATGAGGTCTAAATCCAGCATCTTTTGCTCTTTCTCACTATCCACCATCTGATATCCAAGCAGAGACATGGCTCCTTTGCACACGTCCTGGATGCGCTGGACTTTTTCAAAAGGTAAAGTGGTTCGCCAAGCCAAGGAGACGTCCTCTGCATTACGCGAAGTGATTTTGAAGGCCTCCTTCTTCGTTCCCTTGCCCTTGCCGTGAGTGATGCGGTAGATCCACTCCTGCAGAGCTTCAGTCAGCTCTAGACCCACAAACTCGTACATGGCTTCGATTTCCGCCAGCGTGTTGCGCACTAGATCCTCGTAACGTATCATTTTGTAGCGCCCCCGTAGGAAATCGGGTGGCTTCAGCATGGCAGTCTCATAAATGCGCACATGACTGCGGCAAATCTCCTGTAAGACTTGGTACGTTATATCCTTCGCCGGAATATCAGCCTGTTCAAGTACCACGGCGTTGTCTTTCACCAGGGCTTTGACCGACTGCTCCCTGGAACGAAGTACCGCTCGCGGGTCACGGACAAGATGGATGATGCGTAGATCCAGCGAGGGGTCCCTCAGTAGAGGGTAAAGGGACTCCAACTCGAAGAAGCGAACCTCTTTTAACACTACGTGGCTGTAAGTCTTACACGCCGCCTGCACGAGCTTCAAACCCTGCATGTCACAGTGCTTTTTGCATTCTGATTCATTGCTAATCTCGTCGCGAGATGTGAGGAAACACGCGGGCGGAGAGCAGAGCGCGCGACTGTGGCTCCACATGAAGACGCGGGAGACGTTTTGTGGTTGGGGGATATAGGCGTCCATCACCGACAAGTCGCACTGAAAGACGCTGCGAATCATATCGCGCACTGCCATTCGCAAGCTACGTGCGCCGGCTTGCTGTATAGACGTCCACACGTGCCAGCCTGGCTCCATCAAATAAAAGACATCGGGATGCTGGTTAAACACCTGGCCCAGGAAGGATGAGCCAGATCTCCAAGATGATAGCAGCAACACGTGCACCTTGCCCTCAGACAGAGAGATGTTTTGAAGGGGTGGACGGCTGTACCAGCCATACAGAAGCACCCCTGCCACAGCCGGAATTAGCAAAAGGCTCAACACAGTGGGCTTTGGCGCTCTCCACCGCAGCATACTGTGAACTTTATTCACCTACGAAAGAAATCACAGAGACATTTCAATGGATCATTCATGACTGGCATTTCAATTTATCTATCCCTTAAAACCCCTAAAGGGTTAGTTCACCCAAAAATGAAATTTCTGTCATTAATTACTCACCCTCATGTTATTTCAAACCTGTAAGGGGCCGTTCACACAGAACGTGTTTTTTCTATTCAAATGCGCTACTTTCCCATTGTTTTTCTATGTAAACGCGCTTGACGGACGTGCATGACCGTTACGCTCGCGTCTTTTGCAGTGCCTCGCACATGAGCGCCGCGTTTTTAAGACGCTGTGTCAAGTTAAAAGAATTTCAACTTTTACACGCAGCGCCGCTCATCAATGTCAGTTCCAAAACAGTGGACCAATCAGAAGAACTCGGAGGCGGGGCAAGCGTTGCGAGCTTCTGTTTACAGTAGCAAGTTGGCATGACAACTGTTTTATTTGACGGCAACATGGCAGAGGAGGCGCTCATTATTATCTTATTTTCTTTCTTTCCATGTCAAAACTCGTATCTATCAATTCTGCTGTTTGCCTATTTCTGTTATTTCCGTTATTGTCGTTATTGCATCACGTCTCAAAAGCGCGTCTCGAGACCCTCGTGTTTTACGCTGCGCTTTTTTTAAAACTATTCCTGAGCGCCGCGTCTCGCGTTTTTAGACGCAAAGACGCGTTCTGTGTGAATGGCCCCAAGACCTTCGTTCATCTTTGAAACACAAATTAAGATATTTTTGTTGAAATCCGAGAGCTTTCTGTTCTCCGATAGACTGCCACATAAATACCACATTCAAGGTCCAGAAAGGTACATTGTTAAAATAGTCCATGTGACTATAGTGGTGTATCCTTAATGTTATGAAGTGACGAGAATACTTTTGTGTGAAAAAAAAACAAACAAAAATAACTTTAATTTCAACAATTTATTCTCTTATTGGCCAGCTCCTGTATCAGCATCACACGCATGCTTCGTGCTGCTCACATGAACAGCGTCGGCCAATACTGAGCCGGCATCTGATGTAGAACCCGGAAGCACTGCACTGTGTTTATTACGTAAACAGCATAGGAGACTGACAGGGAAGAGAAGAAATGGTTGAATAAAGGCGTTATTTTTGTTTTGTTTTAGCGCACAAAACATATTCTCGTCGCTTCATAACATTAAGGTTGAACCACTGTTGTCACATGGACTATTTAACAATGTCTTTACTACCTTTCAGGGCCTTGAAATTGGTAATTCTATCAGAGGTCAGAGAGTTCTCAGATTTCATCAAAAATATCTTAATTTGTGTTCCGAAGTAAACGAAGGTCTTACGGGTTTGGAACGACATAAGGGTGAGTAATTAACTCTCCCCGTCAAACATGGAATTTTTCATTATTTATGAGGAAACGTTTCCCTGCCAAACACGGAATTATCTGGGTTTCAATGTTTTCACTTTTATACACTCGGGGGCGCTATTACACATCTTCTGAACGAGTACAGAATCTTCTGAATTAAAACACAAACGAGGAAAACGCATAAATGAGCAATCGCATATGCAAGCAGATGCATATGAAAAATAATGCGATTATAAACAATAAACAGCATATAAATGAAAACTGCCTAATGTTACTAAGGGAAATGCTAATCCAGTAAGTGGTATAGGACTGTGAAGCTTTGGGGGTGTTGATGGAAGTGATCTACTGGATCTATACTCCGATAATCATACTGAATATGATCCAGATGTAGTGTTTGACAAAAACGTGATTTTCTGAGCTTTTTGCTCAAAATGTTTTTTTTTTTTTTTTATGAAACATACCTACATTCAAGTGTTAATAAAAAAGAATGCTTGAAGCTAGAATAAAACTTTTTTTTGTTTGTTTGTTTAAAAGCAGAGGCTCTGTTCTTTATTTTGATGTATTGCATGTTCAGATATTCATACAACAAAATATTTTGGGGGCCATGAAAATTTTCATGAAAATCCCGGAAATCAAAAACGCTGGCGGTGGCTGGCAACTTTAAAATAGACATCAAAAGACGCTCTTCACCGAGTGCTTACACAGATGCACACGGGAGCGTTTGAAAGCAGGCGTCTATCAGCGGACCATACCATGTCTGATAAGCAGATAAACTTGGTTGTAAAATCCATTTTCTACCATCTGCCTCAAAGATTTTGAAAAGCTAATTCATGCCTTTATCTCTACCCGACTTGATTACTGCAATTCTCTTTATGAAGAAATAAACCAAAGATCTATTTCTCAACTTCAAATGGTGCAAAATTCTGTGGTTAGACTTCTGTTGGGTGTGTGTAAACGCGAACATTTTCCCCCAATTTTAATGTCTCTTCATTGGCTTCATGTCTGTTATAGAATTGACTTGACCCATCGAGATCCTCAGATCTTCAAATCAGAGGCTGTTGACTGTTCCGAGGGCAAGACTATAAATGAGAGGCCTTGAAAATAGCCTTCCACTGTGTATTAGAACTGGTCAAACACTTTCCGATTTTAAACCTAAGATAAAAACTCATCTGTTTTCTTTGGCTTTTAATGTATTATAGAGATTAATATAATCTCTTTTACTATTTTTGTTTTGAATGTTATAATTGTAGCAATCTAAAGCACTTTGGTCAACTCTAAGTTGTTTTAAATTGTGCTCTAGAAATAAAATTGACATTGACCTTTACTAACTATAATACTCTAAAATAAACTTGATTATTAAGTGAAAACACATTTAGTACTTCTGGAAATACCTGATCAATGTTTAAAAAGATTAATCTGGATCAGAATTATAGAAAATTATATAGAAATTTAGAAAATTACGTTTTGCCATCCAGGATCAGGTAATCGATCTTACTTTTGTGCATCCATATCCATATATACTTTTTCAGATTACCAAATCTGGATTACCAATGGTCCAAATGCGTTTACATTTCACAATGTAGGCTACTAACTGTGTGAAGAGTAGCTAATGTGGGGCCACGGTTTTTAATTTGATGAGAAAAACAACACAAAAAACATACAAACATTCCCATCCATATTCAGTTTCCTTTAAAAAGTCAGACCGATATGGAGGGACATGGTGATGATAGGAGAAAATTTTTGCATTTCCTTAAGAAACTTTGCGTTCGCTCTGAAAGAACTCAAAGGTTTTGTGAACGAATGCAAAAGATCTCTAGAAAACACAAATTTCTCTGGAAAACACAAAACATTTGCGAGACAACGCAAAAGCATTGTAAGATAATTTTCTCTCCAATCTCATATTTTTTCACATCACTATGTCCCTTTGGGACCAGTCATACTTTTGACTAGTTCATCTCTGATGACTGTGCCAATGTAACTAATATACAGTGATTAAAAAACAGTTACAATTAAATATATTATTTCTGATATTGACAGTTTGAAGGATTATTTTTTACATTACTGTACTGAAAGGCTTAAAAGGTAACCTAATGTGTACTTTATCACTGTAAAGGTTAAATAAATTAAGTGCAAAATATAAAATATACTTCATGATACAACTGTTCTTCCCTTCTGTTGGGATCAGGATAATCCTGATTTTTGGATCAAAGGAATCCCAATCCTACTAAAAAGTTTTGAACAACACATAATGAAGGTTTGATTCAGATCAAAACCAAGATTGGATTACGTGATGTAATCTGATTACGGAACCCATTTTCAAGATCGGATCCAATCCAATTACTTTTTAAAAACTGGACCCAGGATCACACTCACCAAGGCCCAGTTGTTCAAAAAGTTTAATCTGAATTAGGGGCCGTTTACACGACACCGTTTTCAACTAAAAACGTAAAACTTTTAATAAGTTTTGGCTGTTCATTTACACGACAACGACGTTTTGAGTGCCTGAAAATGCAAGCTTTTGAAAACGGGTTTCAAAGTGCACGTTTTTGAAAACGGTCTCCGTGTAAACAACAAAAACGCAAATCTGTGGAAACGATGACATCATGCACATGCGTATTACATGTTCAGTCTATGGTGTTTCATCGCCATCTAATGGCCTGGCAGCAGAATACAGCGTTTTAGTCGTTTTCGCGAATCCATGTGAATGGGTTTTGACAATGGTGTCGTCTGTACGCAGAAAACTCAGTTGTTCAAAAGGTTTAATCTGGATCAGAATGATCTGGATTTGGAAATCCCATGTTTTGCTATCCAGGATTAGGTAATCATCTTACTTTTGTGCTGTTTTTTTTTCAAAGCAAAATTGGATTGGATCACCCTGATCCAGATACACACATTTTCAGATTACCAAATCTGAATTACTAGTGCTCTATGGAGCCCCTAAAGGGACATGGAGATAGAAAGATAGAAAGTTTCACCCGAGAAACTTTGCGTTCACTCGCAAAGAACTTTTTACTGGTTCATCTCTAATGATTGTGATAATGTAGTTTACAGTGAAAAAACCCCCACTTTGAATCAAATATAATGTTGTTTGATATTTACCGCTGTTTGAGGATTATTTTATAGCAGATCAAAACCAAGATTGGATTTTGTGATCTAATCTGATTTCAGAATCCTTTTGTCCTTTTCAACGACCCATTTTCAAGATCTGATCCAATCTGATAGCCGAAATCCAATCAGATTACTTTTGAACAACTGGCCCCAAGAAATAAAAACAACCCGCTAGCAAGTCGTCACAAGTTAGCTTCTCTGTCACACACCTAAAGTCTACCTCAGCGAAATTATTTATCACCAGACATTCAGCTAAGATGAAACTTTTAATGACAAGAGCCATGTGACAATACATATATTCCTGCCCTCGCATTAAAGGAAGGGTTCACCCAAAAATGAAAATTCTCTCTGCACAGTTCTCCTACTAACGCTAACCACTAACCAGCAGATGGCAGTGAGTCTACAAATGAGGACATAAAGTGAACACTGGTCGTTAAAATGAGATTCAATGGGCTATATTGTCTAATGAATCTATCTAGGTTAAAATTCAACTAAATCTGTGAGATGTTGTTTACTTCTAACAACAGCAACAACAAAACAGACAGAAAAAGCTATAAAAAATATTTCCGATATTGCATTCAATCATATCCAAAAAAGAGAAAACAATTAAAATCATTGTGTAAAAAGCTGGCAAAAAGTGCAAAGGAATCCCAGAAGAGAAATTCAAAACAAAAGCTTTCATAAACACTCCTCTACTATACGAACACAGAAAACTCTTCCCTGTTGAGCTAACAATGACATCTGTTTCACTCATTCATTGAGATCGCTTTACCCACATGAAACCAATACACATATGACCAGAAACTGATGGATAGGCAACGTAGGCTACACTGTACCAACGGGAAACTTCCCTCTGAAAACAACACTCCCGGCGTGTTCCTAATACACGTTACTTTTAGACATTTATTTTAAAGTGATAGTTCACCTAAACATTTAAACGGTCATTTACTCACCCTCTTTCAAAACCTTTAACAGCCAAGCTCTAATACCTCCATAAAAGCGGACAATACAATTTGCGGGCTATTTTACGAATCTTCTGATGAAATACAATGGCTCTGTGTGAGGAAGTTAGACCAAAATTGAAATTATACACTGAAATTGCCTCTGCTCTCCATTTGCGCATGTGCACATTCAAGACACAGCCTCAAGACACTGTTACTCTTCTACTATTTCTATAACTATTTTGGGCTGTGTCTCACACAAACTTTTGTTTGGCTTCAGAAGACTTTGAAAATAAAAAATGAAAGAAATTTTACGGTTTTGGAGCACCATGGTGATAGGATTTCCATTATTGGGTGAACTGTCGCTTTAAGAGCGTTATACACCTGACAGGGAAAACAGATGGGAAATGAGGTGTGATAAATTAATAATATGGTAAGATTTTTTTTTGTTTGTTTCTTCTAGGTGTTCCTTTACACTGACCCATTTGGTAACTTAAAAAAAAAAAAAAAAAAAAAAAAAGTTGAAAAGCGACATTTCCGACATGGTTTGTGTGAGAGTGAGATTCCAAACGAGCTGACAAGATGGACAGCATTTCTGGACACCATCATGACTCCTGAAACGCTTTTGCCTCGGAGCGCGCTATGATGCCAAACAAGCCGTCTCTTCCCTCAAAATTCTTAAAGAGGGAAGAGGGAACTAGTGTTTTTGGACACTAGACACAAACAAACTTTTGTCACGATTAATTTGTCGTGTCATCAAGTGTTTCTACAACATAATTATTTAAATAACATTATTGTTACGTCTAAATGCGGTTACGTTGCCTGCTTGAGAATATAAATGTTATATTAAGACACATGTGACTTCAAATGACATAGAGGAAACTCGGCTGCCATGTTCACAAACATCTATTCAAGAAACAGTAACACTCCCCCCAAACACATCATTTAAAGAGTTATCCTTTAAATACTTTAACTAAAATATATTATTATAATACCGTATGTCTACAGTAGACGCGTATATTATTAAAGCATAATATTATGCCTTACCTCCTGTTTAGTAATGTGTCCGTATTCAGTGTTAAAACGTTTCTGTCATAAACTCTCTGGATGTGGGGAAAAAAAGCTGAGACGTGGCCTTTAAGGGTGATTGGCAGGAGGTGGGCGGAGCTATCTGCCCTCATAATGTGTAAGATGATCTGTTAAGAAAGCTAAAATGACATGAACTTAATAGAATATGTACTTTGTCTTCTATTTCATTGTGTTAGGAATAAAAGCTTAAGTGTATAGGTGTAATGCAACTGTGTGTACTTATATAAACTAGTTTTGTAGACTACTAAAGACACACATTGCTAACTAACCTAGCTGTATCTGATAAGTTTTTCTAAAAGATTAATATACACCAATTAAATGTATGTAAGGTATAAATCCCCATATTTAAAAAGAGCAACATGTGGCACAGTCACAAAAAGGATGAATAAAACAGGAAAACATTACATCTGCATCCTGTCCATTGTGCCAAACTTCCTGTGTTTGATCTTACTGGTGGACATAAAACAGCTAGGATAGAGAATATTAGAAATACACTTATACAGTGTTGTTGTTTTTTTGTTTTGTTTTTTGTCAATGTGTATCTGTGGAACAAACTGAGACAAAGACAAGAGCCTAAAAAAACAAGCACATTATGTTGTGTTTTTGTTTGGTTTTATTTAACAGTAGTTTGAAAGCATCATATTGAAAGTTATTACACCATGCTAACATTATGAAATTTCCTCCTCTGCACAAGTACTAAATAAACATTAAGAAATATCTTGCAATTGTATGTGTGAGCCAATCATGTTCTGAGAGCAATTAATAATGCAGAAAATTAACATACAGCTCATGGATTTTTCACCATATTTATGGATTTTCATATCAAATCAAACAGCATGAGGTCTTTGAGGCCATTTTATACAATCTTAACAGGCTCTGTGTAAGGTTTTGACGACTTCTACCATTCTTTCACATTGCAACCACACATCAAAAACATATATCGCACCGTATGCGGCTGAATTTGAAGTACTTTAAAAACCAGAGATTGCACAAGTATCCTGCTGGAAATTCTGAATGAATGTTCTTGAGCTGAACAAAGACAACTATATATAGAAAAACCGGTCCTCAACAATAAATGAAGGTCCTGATAATTGTATAATAAAAATATCAGGAGCTGTGCTGTTTAAACGGCGGTACTGTGGTGGTCGGTAAAACCTGGTTTTGAAAGATGAATGTTTGAATGTGCTGGAAAACCCAAAGAAAGATGAGCAGGACACTGACATACTGAATCCAGGCAAACTTAATTGTTTCCCAAAAGCCTGGTCGATAGGTAGAAAAACCAGTCAAGGAAATGAAACTCGGATTTGTAAAAATGAAGCTTGAGTCTAGGAATGCACAGAAGTCAGGAAGTGTGCTTGTGCATGTGCATGTGCTTGTGAGAGACGAGGTTGAGGCCACAGACTAAAAAGCCTAATGGAACAATTTCCTATCATGTGTTTTGTATCAAAATAATGTTATCTAAAAGAAAATTCAGACTTGGTATTAGCATTTTGTTATAGACCAGATGGTTGATGTTAGTAACCAAGCATGAAACAATAAAAATATGAAATATATCCTTGAATAGAGTATTCAATATCCTGTTGTCATGTGTCACTTGTTTTGTGTTAGTTTGAGTTTCCCGTTTCTGCTTTGTAGTTCTTTTGGCTCTCTTTGTTACTTCCTGATTGTTTGTCAGTGTTTGCTGTGTGAGATTCTCAGGTGTTTCTTGTATTCTTGTTTGCTTATCTTCCTGTCTTTCGTATTCCTTGGATCCTGCTTCATTTTTGTTATGAAATACTCCTGTGCGTATCTCTGCCTGCCTTCCTTGCTCTCCCTATGTTACACCTGTACTGTATACATCCTTGAATAGAGTATGTTTAACAACGAAGGGATAATTCACCAAAAAATGTGCATCGCTGCATCCAAATTCAAATACTTCCCTACTATATATGATGCAAAAACAGTATGCCAACAGAGTAGTATGTCCGAGTACATTGTATTTATGAAACAGTAAGTGAAAAGTACCCGGATGACCTCCTACTTCCGGCGAGATTCTGAAATGTGCATTCAATGGAAACTTTACTATCCCATGAGGCCATGGGAGAGGATTTGTGAATGGCATCCAAATTTCATTTATACACACATTCATACTATAGAGAACATATTTTATTAATGGTTGTAAACTAAGTTTCAAACCAAATGTAGTACTGTATGTGATTTCGGACGCAGCATGTGGCTTTTTTCTTCTGTGTAACAGTGTTGTTCGGAACCCAACATTCTTCAAAACAACTTCTTTTGTATTCCACAGAAGAAAGAAATGAGGACTGAATTTTCATTTTTGGGTGAACTATCCCATTGTTGTAAAACATACTCTATTTGAGGATAAATATTGCATATTTTTATTGTTTCATATGATACTTGGTTACCAACATCAACCATCTGATCTACAACTTGTGTTTTTTAAACACACAATTTTTTTTTTTAAATAATTAATTATATTAAATTAACTATAATGACAGTTGTACTAAAATGAGTTAAAATGAGTTAAAGGGATAGTTCACCCCAAAATGAAAATTCTGTCATCACTTACCTTCATGTTGTTCCAAACCCGTATGACTTTCGTTCAAACATTCGTATAAACATTGATCAGCGAACATAAACAGAAGCTCAACCGAACCTGCTTGATGAGTGAGAAACAAACCTCTTGCTGAAGCTCAAAGATGCTGTGTAACACGAGAATGAACCTCACTGGTTCTTGCGGAAGCTCAAACGTGCTCAAACTTGTATAGGCTGTCTATGAAGGGACACAAAGCTTAATTTGTGTTCCGAAGATGAACGAAAGTCGAAAGTGTTTGGAACGACATGAGGGTGAGTAATTAATGACAGAATTTTCATTTTTGGGTGAACTAAACATTTAATCCGCTATAACAAAGACATGCATTTTTGGAATTTGTGCAGAAATAATAAGAATAAGATTCTGAATATTCTGCGTGTGTTCAGAATTTCATTCCATACATATTATATATATATATATATATATATATATATTATATACACACACACACACTATATTGCCAAAAGTTTTGGGACGCCTGCCTTTACTTTAATGACATCCCATTCTTAATCTGTAGGGTTTAATATGGAGTTGGCCCACCCTTTGCAGCTATAACAGCTTCAACTCTTCTGGGAAGGCTTTCCACAAGGTTTAGGAGTTTGTTTATGGGAATTTTTGACCAATCTTCTAGTAGCGCATTTGTGAGGTCAGGCAGTGATGTTGGCGAGAAGGCCTGGCTCGCAGTCTCCGCTCTAATTCATCCCAAAGGTGTTCTATCGGGTTGAGGTCAGGACTCTGTGCAGGCCAGTCAAGTTCCTCCACACCAAACTCGCTCATCCATGTCTTTATGGACCTTGCTTTGTGCACTGGTGCGCAGTCATGTTGGAACAGGAAGGGGCCATCCCCAAACTGTTCTCACAAAGATGGGAGCATGAAATTGTCCAAAATGTCTTGGTATGCTGAAGCATTAAGAGTTCCTTTCACTGGAACTAAGGGGCCAAGCCCAACCCCTGAAAAACAACCCCACACCATAATCCCCCCTCCACCAAACTTCTCCTGGCAACCGCCAAACCCAGACTCGTCCATCGGATTGCCAGACAGAGAAGCGTGATTCGTCACTCCAGAGAACACGTCTCCACTGCTCTAGAGTCCAGTGGCGGCGTGCTTTACACCACTGCATCCGACGCTTTGCATTGCACTTGGTGATGTAAGGCTTGGATGCAGCTGCTCGGCCATGGAAACCCATTCCATGAAGCTCTCTACGCACTGTTCTTGAGCTAATCTGAAGGCCACACGAAGTTTGGAGGTCTGTAGCTATTGGCTGCAGAAAGTTGGCGACTTCTGCGCACTGTGCGCCTCAGCATGCGCTGACCCCGCTCTGTGATTTTAAGTGGCCTACCACTTCGTGGCTGAGTTGCTGTTGTTCCCAATTGCTTCCACTGTGTTATGATACCAATAACAGTTGACCGTGGAATATTTAGTAGTGAGGAAATTTCACAAATGGACTTATTGCACAGGTGGCAACCTATCACGGTACCACGCTTGAATTCACTGAGCTCCTGAGAGTGACCCATTCTTTCATAAATGTTTGTAGAAGCAGTCTGCATGCCTAGGTGCTTGATTTTATACACCTGTGGCCATGGAAGTGATTGGAACACCTGAATTCAATGATTTGGAGGGGTGTCCCAATACTTTTGGCAATGTAGTTTATATATATACATATAAACATATATAAACACATCCTGAGCATGTGAAGGATATGTAATAGTCTCTACTGGATAGTTGATCTGTGCACTGATCTGGAATGGAGCATTTGCAGCTCTGCCGACTTTCCACACAGGAAGGATACCAGACAGATGAGTTGTCACTGTGTGTGAGAAATGGAAATTTTAAAGACAGAGAGACTGCTGAGAACAAAAGTGACATTTCAGCTAAAACAAATGCACTTGAATGCCTACAATACCAAGAATCACACAATGCATGCTTACTGATACACAAACACACACACGCACACACACACACACACATATCTAATTAGGTGATAAACACCGAAATGATTATGTAACTCAGAGCATTCTGAAGTAAATATTAAAGGTAGGCGTTGAGAAATATAGTGGTTTTGAAAGCAGTGACGTGAAAATAAGGATGACAATTGAGGTTTTGGACATACTCATAACAATAATAAAATGTCTGTTTATGAATGTGTTTTTGGTTTTCTCAGAGCAAGTTCTTACAGTTTCTCTGCTGGTAGAGTCTAATGATGTTGGCCAGGTCATATGTACTCGCAAACGGACTGGATCCATCAATCACTGATATCTAGGAGAGGCAATTCAAAATAAATGTCATCTCTGCAAATTAATGACACACACTTTACACATCAACCATATTCTAACAGCTAGGCCTGCTAACATAAAGCCATCATTTTTTTATGTAAATTCTGGTTTTAGTTGTCATTCTGGATTTAGAATTTAGGACTGTAAGGAAAATCTATGCAAATACATATCAAGATATTTCCAATGCTAATGGTTTAATTTATGATCTTCCTGCTGACATACTTTTGACAAGATTGTGGCATTGCAAGTCAAACCGGTTCAGTATCAAAGCTTTGTTTCCTGCAGTGGTTGAACCGCCACATTAATCTGTATGTTAAAATAGGTCATGCATTGATAAGCTTTAAATGCAGCAGCTTTCGACTCGGGCTTGTTCAGATATACTCACATTGTAGGTACTATGTAAACCTCGGTGAGGAAGAGGAGTTCGCTGGTTTAGCTTCAGGTCTCCACAGATGGAAAGCTGAGAACCTGGGACAGGTGAGGAATGTTGCACAAAGGCAAGTGTCTGCATCACAACAGTAGACATTCGCTAGACAGATGGACAGATAAACACAGACAGATGAATCGGATACAGACAAACAGAGAGAATGCAAACTCCCACAGACCTACACATGTATATAATGTTCCAATTCTAAGTGAGAAGTTGTTACATGACTTCTGTATTCATTTCATTTGTGGTATATAGGAATGCACTGAATACACACAAACAGCTGGTATGAGAAGGTAAGGAGGAGCTGAATGCTGAACATCTGCTCTTCTGGTTTGAGTGGGATGTTGATCTGAAGCGTGAGAAGGTCAGATTTCCCATCCTGGTTCCTGTCCTCCTCCTGGGCCTGAATAATGAACAAACCAGTGCAGCTTTCAATAGCTATAACCAGTGTTGGGGAAAGTTACTTTTACATGTAATGCATTACAATATTGCGTTACTCTCTAAAAAAGTAACTAATTGTGTTACTTAGTTACTTTTTATTACTTTTGCGTTGCTTTTTATGAACTGGGCTGGGCTTGCTTGTTTGTTTGTTTTTATAACAACAAAAAAGTGGCAAATGTAAAGGCCCTTTCACACCAAAAGTGAAATGAATAAGCTTCAGGCTGATCGCAAATGTGATGTTTATCTGAAGTCATTTTTGCTTATTGTTATGGTTAAATTGGATCATCAAAGGTCAGCAGAAAAGACACTGGTTAATAAAGTGAGATTAAATACATAAAGTATATAATACATTTAATTATTGCAGGTTTGTGCAATATTCTGAGATTGCATTTCACTGTTATTATTCATAAATGCTCACATTTAGTCTAGAACTACAATAATCATCATGTTCACACACAGGGTTGGGGAGT
Source organism: Mylopharyngodon piceus (assembly GCA_039654765.1). Lineage (NCBI taxonomy): Eukaryota > Metazoa > Chordata > Actinopteri > Cypriniformes > Xenocyprididae > Mylopharyngodon > Mylopharyngodon piceus. Next base: position 91,950 of record JBCHWC010000081.1, read on the forward strand.
AATGAAATACATGTAACTTAGTTACGTATTTAAAATACAAAATTTGAGTAACTGTATTTCATTACAGTTACATTTTAAATGGGTGGTAATCAAATTACAGTTACATTCGAAAAGTATTTTAAATTAACGAAGTGATTACTTTGAATTTTAATGTCATTTGTTTCATTTAAACATTAATGTAAACTGTGACGGGCAATTAATGTAAACAGTGATTGGTGATTCTCCGACTCTGATAGTCAGCAAAATCCTAAGCTACATACCCCTTGTTAGAATATGCAACATTTTAATAATTTTAACAAAATAAGAGGGATCATAAACATTTCATGTTATTTTTATTTAGTACTGTCCTGAATAATATATTTCACATAACAGATGTTTACATATATTCCATAAGACAAAATGACTGAATTTATAAAAATTGTCCGATTCAAAAATTTACATACCCTTGAATCTTAACTGTCCTGTAAACCACTGTTTTGCGATAGTTGTTTGTGAGTCCCTTGTAATTTTTAAAAAAGGTAATTCCGACAGAATTTTGAGATTTAAACTCACAGTTGTGTTTTATAAAGTCAGAATTGTGAGATATAAACTCATAATTGCTAGTTATAAAGTCAGAATTTTTTCTGGGAAATTGCAAGTTTATATCTCAGAATTCTGACTTCTTTTCTCGCAATTCTGACTTTTTTTCTCAAAATTGTGAGTTTAAATCTCACAATTCTGACTTCTTTTCTCAATATTCTGAGTTTATATCTCACAATTCTGACTTTATAACTCACAATTGTAGCTTTATATCACGCCATTCTGAGAAAAAAGTCAGAATTGTAAGATAACTCGCAATTAGCTTTTTTGTGTGTGTGTGTGTTACATACTTATTAGTATTCCAAAGTATTCTAAAATATTTAGATTAAGTTACAAAACTTGGGTAATCTAACGAAATATGTTACAAATGACTTTTTAAAGCATGTATTTTGTAATCTGTAGTGAAATACATTTTAAAAGTAACCTACCCAGCCCTGTTCAGTGTTCACACAACGCCTCTGCACTTCAGTGTTGCCAACTTAGAAATTTTGTTGCTAGATTTAGCAACTTTTTTTTTTCCAAAAAGCACCTAGCAACAAATTTAGTTATTTTTAAAAATTTATTTGGCAACTTTTAGCAACTTATGAAAAGTGACTCAAACAGTAGAAAAGGCTCATATTTTCATCTAAATTACACAAAAAGAGGAAACCATTGAACAGCTAGCTAGCCAAGCAGCACATCAGCCTGGAGAGAGCTGAAGAAAAATGCCTAATACACACATCATATGTGAATTAAGTTGATGGTTACAATTTTTCAATGATAATTGTTCATTTATGATACAGCATGTTATTAGCTTGTACCTAAAATTGTTCAGTTAGGTACACTCACTGTAAGAAAAAAATTGTAGAAAAATGGAAAAGGTACTGGTAATTTTCTGCCAGGACATTATCAGTTAAGTTGTAACCCTGTGTAACCCTAAAACACAAAATGCAATGCGTAATTTAAAACACCTGTGAAAAATCAATACAGATAATTCCTTCATACATTGTGCCCTACTTTTTACAGACTTTTTTTTTTAGTGTAGCACACCAATACATTTGCTTAAAACTGTAATTGTTAAATGTTTACTACTTTATAAGAAAATAGGAAAATGTAATTGTTCAAAAATGTTGATTCAATGTTGTATTTAAAAATAAAAATATCTGATCATAAAGATATTTATATTGTAAATAAAATGTTTATTTTTTTATGAACAAATCTAAATTAACATATTTCAAATCATTTATGTGTATTCTACGCAATATGCAGTTTTGCGTCATAGTTACGCGATGACGTCATCACGCAATGACATCACAACGTCATTTGGAAACTTTTAGCAACAAATCGACCCGCCTTTAGCAACTTCCTCTGAAAATTAGTTGGCAACACTGCTGCACTTACACCGTGTCTACACCGGACACGAGCGGCACGATGCAACATGACAAAAGACAACAGAACCCAATATAATCATTGACATTGTCTACACTGGATGCAACGCGACGCGGCACAGTAACCTGGGGCACGTTCAAGCTCAAACCGGTGCGCAACGTTTTGCTACGGTTTCCGGGTTTAACCCATGTGCAACAGGGTTTGAGATACATTTTCTCTTGTTTGGTGGGTGTGTCAAAAATGTCAGCCCAATCAGCAGCAACATATACAGTGCTCAGCGTAAATGAGTACACCCCCTTTGAAAAGTAACATTTTAAACAATATCTCAATGAACACAAAAACAATTTCCATTAAAACTGTAAGCAGCGATGAAAGGGCCCTCGCACCCAGGGCCACCGCCACCCGGTAGCCTTAGGAAAACAGTGAATAGTGGGTTAACATGCATGTAAGCGAGTAAATACAGGAGTAAAATGGCAAAGTCATTTCGACGTGCCACACTTCCTGCTGACAACAGGTGGCGCTTTGACTGTAACTGAATATTGCCATGTAGATGTCTTTAGGCCAGGACTATTATTAAACGTGAAGTTTGGGGCAGATTGGACATTGTATGTCTGAGTTACAACAACTTCCTATTTTGTGGTGTTAATCGCATACTTTTGCATGATTTAACGTGTTTCTTGTATGTTTGGTACTTCGTGGCATATTGAAATGTGTTTCTAAGAGTGAATTACAGTGCAAAGCATGCCATTTCCTGTTGCCAGCAGGTGGCGCTATGACTAACTGAATATTGGTATATAGATGTCTTTAGGCCAGGACTCTTATCACACATGTGATGTTTGGGGCAGATTGGACACTGTATGCCTGAGTTACAACAGCTTCCTCTTTCATGGTGAAACATCAAACTTTATCAGATCACCACAGACACGCTACGCTGTTCAACGAAAACTCAAGATCTTCGCAATTTAACATTGCTATGGCCTTAAGATTAGACTGACAACATATGATGTTGATCTGATTAAATCTCTATGAGGAGTTAATCACAGTGTAAAACATGTAATTTCCTGCTGCCCACAGGTGGCGCTATGACTGTAACTGAATATTGCCATGTAGATGTCTTCAGGCCAGGACTCTTATCAAACATGTAAAGTTTGGAGCAGATCGGACATTGTATGCCCAAGTTATAACAACTTCCTGTTTCATGGCGAAACATCAAATTTTGTCAAGCCGCCACGGACACGCCCTTCAGTGAAAAGATCTTTGCAATTTAAATTAGACTAAATTAGACCTTTAGATTAGACTGACCAAATATGATGTTGATCTGATTAAAGCTCTAGGAGAAGTTCGTTCAAGTACAACATCTGGAAATGGCAAGAACTGCAAAAATTTTGCAGAGAAAACTCAAAATATCTCACTTCCTGTTGGGTTTTCAGATTTTGCACCCAGGGCTTTTTTGTAGGTATCGGGCTGTTACATGTGTCTACCGAATTTTATACCTGTACGTGAAACGTAGCATGAAGGGCACTTAATTGAAATTTTGTAGGTGTCCATTTTGCCACACCTAATTCTAAAACCCATATCAGACGTAAATTTTCACCACTTCTGACACGTGTGCAAAGTTTCATGAGTTTTGGAGCATGTTTAGGCCTTCAAAAATGTGATTCATTTCGGAGAACAAGAATAATTGACTGAGCAATTACAATAGGGTCCTCACACCATCGGTGCTCGGGCCCTAAAAACGTTGACAAGACTAAGTTTAACATAACATCTGTTACACATTTTTCAGTTTTACTCAAATTAGGGTGATGCAAAAATGAGTACACCCCACAACAAAAACTACTACATCTAGTACTTTGTATGGCCTCCATGACTTTTAATGACAGCACCAAGTCCTCTAGGCATGGAATGAAGAAGTTGGCGACATTTTGCAACATCTATCTTTTTCCATTCTTCAAGAATGACTTCTTTTAGAGACTGGATGCTGGATGGAGAGTGATGCTCAACTTGTCTCTTCAGAATTCCCCATAGGTGTCCGATTGGGTTCAGATCAGGAGACATACTTGGCCACTGAATCACTTTCACCCTGTTCTTCTTCAGAAATGTGTTTAGGATCATTGTCACGTTGGAAAATTGCACGACAACCAAGGGCACGGAGTGATGGTAGCATCTTCTCTTTCAGTGTAGAGCAGTACATCTGTGAATTCATGATGCCATCAATGAAATGCAGCTCCCCGACACCAGCAGCACTCATGCAGCCCCACATAAGGACACTGCCACCACCATGTTTCACTGTAGGCACCATGCATTTTTCTTTGTATTTCTCACCTTTGCGATGCCATAAAGTTTTGAAGCCATCAGTTCCAAAAACATTTATCTTGGTCTCATCACTCCAGAGTATAGAGTCCCAGTAATCTTCATCTTTGTCAGCATGGGCCCTTGCAAACTCTAGGCGGGCTTTTTTGTGCCTGGGCTTTAGGAAAGGCTTCTTTCGTGGACGGCACCCATGCATGCCGTTCCTCTGCAGTGTACGCTGTATTGTGTCACAGGAAATAGTCACCCCAGTTTGGCTTTCTACTTCTTTAGATAACTGCAGTGAACTTGCATGCCAATTTTCTTCAACCCTTCTCATCAGAAGACGCTCCTGTCGAGGTGTTAACTTTCGTGGACGACCTGGACGTCTCTGTGAGATGGTTGCAGTTCCATCTTTTTTCAATTTTTGTACCACTTTTGCTGCAGTATTCTGACTGATAAGTAAAGCTTTGCTGATCTTCTTGTAGCCTTCACCTTTTTGGTGTAAAGAAATGATTTTCTTTCTCAGGTCTTGTGACATTTCTCTTCCATGTGGTGCCATTGCTGACAGCATGAAATGGGAAGTGGTTTTAACACCCTTTTATAGTCAACTGTCTGCTGGACACCTGTGTAATGAATAATTAGACTCACCTGTGGTTGAATTCTTGTTAAATTAGACATTTGTAGTCTAAAATTTAGCTTTGCTCCAGAAACTTTCAGTGGGGTGTACTCATTTTTGCATCACCCTAATTTGAGTAAAACTGAAAAATTTGTTCTCTAAGTTATATTATTAACCTTACGTTCATGTTATAAGTTAAACAGATGTTATATAAAACTTAGTCTTGTCAACATTTAGGAAATTGTTTTTTGTGTTCATTGAGATATTGTTTAAAATGTTACTTTTCAAAGGGGGTGTCCTCATTTACGCTGAGCACTGTATATAACCATATGGTATAAGAGACAGCTCGCACAATGGGTCCAAGTAAAGTCGTTTACAAATGTGTCCGCTGCAGCATACGCAACAATTGAAGATATTAGAAGACATGTTTGTTGTAAGAGTTTTATAGTAAAAATATAGCATATCAATTCTTCAAGAAGAACACAAAGAATGGCCTTGTCAGCTGCCATAGTTGCAACTCTTGCGTCATCAGAACAGCGTGTTCAACGCGCCACCGTTTCCGTTTAAAAAACGTTTTGTCGGGGCTGAACGCAGCCCTGATGCCTCGTTCTATTTATGACGTACCAGTGACTACTGAAACGAAGGACAAATGCTTTGCAACGGGCGCATTGTCACGTCCAGTGTAACCAGCTTTTAGCTGTTGGCTACGCAAGCGACAACGGTCGCGTCTGGTGTAGACATGATGTTACTCACGATTTCTCTCAACATGGCGACAGGAGAGCCGTCAGTCAATACATGGGAAAAACAAAGTTACTTGCGTTACTTATTTGAAAAAGTAACGATATTTTGTTGTAAATTTAAAAGTAATGCGTTACTTTACTTAAAGTAATCTGATTACGTAACTCGCGTTACTTGTAATGCGTTACCCCAAACACTGGCTATAATATGCTTCCAGATTTTACTACTGCAAATTAGCTATGGTAGCTAAATTAAACATGTAAGAAGTTTATATTTCAACAGTTTCGTACTCACAGAGATAGATGGGATGCGTAAATTATCTCCGATCAGTCGATTAAAGTTGGGAAAAGTGCTCCATGCTACATAATTCCCTGCTGTGTCTGTTGCTCCAATCAGAATGATGTCATACTGGAACTGGATGGCTGGCTGCTCTTCATATGTGCTCCTCTTCAGCCAGAACCCTGTTCATAGCAACAACCAGAGCCGCTTTATTTTATCCCATTTTTGGGATTTTGGAAATAATTTGCTTGGAATAAAATGCAGCTTACCTTGACTTCTATAAGCCACCAGAAGAGGTGAAATATAAGTGAGGCATAAAACCACACAGACAAACAGTGTTGCTCTCGTGCAAACACTTGTTCTGTATCTTATTAAAGCGGGATGAGCGTACACGTCATAAAAAGCCATTGTTATTAATATCGCAGTAAATATAAACTTCCATCCAACAATTCACAACACCATTTAAACACATGTGTATCATTTGAGCTGTGCATGCGTTGACAAATATATGTACTAACAACGATCAACAAAAGCTTTTTGGCTTAATAGGATTACACTTTTGACAACAAAAAACTTAATAAAGATCAGTCTGCAAACACAACATGCGCACTGATTGTTCCGGTGGCTCAGCGTCGTCTGTTCACCATAGCAACAGCCCGAAACTCAGCCGTGCGCGAAGCATGCTAATAATAATTATTCGATAATTATCTGATTTATGTTAAAAACAAAAACTATGAGTTCAAGCGTGTGGTTTCTGCAGTCGTAGAGGTGTACTTGCGGCAAAGACATGCGAATTCGTGTAGAAAACCTCCCCCGAATCGACTGAATGGTACGGCCAAGCTTTGACGTAACCTCCCCTGACGGAGCGGACTGTACGCTCTCGCGGTGACGTCATTACGGCTCGTCTGAAGACGAATGTCTGCTGCTGTTGTTGACGTTTTTAGTTTTAACATTTGATTGATTTTAAATCATCAGATATTTTCACTAACAGATCGCTCTTCGAGCAATACCTCTGCAAAAATGAAATGGATGTTTAAAGAGGACCATTCTCTGGGTAATTCATCGAAAATGTCATGTTATTATCAACAACGGCCTGTCAGATACGTGTAATTATTGATCTGTTTGTCAAACCGATGTCTTTACTACGTCAACCTGCTATTTTGATCTAAGAAGACCCAATTTATTTATTTGCTAATGTTAGGCCTGTTGTTTGCTCATCATAACGATTTAATAACGATAATAAACCGAGATTACACCGTAGTCTGACAGTCTGTCTCTGGTGTTGTTGTTTTTAGTGCATTTGATGCTTTGGTTTTCCTTTCATTTAGCATGTCACTTGTTTATCAACCATATATGACATGCAAATATATTCACATATATCTCAGTCACATGCTTTGGTAATTGTCAGTGTTTATATATATATATATATATATATATATACAATATATAGTATATAAACAAACATAGTTTTATTATATATATATATATATATATATATATATATATATATATATATATATATATATGTGTGTGTATATGTATGTAATGATGTAGATGAGTGTGGTGACCAATGAGAATTCAAGTGAGTGCAGTTAATAACACTAATGAATATTAATGATGCGAAGAGCACTGAATGTTGAGCTTGCATGTAGACTGATCGATGTCTTTTCTTTTGCATCTGTCATTTAGAGCACAGGTGTGTGGAGTCAGCCAAAATCCGCAACAAATACCCGGACAGAGTTCCTGTGAGTATACATATGAAAAGTTCAACAATAGCCTTCTTTGTTTTATCATTTACAATGATGTGTCATAGTAACAAAGCGTATCACTGATTATTGCATAACTGGGGAAAGTCCTCACAACAGCACACACCTTTTAAATCTAGACAATGACAGCATTTCCACACCAAATGTGAACATACAGCACAAACAAGATTTTGATTTTTTTTTTTTTTTTCCTTTGGAGAGTGTGTCATTTTTTATCTTTGTCCTGCAATGATAGATACACATATCAGAGTATTTCATGGTGCTAATGCACTGAAAGCTGTTTTTCAACAAGCATTAAACATCAGAGGATCTTACACCGGCAACAAAGATGAATGTGAAGTAATTAAACCATATTAAGCACAAGCCCAAAAAATAATTGTTTGCGGTTTGCGAGCCTAACCTGTAAGTAGGAAGTTATTTGCAATAAAATGTTCTGCCAACAGTTTTGTTTTGCATAAGACATACAAACTGCTGCCAGTACTCCTACAATTTAAAGATTTTTTTTTAATACAATAAACACTTTTTTATTGTAGTTAATGCAGTTCCATTTTAAGATAAGAAACCATAAAATATGTAAAAGTTGGGTTCAACAATTCATTTAGTCAAGTCAAGTCAAGTCACCTTTATTTATATAGCGCTTTTTACAATGTAGATTGTGTCAAAGCAGCTTTACATTGATAACTGGTACATTATTTGGCTGCACAGCAGCTCTTAAAGAATAGTGTCAATGCAGGCAGATCAAAGCACTGTTGAATATCAAATGTCAAGTCAAATGTCAAGTGTCCCCAACTAAGCAAGCCAAAGGCGACAGCGGCAAGGAACCCAAACTCCATCAGGTGACATCAGGTGGCAGACAAGTGGCAAATAGGTGTTTAAATGGAGAAAAAAACCTTGGGAGAAACCAGGCTTAGTCGGGGGGCCAGTTCTCCTCTGGCCAACAGTGCTTTGTTACGATTCAGGTTGCCATCGTAAGTCCAATAGGATCGCAACATTCAAAGTATTTATTCCAGTTCCATCCAATTGAGGATCGTATTCATCACGCCGGTATGGACGGTTGTTGAGGAACTGTGTCGTGGCTGTCGTGTCGATGAGGCCCTCACAGTGGATGATCTAGTTGACTCAATCTCTGCTGATACTTCAGGGCTGCGTTGTGGTCGTGTCAAGGTGCAGGTCCTTGGTCTCACCTGGATACGGCCCGGATCCGGTTGACTACGGTGAACCTCGGGATAACCAGAAAGACTAATATTAGCGTAGATGCCATTCTTCTTCTGATGTAACGAGTACATCAGGTGTTATAGGAAGTGTTCCCGGTTCCGGCTGACCTAATTTATGCAGCCTAATAATCCTTTAACGGATTTGAAAATATAAATTGGTAATGTGTTATGTGTATGCCAGGTTAAAGAAATGCGTTTTTAGTCTACTTAAACTGACAGAGTGTGTCTGCTTCCCGAACAATGCTAGGAAGATTGTTCCAGAGTTTAGGTGCCAAATAGGAGAAGGATCTACCGCCTGCGGTACCGCCTGCTTGTAGTGAAGTATATATTATGAAAGACACTGGACAGAGGTGAAAAAAAGAAAAACAGATTCTGTTTTTCTCAAAATGGATCAAGAAAACAGTGAACGAACACTGTTTTTGCAGTGACTTGTATTAAATTCCACCATTCCACCATTGCTTAAAACTCATCTTTGATCTCCAAAATGACATATTTAAAGTATTTTTCCTGTGAAAAAAATTTCTTCATGCCTTTAAATAGCTTGACTGTAACTCTACACCCTTGCTTCATTTAGTATACGTGGATTCATGAATATGCTAATTAGAATTGAATTTGCTTTTCATATTCGTGTCACTCTTGGTGACTAGAATATATTTATTGTTGATTCTGTGAGTGGCAGTCATACCGGTAAAGCAACTTCACATCATCATAGCCTCAGGGCTTTATAAATGCATATTTAAAATGTATAATTAAATGTAACTGCTCTTTCTTGTGTTCATCAGGTTATTGTAGAGAAAGTATCTGGTTCACAGATTGTGGACATTGACAAGCGGAAGTATCTGGTCCCATCTGACATCACAGTGGCTCAGTTCATGTGGATCATCAGAAAGCGGATCCAACTGCCTTCTGAAAAAGCCATATTCCTCTTTGTCGACAAAACTGTCCCTCAGTCCAGGTAAAATCATGCTGTATTTATTACAATGATTAATTACAGTCTCTATAAAAAGCTTTCACCCCCTGGACATGCACATGGTTTGTGATTGAATAACTGGACTTTCAGCCACCAATCATCAAAAAAATGATTGAAAGTGAAAACAGATGTCTACAAAGTTGATCTAAAAGAATAGTTTTAGATTTTATTTATCAAATGTATTAATATAACCCTCTTAAATCATCACTGGTAAAAGCGGTTGGTTTTAAAGGTTGCATGAACAGGAAGCGGATGACACAGGAAGCCTCGCACTTTAAAGTTAAATATGGCTGTGTCGATCTTATGCTAAAAATAAGGTTGATAATGGCAGATCTAACATGAACAAATGAAAAAGAACTCTAAGCAACGCCACAAGATTTCCAAACCACTTTAAAATACAGTCATATCAATAATTAAGCAATAAAAGCAGGTCGTCCTCAAAAACTGAGTGACCGTTCAAGAAGGAAACTTAAGGGAGGCCAGCAAGATGTCAGAGCTTGGCAAAGAGTAGCCACTGTTGCCAAAAATCATATGACATCCAGTTATACTTTCCCAGAGAATATGTGGGAAAAGATTGAAGCCAACTAGAAGGTTCTATGATCTGACGAGACCAAAATCACACCTTTTTAGCCATGTCTGGTGTAAACACACCATCAGAAACACACCATGATGGCATTATGTTGTTGTGTTGAGGCCCTTGAAGGCTTGTAAAATACAGAGAAAACTTGATGCAAGACATTTGTGATGCGATTAACAGCATTTGGGTGTAATGTCTATTACCACTGAAAATAATTTCAACTCATGTCTCAGATTTTTTTATTTATTTATTACAAAATTTCTGGTGACAGGAAACTTACAGTGGAAGGACAACAGGCCAGGTGAAAAACACTGTTTGAAAAATATTGAAACTGACTTTCCACTCATTTTATCTATATAAAGCTATATGGAAATTTCATTGTCATTACAACATAAAACCAGTAATTGTTTTGCTGTAACTACGTGAAAGCATTGTTTACATGGAGCAAACCCCGACCACAGGAACATATGTAGTTTTTTTCTTTTAAATTTTAAATGAGATGTTTTTACTGAATAATAATTGATGTAAGTGATTTAACCATTTACAATCTAAGAAGGGGGTGAAAACTTTTTATAGGCACTACCATTGCACCCACACATCTCATTGCAAACATTCCAGGAAATGAAGAGGACAATGACGCTCCTGCCGGGCAATTACAGCTGTAGGAATTCAGTTTACTGAAACATCCGCAGGAATCTAGTGTTTCCTTATACACAATGTAGATTTGCTTGAAATGCATCCTGAATTAGCAGCATTCAAACTAATGAAACTGTATACGGCTGTGATTGTGTCCTGTAACTAAAGATATGGCGTCAGATTTCGTATGAAATGGAATGAGGCCAACTGAAATATCTTTCAGTGACGCCGCAGGCCACACCCAACATCCTCCAGTTAAATCCTGAATAATCTCTATTTACCTCTCCCACATGCCATCTCAAATACACTCACCTGATATTCTTTAGCTTGGAGGTTACAGCTCGCTGAACTTTGACAAAACAGGCTACGGAAGGGAAAAATAAGAGTTCATTGAGCAATGAATTATTTTGGATTAATCTGTTCAGAGGTATTCATTGACATTGGGGCCTCCTCCTTTTGTAATTTTCCTTGCCCATCACTCATTGTGTCATATATATTTTTTGAAAGTGATTTTATTAAGTGCACATAAATTTGTCATGACATGCAACAGAAAAAATAAACATACTTAAAAAAATAGTTGCAAGCAGCAATTAAGAGGCCAAGCACAACAGAAGCAAACAAGGAAGCTAGCAGCAGACCAACAATGTCATAATGGACTGTGATAGCAACTGAGACGAAGACACTGCTTGTCAATTTTGAAATCAATCAGACCAACGGTACTGTTGTTAGAGCCATGTTTTGTTCAATTATACTGCCACCGAGTGGTGCAGTCCCACTGCTTTTTTGTGTCCTCAGAGTGCCCCCATACACAAACGTGTCACATTTGGTGAAAATATCTCATTTCGTTTAGGAGTTATAGACATTTATATGTATGAACACATAAAAAAACTTTGATTGCATTTTTTTTTGCCACTTACTAATTTTGACATTTAGCCATTAGCATAAAGTCAACGACCTATGCTTGTGATTTTCCTATGGTTGTTTCGTCTCAATCGGACTAACGGTTTCTAAGATATCCGCAAATGTTATTTAAACGCTAAATCACAATGTTGCACTAACCATAAGGCGAAACCTAGCATGTTTGGTATCGTTGGACTCGGCAAGGATTCAGCAATCTAAGGAGATGACTGCTGTGAAAATAAGTCAACCACATCCAAAGTTATAAGCATGTAAATATTTTTATGATGACCCATACCAAGTTTAGTAATGATGCGTTTATGCAATCATAAAATACAGCATTTTACTGCAAAATTAAAGATGGACAACACCTAAAATGGCTGATATGGGAATATTGGATATCATTCGACACCCTGAATCTAACAAGATCACTTTTATGATTTTTGGACAAACCTTTCAAAAGTTATAAGCAAAAATAGCCATTTTTCGTATCTCCGGACCAGTAGGTGGCGCTGCGCCGAAATGCAGCATGTCATGTCAGGTCAGGTCATGCTTGTGATAACATGTACCAAGTTTGGTCTAAATACGATAAAGTGTTGAGGAGATACAGCCTTGCGTCTATTTTCGCAAACGCTACGTAAAATTCGTTCGCACGTTTTTCAGAAACGGTTTGACAAATCAACTTGAATTCCACAACTTTTTGTCGGCATGGTCTGAAGATGATCTGGTTCAATTTTTGTGAAAATCAGAGCAACAGCCTAGGAGGAGTTCGGAAAAGTAGGTTTTTAGCAAAATTCAAAATGGCGGTAACATTTTCATGAAGGAAAATGACAATTTCATTTCTAGCCCAAGAGTTCAAAAGTTATTAGCATAAACATGAGTGAAAATTTGGACAGGTGGTGGAGCTAGAGGGATTGAGCTAGAGTTTCCAAATGAGCTGTGGTTAATGTTGAGACTTATCTATCAATGTGCCAAATTTCACAAGTTTCCCGCAAATGGTTTTATGGGCTGCCATAGACTCCTGGAGTGGAAGAAAAAGAAGAAGAACGGATACAATAGGTGCCTACACACCTTCGATGCTTGGCCCTTAATGAAATACAAAAATCTAAATGTAACTCTAAACACTGGAACTCAGTGGAGCCAGTGTTATGCTCTTTAACCTATAGCTCTTAGATCTTTAACCCTTTATCTCATGAAATATGAAAAGAGAAACTTCAAGATGAAAGATTTTGAGATTTTTAAATTCCCTTTTTCAGACTATAGTGATAACTATTCTCATATTCATAGTTACATTTTCTTAAATTTAATACATTCATCTGTTTGGATAAAAGTATGTCAAAACACAATCTACATTCTGTTTTCAGTCTGACTATGGGGCAGCTCTACGAAAAAGAAAAAGACGAGGACGGCTTTTTGTACGTGGCCTACAGTGGAGAGAACACGTTTGGATATTAAGATCCCTGCATCACCCCCGGCTGTGCAACACATCACTCCCGTTTCTTTTGGACTAGCTCGATTGTTCTGTGGTTGGAAACAGGATCGACTCATCTGTGAAATAATCCCATAGCAGATGTGTTTGTACCTCTATTGTCACCTGTCATATTGTGCTCTGAAAGAGATCGACTCCATTAGTGATTTTACTTCTTTTGGTGAATGGTGTTGCAGTATTATTACAGACGCTTAATCTTGACACTGAGAATATATAGTAACTTTTAATGTTTTAATTTATCTGTATTTTCCCCCTGTAAATTATGTATTTAAGATAATTGAAAGGTAAGGTAGCTGGATGACCTAACCAATAAAAACCAAAATCAAAAAAAAATCGTCAAGATGATTTATTGAGACATACCTACACATAAAGAAAATATCTTGTTTTTGATTCCACAGAAGTAAGTCTGAGTAACTGACAAGGGTAGGGTTGCACCAGCCGTTCGTAAGTTCTTTGTTAAATTGGAACGTAAAGTCCACACTAGTGGCTTAGTAACTACTAGCTAGTTTGGAACTAACTCTGGACTTCATTCGGTTGCACCATTTGTTCTTAAGGCAGAACGTAGCTAGTAGCTCGTAAGGTCTCCGTAAAGTAATGCGTAGTCGCATAATATGACGTTTACCCTCAATAATCCTTCAAATACATGAGCAGAAGTTGTTGAAATTCCGTGAATTTCAGTTTATCCTCCATTCCGACTTATTTTGCCTCACGTAGCTAACAGTAAAAATAAGTTTCCATTAAATATAATAGCCTACTACTTAATTATGAATGTTTTTATATGTAAATAACATTCAGAAACTGTATTTGAAATGAAATTAATAAGGATCAATAAATAAATACTGATTACAAAAAAACATAAGAAATGACATTTATTGATTATGACTGATTTTATTTGACATGCACAACACGGAGTGATGGGACCGATGCACACAGCGGCGCGCTGTTTAGGACGGGTTCGTGTTGAAGAGTGGCTAACAAAGTAATCTTTTCACATAATGTTCTCTTTCTTAAAATGTAAGAGAGTGTAAATGTCAGCAGCATCATATATGTGTAAAGAATGAAGTCTGTCAGGTAAAACAAGAGCTTATTGATGCAGTTCAGTCAGTCTTCTATTTTATTCCAACCGTTACTCCTGATAGGAAGCTTCCGTAAATATTTAGTGTACGCGCAGATTTACGCTTCAACTAAGTTTAATGGTTCAACACAAAAATATTTAGTAGTGCGTAAGTTGTAACTTTGTGCCCATTTACGTCAAAACTAGGCTACGTTGTAACTTACGCACAGCTAGTGCAACCGGCCCAAGGTGAGTAACTGACAGAAGTTCCATTTTTGTTTGAACCTTTCTTTTAGTAGTACAAATAGAGGGTATGCATAGACGTCACTTTCCCGCCGGAACGCGCTCCCTCAGCTGGACTGAGTGGCAAAACCTGCTGCATGACTGGATTTAATAGGGGAAACTGCGAAAACGCGAGTAAAACAAACGATTACACTAAGGGTTGGGCTCGACAGTGTTCCTTATGACATGTCAAAGAAACCTAATCCGTGGATATTGGCATGCAGCCAGGAATCGTGTTTCAGAATCAGACTCAGAAAGAGCTTTATTGCCAGGTATGTTTACACATAGCCTTCTAGCAATTTGTTTTAGTGACAGAAGCTCCACAGTGCAACAGAGTGACAGCGACAAGACAAGACAGATAATAAAAAGAATAAAAGAATAATATACAAGATAGACAAAGTGCAAAAAAAGCAAAAAACAATATATAATATAGACAATTTGTATGTACAGTTATGATGTGTGCAAATTTGAAATACAAGTAAGTATGTGTTTTAAGTAAATAATGTATAATAGTGTTGTGTGTTCCGTGTTTGTCAAGTGTCCATGAGATGGATTGCCTGAGGGAAGAAACTGTTCCTGTGTCTGGTCGTTCTGGTGCTCAGAGCTCTGTAGCGTCGACCAGATGGCAACAGTTCAAAGAGGGAGTGTGCTGGATGTGAGGGGTCCAGAGTGATTTTCTTTGCCCTTTTTCTCACTCTGGATAAGTACAGTTCTTGGAGAGTGGGGAGGGTTGTGCCAATGATTCGCTCAGCAGACCGGACTACCCTCTGTAGTCTTCTGAGGTCAGATTTGGTAGCTGAGCTGAACCAGACAGATATAGAAGTGCAGAGGATGGATTCAATGATGGCAGAGTAAAACTGTTTCAGCAGCTCCTGTGGTAGGTTGAACTTCCTCAGCTGGCGAAGGAAGTACAACCTCTGCTGGACCTTTTTCACAATGTGGTTGTCCCACTTCAGGTCCTGGGAGATTGTGGTGCCCAGGAACCTGAATGACTCCACTGCAGTCACAGTGCTGTTCATGATGGTGAGTGGGGGGTTTCTCCTGAAGTCCACGATCATCTCCACTGTCTTGAGCGTGTTGAGCTCCAGGTTGGTAAGACTGCACCAGACAGCCAGCTGTTCAACCTCCAGTCTGTAAGCAGACTCGTTTCCTGACATTTGTGCCTGATTTGACGCCGGGGAAATACATAAAGCAAATCTGCCTGTGAACGCTTTATATAAATACAATATAGGTAGGTCTAAATCCGAGTGATCACTTATATCAATGTTATATAAATCGTCATATCGTCCAGCCCTAAAACTTGTATAGTTTTTGTCAGTGTTTATTTAAAAACACCCAATTATGCAGAATATAAGATGGTAAATATTTAATTTGATACAATATATAGGGTATGATTTTACCCCAAAATCCAACATTTTGACACAAAATGATAACTGCAAAACATGTTTCTTTGCCTGGAGTCCAGCTGTTTCTGTGAATTGCAGGTCGACCTATTTGCTTATTTTTTCTGTAGCTTTCAGCAGTCTGTAAAAATGTACCTCAGATTTTGTGTCAAAGCTATTTGTACAGTCAATCGCAAAGCTCTTTCACGTTTTGGGTGTGTTTTGTGTGTTTTTCGCGGTATTCACGCTGAAAACCAATGCTGCCACTCAGTCTTTTGCCACTCAGTGGGCGTAACCGCAGTCATAACGGTCGACGGTGACGTCACGTGCATACCCTTTATACAAAATGTATGCACTTTAAACTTTAGCATAGGTCACCCGATAATGAAAACTCACCTGTTGTTATTCTAAACCCATATTTGTTATTCTAAACCCATATATCTCTTTACCACTAATGCACTTCATGACCAATGGGCTTTCAATCTACAAATAAGTAGCCTACTATGAAAGTGTCATACGATAGCTTTTGTGTGAAAGGTTTTTCACTTGAAGGGTTAGTTCATCCAAAAATTAAAAATATCCCATATTTTACTCACCCTCAAGCCATCCTAGGTGTATATGACTATCTTTTTTCAGTCAAACACAATCTGAGTTGTACTTAAAACATATTCTGGCTCTTCCCAGCTTTATAATGGGAGTGAATAGTCACTGAGATTTTGAAGCCCAAAAAAGCGCATCCATCATAAAAGTAATACACACGTCTCAGGGGGTTAATAAAGGCCTTCTGAAGAGAAGCGTTTTTGTAAGAAAAATATCCATATTTATAACTTTATAGATTATAATCATAGTTTCCGGTAACGGCCGTACACGCGTTCACGAGAGTCGAGGTCAAGCGTATGACGTAGACGCCTCTTGCGCTTCAAACAAATAGGGCTGGGCAACAAACTCATCTTATACTGAAATCCTCAGACATTTCTCTTTAAAAATTCTCGTTTTAGACTTCTAATTTGTGTCCAGTGTTTTGTTTTGCTCTATCTTACGAGCTTCTGCGTTCGTCAATAAAGTGGAGAGAACAAAGACGCGGTTCTTTAGGAAGTGTTATTCGTCCACATTCTTCACAACTTCCCATTCTTTTCTCCACTTACAGCTAGTAAAGCAGTGAAGACTTGCATCGCTTCTCTTGTTGCCCATCGACTGAAAATTACAACCAAATGCCGCACAATGTGGCAATCATTTGACGTGCAACCATTTGATGTCATCGACGTAGAACGCACTGTGCACCTAAACAAAATGGCACCAAATAAAACGATGTGGATTTTTTAAGTAACGTAAATCTTTAATGGGGTTTCTACATATTTCAGTAAGAGACATCATTTACGTTATATTAAGCCATACAGGTCTTAATACCCGGGGTTCCCTTTAATGAAACATAAGACCTGCGCTGTATCACACATATCTAATATAATGTTACACATTAGATGTTTTTCCCCAACAGTTAACCAAATGTTCACTTAAGATATAACAGATCGTGTTTGCGTGAATACTCACCAAGACAGATTTTTTTTTAAATATTGTAATTCTGTGTAGCCTATATGTGTATATCGGGATTGAGCGCTGAGACATCTTTGTGCGCGCTCTTCAGATGTCAGTCAGCACGAGTAAGATCGTATTGTTTACATCAGCATGAGTTTGAAATTCACATTTCATTGGTTCAGACTCATGCCATCGAGAATGCGCTATGAATATTAACAAAGTTGGAATGCTGCGTTTTACAACAATACCAAACTTGTGCTGAGAGGAAGCGCCAGTCGTCCAGAAGCGAGCAGAGAAAAACAGCATTTTTCATGGACAAGGGAAAGGTACTCCTCTCAGAAAACGTACAAATAAAGATACTTTTAGATGTTTAATTGCTATATGGAGCATTGGGATCGCTAGACGAGGGCTTAATGAACTCATTTTTGTGAAAACCTCAATTTCGACCAAAATTGACATTTTTCATCACTTGTTTTCCCTGTAGCTCGAAATTAACCCGTGCGCATTCCGACTCATTTTGACAGCACGGGTCACATATAACTCTGTGTTTGACTAAAAGAAGAAAGTCATATACGCAGGGGATAGCTTGAGGGTGAGTAAATTATGGTATAATTTTCATTTTTGGGTGAACTATCCCTTTGATATCTTCCCCTCTGTCGCAGCACATTCAAACTTGGTTGGTCACAAGACGTGAAAGACAATGTTTGGCATCAATAGTGATATCAATGAGATTTGAGAGCTATGTTTGGTTTATAGCCCCTGGTCACTACATGCTTTTGATATATGGAAAAGAACAGTGTGAGCCTGCTAAACATCTTTTAAATGATGACAGAAATGAGAGTATAGAAGATACAAAGTCATACAGATTTGGAATGACAATCCAGGTAAGTAATGATGCCAAAATCTTTGATTTTAGGTGAACTTGCTTTTACAGTTTCTGTTGTATGTAGTATTTACAAAAAACGAAGAGAAAGACAGTCAATTTTATTACATATATGAAAGTGAACAGTGCTGAAACCTCAAGTACAAGATACAGCTTCTTTTCATGTGATTCATTCAGGACACTGGTATGGTAAAATGTCCAATCCGCTAATGAAACAGCAGCAGTTCTCGTGGGCTGCGGGGCCACAACGGGAAGGCCTGCAGTCGCAGCTGTGTCCAGGCCTGCTGATACGTCTCTGCTGCCTGCTTGTAGTCCCAGTATGTCCTCAAATCTTTTCCACTTCATCAAGCAAAGAGAAGAAACAAACACATCGATCAGACACAACAGATACACAAACAACACCTGCGCACTGTAGGGAGCGCGCATGAGATGTCAGATGTCAACGTGACTTTGAGGACAGGCATGCATGGCATCACATTTCTGTTTCAAACACACAATCTAAGGCTAGAAACAAACTTTACACAAGTTTGCAAACAAACACAAATGGCTGACTCTGGTTTAAAAAACACTGGTTTATGAATGAATCAATCTCGACAGCTTTAAACTTTGACACTAAATACAACAAAAATAAGTCAAAAACAGTGATTAACAGCATTTTCTAACTAGACATGTCGCTATGAAAATAGATACTTGATGCCACACAAACTTTCACAACAATAACACGCCTTGAGAGTTTGTGTAGCCTATTAAAATGTCATTAAAATGTCCCCCAAATTTCAAGATGAGGAAGCAGAAAAAGCCCTGTATGAGTTTTTGTCTATATTTCATATGATAGAGTTAAGCTGTTATTTTCCCCGAATATCAGGATAATTACAGATGTGATTGAATATATTCAACATTTCAATAAACAAGATTACATTTTCAACTCTATATTTACATAATACAAAATCTGTTTTTGTTCCATTTTACCAAGAAAATAGATCCAAACAAAGCCACAGAAAAAATGGAAATGTAGTCACTGCTGTTAACTAACCGCCACACAGAATGTGAAGAATATGAAAAACTTTGGGAGTCAGCTGTTCATGACAGGCCAAAACCTGAAATGGTACCAGCAAAATATCATCTAATTGTCATTATTTTCAAAATCCCAGAATATATCAAGAAATAATTTTTCTTCAGTATTGTACACCCCAAGTTCCAATACCGGTATTGGGGCAGGCGTAAAGCTGCACGATTAATCGTAAAAAGATCGCAATCTTGATTCAAACACCTACGTGATCTTATTTTATTAATAACAACGATTCGCCCGTCTCTATTAAATATTTGACAAAATCATATCGTAACATTCAAATCTGTGTTCGTGCTGCCACGGTGAGCCAGAGAGAGCAGTTTTGAACCACACAATAGTTATTTTTGTGTTACAAATATTCAAATGATCAAAGTACTGAGATAAAAGTTTAAAGTTTGGATATAAACACTGATGCCTATGATAGCGATCAAAATAGAGCAAACCACCTTTTGAAACTAACATGGCGCTTCAAATAACGGTTGTATCAATTACATCTTATGCCACTAGTTGGCAACAAGTGAATCGTTTATTCAAAAGTTTCGTTCAAAAACACTGATTCATCCAGTAATGAAACAGATAGCCTATTTATTATTGAGTCATTGAATTCATTCAAAACCATTTTTTAAAATAACTTAAACGTTCAAGGTCCAGAAATAATTTACCACTTTATTTACAAAAATACTGATCTGCAACGAGCGTTCACGAACTAGTGGTATGGTATGTTTTTTTAATAATCAAAAAAATCAAATAAAGCATTTGCATTGCTTCATAAAACTGAGGTTAAACCACTGGAGTACTTTAATGATGTCTTTACTACCTTTCTTGACCTTGAAATTGGTAGTTGTGTTGGATCTATGGAGGAACAGAAACCTCTCATATTTCATTAAAAAGATCTTCATTTGTGTTCAGAAGATGAACAAAGTCTTACGGATGTGGAATGACACGAGGGTGAGTAATTAATGACAGAATTTTCATTTTTGGGTGAACTAACCATTTAATGCCACCTACTGCAAAAATATACTTGTACTGTGATATGAATTTCACTTTGACACATTTCGGAGCACAACAACACAAAACTTAAGGTAGAAGCATTTGTGTTTGGGGGCCTATTAATGCTGCAAGTCAGTATCACAGTAAAATCTGAATAATTTTGCTAACGAGATGGTGAAAGTGGACGCAGGGTGGTGGATTTATTTGCGCATGGAGTGCATATAGATCTGTGTGTCCTGGGATTTCTGTGGATGGATTATTGTTCTTTGCTCTTGTGCGAGTCTGTCAGCGGTGTAAGGAGAGCTGGACGCTGGGCAGGATCACTTCAAAGATACGAGAACCCCGAACAGAAGAACACTGTTCCCTCAAGTCAACAACTAACAAAGATCTACTGTTCAATAATCATGCTGCTTTACAAGAATAAAACACACCTGTTATTAGATATATAACACAAATGTACAAAAAATATGTAATTTTACACTGCGATTCAGTATTCTAAAACCAAAGAGAGTAATGAATCTGATCACCATCGATTTATTGAGAGGCTCGGGCTAGTTTTTACATGGGAAATGTACCCATGAGTCAAGAGTCTTATTACACACATGCTTGTTTTCTCTATAGCGGTTTCTATGTTGGTTTCATGTTTGTGATTGATGTCATCCAATCTAAAATATATTTTAGTAATAACTGTAGGCTAAGCATAAAAACAATAAAAAACACACCTAGGGATATGTATTATCTATAAATGTCAGGTTGGGGAAAGTAAATTTTACGATTTATTATTAATTAACCTAATTAATTAACCCTAAAGCCCAAAGTATACTTCATTTTTTTACGTGTACACGCACAGTCAAATGCACAGCCTTGCAAAGTATTCTTCATTTGATTCGTACGCGTACACAGGCTTTTCGACGCATTCGCAGTTTTGAGCAATCTCTCGCCACGAGTTACAACCCATGTAAATATCTTGAGTTGTACAAATGAGGGTACTTTCTAAACTCTTCACACAATCTCTCGTCTATGTAGGCCTCCATTGTCGCTGTAGCTTGCATGCGTTCTGGTGTGGTGAGAAATCGAGTCCCCCCAGGAATCGGGTCTCCTTTGGGACCCCGAGTGAACCCATTGGTTCAACAGACTTTTAATGGTAGTATTTTTAGCACCTGATTACAATTCCTGCAAAATCACGTTATGATTTATATTGTTTAAAATACGTTATAATGACCATTAATTTACATTATTATACTAGTATATAACTGAAGCTATAGGTTGTGAAATCAAGCATTTCTCGTTCTTACTGTTTTTTTAGTTAGCTTATGTACTAGCATAATCTAGGCCTACACTATTAGCCTGCTAGCTAGCTTATATTAGGTATGTTTTTTGCTTCCAATTTTGTTCCCAATTACATGTTTCAAATTAATGTTTGTGTGTACTTAGCATGACAATTGATTACAAATTTATTATAGTATTATTATATACTATACCACATTGCTATTATTGTGTAAAAGTAATATTAAATTACTTTTACAGAACATTGTATGTTGCAACAATCCTTATCCTTATAAAAACATTTTTAGGCATGGTTGTGTTTCCAGTTTGTTTTATTATGCAATACATATAGGCATTCATTTTATATTTCAAGCATGTTGTTTTTGCACTTGATGCAAAAAATATCATACAATAGTTAAATAGGTTATAATTAGTAAAGATATCACGATAACAACTTTTGATCAGGCATCACCGCCTGGGTCCTAAAGGAGACCCAATTTCTGGGGGGGGACTCGATTTCTCAGCGTGATTTTTTTCCCCCAAACCAGTTCAGCGGAAATCCCGCCCTGGAGCCGATTCTAAACATTTCATTGGCCATGTCAATCACAGTAACGATTGCCTACACCCAACCCTGATCCCTAAACCTACCCGTCACTGTAACCTCAGCCAATGAAATTGGTTGCAGGGCAGGGATTTCCGCTGAACACGCGATTTCTCATGACATTGATCTGTTCTGTTTATGCAGTTTTTCTTCAACTACCTTGTGAATCGACACCCCCAGGGCACGGTTGCCACCTTGTGGATAAACTAATTACTGCACAAAAAATTAAATGTGCATGTGCGACCTGCGCGTACTCTTCTGATGATGAAATGCACGTCACGTGCACTATACGCTGACCCTCACGTACGCTTAAAAAGTGAAGTATACTCACAGTGTGACAACATGTTGGGTCGTTTGTGTTCATTGAACTGTATTTTCTTGTTCGAAAGCTTTTTGTAGACAAGACTACAAAATAGAGGAAGTCAAGTCACATTTATTTATATAGCACTTTATATAATTATAGATGGTTTCAAAGCAACTTTAGATTAATAAATAATCAAATATGAAACATTCAATTTCAGCTGTAAAGTAGCTCTACAGAGGACAATAGTGTCATAACTCAAGTCAGTACAATGTTGATTCAATTCTATTTACCTAGCTGATTTACCTAAGAATTGAACTCTGTTTGCATCAATGAATCATTCTTTTCCTGTTAATCCCTGCAAGGCTGCTTTGAAACAATATGTAAAACTCTATATAAATAAAGGTGATTTGACTTTTCCAAACTATTCCAGGTCTCCCCTGTATTAAAACACTCACCGGAGGGTCTCTGGAAGATGAGAGTCTTCAGTTGCTGCCACCAGTTTCAGAAACGAATGAAAGAGCTCCACTTTACTGATTAAAGATCTACACATGGAGAAATATGAAACAAAATAAGCCTGAGCTCAGAGCTGATTATTGTGGTGACTGAAAGTTTTGTGATGATACTGCTAGCATTAACAAGGCTTCATTATGAATACATTCCACACATCTGTGTGAGTCATGAATATGTTATTCTTAGAATGTAAATTATTCTTTGTCATGAGATTACCTTGCTTGTAATGTGCCTAAAGCTTTTTTCGTCACTCCCTGTTTATAGCCATTAGCAGTGACATCTAGAGGCTGCTGGGACACTGCAGACCAGCTGATGGCTGCAAGAACATTCATATTTCTGTTAAGTCAGGAAAGCAGGAGAAAACACCATCTCAGGGGTCGGCAACCTATGGCATGCGGAGGGGTAATCGCTGGCATGTGAGCAAAAGCCAGAGAGGTGTATGTATTTAAATTAGATAAAGTACCTCGTACCTGCATACAGAGCTACATTTTGAGGTAATCATTCCTCATAGTAACACAGCTTGTTTTATTAAAGAATTAGTTCACTCCAGAATTAAAATTTCATCCAAGATGTTTATGTCTTTCTTTCTTCAGTCGAAAAGAAATTAAGGTTTTTGAGGAAAACATTCCAGGATTTTTCTCCATATAGTGGACTTCACTGGGGTTCAACAGGTTGAAGGTCCAAATGTCAGTTTCAGTGCAGTTTCAAAGAGCTCTACACGATCCCAGACGAGGAATAAGGGTCTTGTCTAGAGAAACGATTGGTCATTTTCTAAAAAAAAATAAAAATTTATATACTTTTTAACCACAAACGCCCGTTTTGCACTAGCGTCCACGACTTCACACATTACGTAATCACGTTGGAAAGCGTAATGTTGTGACGTAGGCGGAAGCAGCAATCCAGTGTCTACAAAGAGAAGACTAAGTCAAACAGCCTTTAAAAAAAAAAAAAAAAAAAAAGGGTAAAACAATGATGTCGGACAATTTTTTTTCAGACAAGAGTTTTTCGGTACTTCTGCCTATGTCACACGGACCATTCCAACGTGACTACGTAATGCTGAAGTCGTGGACGCGTTTTTTTTTTAGAAAATGGCCGATCGCTTCTCTAGATAATGGACCTTCAACCCGTTGGTAGCCATTGAAGTCCACTATATGGAGAAAAATCCTGGAATGTTTTCCTCAAAAACCTTATTTTCTTTTCAACTGAAGAAAGAAAGACATAAACATCTTGGATGACATGGGGGTGAGTAAATTATCAGGAAATTTGAATTCTGGAGTGAACTAATCCTATTAAAAAAAATAAAAAAACAACTAATAAAAAGTTAGGAGTTATAAATACTATTAAAGTGTGAGAATTAAACTGCGCAAGTCAATGAAAGCGTGCAGCTCTGACAAACCATTAAAAAACATTTTCATTTAATTTCATGAACATTTTTATTAATCATGCACCTTTATTTTCATTAAAAGGGCTTATTTCTGCTAGTGTAGCCTCATTTTGTAAATGTAAGCAATGAATTTAGACAAGAACAAACTGGATGCTGGTAAGATGCCGGTACAGACGTACCCGCTCAGCCAGAATCACACCACGATGACGTCATTTTTGCCACACGCACCTTCACGCTCACGATTAAAGGATTAGTAAGTAGATTTACGCACCCTCAAGCCATCCTAAGTGTTTATGACTTTCTTCTTTCTGATCTAACTTAATATAACCCAGATTGTGTTCATCAGAAAGAAGAACGTCATATACACCTAGGATGGCTTGAGGGTGAGTAAAACTTGGGGTAATTTTCATTTGAAAGTGAACTAATCCTTTAATGACTTCATGACAAAAAGGTTGCCGAGTCCTGCACCAGATCATTATCAGAACAACTAATCTAGGCCTTACTGTACAATATCTGCAAAGAAAATAAATTAAACCGATAGTTAATTTCAATAATAACAGATCAAAGAGGGCCAATCACTACTGTATGTGGGCACTTTTGACTAGTTGAAACCTGAAAATGATTATTCTGCTGAACTTTGGAGGAGATTTTTGATGTTCTGTGTGATGGTAATTATTTTTCATAAATTAATTTTTTTCCTTTTTGCTAACTAAAACAAGTTATCTACAGTAGCAGTAAGATGTATTTTTGTAGGACAAAACCTAGAAACTAGTTTGCATTTTAGCACTTCCATTTCCATCGTCTCAAAGTCAATTGTTTTTTGTTTTTTTTTAAATGGGTTTTTGGTTAAATGCCGAAAAAAATGTTTGGCGTTAATAGTCTTATTTCTTAAAGGTGCAATATGTAATATTTTCTGTCCGCCAGAGGCCTATTCAAAACAAAGGCGTAGCTTGATGACGCCAAGTTTGAGCGCGGAATCTTGGGACATGTGGTCTTCACCTCACAGCCGGTGGAAATAAATCGGGATAGGACTCAGGCAGAAATCATGTTCATGGATGTGATTATTAACATTACTGTAGTATGAAGCAGAGCAGGACCGAGTGTTGTGGGAGCTGAACGAGGCCGCTGGAGCGATTGCGCAACACACGCCGCGAGCAGCGGAACTTTTATTATGCCGCAGTCGCCGGCGCTGCTTCCGCTTTTCCAGTCTTGAGTATGAGGTAACGCAGCTCTGTTTATCATATTAGATACATTTGAGTTATTGAAAATTATGTTATAACGTTGCATTCGCTCGGTGGCTGCTGTGAGACACTTGTTGCACACTGCAGTAAGATAGATCGATTTTAGAAAATCATATTAAATGCTGGATGGCTTGTGTTGATAAATGGCATGGAATTAATTTTAAAACGTATTGTATGATGGAGAAAATTCTGTATTACTGTTACTAAAAATAAAGCTACATCTGATTATGCTATGTTAGCTACTTCACAAAATAGTGTTTTTCTCTGAGGCATGGTAAAGCATGGTACTCGCAAAAAATCACGAAAATTAGATTTAAACTATAAGACTAAACGTGTTGAGCTATATAACAATAATTAGTTTTTCTGTCTATAAATATATCAAAACAGTTGTTCCCTTGTCTATTAAAACATGTATATTAAAGCGTCTTTGGTGTTTCCATGGTTTCTACAAAATAAAACCGGAAACCGAGGGTAACGTGGGTATGACGCAATTGACTGGCGACTCCACACACGTCCCGGAGCCTTGGTTAAAATGGCAATTTTCTCACGATTTACAAATAGTTGCAAACATTTGGGATATTGTAAGTACTCATGTGAACAAAATATATAACACTGGCCTAGTGGTTTTTAGATATTTTACTGCAAAATTCTTACATATTGCACCTTTAAATATTCTTTTACAGTCTTTTCTTTCCTGTTGTTCTCTGTATATCTGAGTGAAACGGCCTCTGGAATGAGAAAAAATGTGGGACGGGACTTGATTTGGTCCTTTGGGAATTGATTAGATCATGGGAAGTTGGGTGTTGCATGGTAATCTAGTCACTAGTCCACTTTCACAGCTACGTTGTGTTTACAATCGCGCTCTATTCTATTCTAACCCAAACGTTCAAAGAAAATGCTTTTTTAAACAAAGACTGAAAAAGTTGTTGGAAACTTGATAGCGGTGACATTGAAGACATGGGACTATGGTGTAGTTGGTTTGTTTTGTTGGTCACAGAGCTTATTTTGTGCAATAATCCAAAAGTTAATGGGAATCAGCTAACTTATGAGCTGGCCTACAAAAATATGTCATCACTGCAGTGTATATAATATTAACCAGTTTGGTGATAATTATTTCACTTTTTTAATCATTATAGGGGACAGAAAAGTTCCCCTAATTAAAGAATTTATCATATCCACTGAGCAAGGCCAATATTTATCAGTTACTAATAAACTGTTTAGCTTATCGCAGCCTGAGAATGATAAGAATGATATATGACATATCTGAAGGAAAAAGCAGCAGCTGAAACAGACCTGCCTACACCGAACGTCACACTGCGTCAAAAGCAAAGAAGATCTGGAATGAGAAAAAAATGTGGGACGGGACTTGATTTTGTCCTTTGGGAATTGATTGGATAGTGGGAAGTTGGGCGTTGCATGGTAATGATATCCATTATAATCCAGACCAGATGCATGGGGAAACACGTCATCTGACGTGTCCAATGCAGACAGTATGTCAATGTAGTTGTGAAATCTGCTTTGGGATTTTGTACACTTAATAATAAATAATGTTTGAAAATCTCACATTGTGAAACACTTGTCTACACCAGGTGTGTTCAGTGTAGAGAGCGTCACTGGCTCTGTTTGCTTTTGACGTAACATGCCACTCAGGATACAAGCCTGAAACTCAAAAAACAAGATTTGTGAAGGGTTACACCTGCTCACCTGCCCCGCAGGGAGATATCCTGCCCTGTGAGTGTGTGTGTTTGGACTCAGTGTGTGTGTGGTTGTGGGTAAATTCCAGACTGGCCTGCAGAAGCTCTGGAGCACGTACGGAGAAACCTGATGGCAAACCCCTCACATGAGAACATCTGTAAGAGATGAAAAGCCAGTTTTATTCATTTAAAATCAGCATGAATTTTAAGTTGCAATAGTCTTTTCTTCACTGTTGTCTCCTGTATATCTGAGTGAAAAGGCCTCTAGAATGAGAAAATAAATGTGAGGCGGGACTTGATTTGGTCCTTCAGGAATTGATTGGATCGTAGGAAGTTGGGCGTTGCTAACTAAATGGAGGCAGATCTGAATCTCAGTTTGCAGTCAGTTGTGGAGGATATTTAGCCTCCAGGGGGTTAATAAAGGCCTTCTGAAGTGAAGCGATGCGTTTTTGTAAGAAAAATATCCATATTTAAAACTTTATAAACTGTAATCACTAGCTTCCGGCGGACGACCGTAGGAATACTGCGTAAGTCGACTTGCGCCACAAGAGTAACCCCTGACGCGATGTATGACGCAGGATGCAGGAGTATCGTAAGCTTAGACGTCTCTCACGGTTTAAACAAACTCAAGCTCCTCTTCTCTTATATTGAAATCCTCTGACATTTCTGTTTAAAATTTCTTGTTTTAGACTTCTAATTCATGACCAGTGTTTTGTTTTGCTCTATCCTCTGCGCTTCCGTGTTCGTCATTACGTCATGCGTCAGGTCAAAGTTCAGTCTTCCAGCGCAAATCGATGCGTACGGCCATCTGCTAGTTATTTTACTTTATAAAGTTTTAAATATGGATATTTGTTCTTATAAAAACCCATCGCTTCATTTCAGAAGGCCTTTATTAAGCCCCTGGAGCATCCATCCATTATATTTATAATGGATGGATGCACTTTTTTGGGCTTCAAAACACGCCCCCCGTTCACTCCCATTATAAAGCTTGGAAGAGCCAGGATATTTTTTAATATATCTCCAATTGTGTTTGTCTGAAAGAAGAAAGTCATATACACCTAGGATCGCTTGAGGGTGAGTAAATTATGGGATAATTTTCATTTTTGGGTGAACTATCCCTTTAATGTTTTTCATTATAGATTATGAGTGCACATGAATTAAAAAAAATGATTTACACGGATAAATCATTTATAATGAACACTTGCAACATTCTGTAAAAAAAATAAGAATCGTCCATTTTAATTTTAAATTTAAGTTGTCAGTTATATGACTGCTTTTTACGTCATTCCTCTTTACCTGTAATTTGTTTTTGTTTTTTACAGATGAAAAAATTATTTTAATCAAATAAAATGCATTAAAAAATTATCTTCCTCATTTAAATTATTGTAAACTATATAACTGTATAAACTTTAATATTTTATTTATTAAATTATTATTAATAATATTTATTATTAAATATTAAAAAAATATTTATTTTTTTTATATATTCATTTTTGTCTTTTAATGTGCATACAGTGTTTGACTGCATAATTATTTAAAAGTTCTGTATGTTAAAATACTTTCTTCTACCTCAAATTAATATGCAGAAATATCAAGTAAATTATTTGTAAACTGATTCTCCCGAAAAGTGTTAAAGGGTTAGTTCACCCAAAAATGAAAATTTCTGTCATTAATTACTCACCCTCATGTCGTTCCACACCCGTAAGACCTTCGTTCATGTTCGGAACACAAATTAAGATACTTTTGATAAAATCCGATGGCTCAGTGAGGCCTGCATCACCAGCAATAACACTCCCTTTTTCAATGCCCAGAAAGCTACTAAAAACATATTTAAAACAGTTCATGTGACTACAGTGTTTCAACCTTAATATTATAAAGCGATGAGACTACGTTTTGTGCGCCAAAAATAACAAAATAGCGACTTTATTCTACAAAATCTAGTGAAGGGCGATTTCAAAACACTGCTTCAGGAAGCTTCGAATCTTTACGAATCATTTGTTTTGAATCAGTGGTTCAGAGCACCAAAATCACATGATTTCAGTAAACGAGGCTTCGTTACGTCATAAGTGTTTTGAAACTTCAATAGTTCACATGACTTTGGCAGTTTGATACGCACTCCGAACCACTGATTCGAAACAAATGATTCATAAAGATTCGAAGCTTCCTGAAGCAGTGTTTTTAAATCACCCTTCACTGGATATTGTGGAATAAAGTCGCTATTTTTGTTATTTTTGGCACACAGAAAGTTTTCTCGTCATTTTATAATATTAAAACCACTGTACTCACATGAACTGTTTTAAATACGTTTTAGTAGCTTTCTGGGCACTGAAAAAGGGAGTGTTATTGCTGGTGATGCAGGCCTCACTGAGCCATTGGATGTCATCAAAAATATCCTAATTTGTGTTCTGAAGATGAACGAAGGTCTTACAGGTGTGAAACGACATGAGGGTGAGTAATTAATGATATAATTTTCATTTTTGGGTGAACTAACCCTTTAAACACTGTGATGCTTTAAAAACGTTGTTTAAGAATTCTGTCTAAACCAATAACGAAACTATATCACAAAAGCAGTTTACTTCATTACAGTAGTATACTGAAAAAACAGTAGTAATGTCTAAAAATTAAATAAAAATATTTTTTAAAAATTGTAATAAAACATTTTTTTAAATTATTATTATTATTAAGAATGTGTTTTTTTTTTTAAAAAAATATTTAATAACATTATTAAATATAATTAATAATAACATTATATATATATATATATATATATATATATATGTGTGTGTGTGTGTGTGTGTGTGTGTGCGTATATATAATTTTTTTTTTTTTTTTTTTTTTGCAACATCCAAGAACAACAGTTTTGTTCTTCAGAATTCTGAATTTTGTGTCGGGCCGCAAGAAAAACACAAGGAACCCAGTTCCAATCCAAGAGCTCTAGCATGTGGAAAACTCGTGCTATGAAATGGAGGGCTTATAAGGTCATTTCTGGCTTTTTGGGTGTAACTCCTAATAAAAGTGAACACTGGTTGAAAATCAGCATAAAAAGAAAAATGGAGAAATAAATCTGGAAAAACATGGAGCCCTTTCCACAACACCTGAACTAAGACAAAATTCCAGTTTAAGCACAACGACATTCCAAAAAACACAAAGAAATCCGATCTCTGGTTAAGCTTTTATAGATGACCTGTATCCTGTACAGGTGCTGGTCATATAATTAGAATATCATCAAAAAGTTGATTTATTTCACTAATTCCATTCAAAAAATGAAACTTGTATATTATATTCATTCATTACACACAGACTGATATATTTCAAATGTTTATTTCTTTTAATTTTGATGATTATAACTGACAACTAAGGAAAATCCCAAATTCAGTATCTCAAAAAATTAGAATATTACTTAAGACCAATACAAAGAAAGGATTTTTAGAAATCTTGGCCAACTGAAAAGTATGAACATGAAAAGTATGAGCATGTACAGCACTCAATACTTAGTTGGGGCTCCTTTTGCCTGAATTACTGCAGCAATGCGGCGTGGCATGGAGTCGATCAGTCTGTGGCACTGCTCAGGTGTTATAAGAGCCCAGGTTGCTCTGATAGTGGCCTTCAGCTCTTCTGCATTGTTGGGTCTGGCATATCGCATCTTCCTCTTCACAATACCCCATAGATTTTCTATGGGGTTAAGGTCAGGAGAGTTTGCTGGCCAATTAAGAACAGGGATACCATGTTCCTTAAACCAGGTACTGGTAGCTTTGGCACTGTGTGCAGGTGCCAAGTCCTGTTGGAAAATGAAATCTGCATCTCCATAAAGTTGGTCAGCAGCAGGAAGCATGAAGTGCTCTAAAACTTCCTGGTATACGGCTGCGTTGACCTTGGACCTCAGAAAACACAGTGGACCAGCACCAGCAGATGACATGGCACCCCAAACCATCACTGACTGTGGAAACTTTACACTGGACCTCAAGCAACGTGGATTGTGTGCCTCTCCTCTCTTCCTCCAGACTCTGGGACCCTGATTTCCAAAGGAAATGCAAAATTTACTTTCATCAGAGAACATAACTTTGGACCACTCAGCAGCAGTCCAGTCCTTTTTGTCTTTAGCCCAGGCGAGACGCTTCTGACGCTGTCTGTTGTTCAAGAGTGGCTTGACACAAGGAATGCGACAGCTGAAACCCATGTCTTGCATACGTCTGTGCGTAGTGGTTCTTGAAGCACTGACTCCAGCTGCAGTCCACTCTTTGTGAATCTCCCCCACATTTTTGAATGGGTTTTGTTTCACAATCCTCTCCAGGGTGCGGTTATCTCTATTGCTTGTACACTTTTTTCTACCACATCTTTTCCTTCCCTTCGCCTCTCTATTAATGTGCTTGGACACAGAGCTCTGTGAACAGCCAGCCTCTTTTGCAATGACCTTTTGTGTCTTGCCCTCCTTGTTCAAGGTGTCAATGGTCGTCTTTTGGACAACTGTCAAGTCAGCAGTCCATGATTGTGTAGCCTACAGAACTAGACTGAGAGACCATTTAAAGGCCTTTGCAGGTGTTTTGAGTTAATTAGCTGATTAGAGTGTGGCACCAGGTGTCTTCAGTATTGAACCTTTTCACAATATTCTAATTTTCTAAGATACTGAATTTGGGATTTTCCTTAGTTGTCAGTTATAATCATCAAAATTAAAAGAAATAAACATTTGAAATATATCAGTCTGTGTGTAATGAATGAATATAATATACAAGTTTCACTTTTTGAATGGAATTAGTGAAATAAATCAACTTTTTGATGATATTCTAATTATATGACCAGCACCTGTATGTCTAGTAGGCTGAGACTTCACTAAACACACACTAATGGCTATTACAGTGTTATTATTTGAGCAGTGTGGAGGAAACTCTCATTTAAATGTGTATTTTAAATATGTATAACATGTGCCCAACCACATCTATATGTGTACACGGTACACATATTGATGGGTACATGGTACAAAGTAAAAAAAAAAAAAAAAATGGTGGTTTTGCAATATCAATACATAGGGGTAATCACATACACACACACACAAAAAAAATAGGAAATTAAAAATGGTCAAGCAAACTCTACTGGACCACTTGAGATTGAGTGAACCAACTGTAAAAATACTAACTTTCCCTGTACTGCAGGAATAGTAATAGTATGTTAGTCTGGTATTTGAACATAGTAACACTCACCGTGTTTTCAGTGCTCTCTCCATTGCCTGATGGCTGTACGAACCCTTTCCAACCACCACAGCGCTGAAGCAGATCGGCCCTTGCAGGTAATGAGACAGCAAGGCACCCTGGATACCCAGAATGCCCCAGCGGGCAAGTTTATCACTGCAGGAGAGAGAAAGAGTGCGGTCCCCACGGCCCGGCTTCACCCGCAACACCCCAACACTGTGATAGAGTAATCCAGGCTTGAGAGGGTCGGCTGGGCCGTCAGGGACACACTTTGCCCCAGTGCGATGGAGGTCAGGTGGGCAGACTTTCTTTACATCCGGTTGAAAGTGCGAGACCTCATTTAATTGATTACACTCTTTGTTTTCTATTATAACTTCATCCTGATTGGAATCCCCTGATTTTCTGCATGATGAATGGTTGTTGTCACTTGTCTTCATTCCAGGACCCGGTCTGGTCTCCTCTAATTCACTCTCAGCCTGTCGCTTCAGGCCTCGTCTCTCTGATTCTTCCTTCTGGACTGCCTTTACTGGCTCACAGGGCTGCGCTTGACTGCCAGTCATAGGGAATATGGAGGCATCACCACCTGAGGACACAGTTTAGTTGTTCAATCAGACCCATTGTCACAGGTATAAAAAAAAAAGCACCTAGTTATCCAGTCTGCATTTACAAACATTTGTGAAAACTATGGGTCGTTCAAAAGAGCTCAGTTCATTTAAGCGTGGTGCTGTGATAGGATGCCACCTTGGCAATAAGTCAGTTCATGAAATTTCATCCCTGCTAGATATTCCACAGTCAACTGTAAGTGGTATTATTGGAAAGTGGAAGCGTTTAGGAACAGCAGCAAGACCACGTAAAGTCACAGAGCGAACCGGTCACTGAGTGCTGAGGCACATGATGTGTAAAAGTCACCTGATTCCACAGCTGAAGAGATCCAAACTTCCAATGGCATTAATATCAGCACAAAAACTGTGGGGCGGGAGCTTCACGGAATGGGTTTCCATGGCCGAGCAGCTGTGTGAAAGCCTCACATCACTAAGTACAATGCACTGGACACTGGAGCAGCGGAAACATGTTAGGATGAATGACGAATCACGCTTCTCTGTTTGACAGTCTGATGGACGAGTGTGGGTTTGGCTGCACTGTGCCAGCTGTAAAGTTCGGTAGAGGAGGGATGTTTTTCAGGGGTTGGGTTAGGACCCTTACTTCCAGTGAAGGGAAATCTTAAAGGGTTAGTTCACCCAAAAATGACTACAGTGGTTCAACCTTAATGTTATGAAGCGACAAGAATACTTTTTGTGTGCCCAAAAAACGAAATAACGACTTTATTCAACAATATCTAGTGATGACCGATTTCAAAACACCGCTTCATGAATGCTTTACAAATCTTTTGTTTCGAATCAGTGGTTCGGAGCGTGTATCAAACTGCCAAAGTCACGTGATTTCAGTAAACGAGGCTTCGTTACGTCATAAGTGTTTCGAAATTTCAGTGGTTCACCACTGGGGGGCGTGACTTGGCAGTTTGATACGCGCTCCGAACCATTCGAAACAAAAGATTCGTAAAGCTTCGAAGCTTCATGAAGCAGAGTTTTGAAATCACCAATCACTAGATATTGTTGAATAAAGTCGTTATTTTGTTTTTTTGGCGCACAAAAAGTATTCTCAACCACTGTAGTCACATGACCTGTTTTAAATATGTCTTTAGTAGCTTTCTGGGCATTTGAAAGTTTTAATGATCTTGCTGGCAATACAGGCCTCTCTGAGCCATTGGATTTGATCAAAAATATCTTAATTTGTGTTCTGAAGATGAACGAAGGTCTTACGGGTGTGAAACGACATGAGGGTGAGTAATTATTGACAGAATTTTCATTTTTGGGTGAACTAACCCTTTAATGCTTCAGCATACCAATATATTTGGACAATGCTACACTTTCAACTTTATGGGATCAGTTTCTATTCCAGCATGACTGTGTCCCAGTGCACAAAGCAAGCTCCATAAAGACATGGTTGGATGAGTTTGGTGTGGAAGAACCTGACTGGCTCGCACAGAGCCCTGACCTCAATCCCATTAAAACATCTTGGGGATGCACTGGAATGGAGATTGTGAGCCAGGCCTTCTCGTCTAACATCAGTGCCTGACCTCACAAATGCTCTACTGGATGAATGCACAAAAAGTCCAAAAGATATGCAAAGGGGGGACCAATTGGTGTAATGGTCAGGTGTCCCAATACTTTTGTCCATATAGTGTATACACCTGACCACACCTGACCATTACACTAACTGGTCCCCCCTTTGCATCATGTGCCTATATACTAGGACTGTAACTAACGATTATTTTGGTAATCGAGTAATCGTTCGATTATTCTAACGATTCCTCGAGTAATCGCGCCAGAGGGCCTGCAGAGGGCGCCAGTGGCCTGACGATTGTTTTTACATTCTAAACGCTATCTAATCCTTGTTTAATATTGGCTTACAACATTTATTTCAACTGTCCAATTAATCTTTAATATTTGGCCATTTCTTTACAACAGAAATGCTACAACCACTGTAATTTCTTGAACAAGAACATGTGGACTTAAACGAGGGCTTAAACTTATATTTTGAAATCGCGATGAGCAGTTAGCACAGTAGAAACATAATGTATAATGTATTCTCCTGCATTTGCTAAGGTTTATAGATGACTTATCTTACAAATCTGATTAAATGTCGCACATTGCGTTTCCAGATGAACATTAAAAGCAATCCAAACTCACAGCATATGCAGAGATGGAGTTTGAAACATGCCACTCATGTAAATAACAGTTCACATGAAGCAGCATTTACTGTGGATAACCTACACGTAACCTACACGTATGTAAATAATTACAGCGCATATTAAACCTGCAGCACATACATTTATTTAATTAATTCACAGCCTTTGTAAAGTCACAATAGCATTATGTTTTATTATGATTTTTAAACGGGTTTAATATCGTGCAGATATTATCGTATTTTACCGGTTACTCGACACGGGCAAATTGAAATCGAGGATTTTTTTAAATCGAGTATTCGAATTTAATCGAGGAATCGTTACAGCCCTACTATATACAGTATTAGTACTGTACTGATTAAGCTATTTCTCATATTTACATATAATTGCAAATGTTGGTTGTTATTATGTTGTTTCTATGTCTGAAGAGCAGTACTAAATAAGTTTTTTTTATCCTTTATATTTCTATGAATTCTTCAACTGTAACGAAACATACTGACTGACAATTTTGATTGTTTTACTTTTTGGTTTAAATATTTGATGACTATTTTTTCAAAATGTAAGAAAAATATAGTAATAATAGTAATAAATGAGGAGGAGTATACAAATATTTGACTGGTAGTCTACAGCAGAGAACCTTTTTAACTCAACAAATATTTACATGTATAACATGAAGCTGGACTCACAGGGTGTTTGACTGGTGAAGAAAAGGAAAGAAACTCCCGGTTTAACCGTCCATTTTCCCTCTTCAGTCCCTGGACAGAAGACGTCAGAGCTCTGGCCACTCACAGCCTTGTACAGCTGCTCCGTCAGATACCTGAGGAGAGAAAACAATAGAAAGGATAGAAAATGCACAGATTCATTTGAACAGTTATTCCTTTAAAACCCATTTAGTCTCAACAGTGTGACCAAGTGTGAATAGAGCCATTTAATATTTGCTTGCCCCTCAGAAAAATGACATCCATCAACAATTCACATTATAAAACTGTTTATGAAAACTTAATTCATATAGCCTATATATCTAAAACTTAGACAAGACTATCTGGAAGCAAAACTGGGTAAGATAATAAGGCTTAAAGGCCAAATTATTTTAATTTGTTCTAGATTTGGACACAGCCGTTCTAATGGGGGTCTATTACAACAACACACATGCACTTCAGCCATCTAGAACAGGTTACAGGACATAACATCCGCTTGACTAATGTTACTTCATGTACAAATATAGAAGGGTAAATGCAAATGTACAGTGTGCGTGTGTAACTGAAGGATTGTGAGGCAGGATGTAAGAAACAGTTGAGGTTTTGTTTGTGAATACATCACAATGCAAAGAAATTAGTTAAATCACCTGACACACCCCCTTCGAGCAATAACCTCTGCATGACTGTCATTCAGAACATCACCTGAAAATCATCACAATACAAAATATATGAGATTGCAAAGCAGGTTTACATTTGATCAAGGGTTTAAATCTTAAGACATTTACCCTTCATACTCATAGCAGACTGGCCGATGCATTTGGTGCCCGTCCCCAAAGACACAACCTGCTTGTGAACTGAGGTCAAATGGTTAAAAAAGCATTCTGAAGTTTCATATCACCATGTTTATGAGATGAGCAGTATTGCTAACCTGTCTTCTGGTCTGAACTGTCAGTCAGGAGAATTACAGCAGCCAGTAGAGTCCACTCTCTGCCCGCCTCTGGCTTTCCTCTTTTAGGAAGTTTATTGAAGTGATTATAACAGATATTGGCTATTTCATCAGGACTCCACATGATCTGATGTTATACATGAACAGTAGAGAGGTATGATGATGCTTACCATGTGTTTTATCAAACATACTATTAACGCAGTATTTATGTACTCACACTTAAATGCCTGGTTAACACTCATGCGGAGGCAAATATTAATGCAGGAGGTCATAAATGTGTTCGTTTCTCGTGTCTTTCGCAGAAGTCTTGAGCCCACAGCAGAAGTAGAATATCAAAGATTTCAAAATAAGAGTCTTCATATAAGCTCGATAGAGGGCGCTTCATTACAAGACGACAGCGTTTTTATTTCATGCAGCTACTGAATTGTCTTGAAAGCAAAACGTTTTTCAGTATTATTTTAAATAAAATTAGATTATTAAGCTACTATTCATGACTGGAGTAAAAGAAAAAAACAAGTCCCAGGTGATATTACTATAGTAATTTATAGTAAATACTTGTTTTTGAACCATACTATAGTAAAGTAGTTGAATTAATTTGTTGTGGTAATTCTATAGTTGCTGTGGTAACATAACAACTATAGTAATATAAACAAATTACCCAGTTTTCTACAACTATAGGGTATATTATACTACAATATACACTAGTAAAAACTAAAGTATACTACAGTATTTATTACAGTTTATCAGTTCACTATAGTTAATACTACAGTATGCAGTAGCATTCATAAACAAAGTGTTATACTATAATATATACAGTAGCCTATACTACAATTTTACTATAGTATGGTTCAAAAACACTATAGTATTTACTATAAATTTCACCTGGGGTGTGAAATCCATAAATATATTTCTCTCAAAAATGCACAAAGATATGCTGTTATTTCATATAGGTAATTTTTGTTATTACTAGAGTTATATACGTCACTTTTGACGTTCAAACTTGCTGACGTTGGCCGTTAATTAGCTGAAGATGCCAATTTGAAAAGATTTCTGTGCTTATAATTTCATATCAATATCCACAGAAATATTAAAATATCCACAGGCTCACCATAGGTTTGTAAAGTAACTAAATATGGAAAATAAAGTTGTTATATATAGATTAGTCAGCTAACTTTGTTTATTTTATTAAGTGGACAGCAGTTCTTTATTTATTATTTTACTATATGTAACGGAGGCCAGCTAGTAGTTGCTGTGCGAGTAAAACCTCACTCCTCTGATCTCAAGAGATGCTAGAGGTTACAGCCTTTAGCCTCCTTGTTAGAGCGTCCGACTCCCACGCCGGAGACCCAGGTTTGAGGTCCGCGCAGAGCGGGGTGGGTAGGACCTGGGTAGAGGGGTTACATTGGTGCCGTGACCCGGATGGGAGTGAGGTTTAGGGGGGTGAGTGTAACGGAGGCCAGCTAGTAGTCGCTGTGCGAGTAAAACCTCACTCCTCTGATCTCAAGAGATGCTCTAGTGACTGACGCTAGAGGTTGCAGCCTTTAGCCTCCTCGTTAGAGCGTCCGACTCCCACGCCGGAGACCCAGGTTTGAGGTCCGCGCAGAGCGGGGTGGGTAGGACCTGGGTAGAGGGGTTACATTGGTGCCGTGACCCAGATGGGAGTGAGGTTTAGGGGGGTGAGTGTAACGGAGGCCAGCTAGTAGTCGCTGTGCGAGTAAAACCTCACTCCTCTGATCTCAAGAGATGCTCTAGTGACTGACGCTAGAGGTTGCAGCCTTTAGCCTCCTCGTTAGAGCGTCCGACTCCCACGCCGGAGACCCAGGTTCGAGGCCTGCGCAGAGCGGGGCGAGTAGGACCTGGGTAGAGGGGTTACATTGGTGCCGTGACCCAGATGGGAGTGAGGTTTAAGGGGGTGAGTGTAACGGAGGCCAGCTAGTAGTCGCTGTGCGAGTAAAACCTCACTCCTCTGATCTCAAGAAATGCTCTAGCGACTGACGCTAGAGGTTGCAGCCTTGAGCCTCCTCGTTAGAGTGTCCGACTCCCATGCCAGAGACCCAGGTTCGAGGCCCGCGCAAAGTGGGGCGAGTAGGACCTGGGTAGAGGGGTTACATATACACTGACTGTTCTTTACAGTTAAAATTTGATGCATTTGTCCTCCACAAATAACCAGCACTGACTGATGATGCTGTGGGCTGTAGGCATGAACAGATGTCTCAAGCCTTCATACAGCTCATACGATACGACACTGGTCCTTATAGCCAGTGTTGGGGTAACGCATTACAAGTAACGCGAGTTATGTAATCAGATTACTTTTTCAAGTAACCAGTAAAGTAACACATTCGTTTTAAATTTAAAAAAAACATAAAAGTAACGCAAGTTACTTTGTTTTCTCATGTATTGACTGACAGATCTTCTGTCCCCATGTTGAGAGAAATCGTGAGTAAGCGTAGAGGTGTTGTGTGCGCTGTGTGTAAACATGATGGGTATTCTAGACTAAATGGAGTATACATTTATTCATTTACTTCTTCATCACGGCACCTGTTAGTGGGTGGGATATACTAGGCAGTAAGTGAACATTTTTTCCTCAAAGTTAGTGTTAGAAGCAGGAAAAATGGGCAAGCCTAAGGATTTGAGTGAGTTTGACAAGGGCCAAATTGTGATGGCTAGACGACTGGGTCAGAGCATCTCCAAAACTGCAGCTCTTGTGGGGTGTTCCTGGTCTGCAGTGGTCAGTATCTATCAAAAGTGGTCCAAGGAAGGAACAGTGGTGAACCGGTGACAGGGTCATGGGCGGCCAAGGCTCATTGATGCACGTGGGGAGCGAAGGCTGGCCCGTGTGGTCCGATCCAACAGACGAGCTACTGTAGCTCAAATTGCTCAAGAAGTTAATGCTGGTTCTGATAGAAAGGTGTCAGAATACACAGTGCATCGCAGTTTGTTGTATATAGGGCTGCATTGCCGCAGACCAGTCAGGGTGTCTATGCTGACCCCTGTCCACTGCCGAAAGCGCCAACAGTGGGCACGTGAGCATCAGAACTGGACCACGGAGCAATGGAAGAAGGTGTCCTGGTCTGATGAATCACGTTTTCTTTTACATCACATTGATGGCCGGGTCCGTCGCTTACCTGGGGAACACATGGCACCAGGATGCACTATGAGAAGAAGGCAAGCCGGCGGAGGAAGTGTGATGCTTTGGGCAATGTTCTGCTGGGAAACCTTGGGTCCTGCCATCCATGTGGATGTTACTTTGACACGTACCACCTACCTAAGCATTGTTGCAGACCATGTACACCCTTTCATGGAAATGGTATTCCCTGGTGGCTGTGGCCTCTTTCAGCAGGATAATGCGCCCTGCCACAAAGCAAAAATGGTTCAGGAATGGTTTGAGGAGCACAACAATGAGTTTGAGGTGTTGACATGGCCTCCAAATTCCCCAGATCTCAGTCCAATCGAGCATCTGTGGGATGTGCTGAACAAACAAGTCCGATCCATGGAGGCTCCACCTCGCAACTTACAGGACTTAAAGGATCTGCTGCTAACATCTTGGTGCCAGATACCACAGCACACCTGGCGTTGTGTGCGCTGTGTGTAAACATGATGGTTATTCTAAACTAAATGTGAGCGTATATTTTCTCATTAACTTCTCCTGCCTCCTATTCTTCTGTATTTCAGAATGGCAGCACAGGCTTGTTTGAGCTCTACTGTACAGGTGTGAATTTACATTTCCTTCAGCCTGAGGCTTATTCATTTCACTTTTGGTGTGAACGGGCCTTTACATTTGCCAAAAATAGAATTTTTTTTGTTGTTATAAAAACAAACAGCCCAACCCAGATGAGGAAAAAGTAACGCAAAAGTAATGTAATGCATTAATTTCCATAAAAAGTAATTAATACAATTACTTTTTTAGGGAGTAACGCAATATTGTAATACATCACTTTTAAAAGTAACTTTCCCCAACACTGGTTATATCAGACTTGCCACACTTTTTGGCATTCATTTTCATGACATCCTTTTGACATTTGTGATTACTGAATGTTTTTTTTTTTTTTTCTCTTTCATAAACATTCAATTTCATATTGATTCAATAATAATTGTTTCAGAAGGTGGGACTCTCGAGGTGGGCTGGACACGGGGTATGATAGAGAGACATCCACTCTTGCATTGTGTGTTCGTTATTTTGGGGGCGGAGCAATGAAGGGAGGGGTGTGCTTGTTTGGGTTGATTTCAAATATCAACAGTGTTTCTCAGAAATTGCTTACTGTACCTTTAAAATACTTGAGATGGGCAGCAGGATTGGGGACAGCAATTCTTTGTTATAAAAAAAATGTATGAATGCCAAACAGATTGGATACATGATTTTTAAATTATTTAATTCTTTTAAATCATTCAAATTTCACTTGGGTAAAGAACCCTATAACTCCTATAACACAAAGACCTCATAAAACATCATTAATGGTCAAAATCAACATAGGGCTCCTTTAACTACTGGTTGTACCTTAAGAGGTAGACCTGGAAGAGTTTTGTTTCTCTACCTAATGTGTCACTTTGTGTAAAAAGTATTTTTTCTGCCACAATCCACATTTTCAGAGTCCATAACTGGATTTTATTTCAACTATATACAGTGTAGCATGGCATGTCACAAAATAATGAAGTCACGTCTGGTCAATCTCTTTAAAACAATTATTTTCCATCTCAGTGGTCCTCTAGTCCATATACACTGATATGACACACAAGCTCCAGCTATGCGGTCCATGACATTTGCTGCTCTTTATTTTATTATTATTAGTAATATTTCTGTGTTGAATGCTGCATTATAAGGAGAGCGGTTGAGAATTTCACCTCGCGCTGGAAAATCAGGATTGATCACATTTTGATTTAGACAAATCAGAGAATTCATTTAAAAATCTTGTTAATGAAATAATGCAGTGAACTGTGTCATATTTTGCATTGCTTTCTCTGCATAAAAATGTAATGTGAAGTTATAATTCCCAGAAGTGGCCAAATGAAATTTTATATTTTAACAAATCATTTATCTGCTGCTGGTCCATCAGTGTTTCTGCTCTGCTGTTTGAAGGAACAGTTAAACCCAAAACTGATGTGTTACTCATCCTCATGTCTTTCCAAACCAGCATGCTGTTATTTGTTCTGTGGAACACAAAAGGTGAAGTTTGAAGAATCGTCCCACAGCTCTTTTTCAGTTCATAGTGACCATTCCTCATAATTATTC
The DNA here is from genome assembly GCA_039654765.1 of Mylopharyngodon piceus. Taxonomy (NCBI): domain Eukaryota; kingdom Metazoa; phylum Chordata; class Actinopteri; order Cypriniformes; family Xenocyprididae; genus Mylopharyngodon; species Mylopharyngodon piceus. The sequence continues at coordinate 134,361 of JBCHWC010000081.1, forward strand.
TATAACAGTATATCAGTTTGGAACAGTGTGAGGGTGAGTTTTCATTTTTAGGTTAACTAGTAATTGAAGTGTAAATCTGCTGCCAGTCTCTTCAACAGTCTGTCCACATTAGTGGTATTAATGGCCTAGTCACAAGAAACTGGTTAATAATTTTCTTGCTCCAGTCCTTTCCATGCTGAGATTTAATGAGTCTCGTCACTCTTGTCCGAATCCCTCAGTTTCCTCGATGGCGAACAGAAGTTTTTCTCTGAGCTGCTCCATGTTCTTATAGGGTGGCAGATCCAGACGATTAAAGCTGAAAATGTAAGGCAGGAGGGACAAATGTGTCAAAAAACAGTTTGAAAACGGTTCTTTTCTATTATTTTTCAGATTAGGTTGAACATTTGAGTCTCACCAAGTGTGACTTCTAGGGAGCCATGTTTCCTTCCCCACTTTGTCTATGCAAAATTTCTGTGGCCCGTTACTTCCTAGACAACGAGGGCATAAAATGATAAACTATTAGAAATATTTACACTTCTAAACATTGAATATGTACAATGTGGACAGACTTCAGGTCACATGTAAAGAGCTCAAAGCTACATGGTGGACTTGATCAAACAAATGGTTTTTCTTTAATTGTATAATTTACTGCAAACCATACTGTATTTATGCTGCCTTCACATGCTATCCGAAATATTGTAAATACGAGTTTCCTAGTTAGAAATTGGACATGAACACCCTCTCAAGTCGTATTTACCACTGGGAAGCTCAGGGATAATTTTGATACCCCAGTTCCAAAATTGGGCGGGCCATAAACTTTAAACATGGCGGAGGGGGGAACGATTGATGCCATGGCTGCTATTCTTTACTCGTTTTTTCCACAACAGCTACATCGCCTTGTCTTGTCATTATTATGATTAAATGTGCAAAGTGCACATTTAATCATAATAATATAGCTGTGAGCAGCAATTATCGGGGTTCAAGCACTTGAAAGCCTTTAAGCACAAGCGTAAAAAGGTATTATATGTTTTAATTAGCAAGCCTGTAACCATCTCGACCATTTACAGCCAATTTACCATAGGAAATATATGTTTTAAAGCTTTTTAACAGTTATTGATGGTGAGCCAAAAACCTAGGACTAGTTCACGAAAGTTGGCTTTTGAAATAATCTCTCCAATATTTAATGAACGATTCGATGGGCAGCGGCAAAGTTGCTCAGAATGAGTTCTATCATGTGGTATGAATGTTGTGAGTGTGTGCGAAAAATTGTATGATATACAATCCTTTACGTAAGTGAAAAACGTGAAGGTGCCCCCGGTGGCCGATTTCTTTCGAATTTCTCACAGGCCCCTAGGGCCATGAGTCAAACAGGCCCAGTGAGTTTTGCTCCGATCGGCCATGCTTTTTGAGATACACCACTGTCCTCAAAGACAATCGTGGCACCTCGGACAAAGACACTGCATGCCAATTTTCAAGTTAATCGGACTAACGGTTAAGTAGTTATAGCCATTTTCATGTTTTTTTCCTGTTATAGCACCACCAAGTGGCCAGTCGCCACGGTTTTTTTCACGAGACCAAAGATTGAGCCCATACACACCTGTTCCAAGTTTGGTGAAAATATCTCATTCCGTTCACGAGTTATAGCCATTTTAGTAAAAGTGGCTCCGCCCACTTCTAACGTTTTGGCGGCCCTTAGAGACCATGAATTGAAATTTCAACTTTATTTTGATAATTACTGACAATCAGACTCCAGAGGCTGATCGGAGCAAGCCTTGGTGATGTTGTTGGCGGTGTGACTACTACCAGCCCTCAAAGTTTCAAGTGTCTACAACTTACAGTTTGGTCTGCCCGAACACTTTTAGGGGAGAATGCTGATCCTTGGAAATTTTAACAATTACAATAGGGTTTCAGCTTATTGATTCTTGGATTCCTGTAAAACTGAGGATGCTCAAAAGACTGACTCATAATGGACATCCTTATGGTGTAAAAGCAAATTTTTCTCTACTGAAAATTAATTATCTGTCATCTTTATGAATATGTGAAAAGACTTTAGGTCACATGTAAAGAGCTCAAAGCTGCTTGGTGGAAAGACTGATTAAAAAAATGATCAAACAAATGTTTTTTCTAATAATCATTTGAATCGTATTGTATGTTTTATATACAGCAAAAATAGCCTGTATTTGACCGAAAAATTCAGAATTGTCAGCAAGCTGTCAAGATAGCATGGTGAATGTTTGTATGTATGTCAAAGAATGGGACGCTAAATATCATTTTGGCTTTAGTAAGATTTTCCCAATAAATAGGCAAGAATAAACCTGGTGTCCTCCATGATTCCTGTTCTTTCCACCAAACAAAGCACTTAATCGAGCTCGTAATCACGACTTCAGAAGTGGGAAATAGGACATTTCCGATATCACGTGAAGGCAGTATTAGCTCATGATACTCAGTTAAACCTCCTGAGGTTAACAATCAACATTTTCAGGTTAAAGGAACACTCCACTTTTTTTGAAAATAGGCTCATTTTCCAACTCCCCTAGAGTTAAACAGTTGAGTTTTACCGTTTTCGAATCCATTCAGCCGATCTCCGGGTCTGGCGGTACCACTTTTAGTATAGCTTAGCATAGTTCATTGAATCTGATTAGACCGTTAGCATCTCGCTCAAAAATGACCAAAGAGTTTCGATATTTTTCCTATTTAAAACTTGACTCTTATGTAGTTACATCGGGTACTAAGACCGACGGAAAATGAAAAGTTGCGATTTTCTAGGCCGATATGGCTAGGAACTATACTCTCATTCCGGAGTAATAATCAAGGAACTTTGCTGCCGTACTATGGGTGCAGCAGGCGCAATGATATTACGCACCGCCTGTGACCCCCCGCTTGCACAGGGAGCGTGCCTTGCAACCATGGAGACATTTGTGAGAGGCGGTGCGTAATATCATTGCGCCTGCTGCACCCATGGTACGGCAGCAAAGTTCCTTGATTATTACGCTGGAATGAGAGTATAGTTCCTAGCCATATTGGCCTAGAAAATCGCAACTTTTCATTTTCCGTCGGTCTTAGTACACAATGTAACTACAGAAGAGTCAGGTTTTAAATAGGAAAAATATTGAAACTCTTTGGTCATTTTTGAGCGAGATGCTAACGGTCTAATCAGATTCAATGAACTATGCTAAGCTATGCTAAAAGTGGTACCGCCAGAACTGGAGATCGGCTGAATGGATTCGAAAACGGTAAAACTCAACTGTTTAACTCTAGGGGAGTTGGAAAATGAGCCTATTTTCAAAAAAAGTGGAGTGTTCCTTTAAGTGCCTCCTTTTAGTGCCTCTTAAACAATCATTTTTAAGAGTTCAAGGCCATATTTTGTACCCTATTCATGGACAGTGCCACCAATAAATCTAAAAATTTCAAATTTTTTCAAGCTTTTCCCTTTGTTTCATCAATACTGTTAAGCTTATCAACCAAAAAGTAGAAAATAAATAAGTAATCAATACAATAAAGCCAAAGAAACAAGCATGAAATGCTCAATATCTGAGATTTTCATAGCATGCAGTAATTTCATGTTGAATGAAAACTGTCTACATCTTGCAGACGAATACTACTGGTGCTCAGAATAATAGTAATAAGGAAAATTTAACTAATTAGTTAACTAATAAATAATAATTAGTTAACTAATTAGTCAAATTTTAAGTGATTATTATTATGGTAAATAGTGTTATCAAAATGCAACTGTCCAGACACTGTTACACTGTACATTGCGATATTAAGCTGTACCTATCAGTTCTGCAAAACCTCCAACCGGCAGTCGACAAGTTCCTGTGACGAACTGCAGAAGGCGAATTCTCTTTTCATTGTCCATTTCCTTTACAACCTGTGACACACAATGAAATATATCTAGTAAAAAGAGAAGAAGCAGGAGCAGCTGTGACTGCATTAGACTGGACGTGTGAATTACCTGCCAGAACCAGTGAATTTGCTTGCTGTTTTTGGTGTAATGCCGATAGATGGTGTTCTTCTGCCAGTCATTCAGATCGATTTCCTGCATCCCACACAACATCAGCTGGAGAAGAAACAATCACAATCACCCAGTTATTTACATCTGTTTTCTCAGTGATGCCATTAACGTTTGTGTCTTTGTATAGATGAGGGTTTTTTATTGGACTGTTATAAATGTCAAGTCCTTGCTAAAAAAAAACCCCCAACACCACCCACCTCCAACTCTTTCTCATCAAAATAACGCAACCACTCCAGAGGCACAACCTCATTGAAGCCATCCAGGAAGGCTTTTGTTTGTTCCTCCACCCCACGTGTGAACCGCCAGTCAGTAAGCAGACTGCAAGAAAAACATGCAATGAGTTTAAAATCACTGTTAAAGGAACAGTCCTTTTAAAAAAAGAAAAGGAGTGTAAGAAGAAAAAAATGAATAGATGAAGGTGATTGTAGCTTAAAAGGGACCTATTATGCAAAATTCACTTTTATAAGGTGTTTGAACACCGACGTGTGTCCGCAGTGTGTGAGAACAACCAGCCTATAATGGTAAAATCCACTCACTCTTTTTTTTTTTTTATGATTTCCATAAATATAAAGCAGTCTTATACGTTTGCGCCAATCATTTTGCACAGGACTGCTTAACAAATGAGGGTCTTTTCAACAACTCCAGTTCGAACATATAAAGCTGAACACCGCTACAGACAGTTTCTGACATTTTCAGTGCGTGAGATTGTCCTCTTTTGTTGTTGCTGCTGCTGTTCTGGCAATCCGTCCAATACTGGTAATGCCAGAGCATGATCTCTTGAAACTCCGCCCTATACTTGAAAGGGAGCTGGGAGCACCAGCTCATTTGAATTTAAAGGGACACAAACAAAAACGGTGCATGTTTTTGCTCACCCCCAAAAAGTGGCAATTTTAACATGCTATAAAAAATGATCTGTGGGGTATTTTGAGCTGAAACTTGAAACTTTACATACACACTCTGGGGACATCAGAGACTTATTTTACATTTTGTAAAAAGGGGCATAATAGGTCCCCTTTAATGGTTAAAAAAAAATGAAGTGTGGAATTTTTGCACAACTAGCATCACCAGCCAGAGTTGCAAAGAATTTCAAACAGGTTTCTCTAACAGTCAACTGACTCTTAAACTGGAGTTAGGATAAGTATTCTAACAAAAAAAAAAATGTAAAAAAAATAAAGGATTAGTTCACTTTCAAATGAAAATTATGGAATGGCGTCGCGTCAGTTACGCTTTTTCCGTAAGTTGAATAGGGAAGGCGTCGGACGTAGCATAAGCTTTTTGAACTGCGAGAGTTTTACACTTTCATCATACCTTGAATACGGAAGGCGGTCTGGCGGAAGCTAGATATTTTACTTCATAACTTCTTAAATATGGATTTTTTTTTTAGACAAACGCATTGCTTCGCTTCAGAAGAACTTTATTAACCCCCCGGAGCCATGTGGAGTACACGTTTATGATGGATGGATGTGGACGGAAGCACTTTCTTCAGCTCATACTCATTGGTCCCATTCACTGCCATTATAAAGCTCAGATGCGTCAGGATATTTATTAATATATCTCAGATTGTGTTCATCAGAAAGAAGATAGTCATATACACCTAGGATGGCTTGAGGGGGAGTAAAGCTTGGGGTAATTTTCATTTGAAAGTGAACTAATCCTTTAACTATCTCTAAGGACAGTTCCTGTTATTAGTGTACGGAACACCTCAATGGATGAAAGGTGTCTGTTAACTGGCCAGTAATACTCTCAAGACCAATTCACACTGCACCGACAGACGCCGACAATCACCAGATTACAGTACGTCACCGACAAGTGCCGATTCAGCATGTTCAATCAGCGAAAACAAGCTCTGACAGACGCCAACATGGGTAACACACTGATCCAACACAACCCGACAAAGTGTCTGTTGCCATCTATTGGAGCACTGTGAATGGGCCTTTATAGTCAAAAAGATGATGAACAGGGCAGCTGTACCCAATATACTCCTCCTTGTTGTCCTGAGTGACGAGTTCATTTTCTCCATCGTTCTTCAGCTGGTGTGTCGTCACCTTCCCCAAAATCTCCATGTCCTGAGCGAAGTACAGCTCCACGCCGCACTCCTCCAAATCATTCTCTCTGTGAACGTACACCAGCATGGACGTCATGTGATGCACAGTTTGCCACAGAATTATTAACTCAATGAATGTCGGTGAATGAATTAAACCAGTCTTGATACTCACTTGACCCACATGATGGAGTTGTAAAATTCAGGGTCGATGGACTCCAGGTCTTTCAGGGTGGGTTTCTTGTTAAGCATGCGCTTGTAGAAGGGTAGAGTGAAGCCAGTGTCGATGAACTTTCCATGATACAGTGCCTGCAGACAGCCAATCACAGGTCGAAGGTCATAAAAACAAAACAGGTAGTTAAAGTCAGCATGAAACGGAAATTGCAACTTTTTCCACCAATTGTTATGTATGACAGTTTGCTGGAAGCGAGGGAGTGAAACTCATCTATTGGACAACCTTACTGCATACAAGTCGTTGTGAGAGGGGAAGGTTTTGTTTATGATTATTATATACACTTTAAATAATAATAATGTGCACGGATATTTATAATACTGCAACATTCCATTAAAAAGTAATAATTGTCAAAATGGCGCATGGTATCTAAATCTACTTTAGAAAGGATTTTGATAAATATTTTAATTAGTATGAATGCAGCATTTATGAGCTCACATTAATTGAGACAACATGGAATTTTTCTACATTTAAAAATTAATTTCAGGAACAAATCCATGGAAACGTTCTGCATCAACTAGGTATACGGTCACAGACCATTAACAGCTGATTTGTCAAATTCTGCCAAACCAGGTTTAAATTCAGGAACAAATTTTTTTTTCTTCTTTTGTTTATTGGATAAGATTTTTAGACACACTGTAACTTTACAAAATGAGTCCATTCTGAGTGCTGGAAATACAGTATGACATCATGGCTGGAGGGTGAATTAATGGCCATTATAAACATTCATGTCCTATTAAATGTGTTTGAGACGTATCGTGTCCATTTTCAAGAGTTATAGGGCAATTCTGCTGCATCATTGTAAAGAGAAAAAGAGAGGGAAAAAAACTGCAAATGGATGTAAATCCAATTCTGACTTTATATCTCAATTCTGACTTTATATCACTCAATTCTGACTTTATATCACTCAATTCTGACTTTATAACTCGCAATTCTGACTTTATATCACGCAATTCTGACTTTACAACGCGCAATTCTGACTTCATAACTCGCAATTCTGACTTTTTTCCTCAATTGTTTATATCACTCAATTCTGACTTTATAACTCGCAATTCTGACTTTATATCACGCAATTCTGACTTTATAACTCACTATTCTGACTTTATATCACGCAATTCTGACTTTATAACTCACTATTCTGACTTTATATCACGTAATTCTGACTTTATAACTCAATTCTGACTTTATATCTTGCAATTCGGACTTTATATCATGCAATTCTGACTTTATATCACTCAATTCTGACTTTATATCACTCAATTCTGACTTTATATCATGCAATTCTGACTTTATATCACTCAATTCTGACTTTATAACTCGCAATTCTGACTTTATATCACGCAATTCTGACTTTATATCTCGCAATTCTGACTTTATATCACGCAATTCTGACTTTATATCACTCAATTCTGACTTTTTTCCTCAATTGTTTATATCACTCAATTCTGACTTTATAACTCGCAATTCTGACTTTATATCACGCAATTCTGACTTTATAACTCACTATTCTGACTTTATATCACGTAATTCTGACTTTATAACTCTCAATTCTGACTGACTTTATATCACGCAATTCTGACTTTATAACTCACAATTCTGACTTTATATCACGCAATTCGGACTTTATATCTTGCAATTCGGACTTTATATCACGCAATTCGGACTTTATATCATGCAATTCGGACTTTATATCACGCAATTTGGACTTTATAACTCGCAATTCGGACTATATCTTGCAATTCTGCTGCATCATTGTAAAGAGAAAAAGAGGGAAAAAAACTGCAAATGGATGTAAATCCAATTCAATATCAAACAATGATGCAAATGCAAATCTGATAAAGCTTCATGTAATGTTAGTGCAGCAGACATAAACACTCGTCGTTCAAAGCTGTTACTCATCTTAGTTACGAATCATGAATAATAATTTTGTGACCAACAATTTTGAAGCTATCATCGGATCTTAAAGGGTCAGTTCACCCAAAAATGAAATTTCTGTCATTAATTACTCACCCTCATGTCATTCCAAACCCGTAAGACCTTCGTTCATCTTTTGAACACAAATTAAGATATTTTTGATGAAATCCGAAAGGTTTCTGACTTCCCTATAGACAGCAATGTCATTACCAATTTCAAGGCCCAGAAAAGTACTAAAGACATATTTAAAACAGTTCATGTGACTACAGTGGTTCAACCTTAATGTTATGAAGCGACGAGAATACTTTTTGTGCGCAAGGAGGGAGGTCAGAAACCTCTCGGATTTCATCAACAATATCTTAATTTGTTTTCTGAAGATGAACGAAGGTCTTGTGGGCGTGGAACAACATGAGGGTGAGTAATTGAGTAACTGAGAGGGTGAGTAACAGGATTGCGTTGTATTGAAACACTGCATACTCCAGTGGCAAAATGGTTTAGTGAATTACATCATCTAACATTCCAAGTTTGCTTTTGCTTAAATTCTCTTTTCTCTTTCTCTCTATATATACAGACTTCATAAACACACAGAAATGTGATTTTGTGGTAAAGGACAGCAAACTGTTTAATGTAACAGCACAGAGCTTTGGGAATGATCTCCAAAAACAACACAGACGCCCAGAGTCACACAGGCTGTTCAGAACAAGCACAAAATAGGAGAAACACAAGGGCTGAGAAAGCATTCAACCCAGCATAGAGAATCTCTAATACATGTTTGAGAATGTTAAACCCAGGCCGGCACGGGCTCCTGAGGAGTGAGAGAAACAGCTTGTGTTCTCTCTGGATCTCAATATAACACCAGTCACTATATCAGAATATGATCATTTCATTTTCATGCCCTGAGATTCACACACGCACACACGTAAGTTTGGGTCGATCGGATAACAACGACGCTAAATACAGGTGTAAAACGTTTTGAGCTTGTCCATTTTCGATCACTTCCAAAGGTAGTTAAAAACTCATTTGACCGGATTGCTTTCATAGTGTAAACGCTCATGTGGTCGAATGCGTTTGAACTGCCACAAAAGACCGTCTACTTTCCGCCTACTGACCTAACGCGTAAACATTAAGGGAAGAGCGCTAGCCAGATGGATTTAAACTTTGTAGGCTGGAGATCCAAGTTTGGTTTGAAGATGAAAAACATACCAATCACAATGTTCTCTCACCATTCCTGATTTCTAACACTCACTCACAGCGTTCAGCCGGTCTTGCGGCTGTCAGAGCAGAAACGAAAGCTGATGCTCTCTGTGTTTTTCCGTCATCTTCGGACGCGTTCATATGTAAATTTTGCAAGCTTATTTTGTCCTTTAGATCGAAAGATCTGTAAAAACCCATACATTTACCCGCCCATAGACCCTCCCCTCGAAGATTTCAGAACAGAAGTGGTCGAAAGTGGACAAGAGAGATGGATTAAAACACCAGGTGTAAATGGGAATGTGTCTCCCTCGTCCACTTGTGATCTGATTGACCAAAACACATCTTAATACCAGATGTAAACAGGGCCTGCTAGAGTCTCAAGGCATTCTCACCATGGCAATGAAGCGTCCGATGAAGCGGAAGTAAGTGAGGTGGTCGGGGTTGATGGAAGACGCAGGGTTTATCTGCAGACAGTAGTTGTTTTTACCGGCATACTCAAACAGACAGTACATGGGGTTCAACACCTCGTGAGACAGCAAGAAAAACCACTCCCTACAGACAGAGACAAAGAGAAATAGAGTCAGTAACAACACTCTGTACTGTCGACTCTAGCTGGCATTATAACCAGTCATATGCTACTTAAATATTCCCACATCACCGAGACAAACTGTGTTGGCAAATTATGCAAGAATTAAGACAGTTTGAGGGTGTTGCTTTTTGGATACTAACAAATCCAAATGGTTTTTACATTTGTAATTCAATACTGTTTTAGATATTAAATTAGGAATGATTTAAACATAAGTCTTCAGTAAAGGGAACATTTAATTGTTTAAATCTTGACAGAAGCCTTGCACAAAGCTTTTCATTATACAACCACTACTTATGAGAGTAATGGGAAAGAATAGACAGTCAGTACTGTTTAAAAAGCATAGGATGTCAGTGTATGCTGGAAATATTTTTGCTGCTTTTCCTTGAAATTACATGTTTATTAAAAAACTTTTCTTTTTTTTTCTTTTTTTTACAAAATTTACTTTTGTAAAGAAAGTGATATGTAGGCACAATTTGTTTTTGCCTACAAACTTGAAATCATTGAGCCACTTGAGGCAAATCAAACAAAAGAAAACAAATTGCACATAATAAAAGGGACCTTTCTATGAAAGCTTGTTTCCGCCACTAAATAAAACAAAAAAGTTAATTGTGACTTTTTATCTCACATTTCTGACTTTTTTCGCAGAATTGTGAGATTTAAACTTGCAATTGCAAGTCAAAGTCAGAATTGCGAGTTATAAAGTCAGAATTGCATGATATAAACTCGTAATTCTAAGAAAAAAAACGTACCTTTTTTACCTCACATTATACATTATAACGCAATTGTAAGTTTATATCTCACAATTCTGAGAAAAAAGTCAGAATTGTGAGATACAAACTCACAATTCTGACTTTTTTCCTCAATTGTTTATATCACTCAATTCTGACTTTATATCACTCAATTCTGACTTTATATCACTCAATTCTGACTTCTTTCCTCAATTGTTTATATCACTCAATTCTGACTTCTTTCCTCAATTGTTTATATCACTCAATTCTGACTTTATATCTCGCAATTCTGACTTTATATCACTCAATTCTGACTTTATATCACTCAATTCTGACTTTATATCTCGCAATTCTGACTTTATATCACTCAATTCTGACTTTATATCACTCAATTCTGACTTTATATCACTCAATTCTGACTTCTTTCCTCAATTGTTTATATCACTCAATTCTGACTTTATAACTTGCAATTCTGACTTTATATCACGCAATTCTGACTTTATATCACTCAATTCTGACTTTATAACTCGCAATTCTGACTTTATATCACTCAATTCTGACTTTATATCACTCAATTCTGACTTTATAACTTGCAATTCTGACTTTATATCACGCAATTCTGACTTTTTTCCTCAATTGTTTATATCACTCAATTCGGACTTTATAACTCGCAATTCTGACTTTATATCACGCAATTCTGACTTTATATCACACAATTCTGACTTTATATCTTGCAATTCGGACTTTATAACTCGCAATTCTGACTTTCACGCAATTCTGACTTTATATCTTGCAATTCTGACTTTTCAACTCGCAATTCTGACTTTCACACAATTCTGACTTTATATCTTGCAATACGGACTTTATATCACGCAATTCGGACTTTATAACTCGCAATTCTGACTTTATAACTCGCAATTCTGACTATATCTTGCAATTCTGACTATATCTTGCAATTCTGATTTTATATCACGCAATTCTGAATTTATAACTCGCAATTGTGAGTTTTTATTTTGCATTTCTGAGAAAAAAAAGTCAGAATTTTGAGATAAAAAGTCGCAATTTTTTGTTTCATGGCAGAAGCAAGCTTCCATACCTTTCTGTGAAATAAAACAATTAAATAAAAAAAAAAGGAATACAAATTGTAAAAAAAAAAAAAAAAAAAAAAAAAAAAAAGGATTCAAAGGAATCAAAGAAAGGAATCAAAACAATTATTAAAAATGAAAAACAAATGCAATACAATTTCCTGAGATGGACAGTGTGTACGGTGCCACATAAAGTGATGAAGATGAAGACAGATTCAGCAACACAAACACACACATCAAATCATAACCAGTTCAGGAGAACCCAAGGCCTGACCTTTGATCCCAGGGAGTGTTTGGAAAGAAGGTAAAGGGGCAAAGAGGGGACCATGATTGGGGGTGGGGGTGGTTTTGTCACACCACAGGACGACGCAGACACCTCCAGACATCCCGTCCGTGGTTCTACCCTGTGGTAGAACAGCATGACGTAACCTACCATAGGGTAAAACCACTGACAGGACACAGGAAGACAGACACAGACACAGGAAGACAACTATGAGGTCCAGACACCAAACGAGCAAAGTTACACCACAGCCTCCCCGAAACAAGAAACACTGAACGTGAGGATGACGAACAGCAAGATGCCACAGGTGCTCACAATCAACTTGCCTGGCTATTCCTCCGTAATCCAATCCCTCCTCTCCTCTCATGATGATGTAGAGCCTCCGACGGAGGTCATATGGCTTCATATTCATGATCTGAGAGGAAACAAGATGGCATTCTCATTAGAATCTCAATCGACAAAATAGGGCTTGAAAGTCTTAAAAATTGAAGTTATTTTTCAAGAAAGTGTTGTTCAAGGAAATGATGCTTGTCCACCTCAGGAGATCAAACTAAAATTATTTGAGCTGTAGAGCTGCACGATAAATCGTTAAAAGATCATGATCTCGTTTCAAACACCAACGTGATCGCATTCCTAAATGACAACGATTCTCCTGTGTTTATTAAACCTTTGTCAAAATCACACCGGAACATTCAAATATGTCTTGCCGTTGCCGTTGAGCCAGAGAGAGCCGTTGTCATGTATAGGTATGAAACAGATTCACAAACAGTCTTTTCAACCACACAGTGTCATTATTTCTGTCTTACAATCATTCAAATGATCACAGAAGTACTAAGATAAAAGTTTATAGTTCAGATATAAACACTAGCGATCAAAATACAGCAAATCATCTTTTGAAAGTAACTTGGTGCTTCAAATAATGATTGTATCAGTTACATCGTTACACCAGTAGGTGGCGACAAGTTACATAAAAATGTATGTAACTGAGAGATTCGTTCAAAACACTGATTCATCCAGTAATGAAACAAGCATTTATAAGTGAGTCATTGAATCATTCACTCAAACCATTTTTTTTTTTTAATAATTCATTCAGATTAAACATTTTAAACAGACTGCAGCAATTAACATTTTGTCAGAACTTCTAGTAAATTACATGTTATTTTATTAAGTCTGTTCGTAATTTTGGGAGAATCATGATCTGTTTTTAATGAGCTGTTTAGCCTAAATGAAGGTATCCATAATCTGGAGACCAATTTGATTTGTTGTCATTGATGATCTAATACTGGCCATAAATTAAAGTCCCGCTGTGGCGAAAGTCAAGTTTTTAATGTTGTTTATATGTCTAAGTGGTGTTTTTAATGTGCTTAAAGACAAACCATGTGCAAATTCATAAGTCAACACCATTGATGAGTATTTTCTGTTTAAAACTGCAGTGAACCAAAGACAGTCTCAAAAAAGTGGTTTGAAATTGCTGGTATTTATTACGTCAACGTGATCGTCAACGAATGGATCTCTGAGCTGGTGTGAGTGATTGGAGGTGGGGCTAATTTGCATATTCATAGAACCGCGTATACTAAATAAGGCAAGGGTTTAGAGTTACATTGAAGCCATTTTGAGGCATGAAGAAAACATTTAAATATGTAATTTTTGTGATCAAAGAAGAAGGGATAAAATTATTGACTACAGGGGGACTTTGATAATTTTCCTTAAAATAAAATTGGTAAGAGGGTTTAATGGAATTTTTTTGAGACTGTACAAGCCAAAATCATAATGATCTATGATAATGAACAGGGGGGGACAAAATTGTTCTGTGCCTTTATTGATATAAAAAAAATTTATTGGGACAACCTCTATACAACATGCGTCACTAAAGCCATTTTACAGGCATGCCATCATTGTGGTAACCCCAAAAGCTGGCAATGGTTCTACGATCTACTTGAGAGCAGAAACGCAGCCCTGGGCAGTATGACAGTAAAAAACGTGTGCAATAAATTTGCAACACAAATTATGAGAAAACTACCGTCTGCCTCCGGTGTAGACAGTTCTGGTGATTATTACAGAAGTTGAGCAGCCCTGCACCACATCCTCATTCACTGACCTGTTGAAATGAGTCCTCAAACAGAGTCTGTCGAGATACGGAGATCTTCACATGACTGGGCAGCGCGTTGGACTGTGTAAAGAGGCCAGAAAAAACAGAAGCCCTTACATTAATTTGCTGATGCTAAATGACAAAAATGTTGCACTAGCATAAGGCCTGTGGTGATATGAACAACTCACATGACACAAGAAGCGAAACTGGTGATATTTCCACCTGAAGCTGCGGTCGTATGCACCCGGAGACCCACCCTGCCTCGAACTAAACAGGAAGACAGAAAATAAAGCCAAAGCACTGTGAGGACATTCTGATGTCATTTGTTCCATGAGCGTGGAGCTTCAGACGCACTTAAACAGACATGAGCAATGAAAAGGAAAACAGGATAAACTGAACTTTACAAATTGCAGAATAAAGTCAGTCCATAAACAGGTGAATGTGACGCATCATACAAGACAGAATGTGGGATTCAGATCAGATAAAAGACTGTCATTTACACAAGGCAGATTTAGGGAGTCTTGGGCTGCACAGCTGTGAGCAAAAGGCATTTCACTTGACTTTAGAGAGGAATTGAAGACATAAGATGTTTAAGACAACAAAAATATGTATGAAAGGAACAAAGGAGATACTGAGAGAAACAAAGAAAGAAAAAAATAACAATAACATTCTGTGTATATACTACCCTAACAAAAGTGTGCAATAATTACATTCTTTTAATGTATGTAAGAAGTCTCTTCTGCTCACAAAGGCGGCATTTATTAATCAAAAATACAGTAAATATAATAAAATGTTTTCTATTTGAGTATATTTTAAAAATGTAATTTATTCCTGTGATCAAAGCTGAATTTTCAGCAGCATTACTCCAGTCTTCAGTGTCACATGATCCTTCAGAAATCATTCTAATATGCTGATTTGCTGCTCAAGAAACATTTCTGCTTATTATCAGTTTTTGCCGATTCATATTCTGTGATATTCTTCCATTTGTGATATTAAGCAGCAAAAATGGTTAATGTTGATAATAATAAGAACCAATATTAATAAATGAGCACCAATAATAGTTAATAATTGAGCACCAAATCAGCATATTAAGTGATCATGTGACAAGAAAATGTAGCTTTGCCATAACATGAATAAATTATATAAATGTGTTCAAATAGATAACAGTTCTTTTAAACTGGAATTTCACAATATTACTGTTTTTACTTTATTTTTATTAAATAAACGCAGCCTTGGTGAGACATTTTTCAAAAAAAAAAAAAAAAAATTGGTAACACTTTACTATAAGGTCTCATTTGTGAACATTAGTTAACAAAAATATGATTGTTCATTGTTCATGTTAGCAGATACAACTTTTGATTTTAATAATGTATTAGTAAATGTAGAAATGACTATTATTTATCGTTAATAATACAGTAAACAAAGTATTATTTATCGTTAGTTCATTTTAACTAATGTAGTTAACTACTGTTAACAAATGAAACCTTACTGTAAAGTGTTACTAAAATGTTAAACTTTTGAACTTTATTATGTATCATAGACCTACAATGTATTGGCCATCTGCTCTCAAGATATACTGAAAAACCCATATAAGTGGGTGGGAAGTTGCTATGGACCCGTATCACCATCAGGTCCTTGATCTACTGTGTGTCTGTCTCTCTATCGCAGTGAACACCTCCTTCCCTTCACATACAATCAAAACAAGCAATCTAAACTATATCGTGTGTGATGTTTACCCTGACTCAAAGCCTGGTCGAGGGTCTTTAAAGGTGGTGGTGCGAGAATTGTGGTCCACAAAGTATCGCACCCCCTCTGCAGTGTACTTCATCTCCCAGCCGGGCGGCAGGGGCGGCTCCTGGATCATCCTGCAAATGGAGGAGGGCAGTGAGAGCAGCGCACCCTGCTGGACGCTACACACATAAGACTGGGGGGGCTCAAATGTAAAGTAACATGCTGTTTTTCTGTCAAATCTAAAACGCAATGTACAAATAAACAAAATGCAAAAATAAAAATGAGCAAACAAATAAACAATGTTTTGCAGCTTAAGTGGATGGGTTTGATAATGTGTGGTATTCACTGGGTCTCTATCAACAGACTGATAAGAACATACCAGTGCGGATGAGGAAGCAACTAGACGCAGCTACCTTAAAAGTAACGCAGCTTTCCCTATAGTTTACAGAGCCAGGCATAAAAAGTGTGATGTTATGAACTGCATGGCCATGAGCCATCCGCTTATACAGGAAAAGGCCTGTCAGACTGACGTAAAGCAATTAAGCGCAGTTCATTTGTTACGCAATATTTAGTTGTTGGCAAATCTGAAATTGGAAAACGTTCTTAAAAACAGATTTATGCTTGTGTATATTCCGCTCATTTTAACAGCCCGGAAACTTCAAACACGACTTTGTTTCCAAAGGGTGGCGAGACGTGTAACAGAGCTAACAAATCAGCAACATGGACGCAAATCAGATTAAAACTGGCAATTTTAGCCAACTCTTGTCCACTTTTCTAACAAGTGGCATTACAGCTCTTCATATTTTTTTTTTTTTTTGGGCACATTATATGGCGTGGCATTAAAAAATTTAGTGCCAGTTGAAATTAAAATTCAATATTTGAGATGTCATATATGTCAACTTAAAGGGATAGTTCACTCAAAAATGAAAATTATCCCATGATTTACTCACTCTCAAGTCATCCTAGGTGTATATGACTATCAGACGAACACAATCTGAGTTATATTAAAAAATATCCTGACTCTTCCAAGCTTTATAATGGTAGTGAATGGGGCTCAAGTTTTTGAAGCCCAAAAAAGTGCATCCATCCATCATAAAAGTAATCCATACGGCTCCAGGGGGTTAATAAAGGCCTTCTGAAGCAAAGTGATGGGTTTTTGTAAGAAAAATATCCATATTTACAACTTTATAAACTATAATAACCAGCTTTCACAAGTCAACTTACGACGGAAGCGTAACCTTTGCCCCGACATATGACGTAATGACGAACGCGGAAGCTCAGAGGAGAGAGCAAAACAAAACACCGGTCACGAGATAGAAGTCTAAAACAAGAATTTTTAAAGAGAAATGTTGGAGGATTTCGATATAAGAGAAGAGGAGCTTGAGTTTGTTGCCCAACCCTATTAGTTTAAACTGTGAGAGGCGTCTAAGCTTACAATACTCCTACATCCTATGTCATTCGTCGAATCAGGGGGTTACTCTTCCACCGTAAGTCGACTTGCATACGGATGTTTGTTGGAAACTGGTTACTATAGTTTATAAAGTTGTAAATATGGATATTTTTCTTACAAAAACCCATCACTTCGCTTCAAAAGGCCTTTAGTAACCCCTGGAGTCTTTTATGATGGATGGATGCACTTTTTTGGGTTTCAAAATCGCGCCCCCCTCCATTCACTCCCATTATAAAGCTTGGAAGAACCAGGATATTTTTTAAGATAACTCTGACTGTGTTCCTATGAAAGAAGATAGTCATATACACGTAGGATGGCTTAAGGGTGAGTAAATCATGGGATAATTTTCATTTTTGGGTGAACTATCCCTTTAAGTCACCTTGATCAAAGCATGTTGCACGTAGGCTTTAAGCTACCTATCATTAGTAACTTGTAATGCCAACTACATTTTCAAAAGGGTAGCTTAACTGAATTATGACCTGCTTGTAGTTTAGCAGTTTCAGAGTCGCTTCCTCAACACTGGTAAACTGACGCTTCACACTATTTAACACCCGCTGACTGAACTCTGACAAACTCCACTGGAATCTACAGATCACTTGCTATGGACTGTACAGGTCACATGACAGGAGGACATGATTACCCTTGGGTTCGAGGGTCCTCCCACTGCGTAGTTCGGGTGTTGTGATTGACATAGTACACTCTTCCATTGTCCTGACGTTTCTCTGAGGGAAAACAGAGCACATTTAGTCGTTCATTTTCAGCGTACATGTCATTACATATAGCTGTTTTGCATTCAGAATGGTCGCAAACTTACTTTAAAGAATTAGTTCACTTCAAAATTAAAATTTCCTGATAATTTATTCACCCCCATGTCATACAAGATGTTTATGTCTTTCTTTCTTCAGTTGAAAAGAAATTAAGGTTTTTGAGGAAAACATTCCAGGATTTTTCTGGGGTTCAAAGGGTTGAAGGTCCAAATTGCAGTTTCAGTGCAGCTTCAAAGGGCTCCACACGATCCCAGACGAGGAATAAGGGTCTTATCTAGAGAAACGATCAGTCGTTTTCTAAAAACAAAATAAAATTTTTAAAAATATACTTTTTAACCGCAAATGCTCGTCTTGCACTGCTCTGCAATGCGCCACAAATTACGTAATCATGTTGGAAAGGTCACGCGTGACGTAGGCGGAAGTACCGATCCAGTGTCTACAAAGCGAAAGTGCAAAGACTAAGTCAAACGCCCTTTACAAAAAAATGTTAAACAACAGTGTTGGGTGATTTTCAGTTTTTCACTCTAACGCGGTACTTACGCCTACATCACGTGTGACCTTTCCAACGTGATTACGTAATGTGTGGCGCATCGCAGAGCAGTGCAAGACGAGTATTTGTGGTTAAAAAGTATACTTAATTTTTTTTTTTTTTAGAAAATGACATTGTTTGAAGCTGCACTGAAACTGCAATATGGACCTTCAACCCTTTAGTAACTGTTTAAGTCCACTATATGGAGAAAAATCCTGGAATGTTTTACCCAAAAACCATTTCTTTTCGACTGAAGAAAGAAAGACATGAACATCTTGGATGACATGGGGGTGAGTAAATTATCAGGAAATTTTAATTCTGAAGTGAACTAATCCTTTAAGCTTAACAGTTTGTCATAGCCCGAAACCAAGATAAAAAGCTAAGTGTTATGTACACGATAGTTACGCATTACAAAAAATAATTTAATTACTTAACACTGTTGCTTCCTTTTTAACGTACAGTGATGTAATAGTGTTACTGGGTCCAATTGTTTAGAGAAGATACATTGATAAAAATTAAATCTGTCATTATTTACTCACCCTCATCATTTTTACAAAATTACTGTAGTTTTATTTACTTAATTTAAGCTGTTCTTTCATTAATAATGTTCTTCACAGTGATTCTGATGGATTGGGTGAACTATGTAATGTTATCCTCTTTCAATCTCCCCATTGGCTGATGAGTAAGATGGTGTCAAATCTGACAGAGCTGACTGAAAACTCACGAGTCAGTGGGGCATCTCACTAGCACGTGCTCCGACATACCTTCTTGCATTTCACTTCAGCTTTTCGACTGGGTTTACCAGAACAGAGACGGACAGAAGCCTTAACTATTTAAAGAGCAAAAAAGAAAAGAGAAAATCTGCTGGCCAATTACTTTTCCACAAAAAAAGACACAGCACTCTGCCCTACAAGACATGTGAGAGTAACATACCCCTCACCCCCTCATTCACTCTCCGTCTGACATCTTGTTTTCATTAACAGTCGTTTGTGGAGCACACAGTAGCCCTCACATTACTGCTCACACAACACTCTCTTTTTCTGCTTTTTTTCCCTCTCTTTAACCCCCTCACCACAGAGATTTCCCAACTCAATTTCGCAAAGTTATATACTTCTGAAAAAAAGAAAACCAGCGTTTTTAACAGAAATAAGACATAAGTTTTGTTTTTTCAACAACAGATAAGGATACAGATTATTTAATTTTAAGTATAAGATAAAATAAGACATGAACGGTGTTGGGGGCAACGCATTACAAGTAACTTGAGTTACGTAATCAGATTACTTTTTCAAGTAACTAGTAAAGTAACGCATTACTTTTTCAATTTACAACAAAATATCTAAATTACTTTTTCAAATAAGTAACGCAAGTTACTTTTTCACATTTATTGACTGACAGCTCTCCTGTCCTCATGTTGAGAGAAATAAAGTGCAGAGGTGTTGTGTGCGCTGTGTGAACATGATGGTTATTATAGTTCTAGAATAAATGTGAACATGCATTTACTCATCTCACTTGCACAAAAACATTCAGTATTCCTCAAAATGAATAAAAACAGTAAAATGCAATCTCAGAATTTTATGCAAACATGTAATAATTAACTATATTAAAGTACACAAATATACTTTATGTATTTAATCTCACTTTATTAACCAATGCTGCTGACCTTCAATGATCTAATTCAACCATACTAATAAGCAAAAATGACTTTAGATTTAGAAATAAGAGTGTTAAACTATCTTCTCCTGTATCCTTTCTTTAATCCAGAATGGCAGCACAGCTGAAAGGTTTGTTTGAGCTGCGCCCTCTACTGTACAGGCGTAAATATGCATTTCCTTCAGTCTGAGGCTTATTCATTTCACTTTTGGCGTGAAAGGGCCTTAACATTTGCCAAAATATAACAAGCAAGCCCAGATGAAAAAAAAGTAACGCAAAAGTAACGCATTACTTTTCATAAAAAGTAACTAAGTTACGCAATTAGTTACTTTTTAGGGAGTAACGCGATATTGTAACGCATTACTTTTAAAAGTAACTTTCCCCAACACTGGATATGAAGATGTGACTTTAATTACATCATTAAAAACATTTATTTTGAATGATACTCAGGTTATCATTTGACTGTAATAATTATAATGATTATTATTATAAATCTCTCTAATGAAACACAAAATGTTTTGCATAATTAGCACTAAACTGTATTCCTGACAACCAGTTTCCTACACTGTGCTAGATTCAAGTCTATAATCGTATCACTCGCCACTGTCCCTTCTCACAGAATCAACTCCAAACAATACTTCATGCCCATTCATTTATTTATTCATTCAGTAAGTAGCTATGTAATAACTGGGATAACGATAGGACAGCCTCTGCTTCATGTTGGGGTTTATTTTGCGTCTTATTGTACATTAATCATCACTACTACATACATGTACAAAGCTGCTTTGCGAGCAAAATGTTTGCAAATTTCTTTTCGTCTTTGTTTTGGGCTATGTTCAACTGTTAATATGCCATGTTACGTAAAAAGCAATACATAAAATAAGTTACGTCACTCAAAAACTGTCACGGTTTTTGTTATGGTGTTGCGTGATCCACCAATTTCTACTATTTATCAGTAGATGCATTACTAGAAAAGTATGAATACTGGTAATAAAAAAAAAAAAACCTTAGGCCTAGCTGATTATAGGCCTCTCTCTAGTCTCTACTACTAAAGTTAACATAAAAAAGCTCACATTGACCTCATAAGAGACACCTCACCTGAAGATAAAGCATGAATGATGACTTACCCCAGCCTGGAGGAAGAGCACCGAGCGGGTCATTCTCCACGGGACCTCCAGATGGCTGTGAGAGAGAGAGAGAGAAACAGACTGTAGTTAGGACACTCTTTTTGAACCTTTTCGCAACACCTCCCCTCACACCAGAACTCACAGAAACCTGTTCAAATAAACTACCAACCCAAATAACAGCAGGAATATACAGATTCCAGCTGCCGGTGGGCTTTTACCTACAAAAAAACCTTGTGATTCTAAGAGGTGTTTCTAGAAGGTGCTGAACCCAACAGATCACAGAGTTTGCCTCCTAATCTCAGAACAGAGACTGACGGAGGTGCTGAAGTGCCTAGCCAGCACCGTCCAAGTGCTACATGCCTGCTACGAGCAGAAAAAGACACACACACTGACACACATATGCATGCAGTGTTCCAATGATCTCACTGGCTGCTTGAAAACCCCACCCTGTCTCCATCCGCCCAATCCCGACCCCACCCATGCCTCCGTCCTCTTCTAGCAGAGCTGTGAAAGTACACAGGGAGGCGCGATGTCTGAGCGAACTGAAGTGAACATTCATGAGCGCTCCAGAGGCCCAGCCCCCCGCCGGACAAAAGCACCTTTATTCACCCACCACGGCCGTGTTTACTCTGTGCGCACATGTGTGTGTGTTTGGCACTGAAAACATCCACCCAGTGTGTGTGCTTTAGGCATAATTATAAATGAAAAACAGACAAACACACTCTGTGGGCATGTTTGTGAATTTATACCCTGAACGTGGTATAAAAAAGGTATAGAGTAGATTTAAAAACTTTCTTTGCTTTATGAAGCTAAATGAACAGCAGACTTTTAAAACCACAGGCTAAATCTAAATATTTTAATACATGCTAAACTATGCCTATTGCCCAACGTCATGAAACTATGTGCTTTTTGAAAGAGGATTTCTACTTTTCAATAATCCGTTTTATCTACACAAATCCACTTTCAGACAGTCCCCTATGGAACATATAATAATTTTCCCCTATGGAGTTCCTGTATGGAATAGTGTATTTTAAAACTAGGCACAACATTAAGCATTTTCTTAAAACTGCTGACGAAAATTAGATTCTAGGATATATCGTTTAATACTCGCCTCTAGACTAAGTTTAGTGCTTAATCATCTGGAGTATGCAGAATGTAATTCCAGTTTTCTACACAATCAATCAGATGATCCAAACTCACACCATTGGCTAAGTCAATGTTATGCCCTTTTTAATGAAATCTGAGAGCTTTCTGTCCCTCCACTGACAGTCTACGCAATTACTACTTTGACGCTTCAAAAAAATTCATAAAGAGATTGTATAATGATATATATGAATTGAGAACCAATTGAGAACGTCCAAGAACCAATGACAATCATTCTCATGTTACACAGCACGATTGAGCTTCTGCGAGAACCAATGAGGTTCATTTTCGTGTTATGCAGCACGTTTGAACTTCTGCGAGAACCAATGAGGTTCATTCTCATGTTACGCAGCACGTGGTTCATTTTCACGTTACACAGCACGATTGAGCTTCTGCGAGAACCAATAAGGTTCATTCTTGTTATGCAGCATGTTTGAGCTTCTGCGAGAACCAATGAGGTTCATTTTCGTGTTACGCAGCACGTTTGAGCTTCTGCGAGAACCAATGAGGTTCATTTTCGTGTTACGCAACACGTTTGAGCTTCTGCGAGAACCAATGAGGTTCATTCTCATGTTACGCAGCACGTGGTTCATTTTCGCGTTACACAGCACGATTGAGCTTCTGCAAGAACCAATGAGGTTCATTCTCGTGTTACGCAGCACGTGGTTCATTTTCGCGTTACACAGCACGATTGAGCTTCTGCGAGAACCAATGAGGTTCATTCTCGTGTTACGCAGCACGTTTGAGCTTCTGCGAGAACCAATGAGGTTCATTCTCATGTTACGCAGCACGATTGAGCTTCCGCAAGAACCAATGAGGTTCATTCTCGTGTTACGCAGCACGTTTGAGCTTCTGCGAGAACCAATGAGGTTAATTTTCGCGTTACACAGCACGACTGAGCTTCTGTGAGAACCAATGAGGTTCATTCTCGTGTTACGCAGCACGTTTGAGCTTCTGCAAGAACCAATGAGGTTCATTCGTGTTACGCAGCACGTTTGAGCTTCTGTGAGAACCAATGAGGTTCATTCTCGTTACGCAGCACATTTGAGCTTCTGTGAGAAACAATGAGGTTCATTCTTGTGTTACACAGCACATTTGAGCTTCTGCAAGAACCAATGAGGTTCATTTGTGTTATGCAGCACGTTTGAGCTTCTGCGAGAACCAATGAGGTTCATTTTCGTGTTACACAGCACGTTTGAGCTTCTGCGAGAACCATTGAGGTTCATTTTCGTGTTATGCAGCACGATTGAGCTTCTGCAAGAACCAATGAGGTTCATTCTCATGTTACGCAGCACATTTGAGCTTCTGCGAGAAACAATGAGGTTCATTTTCGTGTTATGCAGCACGTTTGAGCTTCTGCGAGAACCAATGAGGTTCATTCTCGTGTTATGCAGCACGATTGAGCTTCTGCAAGAACCAATGAGGTTCATTCTCATGTTACGCAGCACATTTGAGCTTCTGCGAGAACCAATGAGGTTCATTTTCGTGTTATGCAGCACGTTTGAGCTTCTGCGAGAACCAATGAGGTTCATTTTCGTGTTACACAGCACGTTTGAGCTTCTGCGAGAACCAATGAGGTTCATTTTCGTGTTATGCAGCACGTTTGAGCTTCTGCGAGAACCAATGAGGTTCATTCTCATGTTACACAGCACGTTTGAGCTTCTGCGAGAACCAATGAGGTTCATTCTCGTGTTATGCAGCACATTTGAGCTTCTGCGAGAACCAATGAGGTTCATTTTCGTGTTATGCAGC
Source organism: Mylopharyngodon piceus (assembly GCA_039654765.1). Classification (NCBI taxonomy): domain Eukaryota; kingdom Metazoa; phylum Chordata; class Actinopteri; order Cypriniformes; family Xenocyprididae; genus Mylopharyngodon; species Mylopharyngodon piceus. The sequence goes on from JBCHWC010000081.1 coordinate 158,656, forward strand.
ACATTTGAGCTTCTGCGAGAACCAATGAGGTTCATTTTCGTGTTATGCAGCATGTTTGAGCTTCTGCGAGAACCAATGAGGTTCATTCTCATGTTACACAGCACGTTTGAGCTTCTGCGAGAACCAATGAGGTTCATTTTCGTGTTATGCAGCACGATTGAGCTTCTGCGAGAACCAATGAGGTTCATTCTCATGTTACGCAGCACATTTGAGCTTCTGCGAGAACCAATGAGGTTCATTTTCGTGTTATGCAGCACGTTTGAGCTTCTGCGAGAACCAGTGAGGTTCATTTTCGTGTTATGCAGCACATTTGAGCTTCTGCGAGAACCAATGAGGTTCATTTTCGTGTTACACAGCACGTTTGAGCTTCTGCGAGAACCAATGAGGTTCATTCTCGTGTTACGCAGCACGATTGAGCTTCCTCAAGAACCAATGAGGTTCATTCTCGTGTTACGCAGCACCTTTGAGCTTCAGCAAGAGGTTTGTTCTCGTGCATCAAGCAGGTTCGGTTAAGCTTCTGTTTATGTTCGCTGATCAATGTTTATATGTGAATAAAAGCGTAAATTAAATCTGTTCATCATATAAAGCGATTGTGTCTCTAAAGAAAATCTGGACTAAACTGCTCGATTCATATGGACTAGTTTTATGAACTCTTTATGAACTTTTTTAAGCGTCAAAGTTGTAGTTGCGTAGCTGTCTATGGAGGGACAGAAATCTCTCAGATTTCATCAAAAATATCTTCATTTGTGTTCTGAAGATGATCGAAAGTCTTACTAGTTTGGAACGACATGAGGGTGAGTAATTAATGACAATTTTGATTTTGGGTGAACTAATACTTTAAGGGGGTGTTATGGGATCCGTGAAAAAGTTCAGAGAAAAATGTAAAAAAAAAAAAAAAAAAAAAAAAAAATATATATATATATAAAACCAAATTATCATAATATTTATTTATAAATAAATAATATAATAAATATAATTAATTTTAGAGACTTACTATTTTATTCTGTTTTCTAAAGACTGGTCTGTAAACATGAGATAAATGGCAGTTACTTAATTTTACAAAGTTATAGTTTATGCTATACATAAATATATGTTAAAATTTTCCAGATAATATTGTACACATTTCTAACCATTTTTACTGTATAAATGGGTTTTTATACATGATTATGTAAATTAATAAGGAAAGGGGTCCCTCACAAAGAGTTCTGCCATTTTCCTATGGGCCTTTACAGTGTCATTACATTCATTTTAAACTCAAGAGGCGTTCCTATGGTTGCAGCCAAGACCTCTGACTAAGCAAAGTTTGAACTGGCATCTCACAATGGCTATTTTACCCTTGTTTTGTCCTTTTTCAAGCAAGTTATTTCATCAGTTGTGCTTGTGGATGAGGCGTATCTGATAGCCCACAACTTCATTTATGAATCATTACCAGTTATATGCCTTAGTTGGGCTAAAGATGGTCAAAAATGAGGGGGATGTTAAAAACTACTGTGTGTCAGTAAGCCCCACCCTCAGCAGTCTCTATGACTAAAAAAGGTAGGAAAAAAATGAAAGAAAAGCATGACATCATCTTCACTCCCTCTGCACGGCCATTAGATCCAAACCAACCCTCAAAGAAACAGAGAGAGAGAGAGAGAGAGAGAGAAAGAGAGAGAGAAAGAAAGAAAAATGAAGGCTTGGAGAAAGAGAGTGAGCAAACACATAAAAAAAGAAGATAGACAGAAAACAAAACAGAATAACTGAGATATAGAAGGCTCAATAACCATATAACTGGCAACAGAATAAAAACTTTCCTTTCTCTTAAAGGAACAGTTCATCCCCCAAATTAATTCTGCCACGAGTCAGGGTGGCGCCATAGTTAATGTTTGACAGGAATGAAAACGAGGCTGTGAGGGATAGAAGTACGGTGTGTTCAATAGATTATCTTGTTGTTTACAGCTGAAAAAAAACATATTAAAAAAAACTTTTTATACCTTTAACCCTTTATACAGCATGTACCATTGTAAAGACAGTAGTCTATCACTCAGTCTCATTTTTTTTATCTGCGTAAAATTAGCTTTGTACCATATATGCTATTCACACAATCAACGTTTTTCATTTCATATATATATATATATATATATATAAAAAAGAGAAGCACAGTGAGAGCTGAGGGCCGGAAGCGCCTTTTAATGACACAATTCTCTCAGGAGAACCTAATAGGCTGCAATTAGCACACAAAAAGCCCAGTGTGCAGTGTGTGCTGTGACGTGAGCCAAGGGCAATAGAGCGGGCTGTGTTGTGTCAATGGCAGCGTCCTGTGTTCTCAAACTCTACTGCAGCAGCACACGGCCACAGCATGTAATGTTGGAATCAGCTGTCACTTTTGACACTAGTGTGAGAACTAAACCAAAGGCCTCATGAATAAATGCAGTAAACTACCATCTAAACTTCATAACATGATCATTTACTGCAAAATGTACACTTCAAAAGTAGAAACAGAAGCGCTTCTTAGGTAGCATTTAGGTGTCTTTACACAGACTGTATTTAATGCTGCTCAGAGGTGGCATAAATGTATTTACACAGCAATTACAATTGTCATTTAGCCTTTTTTATGGCCATTATGTCTTTACAAAGAGTTTTGAGCAGGCACAGAGCAGCCTAAACCCAGCAGAAGCATAACTAAATAGATAAACATCAATATTACATTGCACAATCTGGCAGCTGCTGTCTACAGTTCAAAAGTTGAGTCGTAAAATTTTTTTTAATGTTTTTGAAAGACATCTCTTATGTTTTCTAATATTTCCTAATATTTTTTTCTTAATATTCCTTCTTTTTTTCAAGATTCTTTGACTAGAAAGTTTAAGAGAACAGCATTTATTTGAAGTAGAATTAAAAATCTTACTGATCCCAAACATTTAAACAGTAGTGTGTAGGTGTATTTATATATAATATATATATATATATATAGACATATTTAAAACAGTTCATGTGACTACAGTGGTTCAACTTTAATGTTATGAAGCGACAAGAATATTTTTGTGCGCCAAAAAACAAAATAATGACTTTATTCAACAATTTCTAGTGATGGGCGATTTCAAAACACTGCTTCATGAAGCTTCAAAGCTTTACGAATTATTTGTTTCGAATTATCAAACTGCTAAAGTCACGTGATTTCAGTAAACGAGGCTTCGTTATGTCATAAGTGTTTCGAAATGTTTAGAAATTTCAGTGGTTCACCACTGGGGGGCGATGATCTCTGTGAACTAGTGATGGGCAGAGCGAGGCTTCGTGAAACACTGAAACAGTTGAAGCAAATGAGCCGAATTGTGTCGAGGCTTCGAAACAATCCGACACCCGTCTTCAAGGTGACACTTATTGGTCACTTTCACATGTTGATCTGAAATAACATTGACAACGATTCAGACAAGCGTTGACGAATTATACGTACATGTTGTTTGTGCCAAACAAGGAAGTGTGTGGGGGAGTGGGTAGTGTTCTCGACTGGGTTCAAATGCTGGTCAGAACAGTGTTTTGCTATAAAAACTCATGCAAATAAACACCTTTTACAAACCCATTGCAAATGTTTTATTGAAAGTAAAATCTATAAATCATATAATAAGATTGAATATCAAGTGTATGTATAAAATGCCTTCTTTTATCAATTTTCAGGGCTTGTTTTGTTTGTTCCATGGATGGCTCAGCTAAACAGGCCAATAAGAGAATACTAACTACTATTATTCTTTTTAATTATAGGCCTACTAATGTCTAATTAAAACGTCTACAAATGTATAAAACTGGTAAAACCTAGGAAAGATCATCGCCCCCCAGTGGTGAATCATTGAAATTTCGAAACGTTTGAAACACGTAACGAAGCCTCGTTTACTGAACTCACGTGACTTTGACAGTTTGATTCACACTCCGAACCATTGATTCGAAACAAAAGATTTGTAAAGCTTCGAAGCTTCATGAAGCAGTGTTTTGAAAATCGCCCATCACTAGATATTGTTGAATAAAGTCGTTATTTTGTTTTTTTGGCGCACAAAAAGTATTCTCAGCGCTTCATAACATTAAGGTTGAACCACTTACTGTTTTAAATATGTCTTTAGTACCTTTCTGGGCATTTGAAAGTGTTAATTATCTTGCTGTCTATGGAGGCCTCACTAAGGTCAAAATGTGCTCATGAGGTCAAAGGAATATGCCTGTGTGAGAAGCTGTGTTTACCTGGTAGAGGTATCTCTGGTTGAACTGCTGCATGGCTCCCTGCAGCTGACTGCGCTGAGACTGCCACTGCTCATAGTTGCGTACGGACTCTGCTGTGGGCCGCTGCCATGTTGTGGTTCTGGTGTTGTGATCCACATAGTAAAACCTTCCACGCTGGTCCACACGCTTCTCCCAGCTACAATACAGACACGGATCACAGATTAACACCAGCCCCAGATAGGTGTATAAGTGGCCATGCACAAAAGTGAATTGTAAATACATATGCAAACAGAGTTCAAGCTGAAGCCAAACTGATGTTTTCTGTTTTCTTTCTTTTTTACACACAATGTTGTGATCCACTGACACCACTGTTATAGCTTTATTGGCTTATACTTTCAGGGGCTGCTCTTGAAGGACACATCTTGCATTTTTTTTTCAAATGCAAATATATACCAGACAACACCACTGAACTTTGCCACACATCTCAATGTTTTTTCAGCATCTTGTGCCATTAGATTAAGAAGTTAAACTTTTAAAAAAGTGCCTCAAAAGCCTCCATTCCACTGCACTCCTGTGTGAATAGCCCCTTACAGTACTGTGATGCTAGAAATTTGGCAAGCCCTCTGCTTTTCTGCAAAAATTTGATCTAGGCCAAACTTTCTCCATTCGGATGTGCAGATCTAACACACATTTACAGGAAATGTTTGGTTGCGATATTGTTGCTCAATCCAGACAAGCCTGACATATGGCTTAATCCAAATTTACGGACTCATCTTTATCAGTCAAATAAAAATATGTTCTCATATTGGCTCAATCGTAAGCAATACTTTTGTAAACAATGTTTAATTTAAACCAGAATCATTCATATGCGCAAAAATTAGTTCACCGTCAGTAGCATGGTTGTCAAGGTAATAGTGACAGTTTTTAGGTTCTCTTTATCAAGTTATACAACTATACACCTTTTATATTCCATAAGAAGTGTGTGTGGGAGCAAGTATGTAAATTATACATCACTAATAGCAGTTTATTTTTGCATGTTATGCTTTCATACTGACAAGCAAACTGTACTGGAGTTCACATGAACTGTACCCCAGTCCACCTTTACAAACAGACTTTACCTACAAATAAGAAAACAGTGTTTTAAAACATTTTTAATAACATAAAACTTAGTATTCCCAGATATTCAACCCAGAATTCCACAGATATTCCTCAGACAATCAGCACAGAATATGTGACAGAGCACAGATTCCATGTGGGCCTGAACAAAACATAAGAAACTACACAGCTTTAGTGGAAACTCTCACAAGGGGCTACAAACACATCTTTATGTCCCTCACATGTTTTTCCAGGATTTGTCATCAAAAGTCACAAATAGCTTCACCAAAGGGAAAAGTAAAAGTAAATATAGCTGAAAGCAGCGATGACGGGCCCAAGCCTCAGTGCCACGCCAACCTGGCGACTTTTGGAAAACTGTGCACGGCAGGCAATGTGCATTTAAAGTGGGTAAATATAAAATGATTACGTCAAGGTCATTAGATTGCGACATTTACTGCAGAGGCTGGTGCCACTATGACCGCGAACCACAACAGCCACATCCATGAGATCATTTGAATTTAGATGAACTTCATGTCATAGGATATCATAGGTCAATTTCAAATGAGCAGTTCAAAATGTTATAAGTCCAGATGCGTTTATCTTAAGGTCTTTTTATAGTATTATTAACCAAACTATTAAACTAATTATATAAAACTATATAGTCAGTGCACTACAAATGAACCTGTTCTATTACTTTATTTTGTTATTTAAATTGATTGAAAAAGATAAAGCCTAAGAAATTTCTTATACTCTAACGCAGGCAAAAGCACAGCGATGAATGGGTTAAACTCTAAACCATCAAGAGTAAAAAAAAACACTCTCTCACACACACAGAGAGAGAAGCAGAGTGAGATCTAAGGATCAGCTGAAGACTGTTTACCAGTTAGTTGAACCAGAAGATTCAACATTTCAAACAAAAATAAATAAATAAATATATTGTTTTATGTGAATGAGTGGTCAGGATGATTTTTACATTGTTTTGAAGCAAAAACTTTAGGCTACAAGACCCAGTTCTTAAATGTCTTGTGAACAAATATTCAGTATGGGTTTTATGGTCTTATTTCAATGACTTACAATTTTTTTTTCCCCACTTACGACGCATAAACATCATTTTCTCAAAACTACAAACTTTTACATACATGCTGCTCAAATATTATTGTAGCAGAGTTTGTAGTGAATACAGTGTAATCAGACTTTAGCCATGAAAATTATGTTATAAGTAACAGAAATAAGCACAAATGACAGGGCATGTCAAAACATCTCCATGGCCCAGAAAAGACCTCAGACCCTAGAGGGTTAAGTAGGGATGTCCTGAGCCCCTGCCCATGAGAAACTCTGTCCACGGCCTTGTATATATTGGAATGATTTTAATAACTAATGTAGGTAACTTGAAGTGTGCACCAAGTACTAGGAAAATACAAGTATCGGATCACGACTCTGTATTGGCAGATACTCAATATTAAATGACATGACTTATATCGGTTTGGGGGCACATGAATAAAGTAATTGATTACGTATCTTGCATTACTTGTAAGATGTTAACCCCAACACTGCACACAAGTACCATCCCACTTTACTTAACATGCAAATAAACTGTAATAATATCACTAACAAAACTTACACAGTTTATTCCCTACCCCCCTTCATATTAGTTTTTCATAATACAACAAAGTTGGTATATTGGTATGAGCCACCATAGTCATCAAAAATATAGAAAACAGCACAAAGTGAAAATTCAAATCCTTCCCAGCTAACACACAACGTACCAGTTATGCAATTTATTGGTAGTTTTTGCAATTTCATTTGCTCTTTATAATGTGAATTGATATACAGCGTGCACCTCCACATTTGCCTGTGCAATTGAAAAGCACACTATAAAATCTGACAGGACAGGAAAGTTTGTTTTTCTGAGGTGAGAGACTTTTTACTTCATAACAAAAATAATGCTAGAATAATGACACTGACATATAGCTTGACCACATCTCATCTGACAGCAGATACTGAATCAGGACAACACGTTTTTCTCAGACACACTGCCGAAATCCCTGGAAATAAGAGCTAGCCCTTTGCCTCAAACTACATCTGACAGAAGAGTCAATTGAATTCATGTATTCATGCACGTCTTGCATCCGAAAAAACATTTAGAATTAGATTTGTTGTTGTTGTTTCATTGACTACACACTCTGCAACCCACCATCATAGACAATACAATAATACACACCCCTAATCTTACAATACTTCACCTTTTAGGGTAGTGAAGTAATTTTAGATGTTAATGTGCAAATTGTTAGAGAATGACATCTACAAACTCCTTCCATAAACATTACCCGTCAGCATGTAAAAACACGTGAGAGACAGATACACACCCTGGTGGGAGGGGTCTCTCCCATGTGGTGGTCTTTGTGTTATGATCCACATAATAGACTCGTCCATGAGGAAGAATTCGCTGTTCCCAACTGCAAGAGATAAAAATCATTGAGAAAACTGATATGGCATGTGTTCATGTTTAAATTCAACCCCAGCTCTCTGACGTACCCAGCGGGCAATGCATCAGTGGCTTGAGTCTCTGTGGCTACACCGGTCGGGTCAGTGGTGGATGGGGTGTCTGTGGCTGGCGGCAGGGCAGAACTATCCGTCCCAGCAGGAGGGTCTGAACTCAGTGATGGTGAAGACAGATCTGGACGTGACAGATGACCGCCCTCTATCCCATTAGTAGGCGTCTCACCTTTACCTTAGCAAAGACCAACAAAAAAATTTAAATTAACATCTTACCACATCAGACCACTCAAACAGAGTTTTCAAGGGCCTAAGTAGGGTTGGGTGATATTTATCATGGTGACGATGTTAAGTGTCAATTGAAACGTTTTTGCTTTATATTTATTAGGGGTGTGACGAGATCTCATGGCACGCAAGATTAAAATGTGACAAGATTTCTCGTAGAGGTGAAAAGCTATCTCGCGATATCGCCATGAAGAAGTGTGAGGGTGAAATTAGGATAGAATATGCCACCTCTATGTTTACATTATGCCTCCACTGTCGTTTTGTTTTTTATAGAAATAACCATTTAATTCAGTTAGATAACGGTCACTTCAATGCCATCCAGCTCATCCAACACGAACTGTCGTACATAGTGAAGCAGGAATCAGAGTTCACTGATCATGGGACGAGAGTAAGTGACGAGATGACTGACAAGACCATGGCGGAGGATTCATTGCACAACAGAGCCTAAGCATCTGACACATGTCTTATCTTGTAGAATGCGCACTCAGCACCGTCGCTCCGTATTCACATATTTAAATACAACGCATTATGAAAGCGGCTCCCTGATGCATGCAACTACCTCCCAGTATGAAAGCCATCTTAGGTTGGGCTGTGTAGTTGTAACCATCTCTTAGCTCTGTATCATGCTGTGTAAAAATCTTGTCACGTCCTCGTGAGCTAACTGTCTCGTCACAGCCCTATTAGATTGTGATACACATCGTATCAGTGTGTAATGATCATATTTCAAAGCAGCCTGAGTGAATTTATGTGTTGGTAAATTTGTATGTGTGTGTATCTGACCAGCATTGCTCAGGCTGTTGATAGCCGTCTTTGAGTTGCGGCGACATGTGGATTCTGCAGGTTCCCCATTCAGTTCCCCATTAGTGAGAATGGCTCCTCTGATATCAGCTGGAGAATCTCCACAAGAACCCCCAGATGAATGACGTAAACTTCTGAAAATACATAAGAGACTCATATAAGACACACAGTGAAGTGAGTGATTGTATGCATGTATGCTGGTTATGTGTATTTATGCTTCAGTAATCCCACACACAAAGTGAATCATTTTAATTATGGGTGTCCAACCTATTTGTACGTGGGGCAAGTATTTTTAGTAAATCAACTGCATGCCCACAAAAACAACATGAATTTTTTTAGACTGCCCAAGCAAATTCCTTTATTTAGGATCTTAGTAAATCGGGCCTAAAACTGACTAGATAATATTTATCACTAAAATGTCCAAGCAACACATTTGTCATGCTTGTTTGGAACATACTGGTGGAGGGTAAGGCAACTCAGCTCCTGGAAGTACCATTTTTGTAATTTTAGTTATAAAATTAAGCAAATGCAACCAAAATGTTACATTTATTTAAAAACCACACCAAATTTTGTCCTCCAACCCCAAAACATTTTCCCAGTACAATTTAATCGTAAATAATTGTGATCAATGTTTCATTTAGAGTAACTGTATGCAACAAAGACGCCGATATGCACTCCTTTTTTCTTAATTGGTTTATTTATTTTAATTATTAACACTGTTTTACAACAGCTTCAAATGTAGTTCAGAACTTAGGCCGTGTGTCCACCAAAGCATTTTTAGCCAGGTGCTCTGCTGAAAATACCTAGCTGTGGGCGCTTGAGAGCGTTTTTTCAGTAGAGACGCTTTTCTTTGGTATGATACAGAATATCCACGGTGTTAGTTTTTTTTCTGTATTGTTTCTATATAAAAATTGATACAATGTAAAGTATTTGCTCTAGCTCTTGTTTTAAATTACTTTGTTCCGTTGCTATGCTTGTTGTTGTCATCTGTTGACGTTGTACAAGCAGAATGTGGGGGTTGGTCGGTGTTGTATTTGTCCCGCCCCTCCTCCACTGTGATTGGACGGCCGTGTACAAAGTGACAGTGATAAGCTCTGCGTTTTACCCAAAGTTGACCAAACAGACGCTCAGCGCCTCGTTACACTCCTGGCATTTTAAAAATTCGGAGCTCCCATTGAAAACAACTGGAAAAATATGCTATCCTCGGAAAAAATCACTTTGGTGGACACATGGCCTTAGAGTTGGAATGAACTATTTTATAATGCATGTTAAACCATTGAGTATTGTTCATTTGTTATTAATAATCTTATCTTTTGGATGTAATTTGTCAAATTCCAAATAATAGAGAAAATAAACAAGTTCAACTGTTTAATTCACTGGATCACTTAAATATGTACATATAATAATAGTTATTTAATATTTAAACCACAGAAGAATTTCCAGCAAAATTAACTATATTGTTATATACAGGCCACTGCCGTGATTAAAAGTAATATATTTAAAATACACTTATGTTATACTAAATACACTTCATCTTTTAACATATTTACTGACATATTGCTTTAGACTTACTGATATAAAAAATTATAATTAATCTTTATTTGGAGTATTGATGAGGCCTGTATGATATTTGAATAATATCGGTCTTTAAATGCAAGATATTTAAAGTGTACTAAAGTATACTTGCAATAGTTCCACTTTAGCAATCAAATATACTTAAGTATATCTTTAGTTACTACTTCAACACAATTAAAGTGCATTAAGTACAAAATTAGTTGTTCCAATTTAGCAGACTTTAAAGTAAACCAGTTTAGTATACTACAAGTATAATAGCAGTGTATTTTTATTAAGTACATACTATGTAAATGTATTTGTAGTATACTTAGCATAAAATAAATGTATTTCAAATACATTTTAGTATATTTATAATTTACTAGGGTTGCCATGATAAAAATTTTGTCATACCACCAACCCCTAACACTCTTGTAATTCTTCAGCCCATTTAGTATGTTATGAATAAAACCACAAGGATGTTCTGACTAGAACATGAGAAAAAAAAAGCAGAAGACATAAAGCAGAAGTATAAAACACACACAAAAAAAGTCAGACATAAACAATGGGAAAATAAAGATATTTGTGCTGACCGTCCACGGGGGCTGCTGGTACTGGGGCTCTCCTCACTATGAGCTCTGTGCATATTAGACCTGCTCGAGTGAACTACCTCTGCACAGAAAAAAAAACACACAAAATCATCATAAACCAGGACAACTGATTCACATCATGCATAAATGTTTGTCAATCCTACTTAGAGTTTATCTCATTAAAGCAATAATCCATGAGAGGCCATACGTTACAAGGGTAAAAATCACTAGCATTTAAGACAGTTCAGCTTCATGTGTGTAATTTGTTGTTCCAAATGTATAACTTCATTTCTTCCAAAAAAGCCCCCCCAAAACTGACCATAAAAGTAGAATTGAAGCAATCCATATGACTCGTGTGCTATACTGCAAGTCATACAATATGTCTTCAGTCTGTTTCTCAAGTCATTATTCACAGAAAAACTTTTCCTCCTGGGCAGCTCTCAGATGTGTGCAATTTGAATATGGGCACAAGACACAAGAAACAACGACATTATCTTTGTCTAAACTGGCTTGATTTGCCACATTAGCAGATTAACAGAACTGGGAGCTTGTTCTGTTCTTGTGTCGGTAGAAAGACTAGATTTCGTAAATGAGGGACGGGCCACAAATCTGTGAGTGCCGATTGCAAAACTGTGCAAACGGACTGCTAAAACATGTGCACGGATTATGAATTTGTGGGTATGGATTGAAAAAAAAACGAAGGTACGGTTTACAAATCTGAGCGCACAAATTGGAAGTTCGTGGGTATGGTTTATTAATCCATGGGCACTTGTTGTTAAACTGAGAACAATTTAAGAATCTGTGAGTACGGTTTATAAACTGAGGAGACGGATTGCAAAACTGTGGCGACTGATTTGCGGGTCTTGTTTTTTTTCTCCTCGAGGTGACTTTTTTCTCCCTGGGCTCCGTAGAATCCCATAAGGGGAACGATTACATTTTGGGAATACCCATTAATTTAATATTGACATACATCTGAAATAAAAAAATAAATTCTGTATTATGACCCTGCTTGTGTTTCTGCTCTTAATTAAAGGTGTTTGGGTCAATGACGAATAAGGTTTTTAAAAGTGTAAAAAAAAAAAACATAATGGAGATATAATTAATTTTGAAGTTTTATTAAATGTTAACAATGAGATTATGTGGTTTTTATAATCAATTAACACTGCTTTTGTCATTTTTTACAATATGGACAAAATTTGTCACCAAAAAAGTCATTCGGTTTAACCAAAATTTCGTATTTACCGAATGACACTTTTGGTTATACCGAATGACGATATTTTCAAACAATGCTAACAGGCTGACATCTAGCTAGTTAGCTTGTTAGCTAGATAGCAAAAGGACAATCAAACATTTTATATTTAGTACAAGTTTTTAAAATATTACATTTTCCATGTTTTATAGCGGTTGTACCGAATGACCTAATGTTTCTGGACATGCGTATGAGCAAGTAAAAACATGAATTTTTCAAATAGTAAAGAAAGAGTTAGTTACTTTGCTTCATGACCACGTGGCCCTTTGCAGGTGTCTGAATGATGTCACATCCTGTCACATGATGCTGACTGCATGACTTGATCCAAAATGGTCCCTTTATATTGGTTACTCCGAATGACTTAAATGAAATTAATTTTTCCCGGACATTCTTTCTCATTACAAAGCAACGACTTCTACACAATTTTAATACCATTTTGCACTATGTTGATATATGATGTTATAAAATCATGCCTGAATAAAAAATATATACATTTATTACATTAAGATATTTAAATCACAAATGAAATGGCTGTATTGGCCTTTGGACGGTTAAACTAAATGACCTTTTGACAATTCAAAATCTTTAAAATACCTTTTTGTGTAGCAAAATATGATTAAAACCTTTTGGATTCAATAAAAGAGATCTAGTTGTACTGCCTTACATACAAAGATGTCACATCTTTGTTTTTTATTATTATTATTATTAAGGCCTTTGGACAAAAAAATGACCTGTTACGTCATTGACCCGTATGTGTTGTATCCATCTGTTTTTAAGTAGTTTCACATGGAAGTGTCTGTTAATGAAGCCTTGCAGTTGCAAATGTAAAACTCAAATGGAGCGACATTAAAGCTTTTAGTACAAAATCACAAGTTACTGTAAGAATGTTTGAAGCTTAGAAAGTTTGAACACAAGTTTCTGTTTACTGAATGTGTGTGTGTCATTCTGGCTTTGCCCAGGCCTGTACACAAAGACCTGTTTATATAGTACGTGTGTTTCAGAAAAAACTGCCAGGGGAAATGAGGGAAAACATTAAACCAACAAGAGCGACTTCAGAGTGAACAGAGGACCCTAACAGACCCGCACACACTCCAACCTTTATCCACTGCTGAAGGTCAAACACAAACTTGCACACTGAAAGAACACACTCCAGATCTGTATACTGCGAGCCGCTAAAACAAGGATTTGAGATCAGATCACAGAGCCAGTTGTTGTTCTGGTTGTGAAAAGGCTCAAAAAGTACATTTAAGCCAAAGTGTCATTTTATTAAGTGTGTGTGTGTACAGGTTTAGCTATACTTGTGAGAGGCAAATGTTCTTACTTCTATACTGAAATATTATGACAACCGACTAGTAAGGACATTTAACTGGTCCTCACTAGATAAAAAGGCTTATAAATCGGCCAAAACATGTTTTTATTTCAATCTATTTTTTGCAGATGTTTCTGTGATGGGCAGGTTTAGGGGTATGGGTTGGGTTAGGCCATAGAAAACATCATTAACCTGACAGGAACTGGAAAAAATATTTGAATGCTACTGATCCACAATCTGATTTCTGACTTGTGATGCAGCCTGAATCATAATAACACCTTGTTTGGTCGTTAATATTCTTCATCAGTATTATTGATTTGACTGCACTGACACTAATGGATGAGAACTGAACTGAGCTGATGATGACATCACTGTTTTCTCCAGAGCTGCTTTATAGATGAAATGAACTAATTTAATAATTGATGTTCTTTCCAACAGAACTGAATCAACACTGAACTGACTTCAGCTGAACAATGACACTATTTTCTTTTAGAGCTGCTGTACAGCCGAAATTAACTCCGTTTGCATCATTGACATGCTGCGATAGTTGCTGCTATGAGAAACCTTTTATTCCGTCACGAAATTAAACAATTTAAAAGATAATTGCAACTTTTTATATCACAATTCTGACTCTCAGAATTGCAAGAGTTATCATCGGCTCTGCTTGTTTGCGACTCTATGCTCTTGGTAGATTGCGTTGGTCATGATGGAAATAAGCTGGCTGCATCTGTATTCTTTAATCTGCGCATTGTCAATGGATCACCTGCAGAACTTTACACTCCTTTCGGCACTTTTATGGGATTAGTGACGTGTCCTGATTGCAAAAGATCTCTAAACACAAAAATGCTGTTAATTTTCCAGGCTGTATTAGTGAAAAATTATCTTAAAAAGTAATACGCTCTACCTACTCAATAAAATTGTAGCAACAGATTACAAGTAATATTATTAATTAAATTCAACATATAAAAATTGAGTTAGAATTAATCAGATTAATTCCTTAAAAGTCAACCATTTAAAATGTGTAAAATTAGCAAACACCATTACAAAAATCCACAAACTGGCATAAAAAGCAAAGAGTCAAACTGTGCAACTAAATGAAACACTGATCACCATAACAGTGACCAAACATTTTCAATAAAATCAACATCAACATCTAAACCTCTGTTAATTCTTGTGTTTCTCTTTGCTTCAGTGATTCTACTTGTTACCATCAGGTGTCTTCAATGTTGGCAATAAAAAATAAAGACGTCTGTCTGTTATTCAGATATTTTTGTTTAAATTTTACTTAAATTTTACTTGTTTTAAATGGTTGACATCTAAGGAATTCATTTGATTAATTCTAACTCAATTCTATTTGTTGAATTTAATTAATAATATTGCTTGTAATCTGTTGCCAAAATATAGTAGATATAGCGTATTGTTTTTTACAGTGTACAATTACTGGCACTCGAAATTCTTACGAGTACAAAATCTAACTGGTCACGTTGCCGTTCATTTTGTACATTGAGGTTACTTGAGTGATTAGGAATACTTCAGTGGCAAGCCATGACTTCCTGTTTCAATGGGGTATAAATACAAGGTTACATACAGGCCAAATTCCTAAACTCTTCCATCACAATATAAGAGACCAGAGAACACAGTAAGGATGTGCAGAAATGACACAAATCAGCAAATGGCTAGAATAGTGAAATGTTCAAAATGCACATTTCCACTATCAATAATTAAAGGGGTGGTTGATTATGATTTCACTTTTTTAACTTTAGTTAGTGTGTAATGTTGCTGTTTGAGCATAAACAACATCTGCAAAGTTACGACGCTCAAAGTTTAATGCAAAGGGAGATATTTTCTTTGAAAGAATTCTCTGTTTAAGGACTACAACAAATGGCTGGTAGGGACTACAACACGCTTCTTCCTGGGTTAGTGACATCATGAACCCTAAAATTTACATAAACCCCGCCCCCGAGAACACGCAACAAAGTGAGTGAGGTCATGTTGGGCTGCTTTAGAGAAGAGGAAGAGTTGTTGTAGTAGAGTGTTGTTACCATGCCGTCATTTTACGCCGGACTGCTTCACAAACGAGGGTCAATTCAATGCTGGATTTGCACAAAAGATTAACATGACGGCACATGCTAGTCGATGAGTTGAATCAACTCCACAGCAACTACATAAATTTATCCATTAACCATTCAGAAACGTCCAGATGCATTCTAAAAGTTGTAACTTCCTCCTGAGTCTCTCCATCAGTGTCCGACTCCGGTTTGAACAATGTAAGGCTGAACACCGTTACTGACAATCCTCATTTTGGCTGCGTGAGATTCTCCAGCTTTGTTGTTGTTGAGCAACTGAAGCGTGAGCTGTTAAAGCTCCGCCCTCTTCTGGAAAGGGGGCCGGGAGCAGCAGCTCATTTGAATTTAAAGGGACACACACAAAAACGGCGTGTTTATGCTCGCACCCAAATAGAGGCAAATTTGACAAGCTATAATAAATGATCTGTGGGGTATTTTGAGCTGAAACTTCACAGACACATTCTGGGGACACCAGAGACTTATATTACATCTTGTAAAAAGGAGCATAATAGGTCCCCTTTAAGAAGTTAAAATAAATTAGAGATGTTAAGAATCAGCCTGGAAGTGTACAATCTTTATTGGCATCACACAATAAGGAGGATGTCTTGAGATGTGTAACAAGTGCATGGATTATTTGTATTTATGCACAAATGAAACTCAGGTTGTCCAAAGTAAATGCAAGCGTGCCACTATTTATTACTTATGTGAGAAAAATACTTAATACTTAAAAATAAATCTAAAGAACACAAATACTCTTAATAATTAAAGGTTAAATTCTTGTGAATATTCTGAATGAAAAACCAAAAGGACAAACAGCCAAGAACTTTCCATGGCCTGTTTTGCTCATATTTACCAAGGGTACCGATATTAGTGGAGGGCACTGTGTGTTTATGCAAGGACTATAATAAATGGCTATTAAATTACTGAAAAAATAATGCACTACTATGCCTATAATAATGCCTCCTTTAAAAATATCAACACTACCACCTCACTACTGAAAAATGTCTTCTCAGTAGCTGCTTTTCAGTAGCAAAAACATTTTGCTAATGAAGTCATGAGGCAGCGCTGACAAGATGTTTCTGCGCATGTGAATGTCTGTGTGCAAGTGAGCATGTGGGAGAGAGAGCAGGAGAAAGACGACTGCTTTGACAGATAATTATCCTATTGTTTGTAATATTTATTGTGTATGTGACTTTTGGTCGTTTTTCTGTGGTAGTTCTTTAATTGAAATAATTTGGCCAAGTGATATGGAGCTGTAATAGTTGGTTGGAACAACTTGGACAAGCTGTGCAGTCATTGAAAAACTAATCAACACCTCTAAATGTCTGTAAGCCAATCTAAAATGTGGTTTAAGTAAAGGCGAGCATACACTGTGCAAGTTTGGACACTCTGGAGGTCATGAGCCATTGCGCAGGTTACAAATCGCATGAGCTTTTGCGCTAAACATGGAGACTTCATTGAGCTTTCAATGTTGCTGCTATAGCTTCGGATAGAAAAAAAGAAGTGTGCAAATGATTTGGTGGAAAGCAAAGAACAGCACAGCAATTCATTTCAACAAAACAACTAGAGAGTGTATTTTTGTGTGTGTGTGTCGGTGTTTGCACACACTGTATAGTTGCAGCCACTGGGCTATAATAATATTCATAGATCTAGTCGACGTGGTTGTGTATGATTTGGCAATATAAACTGGTCAAAATTGGGCCAACTCACTGAATTTTTTAAACATGTTTAAAAATGATCGGGAGGTGCTTGTACCCTACTCTGCTCTGCTCGGCTCGACTCGGCTGCATCAACGATTTCCACGCGATTTTGAGGGAAAAAAATAAATAATTGCCTGTAAGCTTGTACGACAGCAAAATAAAAAAATAAAAAAATGTTTTGTATTTCATATTTTAGGGATAATCCACAGCTAGCTGTGCATACAACAATTTTAATTGGCAGAGTGCATTAAAAGGGGACCTATAATGCCCCTTTTCACAAGATGTAATATAAGTCTCTGGTGTCCCCAGAATGTGTCTGTGAAGTTTCAGCTCAAAATACCCCACAGATCATTTATTAAATTTGCCCCTATTTGGGTGTGAACAAAAACATGCCGTTTTTGTGTGTGTCCCTTTAAATGCTAATGAGCCCCTTTCCAGAAGAGGGCGGAGCTTTAACAGCTCACACTTCGGTTGCTCAACAACAACAACAAAGCTGGAGAATCTCACGCAGCCAAAATGTTGATTGTCAGTAACGGTGTTCAGCCTTACATTGTTCAAACCGGAGTCGGACACTGATGGAGAGACTCAGGAAGAAGTTACAACTTTTAGAATGCATCTGAACATTTCTGGATAAATGTATGTAGTTGCTGTAGAGTTGATTCAACTCATCGACTAGCATGTGCCGTCATGTTAATCTGTTGTGCAAATCCAGCGTTGAATTGACTCTCGTTTGTGACAGTCATTTACATGCTCGTTAGCCCCGCTTCGCAATGTGACTAACAACAACACTCTTTAGCCGTGACTTATGCTGCCTTCACATGCCCTCAGAATTAACGTAAATACGAGTTTCCTAGGTAAAAATTGCACATGAACACCCTAATCATGTGTACACGACTACACCCGTGTAATCACGACTTCAGAAGTGGGAATTATCAAATTTCCGATAGCACGTGAAGGCAGCATTATTCACCATACAGCACTAGCCTTGAGTAGCTTATTGCTTACATAAAGAGTTAAATATTAAAAAAAAAAAATGAATGGCAGGTTGAGGGTTTAGCAATGGGAATGTTTTGAAGGTGAAATCTTCAACCAACCCCTTCTGGGAAATATAAAACACTTCTGAAAATAAATCTGGTGGTCTTGTTTGAATCTCACAGTTTAAAAGACAATACGCCCCGCTCTGCGTGGGCCTCGAACCTGGGTCTCCGGCATGGGAGTCGGACGCTCTAACAAGGAGGCTAAAGGCTGCAACCTCTAACGTCAGTCACTAGAGCATCTCTTGAGATCAGAGGAGTGAGGTTTTACTCGCACAGCGGGTACTAGCTGGCCTCCGTTACATATACTTATACAAAACATTTAAACATAAGCTTTATGTTAAAATCACAAACATTTTAAATAAAACTTAAAATAGATAAAAACAGGCGACTCTAGTCTTTTCTTTCCTTTTAAATCTTTTTACAAGAAATCCCTCAGGACATAAAGAACTTTGTTTTTCCACCTTCATGAGGAGTCGAGTGCTATCCATTATGTCTCCTGACAGTGGTGCTTCTCCGCTCTCCTCCGCTGGCCTCCCTGCGTTGTCTTTGGTCGATATTAACCAACGTTTCATTTTGACAAAAATAATATCCAAAGCTTAAAGCCTAAAGAATTACCTACGTGCACATGTCTGAATGTTTAACATGGTGCTGTAAATTGACCTGCTGCAAGTGATGCTGTTGCTAATATGACGTTTATTTGTCGTAATCACCTCAGGAGTCACGGTCGAGGGGAAGGAAAATTGAAAGGTTGACGGCTTTTTTTATTTGCATGGTTTTTGTTTTTAATTTAACTAATATTTTTAGTATTTTGTTACAATTATTCATAAAATATGCTATTTCTAATCATCTCGCGACCCCTCCCTCGATGTCTCGCGACCCCCTGGGGGGTCCCAACCCCCACTTTGGGAACCACTGCTCTATATCATGTACACAGAGTAGTTAGAGTATGTCATATGAATCTGTTTACAAGCTAGAGATGGTCACTCAGTAACTAGACTCGCTTTCCTGTAGGTTTGCAGGTTTCCAGGGAAAGCAAGAACTTATCAAATGTAACTGTGTACCTTGAACAGTGTTGCCAAAACCACAGTTTTCCTGTGGAATTGGGCTACCGGTACACTGTTGCCGCGGGTTGTTTTTCATGTCCACTGGTTGAAGCGACCCCAAATATCATGTTATTTAGCCCCTGGAATGCAAATTTTATGCAAATTTTGGGCTAGTTTTGAGTAGCAATTGGGCGGGTTTTGTTGTGAAAACCTGGCAACCCTGACCTTGAATGCAACATAAGTCTCTTTGGATAAAAGGGTCTGGAACGCATAAACGTGAATGTAAACTTAACATATCAATCTTTTTACAGTAAAACAAATCAATTGAATTTAGTACCCGTGCACCGATCTAACTAACACATGAGTACTTTGTGCTTTCCAAAACAACTTACTCCCAGTCAAAAAATGAGTGTGTATGAGTCTGAACAGATTGGGTTTGTGAGTGGTCAATAGACCCACTGACCTCCTGGGCTCTGTTTGTCAGTTGTGAGTACACAGAGGAGAAAAGCTCTCTTGTGAGCATCCACCGGGTCTCCTCTGGTCAAACTCGACTCTTTCCATTCCAGCCCCTCTCACCACAACCTCCTCTATTCCTGCATTTACTTTAGGTGGAGTCACAGCCAAGGCTTTGCAGACTCATGAATGTGCATTTGTTCATGTGTTCTGTGTGTTCTACCAGTGTTTTCTATGAAGTGTGCATGTGTGTCGGTGAACAGGACTTACTGTCTGGGGCAGCGTTGCCATTGGGCAGAGATCCTAGATCAACAACCAGGCCGTCCAGACAGACGTTGAGCTCACCTCCTGCTACAACCGAGCCTTTGTTCTCTGTCTGTAGAACCAGACTGAGCTGAACATTCTCCACTGCCAGTCAAAAAGAGAAAGAGAGTGAGCTCTAGTGCTAGTAGATACATGTGTTTTTTCAATTTTATGAAACCTAAATTTCATTTACATTCATAACATTTTATTTGACCGATTCATTGTTTTGGCAAAACACTCATTGGTTCATATTTTGAGTTTTAAAGCAGCAGGGAAGAAGTGAAACTGGAGTTCTCAGCTGTTCATTGAAATTTCATTCTGTCCCACATTAGACTCACATGTCTTTGAATCATAAATAATTTATTTCTGACTCTGTGATATGCAGAACATGTGTTGACATCACTGCTGTCAGAAACAGAACACTTAAAAACTTTCTCTTTTCAAACAAAATGAAAAATATGTTATCATTTACCCATGTCATCTTAAACTTGTATGAAGTTTTTATGTGCAATAATAAAGGGCATTTTTGAAGAATATCCTGTCTTATTTAAAAAAAAACAAAAAAAAAAAACACGTTTGCATGTTTGACAGGAACTGTGATTTGGATCTACATGTAATCGTTTTTTCACACAAACCCAGCTGTCTTCCGCCAGAAAGACAAAAGTTCAAGAATTCCTCCAAACAATGTGAAGCACACAGCTGACTCAGAACAACTTTACCAACCTGACCAAAAAAAAAACTAGGACTAACATTGTGGAGTGACTCTGCTGAAAGTCAAACCTCAAACGTTCAGGAAAAACACTGAACTGAGCTGAAAGGAATCCATACAGACCTATTCAAAATCTCTTGTAGTCAGTAGGGTCAAAAGACCCAGAAACACAAAAGTATTATTTACAGGGTGTCCGATTTTTTAATCAGAGATATTCCCGCCTTATATTTTAAACTGTTAAAAAAAAAAAAAAAAAAAAAAAGACCCGTTTTGTTTTTCAATTCCTGAAATAGCTATAAACCTTAGTCAGGGTAGCGCCATGTTTTGATTTTAATAGCAATAAAAACGAGTCTGTGAGGGACAGAAGTACACGAAAAATCTTTCCAAAAAAGCTTAGTAGAGAAAAACTCCATAAAACAGTTCTGAAAGTTGTTAGTTTTGAAACTTACATGTGATCTAAGACCTTAATACAATGCATGCCATTGTAAAGACTAAGTCCATCAATCTCAGGCTTGTTTTCATCTGTATTAGATTCAATATGCCATCCACCCTGATTAATGTCAATGCTAATGTCTTTTCCCCACATTCTTTGTCTAGCCTTATGAGCAACTTCACACGGCTCACTAGCTCCACAAAGCGTGAGAGAGGACGGTCTGCATGTACCCAGCTACGCTCACCCCGCATACTCCATAAACAAGGCTTAAACTTTATTTATCATCAAAATAATTGTGCAAAATAAACTTTAAAGTGGAGAAACATGAACTGACAGCTTTCGTTCAAACAGAGAGAGCTGACAGAGCCTTGTCATGTGCAAGTAAATCAGTTGTTCACTTGTCAGAGTAAAAAAGTTGCCTTCCTGGAAAAAATTGGATTTTTTGTTGTGTAAATCTAATTTATTTTGAAGCAAAATTTGACATTTAAATCTGCATTTTTGTGATATTTCCCCTGAGGGCATTTTTTTTTTTACATTTATATATAAATGGCCTTTTTTCTAATCTAATTAAATGTTTGCTTCATCTTTCAATTTAAATTCTTAAATGTGATCAATTATTATTCTAACTGAATTTAGACACTATAGGGCTGTTACCAATCAAATTAAATCATTTACACTAAAAAATTACAACTGCATAAATAATGTTATGAGATTGTACAATGTTAATATTGCTTTGTTTTTGTTTTTTTGTATTGTTTTGTTTACTAGTTTTTATTGTATTATTTTTACATGTTCGAAATAAAGTCTTTCAATCAAAATTCAATCAACCAAATTGTTTTAAATATTTTTTGAATATACAAATATGAAATGTTGGACAGAATTATACTTTCAAACATGAAACTAAACCACTAGTAGTCATTGAGTCATTCACTCAAAAGATTCATTCAAATGGCTGATTTATTCAAAAATGAAGCAGTTTATGAATGAGTCATTGAATATTTGACTCAACCGATTCGTTCAAAACACTGAATCGTTCAGTAATGAAAACATGGTTGAGTGATGATGTGAAACTTGCTGTGATCTTTGTTTGGAACTATTTTCGCTGCTGAAACTGAACAAAAACAGTCAAATAAATGTAAGTGACTTAATTTTAACTACTTGTTTATTGAACTGTCACATTAAATCAGCATCACATTTTCAATCCTGATGGTATTCAGGAAAACAGCACTTTTTGTCCTGTAATGTTGCTTAACTGTATCATGTTATAAATATAGAAACCACATTTTAAATTTTTGAGTTTCTTTGTGTGTGCTGCACTCAATTGTTTCGATTCCTCCACGAGAGGCTGTGCGAGCCTCAACAGCGCAACCTTGTTACTGTCAGTACACTAAATGAAATACAATCAGAATCATTCTCACGTTTTGGTGATTCTCTAGTTATTTTTTTGTTATTAATGTTTTAATCAGGCTACCTAACCGTTCGGGCAAGTAAAATTCTCTTTCACTTGCCCCTTCAAAAAAAATCCACTTGTCCCGGACAAGCGTTAATGTCGAGTCCTGACTTAAATTAAAAGTTTTTTATGTTCTGTAATTGTTAATGAATGATCGTAAAAACAATCTGACAAATTGCAGTTTAGGTTTTCAGTTATACTGTTGAATGGCTATAATTTCTCATTTTATCCCAGAAAAAAAAAAAAAAAAAATCCATTTAATAAAGGCATCAGTATTGTTATCAGTAATACTGTCCTTCATTCATAAATATATAAAAATCTGTTGTTACCACATTAACTTGGCGAATATATTTATCATGATTTTATCATAACTCACTCTTGCCGTCATGTGTTCGTAGAGTGTCCAGTAAGTCAATGGTGGCACTGCCCAAAAGTTCCTTCCTCAAAGTGTGACAACTCCACAACTTCAGATCCAAACGACTCTGAGGAGTCACATTCCTGTGAAAATAAATAAATATATAAATAAAAATGTAAAGTAACCTCCATATGTGGATCAGACTTGTTTAACCTCACATTAGTTCTCAAATGGACATTTGTTAAAGCTAAACACAGTCCGCTAAAACTGGAAGAGTTTTTAAAAAAAGATTTTTGAGATGTAAATAAAAATAAACCAAAAGGCAGAAGACAACATCACAGAAAAACAGATTTATTTACTTCACTGATTACAGAGAGCAATTCAATGGTCTTGGGTAATTATTTGTAATTTTTACAAATTATATAGGCTACTACTTAAAAGTAACCAATATATAAACTCAGTCACGTGATGCCTTACAGGGTGAGGTCTTCATTCCACTGCAGCTCAAGGTGTCCAGTGCGTTTGCCTGTTTTCTTCGTTTCACTGGTCAGGCCGTCGGCGGTCACTTCCACAAATGAACTCAGACGAGACTGACGACTGGGGAGTTTAGGAGACTGAGGCTTAGCAGACAGCACTGTCACAAGAGCAGAAGAGAAAAACACCAAACATCCGTGAAGAGAAGAATAGAAGGTTTGCAATATTTCAATGAGAAATAGGACATTTCAGTTCTAAACTACAGTGAACCAAATCAATACAGAGCCATTCATCTCATATTCACTGTTATTATATTCACAACATACCAGAAATAACAGACCAGGTAATGTATCCAGGGCTGGCCCTAGCATTTGGAGGCCCTAAGCAGATTTTCAAAATGGGTCCCGTGTCTGGTTTCACCACTCCCATGCCCCAATGTACACAACGTACACGTCCTGCACTGACACCTTATTGTAACATGAACTCAGAATATTTATCTTTAAAGAAACTAGAAAAATAATAAACTACTGAGTAATATAACTTTTTATGTAGCGTGAACCACCAATGTCAATACAATAAAACAATAAAAAAAAAAAACAATAATAATAAAAAAAGTATAGATATCTTGGTAACACTTTACAATAAGGATCATTAGTTAACTACATTAGTTAACATGACTTGTCATAACTTGTTTTCATGACAAATTTATCTAAACATATTAAATAATTAAGACATTACTAACAGGTAAATATAATGAATATATAAGGTGATATAGTGCGTACATTTAGCGAAACGCTCCTCTCTAGAGTTCATTTCTCTAGTGAACCAACATGCTGTGGACACTAAATAACTTGCCTAAGGTAAATGTTATGCTATGTGAGATTATTCTCAAGATGTTTTATTGATGTCTTTCCGCGGTTGAAACACTGGTTGAGAGATTACATGTAAACATATCTATGCATAGATCATCTGTTCTTCTTCTTCTGCACTTTTTCCTGTTGTGGCGGTTAGCAAACAGTGTTGCATTACCGCACAGATTGGATAGGAGTGTGGATCGGCTGTGACTGTATGAACCGAACAGTGATGGTTCAGGACGATTACATGTTCCGTTACACCCCTAGTAAAAATGTATGCATGTAAACAAATGTTTTGAAAATTTATATGATGTCTTCAAGTATTTGGTGTTAGCAAATACAAATATCTAAATGGCTATCTGAAAACATTTTACATGCTGCTTGACATCCTTTCTTCTCTCAGATATAGAAAGCTGCACTGCTTTGTGAACAGGGGTCATTGAGTAACCACTGTATTTCTGCTGGTCACTATACACCACCTACTGTCAGAGTGTGAACTTGCATTTTCATTTAAATCAAATCTAAACAATTCAGCTAATAAAGCATCTAGAATTATTCACTGTATTTTTAAGTGGCCACAATAACAATTCTGTGCACATTCATGCACACTGCGCGTGACTCATAAGCTCACGAATGTTTAGTTGCCGAGTGTCTCGATCACACCACTAAACAGCCAGTGAGAAGTGTTCGAGCTCGGCGTAGAGGTCTTAGGTACAAGCTGCAAATCTCTCTGTGATTTAATTCAGTTTAAAGATAGTTGAAACAGCGCTTACTTAACACTAACGTGCACATCAGGAGAAACATTGAGCTGATCCAGTTAGAATACTTTTCAACCAACAATTTACCAACATTTATCATGGATTTACTGTGGTAACACTAACTGTAACCGTGGTATTTTGTCAGAAACATAGGTTAATATCTCCTTTTATTTAATTTTTAATGTAGACATGTATTTAACAAGTAATAAAGGCCAAATTACAGGCTATTTTTTGTCAAACTTTTTTTCATAAACTGCAGTTTTGTGCATTCATATTTATATTAAATGTGATTATAGACTAAATACCATAAAGCCATTCTAGATATAGAAACAATATTTTTACCTTTTACCATGTAGTGAGGTGCCATGTGTGGTTTTACGTGCTGTGATCTACTTTTTAATTTAAATAAGAATAGAGTTCTAACTCAGTAATAAAATTTAAATTTCACCCTTTAAAAACGATGTTAAAAGTTTTACAGATATTGTTTGTGTATTAAATTTACATCTATTCCTATCTCAAGCTACTCTGTCAGCTCAAGCTTTTGTCAAATCTGTCATATTTTTAAGACACAAAACATGTAATATATATATATATATATATAAAAACAAAAGGAAACGGCCCTCAGATGTGTCCACAACATCGAAT
Source organism: Mylopharyngodon piceus (assembly GCA_039654765.1). NCBI lineage: Eukaryota > Metazoa > Chordata > Actinopteri > Cypriniformes > Xenocyprididae > Mylopharyngodon > Mylopharyngodon piceus. The sequence goes on from JBCHWC010000081.1 coordinate 184,491, forward strand.
CTGGCCCCCTTTTAAAAAAAGTTTGGACACCCCTGCGCTAAATGAACTGATAAGATACGATGCAGCAACTACCATTTCAATGAATGTATATCTTGTCAGGAACTATCAGAATTGCTGGACAAAGAAGAGAAGTTAAAGCTAAAGCTGACAGAAATAAGACTAGGAGGTTAAATGTGGAATTTCAAAGAGCAACAAGGAAGGACAAAAAGATATACCGAGGCAGAATTGCATGAAACTAGAAGAGGACTGCCAAGATGGACACACCAGGGATCTCTTTGCACAAGTCAGGAAATTTCAAACTCCATTTAAAGCACGCAAAGGAATGATAAAAGATAAAAATGGAAGAGTTATGACTGACCAGCAAGGCATTAGAGCCAGGTGGCAGAGAGCTTTATGCAAGCACCAGCAATGGAGAACAACCTAACTATGACCCAGTGGAAATAGAACCAGCTATTTTAAATGAAGAAATTGTATGGGCGATGCAGCAATTACCAAACAACAAGGCCCCTGGTTTTGATTGCATCCAAGTGGAATTGCTAAGGCCAATTACACCTATGGCCATCACAGCAATTTGCTAAAAGATCTGGGAAACCAAGAAGTGGCCAAAAGATTGGTATTAGTATAAAAACAGTTTTTTTCCCCCCAAAGAAATACCAAAGTTGCAACTACTCATTCTGCAATGCCTACTCCCAATCATAGAAACAGAACTACCTGACCTGCGGGCTGGGTTTCGCCGAGGTCGTGGCACACGTGACCACATAGCAAATTTGCGGTGGATCATTGAAAAATGTAATGAATATCAGAAAAGCATCTATATGCATTTTATTGACTATAGCAAGGCTTTTGGTTGTGTTGAACATGACAAGCTATGGAAGATATTTCAAGAATTAGGAGTATCAGCTCATCTGGCCCAGTTGATAAGATCGCTTTACACAGACCAAGCAGCAGTTGTTCGAACACAGTATGTAAGACAAGGCTGTCGTTCCCCTATTCTCTTCAATCTTTATGCTAAAATGATGAGCAGGTCTGGAAGAATCGGAAATAGGTGTGAAGATCGGCGGCAAAAAATATCCACAATCTCCGTTATGCTATATTATTAGCAGAAACTGAGGATGGTCTGAAACACCTCATAATAACAATTCAAAAGGAAGGTGGGAACATCAAATGATGTCAACAGCTGGATCCGGAGTAACTAAAGTAACCATCAATGGATAGGAAATTGAATGCGTTAAAGACTTTTGCTTTTTAGGATCTATGATTGACCAAACCCGGCAACTGCACAGAATTTCATTAGGACGAAACGCAATGCTAAGCATGCACCAAATCTGGAGAAGCAAAAACATCAATCTCACAACCAAATGCAGGTTTGTCCAGGCAATTGTATTTCCCATATCAATATATGGATGTGAAAGCTGGACTATGAAAAAAACTGAACATAGAAGGATTGGCGCCTTTGAATTATGGCTCCTAAGGATACCATGGACAGCGAGGGTTTCCAACAGAGAGATCCCAGAGCGCATCAAACCAGAGATGTCACTTGAGGGAAAAATGACCATACTGCGTGGAAAAAGGAAAAGAGGCCGTCAAAAAATGTTTGGCTCGACACCATCGAAAGGGACACTGGCTTAGGCATAGAACAGCTGAAAAAGAAAGCGGAAGACCAAAAAGTATGGCGAAAGCTGGCCCATCGGATCGCCAAGAGTCGGATACGACCTTATCTTGCTCCTTTCTTTCGTCCTTTTCCTCTTTTCTGCACCAGACTGATAATGCTGTCTCTTTATTTTGCAACATGTAAACTTTATCAAAGTTATTATTTCTTTTGTTATATGACTTTTCTCGAGAGCAGAGAATGTTTATGAAAAGTTGCTGCATTCAAGCCTACTTACAGACAGTTAGCGGATAACACATTTATATCAATGATTAATAAGTGGCAATGACTACGATTCCACGGTGGCAAAAACATTTGTGATATTGTTTTTCTGTGAAGAATATTCTGTCAAACAGGAAATGAGAGTAAATGTGTCCTGACATGAACGCACTAGTTGAACTAGTAGCGCTGAGTTATAAAGTTATTATTCAGCACACATCACCCTCTAGAGGACACGCCGAGAAGTGCAAAAACACACGAAGGTCTGATGCTGCAAGTTGATGCGTCATATGAGCAGATAAATCACATCAAAATGATCAGATTCAGATCACTCAATCACAGTGCTGATGTTAGATGGGGCTGCATCCAAAAAAAGGATGGACATCTTACCTTTCAAGGTCAACTGTGACTTTTCTGTGGCTTGAACGTTGGCAAACTGAGACACACTGGCAGCTGCCATCATCACATCACATCACATCACAGCCCTGAAACACACACACACACACACACACACATCACCATCATTCATAAATGATAATCAGAAGATAATAAACCATAGATGTGTGTTTACTGAGAGCTTCATCTAGCATTAAAACTCAGTGATCATCTGAAGCACCTCACATACACACACACACACACACACACTACAGTTTAAAATAGGAAGATTTTACATTAACTGCGAAAGCATCATTAAAAACATATTACGCAGGTCAACACTAAAGCCAGAATATATGATTTATAAAACGGTGTCATGTGAATTTCCGGGTGCGACAGCTTCATAGGTCAGTGAGTGATTTTGATGATCAGACACAAACAAACAGTCATCATATAACTATTAAAAGGTGCGGTATACAGCAAGCTCGGCTGATTATAACCACATTTACTTTCGCCTCCGAAATAGACATCAGAAAGACTCAACCGAAGATCATTTCTGTATCTAATAAAGATTTATGACCTTTTATAATTTTAAGTTTAATGCATGATGTGTAATAGTGACGCTGTTTGACTAGCTGCACATCATTTATGGAGAAAAGACACAATATCTAGAAATCGTCAAGAACCATTATAAAAGCGGGCAAGTTTGTGTGTAATTTAAACGTTTTCTGTTAATAATAACACACAGAAAATGTTTTGATCCCTACCTTTTATCTGCCGTGATACTGTGAAGAGCTAACTGTCATTTCCGCTTTAATGTCATGGTCATGTGACTCACAGACAAGCGCCGCGGTGTATCATGGGTCCGGATACTCCATACTATCAAATGTGAAAGGGGTGCATTTTCTGTTGTGAAAAACGTAGTACATTTCTGTAAAATGTTAAAGATTTTACCAAATCAGGTTAAAAAAAAACAAAACATAAACGTTCATAAGTTTTTATAACATGCTCTCAAATTAAAAGACATAACAAATTAAACACAATTAAAAGACATATCAGACAAACACACTCATAGCATTCTTTCTAGGAGGTATTTGTTGGATCATTTGGTAGATTGGTCTAATTTGAATCCAAAAAATAAGACTGATTAACTTTTTCTAACCAGTTGCAAGTTGGTCATAATGACTGTGCAGAGATGGGCAAATGTATTTTAATAAAATACAAAATACTGCTGTGAAAAAATGTATTTAATTAAAGTACAAGTAATTTGTAATTTGAAAATACAAAGAAAATTTACACACAATCATTTGAAGTGTGAGAGTAACAGTGGAGTTAGATACACGTAAGTTGCTAATAGCCAAAGCATTCAAAAAGCACTAACAGCTATTTAACAGTAGCATTCAAGTAGGAAGTAATACAGAAAATTAATAATCAAATGTAAAAACACTGCACAGTCCTCACTGTATGAATTAAATATAGATTGATGATCCTTATAAACAGGGGTTAAATTGGGATTTGTTATGTGGGGGGGCTCTGTGGTTTCAGGCTTTCGAGGAGTGCACATGTGTGTGCAAAGCCTACAAAATCTTATCAATTGACAAACTGTAAAATATAAGTCGACAGAGCCCTCTGCTATGAACACTAGAATGCAGATCAAAATCATTCTAGATGCTGGCGGTGTGCAAAGCTACATCTGATGACAATAAAATATTTCTGTAGGCCTAAAGGAGAGCATATAAATACAAAATACAGGGTTCGACATTAAGCTTTGTCATGTGCTTGTCCTTTGGATAGGTAAATTGGTCACTTGTCCGAGCAAAAAAGTTGCTTGTCTGGAAAAAATAGGATTTTTTGTGGTGTAAATATAATTTATTCTGAAGCTATATTCTCAACAGTGTTCCATCAGCTTTTACATATTTATATCTGCATATCTGTGCATATTATATCTGCATATTTTTAAATATTTTTGAATATACAATAAGAAATGTTGGGAAAATTATACTTTCAAATATGAAACTGAACCGCCAGTAGGTGGCGGCAAGTGACTGTCCTAGTCATTCATTCAAACGATTCGTTCAAACGGCTGATTCATTCAAGAATGAGGCAGGTGTTTTGGAAAGGGCCATTGAATCTTTGACTCAACCAATTTGTTCAAAACGCTGAATCATTCACTAAAAAAAACGCTGTGGAAGATGCGCTATGGTTCTGCTGTGATCTTTGTTTGGAACTATTTTCGCTGCTGAAATAGAACAAAAACAGTCAGTACTGCGTCTAAAATGTAAGTGACTTTATTAACTTGTTTTGAATTTACTTACAATTATTAACTTATTATTGAATGTAGGCTATAAAAGTAGAGTCACATTTTCAATCGTGATTCCAATAACGTGGAAAACAGCCATTTTGGTCGTGTGATGTTACGTAACTGTATAATATGTTATAAATATAAAAAACTTCCACATTTTGAATTTTTACAGCAGCATGTTTTCTTTGTGTGTGCTGCACTCATTTGTTTCGATTTCTCCTCGAGAGGCTGCGCAAGCCTCAACAGCGCAACCTTGTTACTGTCAGCACATTATACATTATATATTATTATCTTACACTAAATGTAATAAAATCATGCTTGCTTTTGGTGATTCCCTAGCTATTTTTGTTATTGACGTTTTAATCAGGACAAGTAAAACTCTCTTTCTCTTGCCCCTTCAAAAAATTAAGCGTTAATGTCGAGCCCTGGTAAGCCTATGTGCCGGGGCTCAGCCCCGGACGGCCCCGGCCCAATTTAACCCCTGCTTATAAAGATACTAAAGATATTCAGTCAGGAGCAGTGAGTGATGTTGTCTTTTTCTTTTTTTGCTTGATTAACATTAATGACAGCAGTTCTCTAAATTAACTTTTTTACTTGGTAGCACTGGTGATCCCAACTTCAAAAAGTTAAGAGCACCAGCAAAAATTTAGGAGCACCACAACTAAAAAAGCCTTGTCATTCACTTGTCCAAATAAAAAAGCTGCTTGTCTGGAAAAATTAGGATTTTTGTGTTGTAAATATAATTTATTCTGAAGCAATAATCTCATTTATCAATATGTATTTAAATCTACATATTTGTGGTATTTACCCCGAGGGCATTTTTTTTTACCTTTATAAAGGGCTTTTTCCTCTAATCTTATTAAATGCTACATCTTTCATTTTAAATTCTTAAATTTGATCAATAAATTCATTTAGAATCATAAGACACTATAGGGCTGTTACCAGTCAAATTAAATAATTTACACTGAAAAATTACAACTGCTTTAAATAATGTTACGAGATTGTTTTAATTTTTTTGAATATACAAATAAGAAATGTTGGAAAGAATGATACTTTTAAACATGAAACTAAACCGCCAGTAGGTGGCGGCAAGTGCCGTCTTAATGAGTGAGTCAGTGAGTCATTCATTCAAACGATTCGTTCAAATGGATGATTCGTTCAATAATGACGCAGTTGATTCTTTGACTCAACCGATTCGTTCAAAATGCTGAATCATTCAGTAATGAAAACATGATTGTGTTGTTATGAAATGTACGATGGTTCTGCTGTGATCTTTGTTTGGAACTATTTTCGCTGCTGAAACAGAACAAAAACAGCCACTATTGCGTCTAAAATGTAAGTGATTTAATTTTAACTACTTTTTACAATTCATTGAACTGTTGTATGAAATCAGTGTTACATTTTCAATCGTGATGGTTTTATTCAGGATATTCAGGAAAACTCTTGGTCGTGTAATGTTGCTTAACTGTATTATATGTTTTAAATATAAAAACTAAAGTATTAATGTCGAGCCCTGTGTAACAGTGTTCTTTTCATCTTCTCTCTTCAGCTCTTTATATTTTGCGCGCTAGCTCCCTGTCACGTGACAACGAAGCGCAGTGAACGGGAGTGATTGACGGCTTATATTATCAATCTAAAATCTGCTTTAAACATAAGAACATAAAAATGAAGTTTAATTGGTTGTATGATAGAACGGTTTACAGGTCACTGTATCAGCTCACAGCAGGCACATACTGTGCAGTAATTAGCGAACGTTTTGTAGAGAAATGAAAACAGGTCGCACCTCAAAAATTATTTGCACTCGCACAAATGCTCCCAAATAAATTTTGAGGTCGCACACCTTAAATTTAGGGAGCATATGCGACTAAAATGGTCGCAATTTCGAGGTTTATTAGGCTGCTGTCACTTTAAGAACGAACGCATGGTCCGAATATACTGACACACATCCAGTTTTCACCCAGATGGTTACATTAATTTAAGACACGACCGACTGTGTTTTCTCTTGCAATTAATCAGAATGATATTGTTTATTACTTGACCCACCCATCCGCAGATTATCCGCAGTGTCCGCGGATAAAACGGTGATTCGCGCAACACTAGACAGCGCACGTCGTGCTTGCAGCCACCTTTAAGGTGCATTCACACAGGGCGTCGACGTTAACATTTCTGTTGCGTCACTTCACTCGCGTTGCTCATGGCAGAAGCTGAAAATTTCTCAACTTTTCAAGCACCAACGCAAGCATCAGCCAATCAGTTTGCTATCAACACTTTTAATGCCGAAATGAATCTGCAGCAGTCAGGTGGTACATATCAGTGATCTTTAAGTTGTTTATGATGTTCATTATTATTGTAATGTTATGTGCTTTGAGCCATGAGGTAGTTCTCTCGCAGTCTCTCGTGACGCTTTTTCTCCCTGCTGTTTGCATTCAAGTGTTTTGGAGGAGGCGTGGTTTTGGAGACGCTCTGAATGGAGGGTGGGATCTTATGCTTTCAAAGCTAGCTCACTATTGCTAGCCTCTCTGAAAATGACCTACCCTACCTTTAAGCTTGGTGATGAAAGTTATTGTATGTGAGAATAAAATAACATATTTGCATGTATTTTAAGTATTTTAAATACAAAATACTGTCTCTCAAAGTATTTAATTACAAATTACATTTGATTTTTTCTTTGTTACGGATAATACAAATGAAAAAAAAACTTAAAAATAAATAAATACGTATTTTAAATACATTTAATTAAAATACTGCCCATTTCTGTGACTGTGCTTATGCAACTGGTCCCAGATTCCCCAAGACCCAGACTAATACCAGACCCTCTGAAATGTAGACCGAGACCAACTGTATGTTGAGCCAATAACCAAGCAGTAAAATTTTAATTAATTAAAATACAGAAATGATTGCAGCATTCATTTAAATTATTAGACAGTTAAGTTTTTATTGTTTCCACCTTTTCATATCTTTTCATTGTTTCCAGCAAAAAAGGTGTTGAATACAATCATGTAAAAGGCGCAATGATATTACGCAGCGCCTGTGACCCCCTGTTTACACAGGGAGCGTGCCTTGCAACCATGGAGACATTTGTGAGAGGCGCTGCGTAATATCATTGCGCCTGCTGCACCCATGGTACGGCAGCAAAGTTCCTTGATTATTACGCCAGATTGAGAGTATAGTTCCTAGCCATATCGGCCTAGAAAATCGCAACTTTTCATTTTGCGTCGGTCTTAGTACACGATGTAACTACAGAAGAGTCAAGTTTTAAAAAGGAAAAATACTGAAACTCTTTGGTCAGTTTTAAGCGAGATGCTAACCGTCTAATCGGATTCAATGAACTATGCTAAGCTATGCTAAAAGTGGTACCGCCAGACCCGGAGATCGGCTGAATGGATTCGAAAACGGTAAAACTCAACTGTTTAACTTTAGGGGAGTTGGAAAATGAGCCTATTTTCAAAAAAAGTGGAGTGTTCCTTTAAAGCATCAAGTTACTTCCAAAAGTATTTGTTTTGGAAGCTGAGTCTCAAGAGGAGGAGGCTGCAGGCTGTGGGTGTTATCCACAGTGTAGGGGGTAACGCATTAAAAGTAACTTGAGTTACGTAATCAGATTACTTTTTCAAGTAACTAGTAAAGTAACACATTACTTTTTCAATTTACAACAAATTATCTTAGTTACTTTTTCACATTTATTGACTGACAGCTCTCCTGTCCTCATGTTGAGAGAAATAAAGTGCAGAAGTGTTGTGTGCGCTGTGTGAACATGATGGTTATTGTAGTTCTAGACTAAATGTGAACATACATTTACTCATCTCACTTGCACGAAAACAATCAGTATTCCTCAAAATGAATAAAAACAGTGAAATGCAATCTCAGAATTTTACGCAAACCTGTAATAATTAACTATATTAAATTACACAAATATATTTTATGTATTTAATCTCACTTCATTAACCAATGTCTTTGCTGCTGACCTAATTCAACTGTACCAATAAGCAAAACTTACTTTAGATTCGATTTAGAAATAAGAGTGTTGAACCTCCTTCTCCTGTATCCTATTCTTCTTTACTCCAGAATGGCAGCACAGCTGAAAGGTTTGTTTGAACTGCGCCCTCTACTGTACAGGTGTAAATATGCATATGTCAAAAATATATATATATATTTTTTTTTTTAAACAAACAAGCAAGCCCAACCCAGGTGAGAAAAAGTAACGCAAAAGTAATGTAACACATTACTTTTCATAAAAAGTAACTCACACAATTAGTTACTTTTTTAGGGAGTAACGCAGTATTGTAATGCATTACTTTTAAAAGTAACTTTCCCCAACACCGGTTATCCACCTTATTTTTCAACACGGAAGTAAGGTGTTTTCCTTGAATGTGTGAACCTCCGATTTATTAGCCGCTATATTGCCTTGTCCCAAATGGCACCCTAACCCTCATGGTCTGCACTTTCATGACGTAATGCCACTTTAATTGACAGGTTGAAGACCTCTACCTGGCTCGCAGTCTTGTGGGCTCAGCAGAAATGTGCGCATCGATGGTGCATAGCAGCCGCAAAGCACCCTTCTTTAAGATAAAATGACAAATACGACACCCTGTGGTCTCGTGGACTTAACGGACACATGCACGCAGCGGCCATTGTAAGTCCACAAGAACGAAAGTGCACATGAAGTGTGCCATTTGGGACAGGGCCATAAAGACAGAGCGCATTTAGGCCACGCCTCAGTATGCCGACGTGTGCAGTAAACATTTTGTCACTGGTAAGTCAAATATCCAAATGTCAGTTTTATCATATTTCCTGTCGCCGATTATGTTCCCCTCCAGTGGGCGTAGGTCTCAGAGTATGACACATTGCACTCTGTCTCAATGGGCTATATGCACGGAGCGTTCTTTAGAACTTCCGCAATAATATAAGCCAGCTCGAAAACTTCCGGTGAGATGTCATTTGCTGGTCTGTTGAGCATCAGTAGTGTAATACTTAGTTTATAATCAGAATATAGTCACTTAAATAGTCAGGCATAGCATTAATTCAGTTATTCAAACGTAAGACAGCATAAAAAATAAATAAATAAAGACGAACCTCAGTGTTCCTCCTCGGCTAAATTCAATTCGACCATCAGTTTTCACACTTTTATGTGGAAAAAAAAGCTTCAAAAATTAAATATTTATTAGTTAGATTAAATATTTATTAGTTAGATTAATTGAATAAAATGTGTGTTTTTACAAGTGTGCTGAAATCATTGATCTTGCCCAGCAAGCAATAGCCGTCATTTCACCGTCTCGGTTAACTATAGACCCGATATAGTCCGGCTCTGAGTAACCCACTTTAAGCCAAAATAATCTTTAATTTGGTTACATGTCGTTTTTGCCAAAATAACTCGCGATATGTATGATATTCCATCATGTAAGCAAAGTCAACAGTGATTACAAGGTGTTTGGTTTCATATCTTTGACATGTTCTATGCGTAGGCTGTGCGTAGCCACGATTTAGCTCGTAGTCAGACCGGCTAGTTTTTGGACAGGAACAGGGCGTTTCCTCCGAGGAGGCAAGGGCCTCCTCAAAAAAAAAACTGTATGAGAAAATAATCGATATTATAAAAATAAAACAACGCACATGTTACAAAATTTGATATTAAAAAGTGTAAAAGTCACTCGTTTTTCTAAAGAAACACTGTCAAACAGCGACACCCGCAGGTGAAGTTACAGCGGGGAGTCCGCGTCTCTGTGCTTCCTTTCAGCTCAGAGAAATAAAGCAGAGCCTCTACTGTGCGGTGGGTTTAGTGGGGGGTAATTGAGAATGAATGGGGGAAAGTCACGTGAGAGGAGGCAATGCCTCAATTGCGCTATGATTGGATATGATCGGTTATGATTGGACATGATTGGTTCGTGCGATAAATCCCGCCTCTTGTTTTCGTGCGCGTTCTCGTCGAATCAGCCTGAATGAAGACAGTGATGGCGTTAATGGAAGACTAATTAAAAAGTAAGTAAACAACTGTCACTTACATATCACCGCTTTGTGTCATGTCAAAATCAAACTCGTAATGGCCTGAAAACATGATGACTGCGGGGTTTTTAGTGAGCAATCAGCGTGGTGAAATTAAAGGTACATCTTCGTGTCTGTGACCACTGACCAGTGTGTATGTACAAGCTTGATGACTGCTGAAAATAAATTAACTATTAAAAAGAAAAGCTGAATATTATTTAATAATAATATAAATAATATATATTGTTTAAATTGTTACTGCCTTTAGTTATTATTTTGGAATAAATGTAAAAATGAGTAGGCTAAAAAACACTAACTTGATAAATTTATACTTGGTTTTAATAAATAGAACATTACATAGTGTAAAAATAACAAAATAAAATTGTGTAACAGGGACAACAGGACTTTGCCTCCTCATTTTAAAACACCACCGCACACCACTGGACAGGAAGTGCGTGAGATGGTTGATATCCCATCATGTTCGCAATGTCAATGACATCTACAAGATGTAATAGTGTCATTTCATGACATGGTCTATCTGTAGTCACGATTTAGTTCTGAATTGGATAGGCTATATGCAGTCTGCTTTTAGTCCACCCGGCGAAATCGAGGCAATCTATAGTCTAATTTTTACAGCTTGGCTATAGCCCTGATTCAGACCAGCAATGAGTGTAGCCAAAATAGTGTTAAAATTGTTTACAAGTAATTTTCGCCCACAAAGCTTGTGGGTTGAATGATATATAATCAAATGCAAGTAAACATTTGAAACAGCATATTTTTGCTGTCACACAATCATACACATTCTACGATATTATATATATATATATATATATATATATATTTATACTATATATATATACATATACACCACACACATATATGACTGTCTTTAATTTTAAGTTAAATAAAAATGCAATTACAATTCTCAACCGCTAGATGGCAACTGTGGCCCAACTCAGACATGACTACTGGCAACGCGAGACTTGAAAGTTAGTTGAGGTCACTGTTGCTAGATCTCGCGATAAACAACTGTCGGAGAGCAAGCAACAGCAAACGTTAAAGCAAATTCTTTCCTGCTTTTGGTCGTGTAAGTATCTGTGTTTTTCGTTTTGACATATGTTCATTATTTATGTACATTATTTTTTATCGTGTAGGAACCGTGACATTTTAGCGGGTAACAGTGCAGACTCAGGGTAAGCCATGTTGTGGTTAGATTAAAATGCTACATGCACGTGTACTGTAGTGTTTCCTTGTGCCCTTAAACTCTCTAATTATCTAAATTCAAGGGGGTAAACATGAAACCTGTGCAACTTATTATTATATGTTATGAAAACCACATATATCTTTTAATCTTTAGATCATTATGATATGAAAATATGAGTTTTTGATATGGCAAGGCAAGTTTATTTTCTATTGCACATTTCAACAACAAGGCAATTCAAAGTGCTTTACATAAAACATAACAGCAACATAGGTCAATATAAAAAGACAATATAAAACGACATTTGAAAACACTTTAAAAGAGCTAAATAGAAAATAAAAACAAGATAAAACAGGAGAGTAAAAGTTACAGTGCAGTGTAATAAATTAATCATTATTCCAATTAATAAAAGGCAGTGGCAAACAGTAAAGTCTTTAGCCTTGATTTAAAATATTAACAGTTGCAACAGGCCTGCAGTTTTCTGGGAGTTTGTTCCAGATATATGGTACATAAAGACTGAATGCTGCTTGTTAAATGTTCCATTTTTTTTTTTTTTTTTTTTTTTTTTTTAATTTTTATATTTAATTGTATTGCATTTGTAAAATGTAATTTTCATTTTTTTTTTTTTTTTTTATCATTTTGTATTATCTTAAGTTATTTTTCTAAATAAAACCTTTTATATGTAATTTGTTTGGTTGGAGTGCCATTTATGAGAACCTGTTATATTTAAGTGAAAAGAATCCTTTAGCCATTATTTTGTTGTCTATTACATGTATAGATGTAGTCATTCATTAGCTGTATATTTGATGACAAGTCTATTCTTGGGCTGTGGTTAGACGTCTATTAAATTTTCACTGACAGCCCAAATTCAGCCTTGTTTTAGCCTAGACCCATATTCACTGTCTATTAGACATAAATATGTAGTCGTTCAATGGCGGTCTAATTGATGACTAGTCTACTCTTGGGTTATGGTTAGACGTCTATTAGATTTTTACTGACAGCCCAAATTTTGCCTCGTTTTAGCCTAGACGACAGGGCTGTGTTTTGACGGCTATTAGACATCTTTTAGACATAAAATTGCTTGCTGGGCCTCCTCGTGGTGCAATTAGAGAATTGAGATGTCCTTCAAGATGGCTGAGTTTGATCGGGTTCTGGGTCATAGGATGGAGGACGGAGGAGCGAGGAAACGAAGAGGGATATTGAGAAACACCCCTGGTCAGTGGAGAGGGTTGGATTGTGCATAATTTTTCAGATTATGACGCGTGTCACTCTGTCTCTATAGGGAATATCAAAGTGCAGTAAACTGTAAAACTGTTTGCGCTTCAAACCACCATGTGTATAATTAAGACAATACATTAAAATAGCCTATGGTAAGAAATACCAGTTTGCCATATCACGCAGCAAAACGAGCTGTTTTGTACAGCTAAAAATAACTGGAAGCGAATGACATCGGAAGCCAGACACATTAAATTTACAAATGGCCGCACCCGCTCTTACTTGAAAAATAAGGTGGATAAAGACCAATCATGAATGTATTTTCTTCATCACGAGACGAGTACTGGCGATCAGCCTCTTTCCAGCAGGTGGCGTTGATTAGCGTTTTTAGAACATAGCTCCGCATGGAGAGGGTGAAAACCTAACAGACTTTGCTTCCTTCACATACTGAGCCAAGTAGGCTAAGTGGATTTATGCAATTTAGCTTATGTTAATTGTTTGATTAAAAGAATGTATCCATTTATGCACGAACATCCTGAATTTATATGCTTGGCATGTTGATATTTGTTTAAAAAACACTTTACATAGTAGTGATTTTGATTGTTTGTATATTTACATGTGAATGCTAATTGTTTATGGAAGTGTTCATGCTATATTCACCATGTGTATTCATTTATTTTATTTAATACTGTGTTTACTCTAATTCTGTGTTATAGCTATTCTAGTTAATTATTTATTTCTGTTATATGCTTTGTTTCAGACCACACACAAATACAATGTACTCATTTGCACTCATGTGCTCAAGTTTTATTGAAACTGTGGAATTAAGGTGGTGAAAAAACAAAGTACTTCCAAGCTGCTTGTCTCCTCCCAGGTATCTGTGGTGAACTAGTTCCCAACTGGCATCACTAAATTGGTTGAAGTTTTAACCAGTTCTCTTTAGTGGTTGTTCCAGAGGATTGCCCCAGGGACCTATTTGTGCCAGTCAGTTTTAATAAAAACTAAAAAAAAAAAAAAAAAAAAAAAAAACCAAAAGAAAAATAAGGAGAAATGAATAACCTAGGACAGAGTCACCAAATGATCAGGATCAGGGGTGACTCTATTTCAGTATTAGAAGGGCTCAGCCCCCAGTGAAGGTAATATATTGTTTGTATACTAGGATAGGCATGAACAACACAGAAGGTTCTACAATACCTGTTAAGTTAATCCCTGAATATTGAATTAATTTCTAATAATTTTAAGTAACCAGCTAATATTCATTAATGTTCATTAAGAATATAGACTAACATTATATTACTGTAATTGTCTTGATTGGTGTCAGGTGTGGACGTTGCCAGGATGTTCGTTAGCAGTATGTCACTGCAAATATATTTCCAACTTATTTTTACTTTTAAGCAAAGAACGAAAAAAAAAAAAAAACTTCACCGTGAGTATAACAGGTCCTTGAATCACGTTCAGTCTCTTGTACGTTATGAGGGGGAGGGGGAGGGGTATAATGCTATTTCTTGTATTCTGACTTATTTACACTGTTAAAGAGTTGGATTCTCATGCTAAACATGGCCAAAGTTTCAAAACATGAGTTGGACGTATGACGGAGTATTTCTGTTCCAAAAATTCTCTTCCAAATCCTCACAGGATTCTGACTTTTTTTTTCGAGTATCGGCCTGAGTGATGTCAACAAGGTCGGAATTCCTTGTACGGGCACTTCTCCCGGAAGGGCGCGCGCGCACACGTGGACCTGAGCGAGAGCGCAAGAGCACGCCCATCAACGCGCGTTCGGGTTTACAGAAGTCGTCGGCAGCGCTGCACAGGTCACAGGACTGCACAGGAAATCAACAATGTCACCAAAGAAGTGTGTTTTTGGTTGTGAGGGAAAGATAACCTTGCTTCCCAAAGAACCCAGCCTTAAGTGGAGCTGAGAGATTTGTTCTCACGCATTACATTGATGCGCTCTCGATATTTGTTATTAAAATAACCATAGAAACTGATAGTTTCAATCACTTTTTATTGGTTAAAATGAATGGAGAATATCTTGTGTTTTTCCCTGGCTGCTCGAGCCCTCAGGATCTGTGCTTATGGTTTTATAAACAAGGCCCAGTTCTGCGCTGGATTTACAGATCGTTTGAAACTGAAAGATGGAGCGGTCACAGCGATAATGATCCCGGTCATGAGTCGGAACTGCAGGTGGTGAGTAAAACTGCTTCAAATGTCTGTTTTGTTGGCAATAGGCGCCTAAGTGCATATAATGTAAACAACACCAAAGCAGTGAATTCATAAATTCATTATTCATCATTCATACGCTATATTCATTATAGTGATTTAAAAGTTATCCATGGATAATGCGATGGTGTATTGTGTGTTTAAATACAGTTGTTTAGCTGACCATTGATAGCTTGTAGACGATCGCTACACAAAAGCTGCGTGTACTAGTGACTCTAACTCCGCTCACACGGCACGCCTCCAGGCACTCGGCTGTTTTCGGAAATACTCGGTACAGCACATGTATCTTTTATAAATAGGATTAAACTAAAGACTTTTTGGAGATATGAAGGATGCACTACTACTCTATAGGTACTCAAGATTAACATGAGATTGGCAGAAACTGTGTGTGATACCCCCCCTTTAATGTAGAATTGATGAGCTGGAAATGACATCACAATTGTAGAATGACCCAATTAAATGGCATCAGAAAATTCTCTTCAAAATATCACATGGATCATCGAGAACAAAATTATACAACAATGTTCATTGATGCCTGGTCAAACTGCCTTTAATGGAAAATAAAAAGCTACCAACAGCACTTACCGTGACTCTCGAGATCAAGAGCTCAGATTTGCTCCTTCTGCTTGAAACCCTTCATATTTCAGCAAGAAAATACACTAGCCAGCCTTTACCCCAGCAACCCCGGGAAAAAATAACTCAAACACAGGCACAGAGCTCTGAATTCATTTATTTAACATGACAGTATGTCAACTTCAAACTCACACCCACTCACGCTGCATCTATGCTGTATTATCTATATAAATCATGCAGAAAAAACACATCAAATTTTAACCATGTATGGGATGGGAATGTTTTTCCATATGTTTAGGATTCAGGCACTGTCACTGCACTCTTCCTCATTTATGCTCAATTTATATTTAAAATGATTACAAATTGAACCACTTCTGTAGATTATTTGTACATTGACCATGTCTTACTGACGTTATAATTTCAGCTTGATAATAATGAATGAGAGATTTGCTGATTAGCTAAATAACTTTAGCTAATCAGCAAACTTTAGCTAAGCTAAATCTTGTCCATTTCTTGGTTTTAAAAAGAATTCTATCTTTGACTGCATGGCTAATGAATTGTTTACAAGTAACAGATATTGTGCGTTTAATCGCAGGTGTGACGACTCTTATTTGTCAAAGTGGTGACAGTTGCCAGTGTTGCTTAGTTAGGACCAGTTTACTTGCTCATTACGCACCTCAAAGTGTTAGAGCTTGTGTTACTTATTATTAGGGCACAAGCCCTGTACGGGCGAAAGGGGTGGGGGGGGTACACCCTTTTATATGGTTGTATTTGAGAGGCTCTGTAGCGCACCCCTTTTCACCTACAGTAACCAAACTTCATACAGTTTTAGATTTCATCAGGCCAAACTACTTTTGCACTCTAAGTCATATGCCAGCCCAACAGGAAGTCAGCTATTTAGGGTTGTTTGAAAAACGTATGCTCTGGAATTTGATCTGCTTCTCCTAAAGGAATCATCAGATCACCATGGAACTCGGTCAGCATGAAGACAATACATCTAGGATGATAAATTGCGATGAAATTTTTGATATCTTGAACGGTTTGGCCGTGGCGTTGAAACAAATTTATGGCGTGAAAAGGGAAACAGGAAGTGTGTTATAACTTCTGCATAAATTTACTGATTTTGATGAAACTTCAGCTGTGTGCTCGTTGTTGGAGGTTGATCACAAGGATGTGACTATTGTGAGTCAAAGTCATAGCGCCACCAACTGGCAGCAGGAAGTGTGTCACTTTCAAAATGCTTTGAAATCGCCCTCTTATTTGTACCAATTGTTTGAATGTGGATTTTTTGAACCAAGCTCTCAATTTTTAACTACTGCTCCAAAGGCTGTCATATAATTCACACCAAACTTTTTCAACATGAAGACAAGACATTAAGGATGCTAAATTGCGGACGGATATTAGATATCTCAAACGGTTTGGGCGTGACGAGTCAATGTATTTATGGTGAAAAAAGGGAAACAGGAAGTGTGTTATAATTTCTGCAAACATTGGCTGATTTTGATGAAACTTTGAAATGTCGTTGTAGGAGGCCGATCACATGGATATGACTATTGTGAGTCAAAGTCATCGCACCACCAACTGGCAACAGGAAGTGTGTCACTTTCAAAATGCTTAGAAATTGCCCTCTTATTTTTCAAACTTCTCCAGAATAATGTCAAGAAATGGCACATGTAGACATGTGAAAGGATTGTTGATATCTTAAATACTGTTGCCATGGCAACATGTCAAACAACATGTCAAATGATCTATTCACATATGGTCCCAAGAATATGTTTTTTGTTGTTGTTGTTGTTTTGTTTTCTAGAAAGACTTCAGATAATAGGTGGATTAATGTATAGTAGGATGAATGTGGTGTTGATGGGCAAGCCATAATGCCAGAATAAAGGCTATAATGGCTGAATACAAACAAAAGAATAACTATAAAAGAATAATAAAGATTACGTCTCATTCACGACAGATGTGTAAAGGGTTCATTGAGTGAAAACAATAGAGCATGAATTGAGCAGTTCTCCTCGCCAGACATCAGTTAGAAGACTGCAAGTAGGTGTTTATAGGGCAATAACATAATGATTAGCATCTTATCAGCCTTCACTAAAAACTCATCTTACATGCTCTTACAAAATGCTTCTTAGAATGCATAATTCGGGCTTGGGCCCGTCATCGCTGCTTGCAGCTATATTTTTTCTTTGGCACAGCACTGGTAGGACAGCATGAATTTAGATCATAAGTTTAGATTGGATAATAAAAGTCCCCGAATCATATTAACACTGATATTGTTTACCTTTGTTAATTAAGAATTCACTGTTTTAATATTGCCTGCATCAATATTGTTTGCATGAGCAGTGTTTTAAAAAGAAATAAACTTATTTTGTAGATTGTTTGTTTTAGAAATGAAGTTTGCCTTAATAGACCATTTATTTGTGTTATGCCAAATTTACTATATTCTATTGTTGTATTTTTCAATTTATTCCTTTTTTTTAAACACTCTCCTTGTGCGGTGACTCGAGGTTCAAAGCGGTTTGTTTTTTTTTGAATGAGACGCATGCACTGTTGCACTGCATGCACTGAGACACACTGTTAAACCAGTGTAGTTTGGCATTAAATGCACCCACAAATGAATAAATTGTAGCACTTTTCAATGAAAGAACTTAATTATTTAAAAATATTGTACTTTTAAAAGCCGCCAATGTAATATTCAAAACAAAAAGGCCTAAATGTAGACCAAAGTATTGTGCAGCGAATAGTTTGCTATGACCTACCAGAAAAAGATTTGGTAAACTCTGAATATCAACGTTTTCACGTTATATGAGGAAAGACTATAATGACTAATGAAATGATGCCGCTTTCTTATTTCATAAATAAACATTCAAATGAAACACTTGACGATACTGGGTAATGTTTCTGTGTATTGACTCCAATAAGTCACATTCTTACATTTCTTTGTATGTTTTCTACATTCTTACTTTTTTTTGTATGTTCATTAGACAAATATCAACATTTGCATTTTATACATGTGAGAGCAACATTACAGCTTGAAGAAACAAAGGCAGGTTTGACATATCTTGACAAATAAAGAGTATGATCATAAAATTTCCACTGAACAGCATGTTTTATTTTATGCAACAAGCCTCCTACAGATCATGTACTGCTCTCTACTGTTCCTACAGAGACTCACATTATTGCTTGTTTTATTATTTTGTAAAAACTGATAATGCTTCATTCTACAATGACTATTATTTGATGATATTAATATCAATAAATCAACATGTGGCACAATGACAATTATTAATAAAACTTCAAAAGAAATGTATGTAAAGACAAACTTTGATGATGACTTGACAAACACCGTTTTCAACTAACATTGGCATTTTTGGGGTCTGAAAATGCAAACTTTTGAAAATGGGTTTCAAAGTGCAAGTTTTTGAAAACGATACCGTTGTAAACTACAAAAATGTTAATTTGTAAAAACGGTGATGGCATGCGAATGCGTATTACATGTTCAGCCTATAGGTGCGTAGTGTTTCTTTACAAAGAGACACCGCCAACTACTGGCCTGGCATTAATAATACAGCATTTTTAGTCATTTTCGTGGATCTGTATGAATATCGGTTTGACAACGCAAAAAAAAACAAAAACAAAGGAAAAATGGTAACACTTTACAACATCATTTGTTAACATACTAACTAATGAAATAATAATGATCAATACATTTGTTACAGTATTTATTAATCTTTGTTAATGTTAGTTAATAATAATACAGTCGTTCATTTGTTCATGTTAAATCACAGTGCCTTAACTAATGTTAACAAATACAACTGATGTGTTGTCAGTAAATGTTGAAATGAACATTAACTAAGAGTAATAAATGCTGTAGAAGTATTGTTCATTCTTAGTTCATGTTAACTTAAAGGGGTAGTTCACCCAAAAATAATCCCATAAGTTACTCACCCTCAAGCCATCCGAGGTGTATATGACTATCTTCTCTCAGACGAACACAATCGGAGTTATATTAAAAAAAAAAACTTGACTTTTCCAATCCAATCTTTATAATGGGAGTTAATAGTAACTGAGATATTGACGCCGAAAAAAAGGCATCCATCCATCATAAAAGTAATCCATACGGGTCCAGGGGGTTAATAAAGGCCTTCTGAAGCTGGAAGCTAGTGATTAGAGTTTATAAAGTTATAATTATGGATATTATTCTTACAAAAATGCATCACTTCACTTCAGAAGGCCTTTATTAACCACTTGGAGTCATATGGATTTTTTTGGGCTTCAAAATCTCAGTTACTATTCACTCCCATTATAAAGATTGGATTCGTAGAGCCAGGATATTTTTTAATATAACTCCGACGGTGTTTGGTTGAAAAAAGAAAGTCATATAAACCGAGGATGGCTTGAGGGTGAGTAAATTATGGGATAATTTTCATTTTTTGGTGAACTAACCCTTTAAGTAGTTAACTTATGTTAACTAATGAAACCTTATTGTAAAGTTTAACCCAAATATATTTAAATACATGACATTTATGTTTCAATAAAAATTGCATTAAAGTATATTTTAGTTTACTATAACTGCTTATCAGTACTTTAGACAGTACACTTTTACCATGTTGCAAAAGTAACAGAAGTAAAGTTATTTCTGCAAAAAGTACAAAAAAAAAAATGTTTACTTCTTTTTCATAAGGGAATCCTTGTCTGATAACAACATTTTAGTGATAGATTTAATATTAGATTGAAGTTTGAAGGTTATATGTATTATGAAGCTTAAAAGTGACTTGATGAGTGATTTGACATTTTAAGACACATGATTTTATGTTTTAAGTCATTGCTAGGATGTTCTGATGTTACAAATTTGCTAGGTGATTGCTAGGGTATTGTGGCTGGTTGCTAGGTGGTTACCAGATAGATAGATAGATAAATAAATGATAAAGTCAGATGTTAAGGATCACAGAGGAGGTAGTAGTTTACGGTAAATACTGAATAAATATTCACACTTTGCCAAGTCAACATATTTAGCAGCTTTCGCATTATAAGCAAAATAATAATAAAAATACAAATCTGCTTGAATTCTAAATAAATTGTACATTTCAACTATAATAATTCTACTTTAAAACTGACCATATACAATATATGTATTACAAAATGTACAATAATAATTAATGCAAAAATGTGTTTGTTTAAAAGAAAAGTCTTTAAGATGCAGCTGATGTAGGTCTAACACCTCTTAAAACACCTGTACCTGCAGCTGACTAACACATCAAACCGGCTAGTCCTCATAGTTTCCCTTGAACCTAAACTCCAACCATCTACTGACATTTTGTTCCTGCTCAAGCACAGAACTATGTGTGATTCATTCAGTACCAGTGATGCCATGTCACGCACATGGCGCATTTTCCATACTGATGTTCCATGCTGTTTTTCTATTAGCAGTTTCCATGATGTCCTTTCTTTGTTGCTTTGAACTATTCAGATGATGAACGACACCAAGACATGATGTCACACTTACAACGGTGTATATAGCTAATATATAGCTCTGTTTCAGGTCTGTTTGACTGGTTTGGTGTGACACAGCTGGGAGCAAACTTGTCCAACTCACTCAAACCACTAAATAAACTAATAACACAGTCAGTTATTTTCTTAAAAGCACACACATGTGCTTTTTGTTTTTTGTTTCGTTGATTTTGTTGGATTTACAGGTAGAACATCCTGTATGTGGGGGACATTTGTAGTCACCGGAATTATTCCATCCATGAATCTGTGAGGTGGAAAGGCAAAGTGAGCCATATGTAACTGTTTATATTTATTGTCTGTAATATGCCATTCTCATTACTGCAATGTAAAATGCGAATATTATTTCAGTTGTAAAGTATTTATACATAATGGTAAAAGTTGATTTTTTTTTTTTTTTTTGAGGGTACTGGTATATATAGACTATTATTTTTAGATATATAAATATACATGTACATTTACGTATTTTAAAAATTACTTGGCACATAATCAAAAGATATATGTTCATCTAATCCTGTCTTATTATTTAAATAATAACATAACATTTTTAATAAGGTATAAATGATCATGGCATAGCACAAGGAGTATACTGTTTCAAACACTTACTCCATTTCTTCTAATTTACAGTGTGAATCCTCCAGCAGATCTGAGAGTGGTTTAACTCCTGAATCTGACAGTTTATTTCCTCTGAGATCCAGTGCTTTTAGCTGTGATTGTTTAGAGCTGAGAGCTGATGCCAGAACAGCACATCCCTGTGCCGTAAGCCCACAGTATGTTACACTGCACAAGGGTTGTGCAATTATAAAAAAGATTAGTTTAAATCACATTTTTTGAACAAGTAAAAACAGCCAAATGTTCTGTGTAGTGTACAGATACATCTATCTTTCAACACATGGTTCAATTTGAAAATATTCACCTCATTCCCTCTCCCCCTGAATGCAGGGCTCAGAGAAACCCCAAACTTGGGTTTTAGGGTGTGTTCACACTTGGTTCATTTGGTCTGGACCAAAAAAAAAAAAATATATAGTCCTGGTCCGCTTAGCATTCACATTGGTATTTTTAACACCGAACCTAAAGGCACAGGGATACCTTCACAATCTGATTGGTCAGCTTTTATGACGTATATTTCAAGACAGAACTTAACGAACATCCAAAAAAATGGTATGTGCTATATGATGGTATTTGGACCAGCTGAGAACTCATGAAGAGCTGTCACAAATGAAGATCTACTGCGAGGAGACGCGGTTCTGATGCCTGTACTGAACTGTGATGGGCAACATCGCGACTATGACGAGAATAAACAGGTATGCCTGAGCATTCTGTCCTTTTTAGGGTCGCATCTCATGACATCATGTCCTGTTTTTGGTTCATTTACATGTCTTTGGTCCATGTTGCATTCATATTTCAGTCAAACCGAGCCAAAGTTCGTTTGGAAGCAGACCTAGACCCATCTTTTCAGCTGTCTCTGTCTGCTTGTTTGGTGCGCACCAGGGTTCAGGTGGCAGCGTTCACACTGATTCTAATGAACCACACTAACAGAGCAATCACACCAGGGTTCATTTTAATCGAACCAAACATGGCAAGTGTAAACACACCATTAAAGTAACATAGACCCAGACCCATTACAAAGGGTGAGTAAATGATGGGAGAATTTTTTATTATTGGGTTAAAGAAATCTTTATTACCTCAATGACTGCAGTCCTGATAGAAGATGACATACTCCCACTGAAAGCTGCTTTAAACCTGAGTCAAGCAGGTCATTAGCACTGAGGTTCAGCTCTCTCAGACCAGAGTATTTGGATGTGTCTGCATAACCCATCACCTGACAGCTTTCATGTGTGAGATTGCAATTGTTCATCCTGAGAAAAGCACAAAAAACAATGAAAAAGTTTTAAATATTCATACAGTTTCATTTGTTAATTGTGAAATGTTCACATGAATCTAGAGGCCTGTTACCATAATTTCTCTAGACGAACACGTGGGTCTTCAAACACAGGGAGCAGATGCCTTACTCCTGAGTCTGTGAGGTTATTAATGCTGAGATCCAGCTCTCTTAGGTGTGATGGGTTTGACTTTAAAGCAGATGACAATGCAGAACATCCATTGGCTGTAATTTTACAGTCTGATAGACTGCAAATAGTAAAGGCAAACAAGCATGATCTAGTGTCATTTGATACACAGCATGTGACATTATTTCCTCAGAATCAGATTGTCATCTAACAGCATCACGTTATTGTCCAGTAGGCTGTGTGTGTTACTCTACTTGATTAGTCTTGGTTAATTGTAATACCTCAATTTCTCAAGCTTGCAGGAAGGGATCTTTAGGCCGACACAGAGTAGTTCCACTCCTGAATCCTGGAGGTCATTCAAACTTAAATCTAAATGTTTCAGGCTTGTAGAGGAGGACTGAAGCACTTGGGCCAGTGCAGCACAGCTTTTTCTTGTCAGTTCACAGCCCATCAACCTAAAAAAAGACCTCATTTTATATTTGTAAACTTTACGATTTGACCTGATGTGGTTAAAAGTACTGCTCACTTTTAGTGCAAAAAAAGTTCAGATTTGCATATTTAATAAAACATTGACACTGTTTACCCAAATCAACAGGTAATTCTATAACTGTGGAGACATCTGCTTCTGGCATTTCAGTACCAAATCTGGCAAATCAATACCAAAGAAATTCATGAGGGATTGTTACTGAAATTCCAAATGCAAAGGCAAAATATATTTCTAAGCCAAGTTATAAAATACACATTATCACATAAATTTGTTAATGTTGATAAGTTTATGAGCAATAAATTCTAAATTCAGTTTACAAATGAAATTAATTATTTGACATAAGATACTGAGAACAAAATATGCATAAAGGTAAAGATGAAAATGCACCTGGAAATGAAATATAATAACTGTGCAATATTAACTAATTTCTTATTTATTTTTTGTAACAGTAAATGATTAAAAATGGGAAATAAATTTAAATTTATCACTGGCTGACACTGTCTTTTGTCAGTGGTTTTACCTTATTAAAGGTATGTATAAACAAGTAACACACCTGAAAAAAATAATAGTTACAAAGTTGATTAAAAAAAATTAACATTATCAGATAATAATCAGGCCTTCTAAAGCAATTTGGATAAAAAAAAGGTTATAATTTGATTATGAGTGAAAACATTGAGATTTAAAAAGGACTCAATGGCCCGGTTTCACAGACAGGGCTTATACTAAGTCAGAATTAGTCCTTAGTTCAATTAGGGTATTTAAGTAGCTTTTATAAACGTACCCTAAAAAACACATTACTGGTGTGCATCTTGAGACAAAACAATGTCTGACATATTTTAAGATATGTCAGTGCAAGTTACTTTCAGTTAAAACAGCTCAAACATGCATTTTAGTCTAGGACTAGCTTAAGCCTTGTCTGTGAAACCAGGGGAAGGAGTTCCCTTTCGAAGTGGAACTCAACACTGCGTCATCATGGAGTTGACGCTATGGTAATGCTTTGCGTGAGCCGGTGTCTGAAGCACTTGTTGATATATGCCCTTTTTGATTGGCTACTGCAGTCAGGTGACATCACAGGCCTGCCGACAAGCTATAAAAGGGTGCCTAGGGAAAACGTCATCAGGTTCTTTGCCTTCAGGAAGCTATTTGTGTGCTGTGCGTGTGAAATCTGGTGTGTGTGTTCGAAAAGAAAGTATCAAGCATGTCAACTAGATTTAGGAGATGTGTCACATCATGTACAAGATTTATTACTCCAGATGATGCACACGATTTGTGCATTATCTGTTTAGGAGCAGAGCACAATCAGTCAGCCCTTGAGGGGGCTGGCTATGCACGTGGTACATGCTGCATTCAGACAGAAAAAGAGATTGTGCCCACTTTATCATCCCCTGCCCTTTACAGTGCAGAGTTTATATTGATGTATTACAGAGATACAGATGAAGAGACTGGGCAGTGCCGACACTCGTGTCCCACTCTTTTTCTGTCACTCTCTCCATTACTATGTAATGAAGACGACATTAGTATCCTGGAAATATGGAGATCAGAGCAATACGCTCCCTCCATGTTCATAGGCAGGACTGAAGATGTGAGTGGGCATGATCGCTATTGCACCTTACTCCCTCACCAGTTGCCTTCCCAGTTCGGGGCTGATAGCTGTTGCTCCCATTGTAAGGATGGTACAGACAAAGACAGTGGGCAATATCACCACTCACACCCCACCTCTTCATCTGTGACCTCCATTGGTGATATGGATGTCACAGGAGAGGAGAACGGGCAATACCGCCACTCGCGTCCCGCTCCTCATCTGTCGCTGTCCCCGTTACGGAGAGTGTGCATATAACAGGCTGTTACAGATAAAGTGGGCAATCCTGCAACTTGCGTCTCACTTCTTCCTCTGTCAACCTTTGGTTTACAAATGTGCAAAAAACAGCGATATGTTCCCTCTGAAATAGATAGAAAGGGTTATTACAGAAGAGGAGAGCAGGCAATATAGCCACTTGCAGCCCACCCCTTATCTATCACTCTCTTGAGTATTGGGAGTACGTACGTAGTAGCGATGTGCTCCCTCTGTAATCACAATTAAAATATGGATGAAGGAAGTGGGCAATACCGCCACTCGCATCCCACTTCTTCTATCACTGTTCCAATACTGGGCATTTAGAGCATATACTGTACATATACTTTTACAAATATAATCATCTAACAGACGCTTTTATCCAAAGTGACTTACAAATGAGGAGAACAATAGAGGCAATCAAACCAACAATAGAGTAACAATATGTAAGTGCTATGACAAGTCCTAGTTAGTCTAGCACAGTACACATAGCAAGTTTTTTAAATCAATAAATAGAATAGAAATAGAATAGATTAATAATAACAATAATTTGTTACATTTATATAGCGCTTTTCTGGGTACTCAAAGCACTTTACATATGGAAGGGAGGAATCTCCTCAACCATCTCCAATGTGCAGCATCCACCTTGATGATGCGACGGCAGTTATATTGTGCCAGAACGCCCACCACACACCAGCTTATTAGTGGAGAGGAGACAGAGTGATGAAGCTAATCAGTGTATGGGGATGATTAGGAGGCCATGATGGACAGAGACCAATGGGTAAATTTGGCCAGGATGCTGGGGTTATACCCCTACTCTTTTTTCTAAGGACATCCTGGGATTTTTTTGACCACAGAGAGTCAGGACCTTGGTTTAACGTCTCATCTGAAGGGTGGTGCTTTTTGACAGAATAGTGTCACTATACTGGGGCTTTAGGACCCACACAGACCACAGGGTGAGCACCCCCTGTTGGCCTCACTAACACCTCTACCAGCAGCTACCTAGTTTTCCAAGGAGGTCTGCTTAGCTTCAGTGGGCAACCAGTCTTGGGCACTTGACATTTGATATTCAACAGTGTTTTGATCTGCCTGCATTGACACCATTGTATGCGAACTGAACTGAGCTGGATGATGACATCACTGTTTACTCCAGTGCTGATATAGATAAATTAACTAAATTAATAACTATTGATTCTTACAACGGAATGAATCAATACTGAATTTACTTAAGATGGACAATGACACCATTTTCTTTAAGAGCTGTTGTGCAGCCAAAATTATATACCAGTTATCACTGTAAAGCTGCTTTGACACAATCTGCATTGTAAAAAGCGCTATATAAATAAAGGTGACTTGACCTGACTTGACAGGGTGATAGCTGTCAGCAAGACAGCTAAAGACTCAGCTGGTTTTTATTAATTAGACAGGTCATTCCACCAGCAGGTAACAGTCAAGGTAAAGGTCCGTTAAAGTGATTTTGTGCCTTTTTGGCATGCCACCACAAGGTGGTAGACATAATAGTGGTGCTTTGTTAATATGGTTTCCTGTCAGTTCATGAGGAGCAATGGGAGGACAGAGCATAAAGGTGGACATTGATGCCATTATTACCAATTGTCTGCCAGTATTCAGGCAGAGGTATAATCTACATCTCCTTATTAGAACCGTAGGACTGGGTGACCACTAGCCTCAGGGCCACTTGGTGGAGAAAGAAGTTGTTCTTATAGCCATGGGCGACCCTCTTTCCCTGTGGCTCCCTCCAAATAGAGGTGGGATGTTGTCAGGCAGGGTTTTCACACCCCTTTTTGGATGATTAGTGAGCAAGAGCAAGAGAATATGGAAGATGCCTAAGGCACTCCTTTTTTAGTACTCTCTCACCAGACTTCTCTGAAGAACTTTGCAGTTTTCCTCAGGTTGAGCGAGCAGTTGAAAAGGCATGGCTCTCTCCTGAGGCCTCGTCCAGGCCTAAAAGAAGGAAGGCTTATTCTATGCTCCCTTTGGTAGCTTACCCCTAAGAGCTATTGCTTGGGGTCTGGAAGTTAGGGATGGCAGGTGCTTCGCACTGCCCCCCTTCCCTTGGGAGTTGTGAGTTGATGCACCGAAACTGTGTTCACCATAACTAGCTCTGCCCTGGGGCAGTTATGCATAAGGATTTGAGGCATTGAGTTGGGGACCTCGCACACCAGACACTGAAGATCTAGGTCACTAGGTGTGCTGTATGGCAACATTTGGCTACAGCCTAGCTGGTTTCACAGCACAGTGAAAAGGCATTTGTATGGCACAGTGGGTATTAACGCTCTCATAGCACTGTGTTGCCAATTCCGTGGTTTTCCCGTGGAATTGGGATACTTTAACATTGTTGCTGTGTGTTGATTTTCATGTCCGCCGGTCAAAGCGACCCCAAATAACATGATATTTAGCCCCTGGAATGCAAATTTTTACCAGGGGAACCCTGCCAAAAACATGGACTTTATCCCCTGGAACGCGATTTTTACTGGGGGACCCCCCGAAATACGATTGGGCTAGTTTTGAGTAGCAATTGGGTGGGCTTTGTTGTGAAAACCTGGCAACCCTGCCATAGCGTCAACTTCATGATGCAGTGTTGAGTTCCTCTTTGAAAGGGAATGTCTAGGTTAAGTATGTAACCTGGTTCCCTAAGAAGGAGTCATTCCTGAGTCGTGTTGCCATACTTCAGGCATGCCTGCACGTCTTCCTTCAGACAATCTGAAGCTGATGATGTTTTCCCTAGGTGCCCTTTTATACAATAGGGGAGTTAAATCACATAAAGAGACCAATATGCTCAGTGTAGACCAGGAGTCAAAGTTGAAGTTCAGCCAGTTGACAAATGGAGCTTTTTCACTGCGTAGTATGACTTGGCTCGGCATGGCACGGCTCGGCTTGGCTTGGTTTGCTTTTTCACTGCAGTTAGTACCACTTCAAAGTGGGTGGGATTAAACTGATCGTTATAGTTGTGCCACCACCTTATCTACTGACCACAATACAGACATTTCTTTTTTGAAGTTCCGTTCAACGGTCGTTTAAAGCAAGTCATTTATAAAAGTTGTGCAAACAAATACTGCGGTGACTATTTAAATCTAGCAGGTTTGGTGTCTCGTGTCCCAAATCCAATGATGCTGGTAGTGTCTCTGTGGATGCAATTCTCTCTGACCAATCAGTGATCTGCAGTGTTTACACGTCACATTTTAGTATCTGTACGGCACGCTTGGAACCTCAACGAAAGTGGTACTCTTTAAGCGAGACGTACCGAGCCATATCATGCAGTGAAAAAGCGCCAAAAAGTGAGCCGTACTGAGCCATACCATGCAGTGGAAAAGCACCAAAGCGAGCAGTACCAAAAAGTGTTAAAAGAGTTCTTCACACTTCCAAAGGCCTTAGAAAATTAGTAAGAGGATCCAGCCTCAAACTAACTTAGGATACAGAAACACTAGTACTTATATAGTCATATGGATAATCCGATTATGTCATTCCTACAGGTTCTGATTGGTTAACAGTACAGATAACTTTAGCAACATCTGAACATGGTATTCTGTTCTTTATGCAAATTAAGTCATTTAAAGACATTATCTTTGATTTGACATTTTGTTCTATATACGTAGGAAAGGTCACAGGTGAGTCATAAACTTTGAAAGGGTCTTTTTTTCCTCATATAGGATGCTGTTGAACTCTCTTGGAGACTATTCCTTTGGCATCACATGCCTCTAATAATAATAAACAACCCCTGCAAACACAATTAGATAAAACAAGGTGATCTCTTTTCCCTTCAAGGTATGTGAATGTATCAAGTTACATGAGCTCACTTTCACATGTTTCTCAAGTTTTTGTCAGGACTTCACTGGAACAGAACAAGAAAACTACATCTACACAGAGCATTGATATAAACTCCTACACATGATTCACTGTCATAGTTTAACATATAGTGACCAATGGAGCTATAAACCCTAAAAAGAATTACACCTGCTAAGTATGCATATGCATTAGTGGATACATGTAATGTGTTGTTAACCTTCATGACCTTATAGACACAGTTGTCTTTACATGTCTCATACAGCTATCATGAGAACAGCAGAATAAAATGAATAAGAATAAAGTTCAAATTGACAATTCTCTTTCTACCAAAATATGACTCTTAATTAATTTCATTGTATGAGCAAATTAATAAATTACAAAACAAGTACATATTTATTCTCTGGAAGCCAGGCTAAATGAATAAACACCATTACTGCATTTCTGACATGGGTCAGACCCTCAGTCACCTCTCAGATACCAAATACAGACATTGCCTGTAACCTAAATACCAGAATTAAAAAAACTATGATTTTCAATTCACCCCTTCAATAGCCTGTTGGCGCACCTGTGATGTCACCTGACTGTAGCTAATCAAAATTGGCGTGTATCAACACATGCTTCAGACACTGGCTCATGCAAAGCATTTCCATAGCATCAATTCCATGACGCAGTGCCACATTCCTCTTCTCAGGGAACTGGGTTACATATATAGCCTAGGAAGTAATTGTTATATATATTAGTGCCCACATATTACGTATTCGAACATACCTTAGTGTTTCCAGTTTACAGCTTGTATCTGTCAGCACATCAGAAAGCATTTTCACACTTGTATCATGTGGATTGTTGTGTGTCAAATCAAGTTCAATTAAGTGAGATGGATTTGATCTCAAAGCCGAAGCCAAAGAGGCACAGCCGTCTTCACCAATGCTACAACTGAAAAGTCTGCAACCCCAAGAAAGAAAAGAAAAACACAAATGAAATATGTTAGTTGTTTCTCCTAGACAGCAATGTGATTAAATGGAGGGCAAATGGAGATTTTTTTATGTTTCTCCAGAGGGACAACCCATCTTTGATTATTTTATTTTCATATCTCAGCACATCAACAGGTTTTAAAACTCAAATGCAGTGACTTATAGTTTGTAATTTGGGAATTAGCAAGCAGTTTGTAATTTTACCTATACCATGAGTTTGAGATCAGAGTCTACTTCCTACCTCAGACGCTCTAGTTTACACTGAGGATTTCCCAGTCCAGCAGCAAGTAGGCTTATTCCTGAATCCTGAAGATTGTTAGAACTTAAATCCAGCTCTCTTAGACATGAGAGACTTGAACTAAGAACAGAGGCCAGGCCGGCACAGCCTTTCTCTGTCACATTACAACACCTCAATCTGAAGGGAAAAAAGCACATATTAAAAGATTTACCAACTATATTTGAAATTACATTACAAGAAACACTTAAGTGTTTATCTCATCTAAGTCCTAAAACTTGCTCTTTCACAAGCTATTTTCCAAATGCAACTCATAACAACACAAATATGCACTGTATTCTCAGCTTTGCTGCAATGGGTGCTAGAGTTTTCTTTTGGAAGGCAACTGTCATCTTCTTGAGCAAGTTAAAGTTAGTTGACATATTTGCAATTAGCTATATGAATAATAGCACATCCGGTTTAATCACACTTGAAGGTAATTTTATCACAACCTGAGAATTAGGTTGTTATCATGATCATCACAGTAATACAAGAAAGCATGTTAAGTATGTACAACAGGACTGCATGCTTGGAATATGCTGGCTAAGCGTACACATCTGTGTTTGCCTACTTGTGTAGAGTGAGATACCTACAGAACTGATCGGGATGCTTTGATTACTGGCTGCAGTCTCAACAGTCCCTCATTCGAGGCCATACTCGGATGAATGAACTTTGCCAAGTCAAAAACATCCAGTTCTTCATCAGATGTCAGCAGTATGTAAGCTAAAGCAGAAAAGCGTGAAGGAGACAGTTTTCCAGCACAAAAACCTTGTGAATTTATGAACTCCTGCACTTCCTCAACCAGAGAATCATCTTTCAGTTCACTTAGGCAATGGAAAAGACTTATTGCCTTCTCTGCCGAAGGGTGGTCCCTGATTTTTTCCTTGATGTATTGAAGTGTTTTCATGTTGCTTTCATCGTCGCTCAGGACCTCAGTCAGCAATACCTGAAGAAGAGTCTGGTTGGACTCAAGTGACAGTCCCAACAAGAAGCGAAGGAAAAGGTCCAAATGTCCATTGTCACTTTCTAAAGCCCTATCCACAGCACTCTTCAGAAATTCATGCATTGATAGTTTTTTTAAAGTACTTATGATTTTAGCGTTTGTCGTCTGACAGAGGACATTTCGCTTTTTGTTGACAAACACAAGGAAAGCATACAACGCAGCCAAAAACTCCTGTATACTTGCGTGTACGAAGCTGAAAACTCTCTCCTGATGTAGTCCTGCCTCTTCTTTGAAGATCTGGGTGCAAACTCCAGAATATACAGATGCAACGTTGAGTTCAATGCCACATTCCTTCAAATCTTCCTCATAGAACAATAAATTACCATTTTCAAGTTGTTTAAATGCCAGCTTTCCAAGCAACAACGTGGTCTGGTTATCCCACTTCAAACCTTCTTCGGAAATTCCATCGTATTTGTGACTCCCTTGCTTGATCTGGAAAATTAGGAAGTGTGCGTACATTTGCGTCAGGGTTCTGGGAATTTCACTATCCTCAGAATCACGAAACATCTTTTCAAGGACTGTAGCTGATATCCAACAGAACACTGGGATGTGGCACATGATGTGAAGGATCTTTGAAGACTTCAAGTGTGAGATTATCCTGGAGGCCAAGTCTGGATCACCTATTTTTTTGATGAAGTACTCTTCTTTATGGGAGTCATTGAAACCTCGTACCTCAGTCACCCGGTCAATGAAGTCAGGTGGTATTTGACCTGCTGCAGCTGGTCGTGAAGTTATCCAGACCAAAGCAGAAGGAAGCAAGTTCTTGCAGATGAGGTTTGTCAGTAGGACACCGATTGAGACTGATTCTGTCACACTGGAGCAACTCCTGTTGTTTTGAAAATCCAGAGGAAACCGACATTCATCAAGTCCATCAAAGATGAAAACTATCTTGTATTTGTCTGAGCGTAACACTTCTGCATCTATTTTTAAATTGAAGAAGCGCTTAAGAATGTGTACCAGACTAATTTTCTTTTCTTTAAATTCATTCATTTCACGAAAGGGAAGTGGAAATATCATCTGGACATCCTGGTTGGCTCTCTCCTCAACCCAGTCCAGTGTGAACTTTTGCACGGACACAGTTTTCCCGATGCCAGCAATTCCTTTGGTTAGCACAGTTTGGATTTGTTTAGTAGATCCAGGAAAAGCTTTAAAGATATCATTAGCTGATATTGGTGCATCTACTAAGGCTGTATGTTTAGATACCATCTCGATCTGTCTGATTTCATGTTCACCGCTGTGCTCACTGCTTCCAACATCACTGATGTAGAGCTCCGTATAGATGTTGTCAAGCAGAGAGGGGCTGCTGTGCTCTTCATTCCCCTCGAATATACACTGACACCTGTTCCTCAACACCCTCTTAAGCTGACATGTCCAGATCAGATCCTCTGTGAAGTTTGACATAAGAGGTAGTTAGAATTAAAAATGACTAGATCATTTAAAGATTTAAAAATCTAGATTTAAAAATTCATATGAAACCACTGAAATGAATACCATTTAGAACATTTGATCCCTTGTGCTGAATTCTGAAAGACAAAATAGATATGTAAATGAAACCTTTTTTTTTTAATCATCTTGTTGTTTAATGTTGCCATATTTTATTCGTTGATAATGTTAAATAACTATGTTAAAGGTGAAGTGTGTAATTCTTCTGATGTTGCTCATATTCCAGCTTAAAGTTGCACATAATAAGTGTTTTTTGTTTATGTTGCACTGGCATCTTGGAATTATACTGACACCTAACAGCATAAATTACACAAAACTAAACATTTTTAGTTCGCAATATCATTGAAAAAGAGCTTTATTCACAATCAATAACAAATTACACAGTTAACCTAATGAAATAATACACCCAACAATAAAAGTTTTGCATCATCTGCTGTATATCTGCATGTTATATTAAATTAATCCAATCAACAACACTGCTTCCCGCATTTTGGGAATTGTGGTGAAGGTTTTTTTTAGTGAAAATAAGGATCTGTTCTACACACAAAAATATTTTATGGGTTCTGAAGACTTAAAATGTAATGTAGCATAAGAGTATTGGGGTGTGTTCACACTTGTAGTTCAATTGGTCCAGACCAAAAAAGAAAATGATACATTAATTCTGGACCGCTTAGCGTTCACATTGGCATTTTTAACACTGAACCTAAAGATGCCAAACAAAAAGACATCTGTACCAAATAATGGGCAACATAGGTCCTTTGATGAGAAGGTTTTGTTTAAAGGTCTTTGGTCCATTTTGCATTCATATTTCATTCGAACCACACCAGAGTTTGTTTGGAAGTGGACCGAGATCTTTTCAGGGGTCTTGGTCAGCTTGTTTGGTACGCACCAGGGTTCAGATGGCAGTTTTCTCACTTATTCAAATGAATCACACTAACAGAGCAATCACACCAGAGTTTGTTTTAATCAAACCAAACATGCCAAGTGTGAACACACCCTTATGGACCAACAAAATTTTAATTTTGGGTGAACTATCCCTTTAAACTTATGATGACATGTGAGCAGGCACTTTTCTGAAGACTAATATAAAAATTAGTGCTGTCAAAATTAGCGTGTTAACGTAGCCTATGCGATTCATTTTTTCAGTTTAACACGTTAAAAATATTTAACGCAATTAACGCAGCATCCGTTTTTTCCATCATAATTTGGCTAGTATTACACTACATCATGATCACGCACTTTTTAAGCAAATGCTTTTAAAACATTCAAGTGCCACAAGGCAAATGAGAACGTGCTGTCTGTGAATGTCACGTTATGTGACACAAACACGACTCGTGTGCACAGAAAGATGAACAAACAGTAAAGGCAGGAACACACCAAGCTGACACCGACGAACTAGTGGTGACGAAAGCAGACTGCGGGGTTGGCTCACGTCGGCAGCGTCTGGGTCCAAAGTTGCCCTGACACACCAAACTGACGCTTGACAGCCGACGGCCAAGTAGCACGTCCATTCTGCGCCTGCGTAAGAAGAAATGCCTTTCCGTACCAGCAGGTGGCAGTAGCT
The DNA here is from genome assembly GCA_039654765.1 of Mylopharyngodon piceus. Lineage (NCBI taxonomy): Eukaryota > Metazoa > Chordata > Actinopteri > Cypriniformes > Xenocyprididae > Mylopharyngodon > Mylopharyngodon piceus. The sequence goes on from JBCHWC010000081.1 coordinate 219,114, forward strand.
GAACAGCCAATCAGAATGAGAAGATGGCCCGACGGACCGACGAGCTCCGACGCCGATTCAACATGTGGAATCGGCCGAAAAAAAGCCGACGAGGACCAACTGCAGCCGACAGTGCGGAACACACTGAGAAAACTTAGTCAGCCGACGAGCAAAAACTGGCCGACGGCCGACCGTCGGCTTGGTGTGTTCCTGCCATAACACACACGACTCGTGTGAAAGACATGCGCCAGTATCGAGTTCTCTTTCGTGCTTGAACAAACAATAACACACAGAATTATGCCAAAATGCCCGTTTTGTCGAGTATCCTCATAAGAGCAGTCTTAAATGAGTTAAATAATGTCTTTAATGAACTTAAAGAGTTGTGAGAAAATTAGATGTGCGTCAGATCCATGTCATGTTTGGCAGCAGCAGCTCTTAAAGTGACAGCTGTTACAAACAAATGTAACAGAGAAAATTGGAGCTTTAATAAGGATTAATCTATATTTAATTTATAATTTATCCAATGAAGTGTTTGATAACTTTATTCAATTTCTGTATATTTCTTACCTGTTAGACAGGTAAGGCCACAGGTAAATGTGACATTTATTATAATAGGTTTATGTGAAGTTTTATTTATGTTAAGATCACTTAAATTAAAAGTTGTTATTTTTTAAAGCCTGATAAATGTTGAAATTGACAGCTTTCAGTTATACTGTAATGTTGAATGTCTATAATTAATGTTTAAAAAAAAAAAACAATTTCATAGAGACATCAGTAGCAGTAGTATCAGTGATACTGGCCTTCATTCATAAAAAGATGCCATTAAACAAATAAAAATATTAAAAACTCCACTGTTTTTAATTACAGAAAAAATGTGCCATTAGTTAATTTTTTTAATCGATTGACAGCACTAATAAAAATATACTATTAAAGAGTTAGTTCACCCAAAAATGAAAATAATGTCATTAATCACTCACCCTCATGCCGTTCCACACCCGTAAGACCTTCGTTCATCTTCGGAACGCAAATTAAGATATTTTTGTTGAAATCCGATGGCTCAGTGAGGCCTGCATAGCCAGCAATGACATTTCCTCTCTCAAGATCCATAAATGTACTAAAAACATATTTAAATCAGTTCATGTGAGTACAGTGGTTCAATATTAATATTATAAAGCGACAAGAATATTTTTTGTGCACCAAAAAAACAAAATAACAACTTATATAGTGATGGCAGATTTCAAAACACTGCTTCATTAAGCTTCGGAGCGTTATGAATCTTTTGTGTCGAATCAGCGGTTTGGAGCACCAAAGTCACATGATTTCAGCAGTTTGGCAGTCTGACATGCGATCCGAATCATGATTCGACACAAAAGATTAATAACACTCCGAAGCTTCATGAAGCAGTGTTTTGAAATCGGCCATCACTATATAAGTCATTATTTTGTTTTTTTTGCCGCACCAAAAACATTCTCGTCGCTTTATAATATTAATATTGAACCACTGTACTCACATGAACTGATTTAAATATGTTTTTAGTACATTAATGGATCTTGAGAGAGGAAATGTCATTGCTGGCTATGCAGGCCTCACTGAGCCACTGGATTTCAACAAAAATATCTTAATTTGTGTTCCGAAGATGAATGAAGGTCTTACGGGTGTGGAACGGCATGAGGGTGAGTAATAAATGACATTATTTTCATTTTTGGGTGAACTAACCCTTTAAATGCATCAAAAACATTTGTGTGTACTTCTCAATCAGACAAACACACTAAATTGTTTAAAATTGTTTAACACATTGCTAACATACTTCAATTCTGTGGGGAGTGGTTCTCTGCTGAAGTTCTTAGGATAATCCATTGACTGATCACGATCACGACTGATTGGCCTAAAGTGAAGAAATGATTTAATGGAGGCAAGATCTTATAACATAATTCATGTTTGAGGCAGCATTCACATGTTTATTAGAATAACTGTTCCTTCTCAAAGTATAATGGAGAAGACTGATTCCCGAGAGACACTTGACTTGGTTTAGTGGGTTCATTTGGCTTGTTCAATCTCCAAACACAAACATAAATAAATGAATCAATAAATGAATGAATGAATCAATCAATCAATTAAATTAAGTGCAAACACTTTATGTTGTGTTGTATATTTCTGTTGGATGAATGTGCGTGTATCAAATTTAAAAACAGCCCAAATCTTAAAATACCCAAACCCAGGTCCAGTAAAAAGGTCAGTTAAAGTTCATAATTAAGCAAATTAGTACATCACAATTTTTTCTATTACCCTTCATTCGCAATGACTTACAATGTAATGTAGCATAAGAATATTGGGGTGTGTTCACACTTGTAGTTCAGTTCTCTTGGTTAATTTGATGATACGTTAGTCCTGGTCCACTTTTTCCATTTTTAAAACTGAAACTAAAGATGCTGAACATAAAGGCATTCACAACCTAATTAGTCAGCTTTTATGACGTATATTTTGCAATGGAACTTACCGAACATCCAAAACATTGCTGTGTGCTGGACTAAGTGCTCTCATTGTATGTGTGTACATATGGTTTTATTTTTACCACCTAAGAACTCACAAAGAGCTCATAAAATGTTCAAAACAGCACCAGGATTTCCTCCACTGTACGCAGAAATGAAGATCTGCTGCAAGGAGACGGCAGTTCCGACGTCTGTACCTAATATTGAGCAACATAGGTCCTTTGATAAGAAGGTATTCTTGAGCATCCTGTTTTTGGTTCGTTTAGATGTCTTTGGTCTGTGTTGTGTTCATATTTCATTTGAACCACACCAGAGTTTGTTTGGAAGTGGACCAAGACCCATCTTTTCAGCGGTCTCTGTCTGCTTGTTTGGTGCACACCAGGGTTCGCATGGCAACGTTCACACTTATTCAAATGAACCAGACTAACAAAGCAATCACACCAAAGTTCGTTTTAACTAAATCAAACATGCCAAGTGTGAACACACCCTTATGGACCAACTATCCCTTTAAACTGATGAAGTCAAACTTTGAAGCACAAATCTTCCTTTTTGCTACAATTTGGCATGTGAGTGAAGCAGACACTTTTCTGAGGACTAGTATACTATTAAAAGCATCAAAAGAATGTGTTTACTTCTCAATCAGACAAACACACTAACTTGTTTATAATTGTTTAACACATTGCTAACATACTTCAGTTCTGTGGGGAGTGGTTCTCTGCTGAAGTTCTTAGGATAATCCATCGACTGATCACGATCACGACTGATTGGCCTAAAGTGAAGAAATGATTTAATGGAGGCAAGATCTTATAACATAATTCATGTTTGAGGCAGCATTCACATGTTTATTAGAATAACTGTTCCTTCTCAAAGTATAATGGAGAAGACTGATTCCCGAGAGACACTTGACTTGGTTTAGTGGGTTCATTTGGCTTGTTCAATCTCCAAACACAAACATAAATAAATGAATCAATAAATGAATGAATGAATGAATCAATCAATTAAATTCAGTACTAACACTTTATGTAGTGTTGTATATTTCTGTTGGATGAATGAGTACATATAACAAATTAAAAAACAGACCAAAACTTAATATACCCAATACCCAAGGACAGATCAAGTAAAAAGGTCAGTTAAAGGTCATAATTAAGTAAAATGAGTACATCACAATTTGCTATATGTGCAAAAACGTTTGACAGTGTTCGGGCCACTTATTCTGTTTGCTGATGTCTGTTTACACATACTTCAGTTCTGTACGGATTGGTTCTCTGCTGAATTTTTCAGGATATTCTATCGACTGCTCACTTTTCATTGACAAACCGCTGGGCAAAGAAAAGTCAGAGTCATTGCGTTGAATCTGCCTAAAATGAAGAAATGATTTAGTCAGAGGCAAAAGTATCCCTTAACCGGGTTTACAATGATAAGAGTGATTAGTATTCAGCTTATCATATGATCTAAACATGGCTGCCCGCATGAGACGACCCACTCCATGTAAAATAAAGCAGCTTAAATTAGGCTACAGATATGACTTGATCTCATGTATACATTATTATTAGCATATTTTTATTAATTTCTTTATGCGTCAAACTTTGGAAATGATCCACTTTTAATATTTAGAAACTATAAGTAAGCCATGATGCTTCTGAAAAGTGTAAGCATTGAGCTTCATGTATTATGTAAACGAGTACAATCTTACACTGATTTTGCTAAATAATCTCATTGTGTCTATGTTAAATGTTGGTTAAAGGCCATAATTAAGCAAAACCTGAGTACATCACAATGTTGCCCATTCACAATTTTGCTCTACATGTAAACATCTTAAACAGCATTCAATTCAATCTGCACATCTGTTTACATTTTGACATCAAAACCGATGATTTTAATTTCCACGTAAACACACATTTCAGGTTTTTGATAGTTATCTGAGTTGCAACTCAGACTCAATGACTTTCTGGTTTTTCATTTTTTCGTCCAATGGAAGACTGGGGGTGTGTTTGAGAAACTTATTTCTAATTATTTAGCAACTGGTAGCTCAACTGGCACAGAAATTACACATTTTTCTTTTAAAGAAACAGTTCACCTAAAAAAATTTACGTTTATCATCATGTACTCTACATCATGTCATTGCAAAGTGATGACTCCAAACACCACTGGTTCTCACACTTTGTAACAAAACATGCAAAATTTGAAGCTGAAATTAGAAAGATTTTCAGTAATAATTTTGATAATATTCCAATCCAACCCGATCTCACAAGTGAAAACATAACTATTTTACGTGGTGGTGAATTTGGACAATGTGAATCCTACACAAAAATATGATTATTATAAAAAAGTAAGCATGAAGGTCCACCCCTATCCCCACATCTAAACATTCCTGTGTGTAAGCAGATCATACAAAAATGTAAATGAGATTATACAAATTCATACGAATTACCAATTCACCAAAACATAAAATAGTTATGAACTGCCATGAAATTGTGTTGTCCTCTCACATAGTTATTGTGGCTTCTGAAGATATTTATGGCAGTTTTATGGTGCTTTTTGGAGCTTGACATCCCTTGGTCCCTATCATGTCAATTCATTTTTGACTTTTTTTAAAATTGGTGTATGAATTCACATGATCTCATTCATACATTTCTTTACGATCTGCTTACGCCCTACTGCTGAGAGTTAGATGCATGCGTGGACCATCATGACTTTAAAAAAAAGTGCATATTGTTACAAATCAAATACAAATTCACACAAAATTGCCAACTTCCTGTCTACTTTTTTGTATTTACCATTGGCCAAAATGTCTCCTTTGGTGTTTTACGGAAGAAAAATATTCACACGGGTTTGGGATGGCATGATGGCAAGTAAATTATGACAGAAATTACTCCCATAAGGCCTGTTCACACTAAGAACGATAACTATAAAGATAACGATAAAGAAATAGTTCTAAAAATCGTTCTAAATATAAAAGAATAGCACTGTCCACACCACAGCTATAATGATAACAATACAGAGAAACAATATCATTGGGATCACTTTCAGAGCGATTTTTTCCAGCTGTTGAACGATACAACACTAACAGCCAATCAGAATCCATTCTAATTTAAGGGCTCGCGCATTTAAAATGGCAGACGACATTGTGGAGTTAAAAAAGCCACCACTCTTTGACAAGTCAAACCCCCTTTTCAAGGATACTTTAAAGAAAATGGATATATGGAAAACAATCAGTTATACCCTCGGAATAAATGGGGAGAGAAGTTACTTATAATTAACGGAGATGAGATCATTATGCCAGGCTTGCAAACACATAAAAGTACCTCAGGTATTCAACACTAGTTTCGACAACATTTGCTTCCTTTGAAAAATGCAGTGAAAAGACTAGGTGTTGTTTTATTTATTCCACTATACTGACATTTTCAGCTAAATTCACTGTTAGATTAGATCGATTACACTAGCTATCCACTCGAAACATAGCATGCTGAGGACATCTGCTGGTTAAAGCTGTGTAAATGCAACAAGAACAGCAAAAACATGTACACACTTTGAAACCGCAGCGCGTGAACTTAGAATAAACAGACCGTTATCATTCGTTAATGTGGACACAGTTATAGTTATCTTTATCATTCTTGGAGTGAACGGGCCTATATTCCTTTAATTTTGCAACATTATTCATATTTATTGATAATGTTAAATAAGTTCAAAACTGTAAAGAAACATCAGTTTCTGTGCATCACAAGCAATTTGTAATATTGCAGTCAGCTGTGTATGTTAGGCCATCAGGTTTCTTGTGAGGTAAAACTGGTCGCTGACACAATTTTCTGTGCGTACATGCACCGGTTTGAAAACTAATATAAATATATAAATGCATCAAAAGCTGTTACCTTTAGAATTATTATAATTAGAACACATTGCTAACATACTTCAGTTCTGTACGGATTGGTTCTCTGCTGAATTTGACATCAAGATCCATCGACTCCTCACTTTTCATTGACAAACCGCTGGGCAAAGAGAAGTCAGAGTCCTCACGATTAATCAACCTAAAATGAAGGAAAGTTTTAATGGAAACAAAATTTCATGACATTCTACTTGTTTGAGGCAGTTTCCACATGTTTATCAGAGATGGGGTCTGTGAGCTCACCGGTGTTGAGAAGTTTTCTCCTTCAGTGTTATCAGACGAGACAAAGACTTATTTCCCAGAGACACATGACTTGGTCCCGGTGAAGCAGATTTATTTGGCTTGTTCAAGCTTTAAAAACAAATCCAGAGCTGGCACTTTATGATATGTTTTATATTCATGGTGTGTTCAATCAAGTGCAGATATTATCAAGTGAATAATCAGGAAACAGCGCAAACCTTAAAACATCCAGTTCAACAGCAGGGCCGACGTCTTCACTCATTTTACTGTTGGAATGACTATGAATAGTCTAGATTAGTATACAGGCATTATTTAGACATCCTTCAACCTGAAACAACAGATTTTGGCAGACGGTCACAGACAGACTGCACTGATATAAATCACCACTGAAAGAAAAAGTGACAGAATTCTTTCACAAAGAGGCTGTTTGCCTGACAACAAACTACAACTGATTGTTGTTTTCACATGACACAGATTCATTCCCACAATTATATGAGTTTTGGGCTTAGAGTTTGTAAAATGAGACATTGTTTAGAAAATGTATATGTTTCATTATACAAGAGATGTTACATAAAGTAGCATTTCAGTGATAACTAATATAAAGATAAGTATATTTCTTTTCTGAAACAACAAACTCATTTTAATGTTTATTTTAATGTTTACCTTTAACAGTTGCTCATGTAAAAGACACATAGTTTAACAGTTTTTTGATTGCATACAAAAAATAAATGCATAATATAGTATAATCATTACACTGAACATACGCAAGTCTACATGACTAAGTTTTAAAAGAGCCATGATATGTATAACTGTATGTTGCTAAAGTATGTAAATGTTTTAAATGAAAATTGCTATCATATTTTATTACTCACCTCACAATACGGATTTCTGCTTACTTATGAAAACACAAACATTTTAGCTCCCTGTAGGTTCCCATTTCTCTGCTTTCCAACTGTTTGTGAGTATCATTTTTCTTGTCACCTTCCTCTTGTTATATAAAATGGAATGCAGTTATACTACATTTTACCTCTGAACCATAATGAAAAAAAGCTTCCTTTAAAGGCACAGCCCACAGTTCAAGCAGTAGCAATGAAAACTCCTCAACTCACTCTCATGTTTCTGTTGAACCTGTATGAACTTCCTTGTTCCTCCTGATATGCCTAGATGACCAAGTGTTTTTGTCAAACTGTGCTATATACACTGCACTGGGCAATATAAAAGTTATATAAAAGTGAAATTAATTAACAGAATTGATTTTAACAGCACTTTTTGTCTCACTATTAAATCGAACTGTCAAAATTTAAGAAACTTTTTTTGTAAACTTCATTTAAAAATATAAAATAAAAATAAAAACATTAGAAAAATGTTTCAAATCATGTACACACACGAGACATGAAGGCTGCAGTCATCAGCAGCAGTGTTGTTACTGTTGACTAAAACTAAAACTATTACAAATTGTTTTCAGTGATTGAAGTAAAGCTGAAATAAAATAAAATATAAATATTACATGAAAACCTTAGACTTAAATGAAAATTAGAAATGTTGCCTGGCAGCTAGTTGAAATAAGTTTAAGTTAAAGAACTAAAATTACTAACACTTAAAACTGAAATAAAAATATTTTAATAAAAATTATGAAAAGTTGGAGAGAAAGAGAGGGGGATGGGATCGGGACAGGTCCACAAGCCGAGACTCAAACTCGGGACGCCCAAAGCTCAACTGCGCTATATGTCGGTGCGCTGCCCACAAGGCTACTGGCACCGATGAAGGAGTTCCTTTTTAAGACAAAAAAAAGTCAATTCAATCAAAAAAACCTTTTATTTTATTCAGAAACTATTCTAATGCTTGATTGGTGTAAAGAGATTCAGTATCAAGAGTGCACATAATTACATCTGGATCAAGTTGTGGAAGATCTTTGAGGTATACCAGGTATATCTTTGATATATGATTTTACATTGGGAACAAGATCTTTTATAAGATGTTCTGGAAATTCTATCTGTAAGATTAGATACCAGAAACAATCGGTCTGAGAAAAAAAACAAAAAAACAAACAAAAAAACGGTGGCTTTTTGTAGGCTTTTGAAAAGAACATACAATATACTTTTTGAGGATGTTCATTAAATAGAAATGTAGATTCTGTTAATGAGATTTCACCATTATATACAGCATTTTCAAGAAGTAGCTGTAGCTCGTCATGGAAATTTTTTTTTAGTTGGATCACATGCTAATTTCTTATAAAACTTAAATTGTTCAGTTGTCTATGTACTTCAGATTTATAATCCATTTTGTCCATAACCACAATAGTTCTGCCCATGTCAGCGTGTTTTATAATTACTGACTCATTGTTCTCAAGTTCAGAAAGTGCTGTATAGCCTATTGTTCATGCGAGATGTTCTTATAAACTGAGTTTCTGTTTTTTAAAAGGTTTTCGAATTCTTTTTCTGTTTACAATATGTTTCAATGTTATGATTTTTGTTCTTAGGAGGGATAAAAGTTATACTTAATATGAAAAGTGCTGTTGGGGGTACAGTCAAAGATATGATCATTGTTCATAAAAAATATTTTCTTCTAGATATCTAAAAAAAATCTTTGCAGATCTAGAAGTTCAAATGTAGAATAGGCTAAGTAGGGATGTATGATATTGATATTTGAGCTGGTGTCAGTTCAGTTAAGTTGATGACTGGTGATGTTGTGATCTGGGGTAGATCTCCTTTCTCCCGTGTGTTTGTTTTGTCTTAATGTCTTTTGGAAATCCGTCTTGGTCTCACAGTGAACCATGTTGATTGCAGACTCAGTGTGAAAAGTCAATCATACAGCTACATCCTTCCTAAAAACAACCAAACTAATTTAGCAGAAACTGGACTGCTGAGAATGGATTAATATTGGGAGAAAATCCGTGAATTGATAATGCGAATAAAAATATAATGCGATAAAATAATGCGAACAGCGACTCCTATTGGTTCAGTGATTCATGTTGCACAAAATTCAGTTGTAATTCAATTTCATAAACAGTAGGGGGCACTACATCACTCATTTTCTGGCCACTATAATGGAATTAAAATGAACCAAATTTTGTCAAAAATGTTAATTAAAAGCATCCGTGAACATATTTTTAATTTTGTATTAATTAATGTACCAAATAAAGCTAAATGTAGGTCAATAAGGTTAATTTAAAGATTATAAATTAATTAAATCCCGTTTAAAATGAGAATCTCATAAAATGCAAAAAAAAGACTGAGTCCCGCTATATTACTCAGGCTGCACTGTAGTGTCTACTCACAGGCGCGATCCCACTACTGATCGGCACGGGGGCTTTGACCTGCTCCGTCACCGACCTGGGCCGGTTCACCCCTCCTTAGACGACCTGGTGGTCCCGGGCTCCCCCAGGAGCACCATATCGATACCGAACTTAGCGCGGACACCCGATCGGCATAGTCCACAGCAGCCCAGAACCCCTGAGCTCAAGCGGTCCGCCAGCCTCAGCCTCCCAGCAGCTTGGATTACAGGCACACGCCACTGTGCCCGGCGAAAGAGCTGCAGATTCTAGCAGTACTTCAATGTAACTGCGCTCTAGTGTGCAGCGCGCCCTCTAGTGGCCAAGGAGAAAAGGCATTGAAAGAAAGAAAGAAAGAAAGAAAGAAAGAACTCGTCCAGTATAACTAGAACATTTTTCACTAATAAACTCAGTCGCCTACGGTATAATGATGGTATAAATTATATGCCTATCCATTCATTATTTCACTCACTCACTCATTCATTCATTAATTTATTTATTTACTTACCAGAATATTTTAATTTAATGAATTTATGGATAGCCGCTATTACCGTAAAGAACTGTTATGGGTTCCCAAACATTCCCAACATGTAAAAGTTGGGAAACCCTGATATAGACGAAATGCAGGTGGTTCAACGTCATTTCCGCTTGATGGCCTGAAAATGCAGGCGGCCATATTATATTAGCAAACACATTCACGCAGTAGCTGCAGTTTGTTTACTCTGTGAAGTGCAGATAAATTTTTAACAAAACTCTCTCAGTTTAGTTAAAGTGATCGTGTGAGGATGAGCGGCGGCACGCCGTATATCGGCAGTAAGATCAGTCTGATCAGTAAGGCGGAGATTCGTTATGAGGGCATTCTCTACACCATCGACACCGAGAACTCCACCGTCGCGCTCGCCAAAGGTTAGGAAAACACAAAACACTCTTTAAACATCAAAAGACTCTTTATGGTCTTTAGTTCGTGTTATACGTTCGTATTTCGTGGCTACGCGTTGTATTTAGCAACGAGGCCGCGTCTCAAAATGTAGTAAGCTCCCTAAACAGGCAGCAGTGTAGCCTCGTGCGGCAGTTTTGGGCTTTATAAGCGCGTGTTACCGTTTTGAGCAACATATTCAATTGCTGTAATTTTGGGCTTTATAACGGCAAAGTAAATCTTTCTGTCATGTCCAAAAACGCAATCTGGCTGCTCGCGAGGATTTTAGCACGTTGGTGTGTTTAATGTACGATTCCCCCCTCTATCCAGCTGTTAGATCTAACTGTTGTCTAAATGATGCGTTCTCTTACAAATTTAGCATGTTAACCAGAGTTTCTGCCAAAATACAACAGTTACTGTAGTTATTATTGCTACTGTAAAATATGGGATCCCTTTCAAACAGTGTAAGCAGAATATTGTGTTTTTTATTTGATGTTAGTGGCTGCTAATGCAGAGTTGCCACAGTTATGTTATTAATTATAGCCACTATGGTATTTTGGCTGAAACTGTGGACACCATGGTAAATTATAAATGTCCAACGTTTATACTTGACATTGATTGATAAAATCAATTTCAATCAGGGCTCTCTGGAATAATTTGTTGCCAGTCTTTTCTGTGCTTCAAGTGATAATACTATCTCAGCAGCCTTTTATGGATGCTAGTAATATAGCACACATTTAAGCTAAACTTTTAAAGCACCCCTGACATTAATATAACAATTCAGAAAAGATGAATCACTTTCTGGTCAACTGAGATTTTGATATGAAGCTGAATGTTAGATTTTTGTAGTACTACAGCACACTGTGAGTGTGTATTAGCACCATTTTGTTGTTTGGAAGCTCTGATGTGTGACGTCAAACTTGACAACCGGATTACTTGCCGAGCAAAAGCTCTCCAATTTTAAGAAGATTAGAGAAATCTCAGAGAAGACTAATTTATTGCTAATTACTTGGATGAAATTCATGTTTGGCTCTCTTAATGCTTGTTGCAGTGCGCTCCTTTGGCACTGAGGATCGACCCACGGACCGTCCCATCGCACCTAGAGATGAGACATTTGAGTACATTATATTCAGAGGAAGTGACATCAAGGACCTGACGGTGTGTGAACCTCCCAAACCGACATGCTCTCTGCCTCAGGACCCCGCCATTGTTCAGGTATATCCAAGAATGCACTCAGTTCTGTACAAATTAACAAATAAAGGTTTATAATAGGCTTGACGTTCAAATAATGTGTTTTTGGCGCATGTAGGCCAAAGTCTAGAGAGCTGCCTACTGTTAGATCCTTCTAGTACTCCAGGAAAGCCAAGAATTTGGATTCAGCCTTTTTACCGGATCCTGTCCTAAACCAATTTACAGATTTTGTCTGATACCCAAAACTGTCATTAACTGTCTTCTATGAGCCAAAGAGGGAGGCAGGCAGTTGTGAAATGTAATTGTAGTCATTGTAAAAATGAGCTTAAAAACATGAACCTGTGACATTAAAAACCTTAAAATGGAGGCATTCTATTATCTTGTGAAGAGAAATATCCCATGAAACCACATAAGATTAAGCAATAATAACAAGCACTGCAAGAGTGAGGAAAATAAGTATTCAAATATATTTAAATTATTGTAAATGAATGAATGTGATTAATCTCTTGAGCTACACTCATACAGGTTGCATCCAAGAATTTCTTAGATCCAGAGCCTAAAATTAACACTCGCCATGTGCCAAATGTGAGTAAAAATCTGCGTTGGCGTGTAGTGTTGTAGTCAAGACCATATAAACTGAGAACAAGATGCCTGGCCAATTAAAAAAAAATATATAGCTGTTAAATTTTCTCAAGTCACTTGGCCATTGGCGGCAAAAAGTTAGTTTTAGGCCTTGCCTTCACTACCAACACAGCATTTTTGGGACTTGAGACAACTAGTCTTCTATATAATATTTGTTACAATTATTAAACTGTTACTTCGTGCTTTTGGGGAAGATTGGCATTTTCTGAACGGCTGCACCAAACTAAAGATTTTTCTAGTCTATTGTAGTCGTTCATTTAAGCCAATAGTAGATTAATTGCATGTTTATGATATTTATTTTAATTACTTAAATACATTCTGGGGTGGGTTGACATTGGAAAATGGTTTGAGTTTCAGGGCTGAGAAAGAATATTATATGTAACATTATTCTACATTACAGAGAAATACTAAACCATAATATTGAGCCTTTAAAAGATAAATGAAGCACTCAAACACATGCATAAAGCAGATAACAGAAAGGAGACTGTCTGAACATTTTAATTATTTATTAATAAACTAGTGTTTTCTGAGTCTGCAATGATGTAGTTGACGATGCATTATAGTGGACGCGTCTATAGAGAGAAAATGAGGTTTCATACAGATTACATAATCAGAGAATATTTGTTTTCGATTTGAATTGGTTCATTTAATAGACCTTTCAGTATGGTATGTCTATAGACATATTTCTCATGTCTGTGAGGCAATTATATGCTGAGTTTTAGTTCATTTTTTTTAAACACTCAAGTTCATGGAGACCAAGATGGCAGAAAGCACACCCTGTTTGTTTTCTTTATTTTACAAAAGCACAATGTTTTGTTTTTATTGTGAATGTACACCAATAAAATCAGACCCTTTACAGTTTTGAATGTTGTCTTACTCAAAAATGACAGAGTATTTTAAGTTCTTTCTGCTGTTATCAGAAAAAAATGCAAGTGATCGTGCCGGCTCCTCTGGATTAGTCCACACAAACACTTGGATATGCGCCAATAATGGCGCACATTTATCCAGGTTAACAATATAATATATAGGTTAACATAAGCTATAGTTAGGTCGATGAATGATAGTCGAATGCTTGGATTTCCTGCCTGACATACTACACCTGACATACCACATGGACCGCCGTGTTACGATCTGCTCCTCATGGACTATAAGTCCCTCAAGGACTTGTAGTCCACGTAGTCCCCTACGTGGACTACAAGCGCTGTGATTGGTCCGCTAGAACCTCTCCCTGCATTTGTAATTGCACGTTGACGCAGAAATATAAATGAAAACCGATGCGTAGCCTATGGTGCAGGTCCGATACAGAAGTATAAATCAGCCTTTGGCCTCTTCTCGCCGACTAACGTTTGGTTGACTATTAGGGGGCAGCTCTAGATTTCTGTAATATCTACTAAATCAGTTGTCTGGATTTGGGCGTTACAGAAGGTCATGTGGATACACTGGATGGGTGTATTAATTACATTTAATTATTTCAAATTAATGTAATTATGGAAACAAATTAAAGGATTTTCTTTTAACATTGGATTGGATGCCTGTTATTTTTGCAAAAAGTTTACCAAGAAGGTCTAAATCCATAACAAAGAAGAGGCAGCTCATTGCAGAACCAATGGGTGGAGCATGAAGTCAAAACAAAAGAGAAACCTGACAATACAATATCTACAGTTAAAAGCATTCCTGTCAGGAAGAGTAGATGATGGAGTTTGCTGAAAAGGTAATATTGTTGAAGTTGTGTGGGGGGAAAACAAAACTGTTCAAGACAGTCATGGAACACAATTTATGTGTATGACGCAAATTACCCAAACCCTGCAAAACTGTTCCATCCGAAAATAACTTATGATACTGAAAAATTCTGTCTAGTTAGGCAGCTCTGCTTTCATTTGCCAAAACTAGTGAGAACCTGTACTAAGAATTGAAGTCTTTGAGTGTTCTTTAATAATACATAATTCATAGATTGATAATTCATAGATTGGTGTTGGGTTTCAGTTTGTCTTTTTTCATGGCACAGTTCTTAAGGAGTTGAGCTCATTATGCTTTATTTTATTTTATTTTTTTTCTCATCTGTTAGTCCTCTATGGGATCTTCTACTGCCCCACCATCATCTTTCCAGTCGGGGAACTCCTACGGACTGTTCAACCGTCCACAAGTCACAGCGTACACCCCGTTCAACCCTGCCCCACTGGTCTCACCGCAGTTTGGGACTGTTGGAGTTGGTAAGTGTCCCTTCGCAGCTCTGTACTGGAGAAGATTCAGTTCAAACTAAACTGCAAAATACTTTGACATCCATTAATTTATTACAAGGTGCTAAGCAGAAGTGACAGAACAGGACATTTGAGTCCATATTTGATGATCCTGTGGCACCTCTGATGTGTGTGCCTCCTCTTCCTTTCCTCACAGGAAGTACTTTGGGATTTTTTGGTAGTGACACTGGCATGACTTCAGCACTGTCTCAGAGCAGGGCTTTTGCCTCTGCTTTCACCAGTGACACTCTGTGTGCATTCACAGAAGGTAAACCATTCCCTGGGGACCAAAACAAACTATTTAAGGTTTATAAACCAAATGATTGGGTTCATCTAACCATCAAATCAAAATTTTGCTTACAATTGATCAGTGTAAAATAAAGCCTTGTGTTTAGAACTCGGCAAGATCCTAACAGCTTGGTGGTCTTTTGTGTCTGTTGTCTCTTTGTGTTTTGAAAGTTTCGTATGATACGGTTTCATTTCTCACTCTCAGAGGCAGTTTTAAGGCACCTGCATGTAGAGGAAAAATTAAGAGGCCTAATAGTTTTGATTACCACAACTTATGGGCCACGTACACACTGCAAACCTTTGGGAATTATAAACGCATTTAAATGGGGGAGTGGATTATGTGTGTGTACAGAATACAGGAGTTGACGTAATGTAAACAGGAAATATGAATTCCATTTTAACCCATTTACTAACTTTGCCGACCAGAGACATATTGTCTGGCAATAAACATTAAGTCTCTGTTCCCACCTTCTCAAGAGACTCAAACTTGTAACTTGCTTGGTGCCCTCTTGTGTTCCAGCTCAATAGATCCATGCAAAACTTTACTCTGTTTCACAGATTTTCCTTGGTAGCTGTCCAGACTCTTTTGGCTGGATTGTCCAGCCTAACCTTCCTTGAGTGTTTCGACCCTTTATGACTCAAGTCTACTGGGTCAGTAGTAACGGGCAATTCACTGGTCATCCTCTGGCTCATAGCTCACTTCTTTCTGGTTCCATAACAGTAGATTCTTTCTGGTGATACCCGAAAGATTGGATGGGGAACTACCTATTGGCAACAACCACACCAGTCATCCAGCTCCTTGTACTTGCTTTCCTCTCTGATGCCTCCTGGCTACTCTTTTTTTCAGGGTTCTGCCAGCTCCATAAGAACAATTTTCTTTCCCTCTGGTGACCACATATCTGTCTGGTTCCAGGGTTGTGGATAAGATAAGATCAGATCAGAGTACTGAAACCTTCCACCTAGTTCTATGTTCACTCTCTTGGCAACAGTGCAACACATTTGGCTTTGGTGCAAAATTGGGATGAGTGTCTGGCTTATTCCTTTTTGAAATTGCCTATGCCCTGACATGGCTTTGTCCTTTCCTGTTCAAAGATGCCTGTGAGCACTGATAGTACCATTGAGTGTCATTGAGGTCCCTTGACAAAGAGCTTACACAGTAGGACCTTTCACAATCACCACCTGTATAAGTTCCCCAGGGACGAGAGGGTGTTGCAGATCACTCTCAGCAGAAAAGATTCAAAATAGCTCTAGCCTCGTGGAGTAATTTTTATCTTCCTCTTGGAGAGGACCAACCTTGACCAGCATCCTTGAAGCTCCTACTTTCCATCGTACCTTCTTCCCAGGTTTCTCACTCCACTCTTATGTCATTGAGCTGGGTTAGGGATGGGCAACTCTGGTTCTTGAGGTACACTGTCCTGCAGAGTTTAGCTCCACCCCTAATCAAACATACCTAAAAAATCTAACAAGTCTTCAGAATGACTTTAAAATAACCAGTGTTTGATTAGGGTTAATCTCCTCATGACAGTGGACCTCGAGGTCCAGAGCTGGCCACCATTGGGCTGGATTGTCCCTGTTGCTAGAGGTCTAATATGCTAAGACTCTTCCAGTGCTTGCGTTCCCTGTGATGTTCCTTGGCTTGAGTGGCCACTCCATCAGAGCTACCCGTGCGCTAGGAAGCCACTCCCACCATGTTCGTGTAGAGACGTTAACCTATGATTTGATGGCCTTTGTAGCTCCTGTAGGTCAGAAGCCAAATGTCAAAATTTGTGACTGACTCAACTGCATTAACAACTAGTTCTTCAGTTCGATTCTGTGCACACTACAACACTTAATATAAGTGTGGCTGTCATTACCTGACTTTTTCTGTTGTCGCTCCTGTACTCTGTGTACATGGCCACTGTGACTGTTGAAATTCTGATTTAAGATTTCTCTAATTACTATTTATAGTTGAGTGTGTGTGTGTGACTGGATTGTGGTGATCTGTTGTTTAATCAAATTATTTCATTAACACTTCACCAGATTGTCTTCTAACTATCACTGATTTCCTCACTTCAGGGTGGCTGTGGTTTGTAAAGGATTAGTTCAGAATTAAAATTTACTGATGATTTACTCACCCCCATGTCATCCAAGATGTTTGTCTTTCTTCAGCTGAAAAGGTTATTTTTATTTTTATTTATTTTTTTTTCCCCACAACGGGTTGAAGGTCCAAATTGCAGTTTCAGTGCAGCTTCAAAGGGGTCTACATGATCCCAGCCGAGGAATAAGAGTCTTATCTAATGAAACGTTCGGTCATTTTCTAAAATAATGTATATATTTAACCACAAATGCTCCTCTTGCACTGCTCTGCTCATTACGTAATCATGTTGGAAAGGTCATGCGGAAGTACCGATCCAGTGTCTACAAAGCGAACGAGCAAAGACTGTCAAACGTCCTTTACACAAAAAAAAAAGGTAAAACAACGATGTCGGATGATTTTGAAGTTGGAGTATCGCCCACGTCATGCGTGACCTTTCCAATGTGATTACATAATGTGTGGTGCATCGCAGAGCAGTGCAAGACGAGCACTTGTGGTTTAAGTATGTACTTTTTTTTTTTTTTTTTCCTTTAAATTATCAGGAAATTTTCATTCTGAAGTGATCTAATCCTTTAACATTTTTCCTTTGAACAGTGAGATTGTCACCGTTTATCTTATGTCTCTTAAAACTTTCGCCGTTTCTCTAATGCAGGTCAGACCAGTCCGGCTCTGGACCCTCTTCAAAAAAGCCCCCCAGTGGAGCCTACTGCCCCATCAGCACCTGCAGTCACCACCACTGCTCCCATGACATTGGGCCGCAAGAGCCCTGTGTCAACTCGTGCAGCCTCCACCAATACGCAGATGCCTGTGGACCTCACAGAACAGATGAGGGGTGAGAATAAGTCTAGATATTACAAAACTGTGAAATTTTGACTGTTGCAGTTCAGCGTTACCACTTTTCCAAATGGTCAACCAAGGATTCACTCTCATTGGTTTGTGAACTGCCCTACAGTACATGAATTGAGTCATGGCGCCTACTTGTGGTCTGTGACTTGTGATTGACTGTAACACACTCAGGTCAAAAGTGGGAAATGTCAACTTGGGTATTCCCAGACTTCATCTGCCATAAAGCATTAGTGAAACATGTATTTGAGTCTCACTCCTAGTTTGGAGAACATGTTTTAACATCCAAGGTAATTTAATTTGTCATGTCAGTCTAGCCAAACTGTTGTTGTTTTAACATTATGAGAACGTTAGACCCTTAGTAGTACTGCAGTAACGTTTAATGCACTAAAATGCTGTCCAGGTAGGTAGTCAAGTTTTTAAGACACAGCCTATGACTCAGAGTTTTTAACCTTTTAGTAATGCTTCTGAGAAAAGGAACAATATTAAGGATAGAGATATATGACACCATTTATGCAATACTGGTGTTAAAACTGGTTCTGCAACAAGGATTTGGTAAAGCTTAATGTGACTCATAGTCCTAAAGAGCTATACTCTCCCAGGTACTGATGTCCAGAAACCAAGCATACCAGAGTCCAGTCAGTCCAAAGGAGGAAACAGGGACGCTACTAAACAGCTCGCAGGTTATAACACATCTGCTGAAAGCCCCTCACTGCAGTTATGTTGTGCTTTTGGATGCTAAAACCGCATGATTCTTATAAGAGCTTCGCCCGTCTGTTTCACGTGTCCATACAATGGCTTTTTTGCAAGCTCCTTTCATTAATAGGAACTTGTGAAAGTGTGAATCTCATGCAACCTGATGAGAAGAACATGCTTCACCCCAAAATCGAAAGGAGAAAATGCGTAAAAAAAACATGAAGCAAAATGTGCATTATTATTATTTGTTTATTTACTTTGTTGACCTGAGTATTTTCATGAGATTCACTCAAAATGCTGTATTATACCTTTAAATGCTTTAAGCAGACGTGTCTGGAAAACGGCTGGTTTAAAGGGTTTCTACACCCCCAGACACTGTAGAAAATGTGTTTGCACTGCTTTGTGTCCTTATGATGCTTGTATGTTCACACTGTATTTATTTACAGTGATACTTTTATTTTAATCTGCTTGATTTGCCTCCTTTTCAGTAGACAACTAATGCCTTTTTCTCTACACCGACTAAATGTAACTAATGTCTGTCAGGCCTCTATGAGGTGGTAATAGACTTTCCTTTATGTTACTAGCAACTGAACTTCACGAAGCATGCTTACTAGAACGTTTCCTCCTTTTGCAATCTTTGATTTTTCTACTTCATATATGGCCCACATTATAAGTATGTATTAATGACGTGATGTGTTTTCTAGAGCAATAACCCCGTGTTTGTGTTCTGCTCAGCTGGTGGGAATCCTGCTGCTCGCCGCGGTCGCGCCGGAGGTCATCGAGGTAGAGGTCGATTCCCTGTACGGAGAGAAGGACCTATGAAGTTTGATAAAGATTTTGACTTTGAGAGTGCCAATGCTCAGTTCAACAAAGAAGAGATTGACAAAGAGTTTCAGAGCAAACTCAAATTGAAAGGTACAAACAGACTATTAAATGTGCAAGATCAGTCTTATAGAAATAATATACTTTAAAAGAATATTTTTGGTCACTTAATTTCAATTGTTAATTGCAAGGAAAGTGTATTATAGTTTTAAATTTGTTAAATGCAGTTAGCTGAACTTTATAGTGCTTTTCTTGGCCCTTAAACCCTGCTTTTCTTTAACACTTAAACTTATACCTCGGGTCTTTAGTGACCCTCCTCATTAATTTTTTAAAGTTAGACATCAACCTTCTTAGTATTCCTCAATCAATTCCTTATGAACAAGAAAGAAAAAAGAAAAAAAAATATAAATGCCTGTTTTTCCCATTTATTTTTTTGTAAAAAATTGTATAGGGTCGTTAACGACCCAAGGTGTGTAACAGTGTAAGTATATATATTTTTTTTTTTTCGCTGCACAGCAATAATTGAATCTTTGATGACTGAATAAGTGCAATTCATCTTTATTCCACAAGGTGGCAATGTCTGATACACAATGATGAAGTGACGTTTCACTCATAGTTACTGCAGGCAGGAAAAAAAAAGAACATGAAGTATCATCTGCAAAACTTGAAATGGCTCAGTGATTTACTCCAGAGCAAGTACTGAACGCAATCAAATATTAGTGTCGCTTGATGGTGGATCTGGTGAAGAAGCTGTCGGTGATCAAAATATTTTGACGATGTTGAAAATTATTGTTTTGAGAATGTTTGAGATCAAGAATATGAGCCTTAATATTCTTTTAAAACATGACAAACGATTGAAACAATGATTTGAATTTTTATTTGAAGTAAAACTAATTTGACATTACAAAGTGCACTTTTTAAGTGTACATAAGTGTTTAAAAAAACGTGAAATGTGAAAGTGTACTCTGCACTTAAGTGGCCTTTTATTTCATTAATATTACATTATCTGCAAGTACAGTGCTTTTTTTTTAAAATACTTTTAATATCTGAAGTATACTGCAAGTGCACATTCAATACAATTAAGCACTTTGTTTAAAAAAAAAAAAAAAAAAAAAAAAAAAAGTAAAACAAATAGCATTCTCATGCTGTAGTCTAATTGATATGCTCTGTGTAATAATTGTGTATGTTTGTTCAGATGAGAAGCCCGATAAAGCTTTGAATGGCGAGGATAAGGGTGATTCGGGGGTCGACACTCAGAACAGTGAAGGAAACGCTGAGGAGGAAGATCCTCTCGGACCAAAGTGCTACTACG
The DNA here is from genome assembly GCA_039654765.1 of Mylopharyngodon piceus. NCBI lineage: Eukaryota > Metazoa > Chordata > Actinopteri > Cypriniformes > Xenocyprididae > Mylopharyngodon > Mylopharyngodon piceus. Next base: position 239,997 of record JBCHWC010000081.1, read on the forward strand.
ATAAATCCAAGTCCTTTTTTGACAACATCTCCTGTGATGATACAAGGTCAGATCACACAGCTTTAATATGAGCCTCCATGTGTAAAATGTCTGTTGTTACACGATGCAACAATCATGATCTTACCTGATTCTAAACAGGAAGGCGGCCGAGAGGTCTGGAGGATCAGGTTTCCCCCGGTGAGTACAACAGAAGCCAAAACTACTGTGTGGCAGAAGTAAAGCCTCAGTTTGTATAGAAACTTGCTACAAGAACTTTGTAAAATGTATTTGATCTTGTTCTCATTTCATGGCTAATCAGAGAGAGGAGGAATACCTGGGCAGAAGAGCGGCGGATGAACGCAGAGACGTTTGGCATCCCGTTACGACGGGGTCGTGGAGGCTTCAGAGGTCGCGGTGGCATGGGCTTCAGAGGGGGCCGGGGCCGTGGATTCAGTCGGGGGTCGTTTGGGTCATACCCTGGAGGAAGTGGGTTTAGAGGAGGATTCAGAGGAAGTCAAGGAGGAAGAGAGTTCTCAGATTTTGAATACCGGGTAATGAATGCGGCAAAAATGATTCTTGTGTGAAAGATCAATAGTTTACATAAATGTACTTTTCAAATATATGGCGCGTTCCACTAGTAGGGCACAAATTGTTGGCCCATTTCTTTTTTTTTCTTTTTTTATCTAACATAAGAGAGCAGGAGCTAGTTTTAAATGCATCAAATGTCTGTTCCCCTAAACCCACAAAAAAGGGCTTTGGACTTGGAATCTCGGCTTACTTTGAGCATCGTGAATTTATAGAACAATAAAAGTGGTTTTCCCCGCAACTGAATTTAAAGCTGCAATACAGAACTTCTGCTTCTCTATCGCCATCTTTTTTTGAAACATAAAATTACAAGTTACTTGCAGAGGTTTTTTTTTTTTTTTTCTTTTTTTTTTCATGGGTTGTTTCAGCCTTGCTTCTCCATGCGAATGAATCTGATCATCGACATGACAATAACTATGCCTTACTAGGCATTTATCCCAAAAAATGACATCGGTCAACATTTGCTGCTTTTGACCAAATGTAAACGTAAAGACCTCAAACTGATATTTCCCGTGGAATCGGACCTGACAGCTCAGATTATAAATTATTTTTATAAGCTTACCATTGTGAATCAGGGTAAGGTAAGGAGACAGTTTTGAACACTGATGTCTTATGTATTTGCTCAATAACTGATTTTTGTTATTCTTTAACCAAAAAAGTTACATACTGTAGTTTTATTTTAAAAGAATGTGCAACCCTGTTATGGCATGATTTTCCCCCCTTTTAAACAACGAAGCATTCCATTAAATTGTGACACCAAGGAAGTGACATCATTTAGACCCTTTTATAACATGTTGGATGGAAAAAATATCTATTTTTTGCATTTTATTCCCCATTGTAGGCCTGATAGTAGGGCTGCTCGATGATGGCAAAAATCATAATCACGATTGTTTTGGTCAATATTGAAATCATATGATCAAAGAAAGTCTTATTTCACGATATGAGTGATTTTAAATGTCAATGAAATTTCACAATTATCGATCGAAACGGTCAGCAATACAATAAGAACAAGGAAACGAATTACAAACAAAACCGACAAATAAATACAACAGAACAAAAATAGAAATGAAATAAACAGTGCTTTAGGTTTTTCAGGAAGATGTACGAACAGTGGTAGTCAGATTAGCAATAGCCTACAACAGAAATCGAATAAAGGAATCAAAAGTAAAATAACACTGCTGTATACATTAAATATAGACTAATCCTTATTAAAACTACAAAAGTTATTCATTCAAGAGCAGTGAGTGATTTTATCTTTTGTTGTTTGATTAACATTAATGACTGCAGCAGATTTATTAGGCTTCTGTCACTTTAAGAGCTGCAGTATACTGTTACACATGAGTTTTCTTTCTCAACTGTTTACGTTTATTTAAGACATAACCGACTGTGTTTGAGGATACTTGCCCAAATGGCATATTTGTGTGTAGGCTATTTGACCGTTTAGGCGCATATCTAAAGCCTAAGTATACCTTGCTTATGTGCGTTCCACTCAGTGTCTCTTTCGTGGCTTAATGTGCTTTTAATAGCACTGTTTAATATCAAGCACGTTTAGCAACAGGAGACTGAATTTTACAACACTCACTTATTTGGCTGATTTGGATGTTAAGTTTGTCTTAGGAAGCAACGAAAGCGCACCACTGTGAAGGAAAGGATGGTGCACTGGGCAGAATGCGGCAGCGACACAATCGTTTCACGCCGATTATATTGTTTTCATAATCGTTGGAAGCTGAAATTGACAAATCGGTTACGATTAATTGCACAACCCTGCCTGATAGCATTTATTAAGCACAACCTTTCAACTTTGTTACCAAATTTACCAAAAGAGAAATTCTTAAATGTATGGGAAATATAAGTACTATTAGTGAACATTTGGTTGAAGATTAGCTAGCCCTTACTGAGTGTTCAACACTGTTCTTTTTTTATTTGTGATATTTAATGTTTATCGTTAGAATCAGGTGTTAAATATAGAAAAAATAAAATTAATTAAAGATAACTTTTTCCCAACACCTTGTACCGAATTTAAATTTTATGACCGTTGGTTTGTAGTTTTGTTTTTTTTAAACCAAATTATGAATAACCAGTCACTGTTTTTCTCTATTTGTTTCTCCAGAAGGATAACAAAATCGCTGCATAGTGATGACAGGAAATGGATCCAGAAGACCTGATTTGTGTGGGAACTGCGTTTCGGGTCACAACGTGGAGATAATGTACGTGTTGTAAATCTGTCACCAGCACTGGGGTTCGACTGCTTGAAACCTGGATATTAATGAAACATCTACTCTATTTCTTCCTGAAGAGTGGAACACATGCAATCTTTCGAATTGTTAATTTGAGAATAATATTTCCAGATGGATTCAAATATTATGGTTTCTGAGGGACTTTTTTGTTGTGTTGACCTTCCATGCTCAACCTGAATTTGATATGCTGCTTACAGCTAACGGATTATCTATAACGACACATTGTGATGATTTTGATCACTGAATGAGCTTTATTTTTGACTTGATTTGCTATAAAGTATCTTACAGTGTATTTGGCATCAGAATAGACCGCCTGGAAGTTATATATTACCATATTTTTCTAATGTAATTTCATTCTTCAACCCCCAAAATCACTATTCCTGTAGTAAGTAGGGATTTTTAAAAAAAAAAAAAAAACATGTATAGAAACGTGGTACATTTGACTTGGATGTATTCATCCCTTGTAAGAGGTCTATAGTTTAAAGTGAGATTCCTCAAGCTTTGAGGCGAGTGTCAGTATTGATAGAAGTTCACTAAAGGACATTTTAGATAAAATGAAAAAACACGGAAATGCTGCGTTTGAGGGAAACAATTACTTTTCGAATATGTAATGGCACAATTTAAACTAAAATGACACGATATGGTCAACCAATGCAAAGTGACTCAGCGATATGTTTATATATTATATGGATTTATATTTGATGAGGTACACTTTGCAGTAGCACTTTGTAGCAGACGTTCACTGATGAGTGAATGTCCATCTTTACTAAGACAACAATGCTACTCTGTGAATCTACGAAAATCGATGTTGCAGTTACTTTGACGATGTGTTTTTGTCACTTTTGAGCTTTCACCACTAACAGTTCTATGATCGTTCAACATCGAGATCGTATATTCTTCACGTCGTAAAAACTGACATATCTACACTGAGCCTAGAACTTGCTGGGAAGTGAGTCCTTACAATTATTTTAGATATTTGAGAAGTTAATTCATTATTGCTACTTCCTAGTGGGTCGTTTCTTCTGCTTTCTATCTTTAATGTGACCGGAAGCTGGACTGCTGATATGTTGTGTAGAATTATGCAGGCGTTGTCTAGCTTTTCCCATCTCTGCTGTGTTTTATAATCACTGACTGCACTAGCATGATGTCATAGTGACACGTAACCTCATGCAGCTTTATCTGACGTGCACATCGTGATGTCATATCCACACCTATAGATCACTCAAGATGTCACTATGTTCACTGGATATTTCGTTTTGTAATCAACTTTATTTTTGGCCTCTACACCTTTGCGTTGTCCTCGCAGTGACTTGCTCATGTTAGTTAATTATTTTTTTAATGGATTTGTGTCACTAATTTTGAAGGCTTGATATTTTAACGGGGCAGTTATGATTATCCGTTCACTTCAGATCTAGCTATGACATCACTGCAAAAATGTTTCGTCTTGTTAAATGTTTGTTTAAACTCTTGGGATATTTGGGCAAGTTGATGAAATAAACTTTTTTCAGATTATATATTAAAGTACAAATCTGTAAGACCCAAAACACTTTTTTTAGTTTGTGTGAAATATCCTCTTGCACTTTTCAAGCTCTTATTCAGAGAACAGACGCTTTGTTCCAGTAATACACATTTGAATTTGACACAAGTGAATCATCTGAAGCACATGGACATGATGGAGGGTTTAGTAATGGAGCTGTGTGTTATTAATTGGTCAATATGAACAATATATAGTATAATTAGGAACGTTACGGTAAAATGATCCAGCTTGTATTATTAGTCAGTTCATTTAATTCCCTTTACCCCCAATTTTAGAGACCATGTATTAGTTTTACACACGTGTAAATTCCAGTTGTACATTTGTTCAAAGTTGGAACAGTAATACTTGCGTGTAAACAGGAAGTTGCTGCATGCAGGTCTTGTCACAATCCACCAATATAGGCAATGCTTGTGAGGCAAACACTGTTCTGGAAATGTCTTGTGATAAACACAAAATCCTTCCTTCAGGGTCGACACACTTTCCTTTTGAACCTCAGCATGGTGTCTGTTCACAACTACATGTAAAGAGGTTTTTACTAGATGCAAGAATAAACTGTTTACTATCTGTTGTGTGATTTGTTTACTTCTTTGGGTTGAGCCTTTTTTTACGCTCTATACGTTACTCTTGCATATTTATAAAATGAGTACTTATTACAGAAATAATAGTTAAGTGCAAACTGAATGTAATGATTTCAGACATTATTGCAAATTGAAAATGTAGTTTAGAGGTAAATGCATTTAGTTGAACTTGAGTAGTTGAACAATTCAGTTATATTTGAAATGTTTAAAGTATACTGACATAAACTAACAAAACGCTAAGCTAAAACAGTTTGTCACTTCTTGTATGTCATGTTTACATGTTACATTTGTATTGAAGTTGCAATTTAGTACATTTAAAATCGTAACTTTAAATGTAATATCAAATGACATACTAAAATTATAATCATGTGCTTTACATGTGCTTTAGTGTGTTAGTAACATCACAATAGTTGTACTTTAAAGCATGACAAAATATTAAAATGTTTTAAAATGCTTTAGTATAATTGGGATGCTATAAGTTTTTATTCATATTATGAATGTTTATTTTTGTCTTTCATTTTAATTTTCGCTAAAGCTGTAAGCAAATGTAGAAGTTTTGCAAAGGAACACAAAACTTGCGAGAGAACGCAAAAGCATCAAAATATAGTTTTTCCTCCAATCTCATTTTTTTCCCCCCATTACTTTGTCCATGTAGTTTTTTTTAATATTTTATTTTATTTCAGTTAATGTTCATTTTATTTCAAGCAACAAGTTTTTTATGGTTTTACTTTGTTAATAACCTGATATAAAAATGTTAATTTGACATTACAAAGTCCACTTTAGGGTGTATGCACAGCTGTCTTGTTTGGTTCGATTGAATCGAACTCAAGTTCGTTTCCCCCCCTTGGTGCGGATCTTTTGGGCAGGTGTGAATACAGCAATCGCACTCGAGTGCGAAGAGAGTGCAGCTGAAGAAGTGGTCTCGGCCCGGTTCCAAATAAACTCTGGTATGGTTCTCTGCTTGAAAATTTCTGTCCAATAAATGGATGACCTTAGCACACAGTTTGTTTACAAAGTTTGGTCCACTTGCAAAAAGGGCAGTGTGAAAGCGAACCACAACAAACATAAAATCAACATTGTATTTGGTCCGAACCAAAGCAAGTGAACTAGTGGACTTTCCTGGTGTGAATACACCCTGAGTGTGTTAAGAAAAATAGTCATGGAAATAAGCTCTCTTTAATTGCAGTTACATGGCCTTTTATTTCATTAATATTACATTAAGATTTCAAGTACACTACAAGAGCACATTCAGTACAGTTAAGTGCACTTCTTTTTCACAATGGCCAGTCTTAAAATTCTGTGCACTTATGAAATAGTTTTGAATATAATAAATTTTTTTGTAGTTTTAATGTTAAACAAGCTGGCATTCTTACAACTCCAGTTACACAAACGTTTTTTTGTTTTGCGATTGGTTCCATCTTGTGGTGACATAAACCAGAAAATGTTCACTGTGATGTAATAATAATAATAATAATAAAAGAAATGTATTTTTTAAAACACTGAAACTTAATGGAAAACATTGCAAATTTATTTCTGCATGTAGTTGTTACTATTTTTCCTTTGTGCAACATACTTATGAGAGGGTGTCAATCAGGCACAGCCCCCCCGACCAGAGGCTATTATTTTGCCTGTCCTGATGAATAAAAAAATATATAGAATTAGTATATTCTCGTTTTATTTGTCTTATCTTATTATTTTAATGGGTAGAATGAGTAAATTAAGGCTAAATTATTTTTAATTACTGTATTGAAAAAGAAGCTCAATTCTCTCGCGACTCGCAAATCTCCAAGTATCCCAGTACGTGAGTAGACTCTCGTTGTTCCCACTTTTGTCTACAACTATGCTAAATAAACAAAATGGATATTCGTTGTTTTTTTTTGTTTTTTTTAACAAACCCACCACTAAAAGAGTGGAGTTTTTCAACTCAGTTATCAGCTCTACTGCTGCTAATACTGAAAACGCAATCGAGGCTGCGTCAGAGAACAACGACCTCCCTGGAACCACCAGCAGCATCACCACCGTGGGACCCCTTATTTACACTGCACGCGTCTGCATTATATAATTTTCAAGCCCAAAGTATACTTTGGCCGTCCGCGTTCCTGCACCGTCCGCATTATATAATTTTCGTCATCCGGAGGGCTCGTGGATGTCCGCACACCCGTCCGCGTGCGGCCCAAGTTTCGAGACCGCGTGTACAGTGCACGTGCAACAGCGCATGCGCAAGCAAGACAGAAGTGTCCACTAGGTGGCAATATACACAGTACTGAGCACAATGTGCAGGCATCAAAGAAGATTGTGGAAAGAACGATTAAAAAAAAGAGTAAACTTAGAAGCGTATCCTTCTCCATCGTTTTTGATTCTTGTTCTCTTGGTGTATCTTCTGAACTATGTTGCAATGGTGGATGCACTATTTTTCTTCTCCGATCCTGCCCAGCGAATGTCCTGTTGATGACACGATGTCTGGTAGTGTATAGAAAAAAATTGTACTGCGCATGTGTTGAACTCGGTCATCCTCACGCATCCGCAGTTGAGTATACTTTGAAAGATGCGTGGACACGACTGCGTGCCAGACGCGTCCAGGCGCATAAAGTGAAGTATACCCGGGCCTTTACGGCCACTCTTGTCAATGCTTGTGTTTACACCGCTTTGCTAAAGATAGGCGCCAAGTCTATTTTTGATGGACGCCATGTCCAAGCCGCGCAGCTCAAATACAAAATAAAGTCAAAATAATCACCCTGTGTAGACTCCTGCTCATATTCCACATCACCAGGAGGCCAGAAATTGACAACAAGAGATTCGAAGTTGAAAAACTTGAAAATCTTTAATTCTTCTCGTACATAACTGGACTTTTAAGTATATTAACTTCGTCTGTAGGCTACAGCAAAACAAAGTAGGGCATAGCACTAAACACAAGTATAACCATTTAGCCATTAAAACACGCGAAATCAAGAAAACACCACCTGACAAGCAAATCACGTGGTCTCGCGAATCCAGCCACTGAAATGCTCCTGGTGTGAGTTAACACTGCATAGAGGACGGAACAAAACCTCTCCGGGGCCGTAACGCGTCACAGACGCGTGCAGTGTAAATAAGGAAGGAGATTCCCATTCAACCTGCCGCATTTGGATCTGGAGACCTCAATGACCTCGGGGAGAAAGCTAATGGGCCAAAATAGCCCACACTTTCTTCTTTCCCTAAGCACCAAATTGGAAATGTTAATCGTGCCTTCTCTGCATTTTATTATCACAAGTTCCCATGGATGGAGTACTCAGTTTCACTGGATTCTGTATTTTGTTTTTGCTGTCACCACTTTTCTTCAAATGCTGCAAGATCAGACGCAGGCAAACTATTTACAAAAGTGGGAGCTCGGAACTGGAAAAAACTGTCGGAGGAGCTGACAAAACATGCTTCGTCACAGGTATATTCAAATAACATGAAGATGTGGGAGAGCTACAAACAGCAGCGTACATCAGGATCTGTGGCAGCAAAAAAAAAAAGCAAAGCATAGTAGAAAAAAATAGATAGTACCTGTACAAATCTGTTAATATTGTAAAATTGCTTGCTAAATTAGGCCTCCTTTTCCGCGGACACCGTGAAGATACTGGTTTAGAAACAAGGGGGAATTATTTGAGCATATGTAATTTTTTCTCAAAATACGACCCTGATTTCGCATCCATGCACTCCAAATATTTTAACTGCACAAGTCAAGACTTTCAGAATGAAATTATTGCATTGTGTGCAGAGCTCATTCATAAAGAAAGTACAGGAGACAGGTTTTCTTGCTGTTATTGCTGATGAAGCGAAGTCCTCAAAGACTGAGCAACTTTCTGTTTGCATTAGATACACCGAGGGACTTAAGATCAAGGAACGATTTATTTGCTTTGTTGACTGTTCCAATTCTCATGATGCTGCAGGGATTGTTTCTGCCATTAAAGAAGGATTGCACTCATGTGGGCTGAAGGACATTCCCATAATTGCTCAGGCATATGATGGAGCCTCTGTAATGTCGGGGCATTTGAGTGGAGTTTCAGCAACAAATCAGAGAGGAATTCCCCTTTGCTGTGTATGTGCACTGCATGGCGCGTAAGCTAAATCTTATCCTCGTTGAATCATGTACAGTCATACAGAGACATTAAAACATGTCTAAATGTGATTGACAAACTGTACTCTATGTTTGCAGAGCCAAGCAACCATTGCTGGTTTCTAATGATGCAGAATACACTGGCTTTTAAACCAAAGGAGCTAGTACAGCAAAGTGAAACATGTTGGGCTTGCAAATATAGAAGTGTTTATGCTGTCAAATCACAGTATGTTGCCATCACTCGCTGTTTGAAGGAGATAGCAATTTGGATGCAGGTGAAAACGTTTTGTGAGGATGTTGCTGGTTTTCGTGCAGAGAGGGCCCCCCAAACTGGAGGACAACGAAAAAGAACCTCGCGACAACCTTCCGGGCTTTCGCAGTACATAGTACCAACCACACTTGGACAGTGTGATGAAAATGAGATGGAATGGGAATCAGAATCTTAGACATTTAAATGCCATCTGTATCTCCCTGATTTAGACACTATGCTAGCTGAATTGGACATGTGATTTTTAATGGAAGTAATGGCCCAGAGTGTGGCATGTGATGCTGTATTCAATTGTGGCAAAAACGGCATTGGTCCATTACTAAGCATGTATGCGAGCCTTAAGATTCACCCTCAGCTGAAATGGATCTTGTGAAATGATAGTGGACATCCACGCAACTCTGAAAAAGAGACGGCTGCTTCAGCATTAGGTAAGATATGTTTTTTACACTACTCTTTGTATAGCTAGTCATTGTTCATTGTAAATGTATTTTAAATTTAGAAGATATGATATATACATATATGAATATGGTATATAAAAAAAAAATCAGAGCTCATGGTCTGCTGGTAAGTGTCGACCCCCCACCCCAAGCACAAAAGTCAAAACTCCACTGTCTCATTCCCTCCTCTCAGGGAACCATGGTTACGTTAGGGACCAAGAGACGTTCTTCTTTCGAGATCATTTCACTTGACATTGGATCAGTAGCTGATGCTATAGGGATCGTGTAACATCCCGCCATTTTGCAGCAACTGCCCAGCGACAAATTGGGCAAAAGTCAAAAAAGAAGCCAGACAGCAGCATGCCAAAGACAGGCTATATACCCAATACTCACAATAACATTCAAGCCCATGAGCAATACATCACACTCTGGCTAGCGGACCTGTGGGAAACCACTTGAGAAATGCAGCTGGTAAGAGCACGGGGGCTGCGCCGGCGCCCTCAGCATCAGCCAACCGTAAGTGCAGCAATATAAAGATGTAGTCAAGCATTGCTTTGAACAGGCATATACAAAAACAGGAGCGGCAACGAATGTTGGCGCTGCACAACAGTGCTCAGTAAATGTATAAAGAGACAATGACAGTGTTGCTGGAATCAACATAACTGCACCTAATCAGCATATTATATTCACAGACAGGGCAGTACAGTGCGTATGAGCACAGCCTGTCGGCTATACGACCTGGTCGAAACTACCTCTTACCAAGAAGTGTGCGATATGGAGAGCCAATGGCTGCTTAGCTCGAATGCCCTTGCACAGACAATACATGGGTTGCAAAAGAAGGGATTTTAAGGTTATAAAACCTAGCAAATATATTGTGAGAAGCCCATCCTGCGGCTAGACAAATCCCAAGCCCATGAGGACACTGAGTGTGCCCGAACCACAAACGAGAAAGTCTCACCTTGGAAAGTGAAAGCTAAAGCAATCGCCTCCACAATCCAGTACCATAGTCTCTGTTTCGAAACAAGCAGACCCTTAAGTGCGACCTCTGAAACAAATGAAGACCTGGGGCCAGTTGCATAAACAGCCATGATATTAAGACAGTGTATTAAGATCTAGTATGACCCACTAGCGGTTAGTCAAGGGGAAGTCAGTCTTACTTTTTGGTATCAAATTATAGGCCAGTCTATATTTTTATGTAACTGGCTTATGAAAAGTTATGAACAGTCTTAAAGAAAAAAATTTGATGACTAACTTGTAACTCTAGTCTTAGCGGTTTATGCAACCAGCCCCTGCTCCAATAGATGAAACTAGCTGGAGCACTCAATATAACATTTGTAGCTTCTGTTACTAATTCCTCCGGGGCAAACGCCTGCAGCATTATAACTTTAACTTTGAAGGGCATTGTAAACACCTCAGGCACATAGCCATGCCTAACCATAGTCATCCTGCGCCAACTCCAGACAAGCGGTGTTAATGAACAGCGCTTGCAGGTCTCCCATATGCTTCCTATATGCTTTCCACATGCTAAAGCCAGCAAGAGTGCTGTCTTTAATGAAAGTACTCACAGCTGGGCAGAGCGAAGTGGATCAATCAATGTTTTGGAAGGTGTCCTCAGCACTAACACCATGTACCAAACAGGCATCATAGAAGGGCGATTGGGGTTTAACCGCCTCACTCCTTTCAAAACTTGTGCCTCCCAACCAAACATTGGTCCACCTGATCATGAAATAATGCGACAGCGGCCACATACACTTTAAGTGTAGATGGAAAGCACTCGCTGTCCAAGCGGTCCTGCAGAAATGACAAAATGATTGACACAGGACAAGTCACGGGGTCCTCATTATGCACCACGAAAGGGGCTGTAGTGGCTTGTGTTCCACTTGAGACAGGTGCCTGTCACGCCACCAAGACGGACGCTGGGCAGACAATGACCTTGAATGTGCTGGCTGAGCAGCTCCAGTGTATCTGGGCAGGAAGTGGCTCAAGACCTTGGACTGCTTCTCCAAGAACCTTTCAGAGCATGTGCCCATGGTATAGCCCCAGCGGTTGGCTGCGCTGACAGATGAGAGAAGCAACATGACCGGGAGATCTCTTCATGCACCTCTGGGAAGAATGGTGCTGGTCTCTGGGGGGCAGCAGCTTGGCAGCCTGACTGCAGAAACCACTCATCTGGTGGTTCTTTGATGCCTCCTTTGGAGCTGACCAATCCAAGCCTAACTCCTACACTGCTTTTGTGAGGAACTTCAACAGCTTAGCATCACAGGCTGAACGGCCGGTTCGCTAACCTCACCTCAAGGAGCATTCTCTTCCTGGAAAGAGCTGTAACACCAGTTGTCCTTTTCTGAGGCCGTGGTGGACATCGCATAATCGTCCGAAGCGCGATGAGATCAGCTCACAGGCTCGGTTGGAGGGGCGAAAACTGTCTTTAGCATAAGAGAGCGGGGGCTCTGGGGGTCGCGGCACGCACAGGCTCTGGGCAGGTGTGTGGTCACTTGAAGAGTCTCCGGAGCACGGCTGCCGCTGCTTCCTGTCCCACGGCTCGACGGTGGTGGGAGGAGGGAGTGGAGAGGCAGTAGAAACAGAGCTCAACACGATAGAGAGTGCCGGTCCTAGTCAAGTCAAGTCAAGTCACATTTATTCACATTTTACAATGCAGACTGTCAAAGCAGCTTTACAGTGATAACAGGAGAATAATTTTGGCTGCACAGCAGCTCTAGAAGAAAATGGTGTCATTGTCCAGCTTAAGTTCAGTATTGATTCATTCCATTGTAAAAATCATTAATTATTATTTTAGTTCATTTATCTATACAGCGGCTCTGGATAAAACAGTGATGTCATCATCCAGCTCAGTTCAGTTTGCATACAATAGTGTCAATGCAGGCAGATCAAAAACATTGTTGAATATCAAGTGTCCCAAACTAAGCAAGCCAGAGGCGACAGCGGCAAGGAGCCCAAAGTCCATCAGGTGACAAATATGGAAAAAAAAAAAAACCTTGAGAGAAACCAGGCTCAGTAGTGGGCCAGTTCTCCTCTGGCCAACAACAAACAGTGCATGATTATGATTCAGGCAGCATTACAGGTCAGAAGTCACATCGGATTCATCACGCCGGTATAGAAATGGTTTTGTTGAGGATCTGTGCCACTGGCTGTCATGTCGATGAGGCCTTCACAGGGGATCGTTGACACAATCTCTGCTGACACTTCAGGGATGTGTTGTGGTCGTGTTCAGGTGCAGGTCCTCCATCTGATCTGGATACGGCCCGGATCCGGCTGACTTCGGTAAACCTCGGTATAAGCAGAGAGACTAATATTAGCATAGATGCCATTCTTCTTATGATGTAACGAGTACATCGGGTGTTATAGGAAGCCGGTTCCGGCTGACCTAATTTATGCAGCCTAACAATCCTTTAATGGATGTGAAAATAAAAAGTGATAATGTGTTATGTGTATGCCAGGTTAAAGAGATGTGTTTTTAGTCTAGATTTAAACTGACAGAGTGTGTCTGCTTCCCAAACAATGCTAGGAAGACTGTTTCAAAGTTTAGGTGCCAAGCAGGAAAAGGATCTTATTTTTTTTATATTCTAGGTATTATCAACTGGCTAGAATTTTGAGATCGCAATAGACGTGTAGGACTATAAAGCATCAAGAGCTCGCTCAAGTACTGGGGAGCTAAACCATTTAGTGCTTTGTAAGTAATTAGTAAGATTCTATACGATGTTTAATAGGGAGCCAATGCAGTGTTGACAGAACCAGGCTAATATGATCATACTTCCTGGTTCTAGTAAGAACTCTAGCTGCTGCGTTTCGGACCAACTGGAGTTTGTTTATTAAGCGTGCAGGGCAACCAGTACAGTACAGCGTTACAATAATCTAGCCTTGAGGTCATGAACGCATTAGCTAACTGTTCCACATTTGTCATTGAGAGCATATGTCCTAGTTTAGATATATTTTTAAGATGGAAGAATGCGGTTTTACAGATGCTAGAAATGTGGCTTTCAAATGAAAGATTGATATCAAAGAGCACACCCAGGTTCCTAACTGATGACAAAGACTTCTGGGGGCCTTAAGCAAAATTTTTTGAGGAGGCCCCTGTCAGAGCGTTTATAAAAACCCCAAAATGAACCCCAAAATACAGCTCTGGATGCTTCCTAAAAACTCAGTGACTGTACACACTGTAAAGACAGTGATGAAATATTGGAAGAACTAGAACCTGAACCTCCATCACAATGACGACCGAGCAGGGTGTTTTTTCAGTGATACGCTACTCAGTTTGATGTAAATCATGAGATGTTGCAACTGTAATTCCTCACCATCGGCATTAACAAGTGTATGTCCATCAACCAATGTTTATATTTCTAATTTATTGTGGTGCATATGTGGGAACTGTATCATTACCAGTATCAATACAGTGCATACATTAGCTGAGCACTAACGTGAATGACTGATGTAACATTAAAGTTTGTAAAACAAATCTTGCTCCATCCTTTATCATTACTCAAAGTAGTAAGAACGAAAAACAATGCATTAAAGGGTTAGTTCACCCAAAAATGAAATTTCTGTCATTAAGTACTCACCCTATGACTTCTATGCTGTTGATGTAGTGAACGCAGTGCAGCGCTTCCATGTTTATCTCAGAACGCCGACTCATTATTGGCTGGATCCTCCGTCAGCAGCACATGCATCCGTCATGCTGCTCACGGGAACAGCCTCGGCCAATACTGAGCTGGTGTTATATCACATCTTGTGAAAATGGGCATAATAGGTCCCCTTTAAGCTCGTTCATCATTCCCCAAATAACTGTAACTTACTTGAAGTGGTTCAGACTGTCTTCTTGTGCACCAGAAATAGAATCCAACAGTCCCTGGAACGCTTATCATGTTTTGTAATCGCTCTTGGATAAAATCAAAGTCAAAGTTTGTCAAACCAGCTTTAGTGAATTAGCACCACCAGCTGGACAGGAGTGTGAAGCACTGGGTACCCCTCAGTAGAAATCACATTCCAGGGCCAGATCAACCTGTGTATTTTGAGTTTAAAAAATGGTTCAAATACTTCTGAATATATTAATATTCATAAGTAAAGCGGATATTACATTTAGTTGACTACATCTTTGCATTTTTAACGAGATATTTTCTTGCAGGGTTACACACAGCATGTTATGGTAGAAAAGGAGTGTCCAACCCTGCTCCTGGGGGATCACTGTCCTGAAAAATCTATCCAAAGTCTTCAGGATTACTTAGAAAATTATACACTGTTACATAAATTACATAATATGATTGTTTAGGGATGGAGCTGAACTGCAGGAAATTGGAGCTCAAGACACTTAGACATATCATAAATGCAGCATATTCTTATTTTTAAGAATATATTTTTATATATTCATATTTTTAAATCAAGTAAATCATAGAAATATTGAAGATTTTGGCATTTCATACCCTAATAGGGCAACATACAACTCATAAAATCCAAAATGTATCGAATATATTTAAAAATTCCATTGAATATGTTTTACTTAGGTCCAGATGATCTAAAAAATGACGTTACATAATTTTTTGCTGATAATTTTCCACTCTTGCCTGTTTTAGGGTTCATTCACTTCAGCTGAATTGCTGTGGTAAGAGTAGCAGATCAATAATAAGTCATATATAAAATGGATGTTTTCACTCATTCATACATTTTAAGCATGTATGTTTTGTTTATTTATCCGTCTATCAATGTTTAATTGTCTTTAAGACAAACTGTCAGTTTTAATATTTATTCATTTTTACTTCGTCAGTGTGGACATATGGACTAGAAATACACCACAATTAAAATAACCCAATAAAAATCTAAGAATAGAAATAGGAATATGCAAATTCAGAAATAAATCTACAGATTTGCTAGCAACAAATAACACTCCGTCTGAGTTCAAATTCCGTAACTTTTTTTGGTTAAACATTATCCAAAATCAATTTTTGAGCAAGTACATAACCAGCCAGTGTTCAAAACTATCTCCTTACCTTAGCCCGATTCACAACGGTAAGCTTGTTTTCTAATTCGAGTGGTACTGTTAGGTTTCCGCGGGAAATTCGAGCATGTCGCCATTCATCTTTGCGCCATTACGTCACATCTGTTTACATAAAGAAGGAGTCCCAGCTAGTAGGCTATATGTAGGGTTGCCAACCGTTCCGTATAATACGGATTCGTCCCGTATTTAAGGCATCAAAGAAGCGTTCCGTATGCCTTTCATGCGGAACGCAGTTTGTCCCTTATTCTCAGGCATGCGTTCTAATTTGAGAATTAATCATTCCTTTGAGACAAATTTGTGAACGGTCGTTCGCGGAAGGCTTTAAGGCCAAGCAGACTCTTCTGCAATTTTATGGTTGCAACATTTTACAGATGTTCAGTTATTATGCTTCCAAATTTTATGCCACCTATGTAGGCCTATCTTGCTGACATTTTTTTTAATATATATATATATATTTTTTTTTTCTTTTTCTTTTTTCTTTAAGTTTATGGTTTTGAATAGAGGTTGATGTTTAATATCCGTTGGTGTAGCCTATATATATAGAAAATGTGTCAAATTCAACAATTTGAACATTGAGCCACATTATATCTATGGGACTGAACCATATAGGGACTAGAAAAGTTTATTAAGAATGAGAATATAGATAGATATTGAGATATCTTTAATACTTTTAGAATTACAGGCACACAAACTTTGGAAAAATACTATAAGGCACTCAGACAGGAATGTTCAATTGTGCTGATAGAAAAAAATGAGATAAATTTCCAGTTTCAACATTATTTGTTCTTCAGAAAAATGTGTGACCATTGAAAATGTGTAACAATTTACTCATGGAGGCGCACTGAGATTCCTATCTCTGGAAATTAACCATATTGGGACTTAAAAATTAAGAAAAGAAAAGTTTGTTAAGAATTATAATCTATAATCCCCCAAATCTCAGGTGAAAATTGTAATTCCTTCCTCTACAAAATATTGGATTACTCAGTAAATATACATCCATTACATTTAATGGCTTTCTTCTTGATTTATGTTTGTCTTTATTCAGAAAAAAGAAAAGAAAATCAAAAATTTGAGCAGGGAAAGTTTCTGAAATTTCTGAAAGTTTCTGATTTTGACACGAAATTACCCAAATGTGTTTATGTCTGAGAACCTTTTATACATCTTTTATACACATACTTAACTGCAGATACTGAAATGACATACACTGTGTGGTATAATACAAATATTTTGAGTGTCCCTTATTGTGTCCCTTATTTTCCTATAAAGAACCACGATTGTCCCTTATTTTCCTTTCCAGAAGTTGGCAACCCTGCACATACAGAAGAGAGACACATCTCCGATGAACGTTAAAAAACGTCATTAACAACTAGTTGTTCAGTTCGGTTCCGTACACACTGCATAGAATATCTGTAAATGCGGTTGTCACTACCTGTATTTTTCGGGAGTTAATACGGTTGTAGAATGCGGTTGTCACTCCCGTATTTTACTGAACTGTGTGTGTACAGAACGCGATTAAGCACTAAAAGGTGAACTGACAACCGAATTTAGCTGCAGTGTGTACGTGGCAAAGAGACAAAACTTACGGACTGCAGCTTTAATTTGTTAATTTGACCATCATTATCATTGAAAATATTTTTGAAGCAAAGGCAGAAATAGAGAGAGGGAGAGTTCAGTAATTCTCAAGGCTTATTATTAAATACTTCAAGATTTGTTTTGCAGATTTATTATTTACATCCAGCATGCTCGACAAATATGTCGTTAAAAAAAAAGTACAAATACGTCGTTAAAAAAAAGTACATTAAAATAGCATTGCAGAAAATGTGTTTTCATGTTCAGTCACTAGGAGGCGCTCCAGGATTATCTGCTCTAGAAGACCAGCAAACAATCTTGAGGTCTGAAGCCAAAAAACGAACGACACTCTGTTCCTGTCCCCTCCTCAACCTGCTTCCCTTAGTGTTTTTACACGTAGAAAAGGTGGAAAATGTATTTCACCATCCAGTTTTTTCCCTGAACGATGATCTGAGTTCTTATCGCAATTTTTGATTCAGCATGAATGACCTACAATGGCGACATTTTTCACAGTCACGACAGAAAATCAAAATACTGTTATAGTGTTAGTTAATTAATATAAGTTGTTTGTGTTACAGTTATTTCATATATTCATAATAAGTTCTGTATTAGCCAATAAGATGTGGCCACGTCATCACGCGGGGTTTAATTCACTGTTTGTTTTACGTTTAGCATCACAGTATGCTCGCAGGCTCGGGTGCGGATGGTTGTATATAAACCCACCAGCGCTGGGCAAGAGCATAAACCCCAGCTATTGTAAAGTTGTGGTTTAATAAATTAAGTAAAGTTCCTGAAACGGATTCGCTTTGTTGTGTGCTTCTCTTCACGCCTCGGCAATTTAATGCTCATTGGTTTAAACAACCGTATTGTTCTCTTTTAAAATGTTTGATTTTAAAACTCTGATATCATCCCAACAAACACAGAACGTTGGCACAACGTAGCCAACCTTCTAACAACGTTTTAACAACGTGGCCAAAAGGTTGCTATAATTACGTTGCGTTGTGAAGGTTGTTACAGCGTTGTCACAATGTTGACATCTGACCACCGCTCAGTTCCATTGCTCAAGGTTGCGCTTGGGTGTGTGGACTACCACTGGACGACGTGTACTCCTCACTGCTCCGATTCCTCTGGAGCGCGGATTTTAAATTTCCACGACCGTTGATCCGTCTCTTCATCGAGCAAGGAAGGATATGTGAGTATTGCTTTTATTTTATCCCTAAATAAGATATGCAAATATTCAAACACAACATACACTTTCCGTGTCTAATGTGACATTTATTTGTTTACAAACTGAACGAAATAGAACAGAATAGTCCAGTAAAATTTACCAGTGTAATGCTACCTATTTCTTTTAAGTATGCAGATGAGAACGTTAAAACGTCTTCTGGTCAGGTAAATGACAAATATTTCAACATCACGCCAAAAGTTATGAGCCATAGTGAAGAAAAAATGACTTGAGTGATGAATGGTTGACATTTTAGCACTTTATGAACAGCGACTCCACTGTTAATGTTTAACGTTAGTCCTTTTTTGGGAAACGAACATAAACGTTTGTAACCTCGCACACAGAAACCATCTTAAGTGCTATCCATCGAGAAACACGGTATTGTTTACCTTGTTTATTATTACAGAAGCTGTTCGTCAGGCCAAAAGTGTAGCATGTCACATTATCGATCAAAAGCTTGGGGTCAGTAAGATTATTTTTTAATGAATGAATGCATGAATTTATACGTATATTAATAAATACATTAATCCAAGGAAGGACACATCAAATATGACAGTACAGATATGTAATCCACGTAAATATGCAGCAGCACAACTGTTTTCAACAGTGATAATAATTAGAAATGTTTCTTGAGCAGCAAATCATCATATTAGAATGATTTCTGAAGGATCATGTGACACTGAAGACTGGAGTAATGATGCTGAAAATTCAGCTTTGATCACAGGAATAAATTACAATTGTAATACTAGTTATTTTAAATTATAATAATTTAAATATTACTGTTTATATTGTATTTTTGATTAAATACAATGAATGTACCCTTGGAAAGTAAGTGAATTCCTTCAAAAACATAAAAAAAATCTTACAGACCCAAACTTACGAACGGTAGTGTATGTTATGCATGTGAATCTTTGCTAGGGTTGAAATCAAGCAATTATTCTTGTATTGATTTTCTTTTATTTCTTTCAACAGGCTATTTTCTTACTCATAGCTTTCAGTCGGGCGACTGGAGCAGAGACCTGGAGGGCAAAACACCCATAGAACTACAGGACAGGCCTGACAATTTTCCATCTGTTTCAAACAACAAATATTACATCACATCTCAAAAAAATATGTGAGTAAAATGCACGTCCATATACAGCACCTGCTGCAGTATTTCAATCACTAAACAGTAGAGTATTCACTTTAAGTACCTTAAAGTAATAAAACAGTGAGATTAAAAGATAAAATTCTTTATACAGCTTATTTATGATGCATACTATATACAGGCGAGCAGATGAGCCCAGAATATGAACGCCACACACTAACTGGGCAAGCAGATGAGCCTAGAACATAAATGCAATGCCTAACAACAAACTGTATGTTGCATTTATGTTCTAGACTCATCTGCTTGCCCCCCTGTATATGTAGTATGCATCATCAATAAGGTTTATATTGAATTTGGCCTCGTTTTACCCTCCAGGTGGGTGTTATATAAAAACTAGCAATGAAGGTAAGCTTACACTATTTTAAATATTTTCTTGTAAACAATCGAATGGGTCTATTAATGAATTTGTTAAATTTAATACAATTAAAGATTAAGTAACAATAAAAAAGTAAGTAACACTTTCAGAATGTTTACATTTGTGGAATTCACCTCAGATCAGTGTAGCTGTAATTCCTGATGCATGGAGGCATTAGATAAGGTAAGTAATGTGAAGTAAAGTGATGTTAGATACAAAAATCTCTCTCTCTTTTTTTTAGGCAATATCAACACCATACAACAGGCCCTGCTCTCCTCACCAAGAACAAGTAAGAATTTATCTAAAAAGATTTTTATTTTATTTTTTTTATTTATATATTTTTTTTTTTATATTTTATGAACTATAACTTTGTTGTCATTTGTCTATAACAGCAGATAGTAGTATTATTAACAATATGATTCTGCATACTATTTTCAGCACCCGAGACACCTTGCCAAGAACTGGATTTTTTGGTAAGCATAAATAGATACGCAGATTTACACAATACACTATATATCAAAAAAATGGTTGTAATTTACTAATACTGTATGTCATTTAAGGTAAACTTTATTTTGGTAACACTTTAAAGGGTTAGTTCACCCAAAAATGAAAATTCTGTCATTAATTACTCACCCTTCTGTCATTCCACACCCATAAGACCTTTGTTCATCTTCAGAACACAAATTAAGACACTTTTGATGAAATCCGAGGGTATCTGATCCCCACATAGGCAGCATCGTCACTGGATCTTTAAAGGTAGTTAAACATGGTTAAAATAGTCAGCATGACTACAGTGGTTCAACCTTAATGTTATGAAGTGACGAGAATAACAAAACTAAAATAACTTTATTCTACAAATTTGTCTGTCCCGTCATTCTGCTACATTGTTTACATTCAGCGCTTCCGTGTTTACGTCCGAACGCGGGCTCAGTATTGGCCGGCTCTGGTCACGTGAGCAGCACGATGCATGTGTGTGATGCTGACGCAGAAGTCTGCCAATAATGAGCCCGCATTTGGACGTAAACACTGAAGCTCTGCAACGAAAATAATGCAGCACCATAAATAATATACCTTATAATAACTACCTTTCTGGACCTCAAAAGATTCGTGTGCATTCGTGTGGATGTGTGGATCAGATACCCTCGGATTTCATCAAAAATGTCTTAATTTGTGTTCTAAAGACAAACGAAGGTCTTACGGGTGTGGAACGACATGAGGGTGAGTAATTAATGACAGAAATTTCATTTTTGAGTGAAGTAACCCTGTAAAGTCTCATTTGTTAACATTAGTTTATGTAGAAGTAACTAACATAAACAATGAGCAATACATTTGATACAGTTATTATTCATCTTTACAAATGTTAGTTAATAATAACATGTCTGTTTGTTGTTTTTTCTTATTTGTTCACAGTGCGTTAACTCGTTAATAAGTACACCAATTGATTTTAAACATGAATTTGCAAATGTTGAACTTAACATTAACATAAAAATGTTGCAGAAGTATTGTTCATTGTTGCTTTATTTTAACTAATTTAGTTAACCAATGTTATCTAATGAAACATTAGATAATATTGGTTAACTAATTGGTTAACATTTTTTAAGAATGGTATACAATGGTGTACAATTTTACAAAGTCGTAATTTGTAAGCCATCTACTAGTCATTTAACATCTGGCTTTGACAACTAGTAGAGTATAACCATTAGATGTAAAATTATGTTAACAAAATAATTCTTTTAGATTTCTGCAACACACCAAACATGGATGACAAGAGTGAAGGACACAAGGTTATGGCTCATCAATTTTAAGGTAAGAAAAATAGAGCCTTTTACGAAAAATAATCAGAATTTTACCATTTTGAGATCACGCGGACAGGACCTTTTGAGAAGACTAATTTCTCCTGTCTGCTCACTAGTCACTCTGGTTAGTCCCGGTCTGTCATGTCAAGCTCTGATCTGCTCTGTTCTCTGCCCAGTTTACCTGTGCCTGCAGTTCAACTCTCTCTGGTCCCAGATGTCTACAGGTTTCGGACTCATGCTTCAAGGTTTCTGCACTTGCATCTCTCCTGGATTTGTTGATCTTTCCTGGACTCATTCTGGTTACCAGTCTTTTCACCTGTCCTTCGACTATGCTCACCTGTCAGCCATGTACAGAGCCCACTTTTGTTCAATAAATGTTCTGAACTGCCTTTGCTGTTTATTTTTTATTTATTAAACTAATTATATATATATATAATTATATATGCTGTCACATATATTACATGCTTTTATAAATGCATACCTTTTGAAGGATAATTAGAATATCATATGCAGTTTTAATAAAGTTTAATTATGTAACCTTGTATGTCATATTTACTCTTCAAAGTGTACATTTGCAGGTGTTGGTTATAATTTATTAATTTAGTGCCCATAAATAATAGTAAGTATAAACAATGTATATAAAAAAAAGTATTATATAGTGATCTAATATCGAGTGATTAAAAATTAACCACGAAATATAACACGCAGAATGGGAAATATTTATAATCTACCATTAAAAAACTAAGTTGTCAGAACGTCGTGTCGCAGTTGCTCAGTGTTGCGTAATAACGTTGCTACAGCCCTGTGGCGTCTTACAATTCTACGTTGTCACAATGTTGTGGGCACGTAGACCGCGACGTCGCCATAGTAGAAAAGCAACGTGCCACAGACGTTGCCACAACGTAAATGTGTTTGCTGGGTAAGCTCTTTCTCAGAGCTACAAAAAATAAGAGGGGTGTGTGTTGATGAGTATTTTCCCGACACAAAACAGTTTGTGGACAAAACTAGGTCTTTTATGTCGGAGGGCTTGTTTACAAACAAGGAAGTATATCGTTTAAAAAAAAGAAAACTCACCTCTGACAATGCAAACGATGTTAGTGAGAAAGCATAGCTTGGCTAGTGATGTGGTGTGTGTGTGTGTGGAGTGCTGCTGTGTTTCTTCTCTCTTTCTTTTTCTTTAAACATGAGTGAAGTGAATATTGCGACTTTGAATGTAAACGGGGCAAGAGAAATGAGAAAAAGTATGGAAGCCCGTTTCCTATGGAAGCCCGTTTCCGCCACTAAATAAAAAAAAATAAAAAGAGTAATTGCGACTTTTTATCTCAGAATTCTGACTTTTTTCTCGCAATTCTGACTTTTTTTCTCGCAATTGCGAGTTTATATTTCAGAATTCTGAGATATAAACTCGCAATTGCGTGATATAAAGTCAGAATTGCGAGATATAAAGTCAGAATTGCGAGATATAAAGTCGCAATTGCGTGATATAAAGTCAGAATTGCGAGATATAAAGTCGCAATTGCGTGATATAAAGTCAGAATTCTGACTTTTTTCTCGCAATTCTGACTTTTTCTCGCAATTGCGAGTTTATATTTCAGAATTCTGAGATATAAACTCGCAATTGCGTGATATAAAGTCAGAATTGCGAGATATAAACTCGCAATTGCGTGATATAAAGTCAGAATTGCGAGATATAAAGTCGCAATTGCATGATATAAAGTCAGAATTGCGAGATATAAAGTCGCAATTGCGTGATATAAAGTCAGAATTGCGAGATATAAACTCGCAATTGCGTGATATAAAGTCAGAATTGCGAGATATAAAGTCGCAATTGCGTGATATAAAGTCAGAATTGCGAGATATAAACTCGCAATTGCGTGATATAAAGTCAGAATTGCGAGATATAAAGTCGCAATTGCGTGATATAAAGTCAGAATTGCGAGATATAAAGTCGCAATTGCGTGATATAAAGTCAGAATTGCGAGATATAAAGTCGCAACTGAGTGATATAAAGTCAGAATTCTGAGATATAAACTCGCAATTGCGAGAAAAAAAGTCAGAATTGCAAGTTTTTATCAGAATTCTGACTTTTTTTCTCGCAATTCTGACTTTTTCTCGCAATTGCGAGTTTATATCTCAGAATTCTGACTTTTTTTCTCGCAATTCTGACTTTTTTTCTCGCAATTGCGAGTTTATATCTTAGAATTCTGAGATATAAACTCGCAATTGCGTGATATAAAGTCAGAATTGCGAGATATAAACTCGCAATTGCGTGATATAAAGTCAGAATTGCGAGATATAAACTCGCAATTGCGTGATATAAACTCGCAATTGCGTGATATAAAGTCAGAATTGCGAGATATAAAGTCGCAACTGCGTGATATAAAGTCAGAATTCTGAGATATAAACTCGCAATTGCGTGATATAAAGTCAGAATTGCAAGTTTTTATCAGAATTCTGACTTTTTTTCTCGCAATTCTGACTTTTTCTCGCAATTGCGAGTTTATATCTCAGAATTCTGACTTTTTTTCTCGCAATTCTGACTTTTTTTCTCGCAATTGCGAGTTTATATCTCAGAATTCTGACTTTTTTTCTCGCAATTAACTGACGGACAGTGTCTCTGTCTGTAACAATTCCGGACATCCAACATTTCTGGTGCATCCAACGATAGCCGTGCTGCTGTCCTGATGTCTGAAGCTGTTGGTGTATAAAATGTGTCACTTCAGCTTCGTCTGTTTTATTGCGCCTCCGCCACAGCTGATTCTTATTATTATTACTATTATATTGTTATTATTGTGTCATATTCATTAGTATATCCATTCTGTTAAAAACAACTTTTATTCACCAAATACTTCCACTGTAATTTGCAGAATTGCATGATTCTACCCTTGAATGCCCCTTTTTATGGAGCCACCAGACTTGAGTTGCAAAGTTACAAAGTTGATGAAGCATGATAGGTATTGTTGTTTTAGTATTAAGCCCACTAGATTGCAGTAAAAGCTGTTTTTTCTCCTTGAAACGCTGTACTCATGTACAAGGTTACCGAGGGAACATGCTATATGCATATTCCTGCATAATGCATATGTCCGGAGACTAATCTTTATGTGTCTCCTCCAGTAAAATGAAAATTTCTTTATTGGTAAATCCGCGCTAAAAATAATCCTTTATGATGTCTTCCATTTTATGTAGAATAATAACGAAGCAGCAATCCTGATGGTCAGTCGCAATGAAAGGAAACGCAAAGTAAGAACTGTGAGAAATAAAGTTTCACACAATTGTGAGGAAAAAAAGTCAGAATTCTGAGATATAAACTCGCAATTGCGAGAAAAAAAGTCAGAATTCTGAGATAAAAACTCGCAATTCTGACTTTTTTTCTCGCAATTCTGACTTTTTTTCTCGCAATTGCGAGTTTATATCTCAGAATTCTGACTTTATATCACGCAATTGCGACTTTATATCTCGCAATTCTGACTTTATATCACGCAATTCTGACTTTATATCACGCAATTGCGAGTTTATATCTTAGAATTCTGACTTTATATCACGCAATTGCGACTTTATATCTCGCAATTCTGACTTTATATCACGCAATTCTGACTTTATATCACGCAATTGCGAGTTTATATCTCAGAATTCTGACTTTTTTTCTCGCAGTTGCGAGTTTATATCAGAATTCTGACTTTATATCACGCAATTGCGACTTTATATCTCAGAATTCTGACTTTATAACTCGCAATTGCGAGAAAAAAGTCAGAATTGCGAGAAAAAAAGTCAGAATTCTGACTTTATATCACGCAATTGCGACTTTATATCTCAGAATTCTGACTTTATAACTCGCAATTGCGAGAAAAAAAGTCAGAATTGCGAGAAAAAAAGTCAGAATTCTGACTTTATATCACGCAATTGCGAGTTTATATCTCAGAATTCTGACTTTATAACTCGCAATTGTGAGATATAAACTCGCAATTGCGAGATAAAAAGTCAGAATTCTGAGATAAAAAGTCGCAATTACTCTTTTTATTTTTTTATTTAGTGGCGGAAACGGGCTTCCATAAAAAAGAGCTGAAATATTTGAGGTAGTTAAACAGAAGAAGATGGATGTTGTTATGTTGCAAGAAACACATAGTGACTTAAAGAATGCTGCTGATTGGGCAGGGGAGTGGGATGGAGTCTCTGTGTTGAGTCATAACACCTCACTTAGCGGAGGGGTTGCCATCCTTTTTGCGAAAAGTTTCAGTCCACATTCTTACCAGGTTGAAGAAGTAGTCAAAGGTAGATTTTTAAAAGTAAGAGCAACTTTTGAAAATTTTGTTTTTGTTTTTATGTGTGTGTACATTCCAGCTTCAACAGTAGAAAGAATGCTATTTTTAAATACATTGTGTTCTGCTTTGCAAAAATGTTCTGTGGAAGAATATTTATTCTTGGGTGGTGATTTTAACTGTACAGTATCAAACTTGGATAGGAGTCATGTTGAACCCCACTTGCCCTCTCGTAATCGGTTAGTTCAGCTTGTTAAGACGCATGATTTATGTGATATTTGGAGACAGTTGTATGAAAAACAAAGACAGTATACCTGGACTCATATTCGTGACAGTGTGATTTCTCTGGCAAGATTAGATCGATTTTATGTTTTTAAGCATCACTGTAATATTGTAAGAAGGTGTTTAATTACCCCAGTGAGTTTCTCTGATCACAGTATGGTGCAGTGTTCTGTGTTTTTAAATTCCATTAAGACAAGGAGTGCATATTGGCAGTTGAATACCAATTTGTTAAATGACAAGTATTTTAAAAATATGTTTAAATTGTTTTGGGATGAGTTTAGAATCACAAAGAATTCCTTTAAATCCTTACGGCAGTGGTGGGATTTTGGGAAAGTCCAAATAAAACAATTCTGTTTACAATATACTCGAAACGTCACTAGAGATGCGTCTCTGAATATGAACATCTTGGAGGCTGACATTTTAAAACTTCAAGAATTGTCAGCTGGTACCCATAGTTTTCTGGATTCTTTATTAAGTAAAAGGACACAGTTGGCTGATTTACTGGGTGTTAAAACACGGGGGGCTCTGGTCAGGTGTCGGTTCCAGAGTGTGGACCAAATGGATGTTCCATCCAAGTTCTTTTTGAATTTAGAGAAAAAGAATGGTCAGAGTAGGGCCATCCATGCCTTGCGCTCTGAGTCTGGAGGACTACTAACAGACCCTGCTGACATTCGTAAGAGAGCAGTTTGTTTTTATGAGAAATTGTATAAAAATGAACTTGGGGTGGATTACAGGAGTGACAGTGAATTTTTCAATGACTTGCCCCAGGTATCAGAGGAAGCCAATGCTGAGATCTCAGGCGCCTTGAGCATGGGGGAGCTATGCAAAGCCCTCCAAGGAATGGAGTCCGGAAAGGCACCCGGAATCGATGGTCTGCCTGTTGACTTTTATAAGTCTTTCTGGTCAGAGTTGGGAGAGGACCTGCTGGAGGTGTTGAATGAAAGCCTGGCTGAAGGTCAGTTGCCCATGAGCTGCCGTAGAGCAGTGTTAACCCTCCTGCCTAAGAAAGGCGACCTTACAGACATCAAGTGTTGGCGACCTGTATCACTACTCTGTAGTGATTATAAACTGCTCTCTAAAAGCCTGGCTAATAGGCTAGCAGGAGTGATGGATGGTGTTATCCATCCTGACCAGACCTACTGTGTTCCCAGTAGATCAATATTTGATAATATTTCATTGGTCCGTGATGTTTTAGAAGTCTCCAAGATGTTAGAATTAGATTGTGGGTTAATCTCGTTAGACCAGGAGAAAGCTTTTGACCGTGTTGAGCATTGTTATTTGTGGAAAGTTTTAGAAGCTTTTGGGTTTTGTCAGAGTTTTATTAATTATATTAAAGTTCTTTATAGTGACGTTGAGAGTATTCTTAAGGTGAACGGTGGTTTATGTGCTCCTTTTAAAGCTCAAAGAGGTGTTAGGCAGGGGTGTTCTTTGTCTGGTATGCTTTACTCTTTGGCAGTAGAGCCTCTTTTACAACAAATAAGGGTCAAACTTCACGGTATATGTTTGCCAAACTGTGAAAGTAATTTTATATTGTCAGCATACGCAGATGATGTTATAATTATGATTAGCAGGCAAAGCGACATTCATGTTCTTTTAAATTTACTAAAGGTCTGTCTTCTGCAAGTGTAAACTGGAGTAAAAGTGAAGCTTTATTAGTGGGTAAATGGGCAGATGGGAAACCAAAACTTCCTGAAGGTTTAAGTTGGGATAAATTTGGTTTTAAATATTTAGGAGTGTTTCTGGGTGATGAGTTAACAGTACAGAAAAATTGGGAAGGAGTCATTGAAAAAGTTAAAGGTCGTCTGGACAAATGGAAATACTTAGTGCCAAAGAGGTCATATAGAGGGCGTATTTTAATTATAAACAACTTGGTTGCTTCTTCATTGTGGCACAAGTTTGCTTGTGCTGATCCTCCTCTATATCTGTTAACAAAAATTCAGGCTATCTTAGTAGATTTTTTTTGGGACAAATTGCATTGGGTCCCACAGAATGTTATATTTGCCAAAAGAGGAGGGTGGACACGGTTTAATACACCTTCAAAGTAGAATAGCAACTTTTCGTTTGCAATTTGTACAAAGACTACTAGATGGCTCAACTGATTTTAAATGGTGTGCTGTTGCGCGTGTCATTTTACATAATCTTGGGAGTCTGGGACTGGATAAGACTCTTTTTCTTATGGACCCAATGAAACTGAACACTTCTGGCCTGCCAGTGTTTTACAGAAATATTTTTAAGGTTTGGAGTCTTTTTGTTTTTAAACAAGCAGAAAATCCACAGTCTCTTCACTGGCTTTTAGAGGAGCCCTTAATTTGTAGAGCACGTCTGGATATGTCGGCAAATGGACTTTTCCCAGGACTTAACAAGATGCTCATTGGTAGCAAAGTAATAACTTTGGGCCAGTTACTGGAAGTATCAGGACTTGATTTCAAGAATGAAGAAGCGATGGCTCAACGTTTGGGAATCAGGTCAACACGTGTAGTTGCACAGCTATTAATGAAGTGGCGGGCAGCTCTTAAACCAACGGAAAAGACTTTGTTGACTGAGTATTGTGATGGTCTTTGTAAACCAAATCCTGAAGACTCTTTTCCTTGCTTGTTTTATTCACTGAACCTTGAAGGATTTTCTGGAATTTTTCTAGAAACTGTTGGATGCGTGTGTACAGACTTTTTTTCAAGCACTGGAAAAACTTTGTATAAGTATTGTGTGATTAGTTTTAATAAAAATATGCTGAATATGAAAATTGATACTCCATGGCGGAATTTTTTTAAGTTTAACGAGGGCAGAAAGCCTGAGTGGAGAGCACTATATAAACCACCGTTGATCAAGAAGACGGGTGACTTACAGTGGAGAATTCTTCATGGCTCTGTTGCTGTCAATTCTTTTATTTCAATCTTAAATCCTGAAGTTAGTGCTGAATGTCCGTTTTGCAACGTAAGAGAAACCATTTTCCATGCTTTTGTGAACTGTAATAGATTAGAACCTTTGTTTTTGGTTTTAAGGAATATTTTTAGTAGTTGTAATGAGACTTTTTCTATGGATTTATTTATTTTGGGTTTTAAATATGTGTTGGAAAAAAGATCTGTTTGTCAGTTACTGAATTTTGTTTTGGGCCAAGCAAAATTGGCTATTTATTTAAATAGAAAAAAGAAAGTTGATCAAAATGTGGAACAGAATATTGTTGTGCTGTTTTCAAATATGGTGAAAGCTAGAATATTGGTTGATTTTAATTATTATACATATATGGACGATCTTGTTACCTTTGAAGGTATTTGGTGTTGCAATGAAGCTTTGTGCTGTGTTTTTGAAGGAGATTTGTCTTTTACACACTTCTTGTAATATTGTAAATTAATTGTATTGTGATTCATTTTTGTAATAAAGGATGGTTAAAATTCAATTTTCTCTCTCTCTCTCTCTCTCTCTGCATTGAAATCTGACATATATGAGTAGCGCGAGGGCTTTTCAGTGCATTCATTGCTATAATATTCATGATGTGAGATGTCTCTATTAAAGGATACGCTCCCCGCACTTCGCCCACCCATCACACCAGAACCGTTTTTGGAACCGAAACTTAGAAATCTTGCACGGTTCCGGTTCTTTTAAAAAAACACTACCGGTTCCGGATGAGAACCAGTTCTCGGTTCCCAACCCTAGTAATAAATGAAATTATTTTCATTTTTGGGTGAACTAACGCTTTAATCTCCAGGAGAAAGTGAGTTTTTTTTTTTTTTTTTAAATAATTTTTTATGCTTGTAAACAGTACAGAGATGACATTAATGACATACAACTTTGTATACAATACACAATATATATCAAAAATATATTCAGTGTCATCAGAACACAGGAAAGTAAAAGAAAAAAGTTAACAATGATTGATAAGAAAGATAACAAAGGAAAGATTAGAAAAGCTAGAAAAAAAAAATGAGGTTAAGATATTAATTTATTGTGGTGGCGACGTACTTCTCAATGACGTTGGTGTCATGCGTCTGTGGTGGCGACATACAAAAGATGTAAAAGTACATGGCTGTCTTCACGACTGTTACCTTTATATTGTATGTGTTTATGTCATCTGGTTGGTAAGTAAACATTTCCTTTATTTCTATGTTTTCTATTGTTATAA
Source organism: Mylopharyngodon piceus (assembly GCA_039654765.1). Lineage (NCBI taxonomy): Eukaryota > Metazoa > Chordata > Actinopteri > Cypriniformes > Xenocyprididae > Mylopharyngodon > Mylopharyngodon piceus. Next base: position 270,450 of record JBCHWC010000081.1, read on the forward strand.
TTCATACAGATGAATTCCAATATAAGCTAACTTTTCAATTTTATACTTTAAATTTTTTTCTCATCTGAAAATAAGTCTATAGTGTTTCTGTTTTAGAATGCATTTTAGTGAGTTACTAAACTATTTACAGCATCAGTTTAATTTTGCCACTAAATCTTTTGATTTACCTAAAACAAATGGTAACACTTTACAATAAGGTTCATTAGTTAAACATTAGTTAATGTATTAACTAACATGAACTAACTATGAGCAATACATTTGTTACTGTATTTACTAATCTTCGTTAACGTTAGTTAATGAAAATACAGCTGTTCATTGTTTGTTCATGTTAGTTCACAGTGCATTAACTAATGTTAACAAGATTTTATTAATGTATTAGTAAATGTTGAAATTAACAAAGATTAATAAATGCTGTATAAGTGCAGTTCATTATTAGTTCATGTTAACTAATGTAGATAACTAATGTTAACTAATGAAACTTATTGTAAAGTTTTACCAAACAAATGATGCTCTACTGTATTTGTTTCTGTAAAGTGGACAGCTGAGAAAAAAAAAGCAATAAACAACAGTTTAACTACAGAAACAAGAGAAAATTACTTATTACTTATTGCTTTACTTATGTGAGCCATTTTTCATTTGTGTTGAGTAACTGTTCCTCTTGGTTCTCTTACGGTGTCTTTGGTGATACAGATTAATGACAATCTGAGACGTTATGAAAATGATTCGCACATTTGTTTTGCTCTTGTTGTATCTGGTTGGTAAGTTACACATCTATTTTTATGACATTTTTATCACAAGGTAGTAGTATGACATCACAATAAACTGACAAACTCTTACTCAACACATAACAACACTGACAGATATGACCTCTTACTTACTGATGATTTATTCACATTTCAGTAGTACCGTCCACTCCTGCCGTCACTCCACAACATGCTTCAACATCTGAAAGTGAGCATGCCGAAGCTAATGACAATTGTGAAGGTGATACTGATTTTATAATAGAGTTCAATATACAAAAATTAATATTGAGTTATGTGTTGTTACATAATAGTCCAATAATTCTGTCTTTTTTTCTGTTAAAAATATTTTGCAACAAAGCCAAACAGGCAAGCTCTTTACACTTTCTAAAAAAAAAAAAAACACACAATTAAGCCATGATCATGTTAAAGAAGACTCATGCTGGTCAGACTAGCTTCAGATGGTCAGTGAACAGACTGTGGACTAAGGTCAGACTGACAAATTGTCTCTCTTTATCTTTACAGAATCGCACGCACAAACTCCAGAATCGGTGTCTCTAACTGCGCTAATCGTTGCTGCTGCTGCTGCTGCTGGAACTCTGTTGATTGTAGCTGCAGTCGTGATCTTCTGGATCTGCAAGAATTGCAGAAAAACAGACAGAGAAGGCAAGTGTTACCTACTACTGTATATCTGTAAAAATAAAGTTGTACTTTTTTAACACATCTGTCATTGTTGTTGAAACAGTCCAGACCCATGATGAAGACATAACTTACACTGAGCCAACGTTCTACAAAAGAAAAGCACAAACAGCGGTAAGACCATTCTTGTTAGAGTTTACACTTCCCAATTTGAAACTTTAAGGTTCCCTTTGTAAAGGGTTTATAAAGGTGTTTGTTAATGACTAATAACTTATTTACAAATGAATTATAAGTCGTTGATAAGCAGTTATAACTGCATCAATAAAAAGGGTGACTTTAACGTAATACCTGCCAAATAGTGAGCCATTTTTAACTCACATGTTATAAATGTTTAATAAATGTATTTATTCACACGTATTTTACTCAGAACCAGATTTTGTGATTATTTCATGATGCAGCAAAAATATACTGTTATGGTGAGACTGAAGGATGATTTATTTGTGGTTTTCTCAATAATATCTCATGACTTTTTGTGTCACTTTTCTCACTGTTGCTCATCAGACTTTACTCTGTGCATTACCCATGATACTTATCAAAACGGCCATGATGCCTATTCAGAGGAATGTATAAAAACTGATTTCATGTTTATCAAGATGACTTCTCATCAAATCTTCTGTCCAATCAAATGCTCTCTAGAATGTGAAGTCCCGCCCCCTCCCACACTATAAACAGACGCTGAATCTGAAGCTGAAATTGGTCATTTGTTCACACATTTACTAGTTTCTATATGGTGAATGGCACATAGTGCACTATATAGAGAATAGGGAATGATTCAGACAGTGTAAATATGCTTTCCATTGATGCGAACGAAGCCTATTTTCACGTTAGTGTCACATGAACCGCCGCAGCGTGAGCACAGTCTGCTCCGGTCCAGAGACATGAGAGCGGATCATACGCGCGAGTCGGCACAGACCACAAAACGTATCGGACCCATTTGAATTTTACAAACAATGCTATTTTTTAAAGCAATATGGAGGAGAAACGGTTAGAGATTCCCTTGTGAAAAAGAAGTGCACTTAGTTGTATTGAAAGTGTACTTTTTGTGTACTTCAAATCTTAAAAGTATACTTTTTAAAAAGTGCACTTGCAGATAATATAATATAATTAAAATTAAAGGGCACTTAAGTGTACTTAAAAAGAATATACTTTAATGACAATATTTATTAACACACTTAAGTGCACATTTTAAAAATGCACTTTGTAATAATGTCTAATTAAGTTGTACTTAAAGAAAGTACACTTTAATGACAATATTTCTAAACACACTTAAGTGCACTTTTTAAAAATGCACTTTGTAATAATGTCTAATTAAGTTTTACTTAAAGAAAGTACACTTTAATGACAATATTTATTAACACGCTTAAGTGCACATTTTAAAAATGCACTTTGTAATAATGTCTAATTAAGTTGTACTTAAAGAAAGTACACTTTAATGACAATATTTATTAATACGCTTAAGTGCACTTTTTAAAAATGCACTTTGTAATAATGTCTAATTAAGTTTTACTTACAGAAAGTACACTTAAATGACAATATTTATTAACACGCTTAAGTGCACTTTTTAAAAATGCACTTTGTAATAATGTCTAATTAAGTTGTACTTAAAGAAAGTACACTTTAATGACAATATTTATTAATACGCTTAAGTGCACTTTTTAAAAATGCACTTTGTAATAATGTCTAATTAAGTTTTACTTACAGAAAGTACACTTTAATGACAATATTTATTAACACGCTTAAGTGCACTTTTTAAAAATGCACTTTGTAATAATGTCTAATGAAGTTTTACTTAAAGAAAGTACACATTAATGACAATATTTCTAAACACACTTAAGTGCACTTTTTAAAAATGCAGTTTGTAATAATGTCTAATTAACTTTACTTAAAGTAAGTACACTTTCATGACAATATTTCTAAACATGCTTAAGAGCACTTTTTAAAAATGCACTTAATTTTTACTTAATTATGACTTCATAGTGTTTTAAATAAGTACACTTATTTTGATGTATTGACTAATATACTAAAGCACATGAAAAATAATTTATTTTAATTTCAACTTAAGTGTGTTGTCCAAAATGACATTTGTTAATGTATTTTAAATGTGCTTAGTCTTAAATATATACTGTGTGCATTAATACACTTGAAATGTATTTTTCTTTTGAATTTCAATACACTTGCTTATACAGTATAATCCAGTACAACTTATTGTTGAAATTTTTATCACCAGCTCCTGCTCTAAACTCAACTAGTGTCAGTTTTCTACATAATATTTGACATAAAATGTCATTTATGGAGTGCTGTATTTGTGATACTTAATGCAATAGTGCTGTACTTTACATATGTGTATAATACTTTTAATATCATTATGTCGATTAAACATATTTGCATTAATTGCAAGCAAAAGTTTAACAAATCTAAACAAAATTAATTTGAATTCATATTCAGTTAAAATACATTTAATTTTAATCAGACTAAACTGTAAAAATGATTGACTTTTAGTTAGGTGAATGAGTCAAGTTCTGTAAACTTACAGTCTAACTACAACAATGAATTAGAAAAACTTCAACTTGAACAGAAATTAAATCATGCACGTGTTATAGCCTATAAGCCAAGTAATAAATTCTCACCTGTGCACTTACAAATCCCCATCTAATCATTATATATTTATATCTAATTATATTACATCATTATTTTCAAAGCAAAAACACATTCTGTGTGAACGACCCCTCAATTTGCTTGGGTCTTGGGTTATTTATCTATATTTGTGTAATTGATAAAGTTATGTTTAATTCCCTGTAAAGTAGAAATAAAAACGTTTATAAAAATGTTCTCTATGTTTAAAGGCCAGTGTCAGTGAAGATGGTGTGGTCACTGGAGTCCTGGTGTTTGTGGGAAATGTGAAGGAGCCTCTCCCAGGATTCTCCTACAGTGTTGTCCTGATGACTGAGGTAATTCATCTTAGGTGATGCAGTTGCGGTCAAAAGTTTACTTACACCTTGCAGAATGAACTGCTTCATCAGGGAAGTACTAAATAAAAAGACGACATGCACATTTTTATGATCCCTCTTATTGTTAAAATTATTAATATTTTGCAGATACTGCAAGGGTTTTTTTCTTGAGGAAAAAAAAATCTCTCAATTAATGCTGTAAACTATATGAGGGAGTCACTTGTTACAGTATTATTACAGTAAAATTATACTATATAATAATAAACAGTAACAAAATAGTTACTGTGATTACATTTACAGAAAGCATACTGTGGAATAGAACACGGCAACTTACTTGCTAATTGCTGCCAGCAAGTTACTGTACATTTTACAGTTTTCTTTTTACAGTGTAGGATTTATAAATGCTTTAAAGTATTTTTCATTCATAGTTCATGTTAAAGTAGTTAACTAATAAAAAGTTATTGTAAAGTGTTACCCAAAGTTTTGAATCTTTTCTTTTCTTTGTTTGTATTAATTCATGGGTGTTATCTTATTTATCATCTTATAGATCATACAGAATGATTTTTTCTGAAAATGTAAAAATGCAGAAAGTATTGTGATGGGTAGGTTTAGGTTTAGGTACCTTTGTATGTGAGGGAGAAAATGATTGTGCATATAAGCCTCACTGTCCTCCAGACTCTTTCTAAATGAGAGTTAAAGTGTTGTAATTGTTTGTGATTGTGTATAGTGTTTCTTGGGTTTTTCTTGTGCATCAACAAAAATGTTTTTGTGTATTTGTTTTAGAGATTGTTTTGTCAATAAATGTAGAGGGTTTCAATTTGCATTTGTGTTGATTGTAATATTTTGAAATATACTAAATTGTAACTTCATTATTATATGTAATTACAAATAATGTAATAACAAATGTATTAAATTAAATAAAAATGTATGTAAATGTAATTACAAATGTATTAAATTATATAATAATGTACATGTAAATTACATTAAAGTATTTTAGTTCACATTAATTGCTTGTCAGTACATTCGGAAATACACTTTTACCATATTTCAAAGTACATAAAATTTTTTTATTAAAGTCCCACTTAAGTGGTTTAAAAAAATCACTCAGAAGTTCAACTAATTGCATTTAATATGAACTTAATCTGTGATATATTTAAAAATAATTACAAATAGAATGCACTTAAGCGGCTGAAAACATTACATTTAATTCACACTTAAGTGTATTGATAACTGATATTAAAATATATTTTAGTTCACATTAATTGCTTGTCAGTACATTGAGCAGTGCACTTCAACTATATTTTAAAGATACTAGAAGCAATTACGAAGGTTATCATAAAGTTGTATTAAAGTCCCACTTAAGTGGTTCAAAAAAATCACTCAAAAGTTCAACTTATTGCATTTAATATGAACTTAATCTGTGATACATTTGAAATTAATTACAAATAGAATGCACTTAAGCGATGAAAACATTACATTTAATTCACACTTAAGTGTGTTCTTTTAAAGTATATTATTTGTGCAATAAGTACACTTTATAAAAGTATACTAAAGTGCACTTTTTTTTCACAAGGGTTAAATTGGGTTTTACGAGCTCAACAGCTCTGGCCGGGCTCATTTGAGAGCAGCTCACACTTATTCACATATTTAAAAATAACTTCTTCTACTTTGGCTTTTGCACACGATCTGACCTACAAAAGAAGTAAGAGTGCAGAACCAATGAGCTTGACTTGTGGTTAGAAGTCCACAATGAGAAAAAGAGAGAGATCAGATAAGATCTTGACACTTCACTCAAAAATAACCGTAAAAACAGAACATGTGTCAGGGTTCAAGGTGTTGCTGCAGGCTGAAACAGACACAGTTTCACAGGAAATTGTGGACTGCCAGAACAACAACAAAAAAATTTAAAATAAAAACAAACGAACAAACAAAAAAATCGTGAGGACATTGTTGGTGTTTCTGTATGAGTGACAGAGTGGGAATATTCCAGGCCTTATTGGAAATGATGCATTTTAGTCAAACATTCATGAATGTTTGAATATTTTCTTGAATGCATGCATTAAAAGTACAGTTCTTAAATATGTGTAAAATTGTGTTTTTATGACTGTTGTGGTATGAGAGGGATTTCTTTTGTGTTCTTTAGTGATAAGCCCTGTCATTGATAAATCTCTCTCTGATACTTAAAGGAACACTCCACTTTTTTTGAAAATAGGCTCATTTTCCAACTCCCCTAGAGTTAAACAGTTGAGTTTTACCGTTTTCGAATCCATTCAGCCGATCTCCGGGTCTGGCGGTACAACTTTTAGCATAGCTTAGCATAGTTCATTGAATCTGATTAGACCGTTAGCATCTCGCTCAAAAATGACCAAAGAGTTTTGATATTTTTCCTATTTAAACCTTGACTCTTCTGTAGTTACATCGTGTACTAAGGCCGACAGAAAATGAAAAGTTGCGATTTTCTAGGCCGATATGGCTAGGAATTATACTCTCATTCCGGCGTAATAATCAAGGAACTTTGCTGCCGTACCATGGGTGCAGCAGGCGCAATGATATTACGCAGCGTCTCTCACAAATGTCTCCATGGTTGCAAGGCACGCTCCCTGTGCAAGCAGGGGGTCACAGGCGCTGCATAATATCATTGCGCCTGCTGCAAGTTCAAGTTCCTTGATTATTACGCCGGAATGAGAGTATAATTCCTAGCCATATCGGCCTAGAAAATCGCAGCTTTTCATTTTCCGTCGGTCTTAGTACACGATGTAACTACAGAAGAGTCAAGTTTTAAATAGGAAAAATATCGAAACTCTTTGGTCATTTTTGAGCGAGATGCTAACGGTCTAATCAGATTCAATGAACTATGCTAAGCTATGCTAAAAGTGGTACCGCCAGACCTGGAGATCGGCTGAATGGATTCGAAAACGGTAAAACTCAACTGTTTAACTCTAGGGGAGTTGGAAAATGAGCCTATTTTCAAAAAAAGTGGAGTGTTCCTTTAAGCATCTGTCTCTCTGTAACTTTTGTGTTTGTGTTTTCTTTCAAACTGCAAAACAGGAGGATGAGGTGGTGTACGCGGGTGTCGTCACAAGACATTAAATTTTTTGTAAGTTCTTTGTATGTCATTTAGATTGCATTTGTATACTCTTATTCTCTAAAATGCCACATACACAGCTAAATTCAGTCATTTCACCTTTTTGGCTTAATCCTTTTTGCAAACAGACTTCAGTAATTTACAAGAGTTACAATAGCATTCTACAACGAAATTAACTCCCAGAAAATTCAAGTAGTGACAACCAAATTTACAAAAATTCTACACACATCATAGATCTGTCTGGGTGCTTCCCAATCGAAAAGGTGCATCCTAGTCTTTTTTTCCCCTTTCCTCGCTAGCTTTCCTAAATCTTATTATTAATTTCTGTTTTCATGCAGGAGCAATGAGAAGAAGGAGCAGTGAGGAGAAAAACACTGAGTTTAGGAAAATCGGTTCATAGCTCTGCTTCAACTGGGGCAACCAAAATTTCGGACTTGTCAGAAATTCATCCAACCATGCCAGTTGGGAGAGGTTAATAAACGTCACAACAAACGGTACAAGACTAAGCTAAAATTCGACCCGACTCAAAAAAAGAGTCATACTAGTTAGAAATATGCTTAAAATCAGATGAAAATCACACAGTGTATGCCCAGCTTAACAGTATACTGCTGATCACGTATTTTGAACTTCTTTTCACCCCAAGTGAAAAATGAAGAACGTTTCCTTGAGTATATACAGGTAGGGGCCTCTAAGCAAGTCTCAATTTGAAGGATTCTTTCTAAGTATTGTTTTGCGCCCTTCATTTGGCTTATTTTGAAGGTTGCATCAAGTGCATCCTTTGAAAGTGAAAGTGAAGGGACATGTGGCCAAGCATGGTAACCCATACTCGGAATTTGTGCTCTGCATTTTCCCCATCCAAGTGCACAAACACAGCAGTGAGTAGTAAACACACACACACACACACACACACACACACAGTGAACACACCCAGAGCAGTGGGCAGCCATTTTTTTATTAGGGGTTTTATTAGCAATTAGGGGTTAGTTGCCTTGCTCAATGGTACCTCAGTTGTGGGACATCATTCAGACACCTGCAAAGGACCACATGGTCGTGAAGCAAAGTAACTAACTCTCTTTTAACTATTTGAAAAATTCATGTTTTCACTTGCTCATATGCATGTCCCGAAACATCAGGTCATTTGGTACAACCGCTATAAACATGGGAAATGTTGTAATATTTTAAAAATTTGTACTAAATATAAAATGTTTGACTGTCCTTTTGCTAGCTAGCTAGATATCATCCCTTTAGCCTTGTTATTAATATCGTCATTCGGTATAACCAAAAGTGTCATTCGGTAAAACCGAAATTTTGGTTAAACCGAATGACTTTTTTGGCGACAAATTTTGTCCATCTTGTAAAAAATGACTAATGTAAATTGATTATAAAAACCACATAATCTCATTGTTAACACTTAATAAAACTTCAAAATTAATTATTTCTTTATTATGTTTTTTTTTTTTTTTACACTTTTAAAAACCTTTTTTGTCAATGACCCATAATTAAAATCAGTATATGATAATATCTGTGCCTGTATGTAATATATGTGTTTATAAGTGGATTAAAAGTTCTACAGACTCATCCAGTGTCCTCATTTAATAGCCGGATTGAGGATAAAAACTCCTTCTCAGTCTCTCTGTGTTGGTTTTTCAGGATTGGGTATCGCTTCCCTGATGGGAGCAATGACAATAAGCTGTGTCCGGGATGAAATAGTTTCTTAATATCTTTAATAGTTCTTTTGGCCCTGGTCCTGCATCTCTGAGTGTAAATGTTTTTGATGCCGGGGAGTGAAGTCCTGGGCCCGTATGTATAAAGCCGCTCAGAGTAAAAATTTAGTCTTAAGTGTGTCAAAATTCTAAGAATGACGTAATTTTACTCTTGTTCCTAAATTTAAGAATAAGTATGATTCATAAAGGTTCCTAAGTGTCAAGACTAGGTCTCAGCTCCTAAATTATTTAGGAGAGCTGGAGAGGTCTCCTAACCTAGTTAGGAATATCAAGATGGCAGCAAAGAAGAGGAGACGCACGCTCTCCAATAAAGATATGATATATTGGAGTTCTATGATGACATGGAGTTGATAAAATGATAGAAACTTGATTGTCAATTCTTTTTGTAACTGACCTAATAAGAAATGTAATAACTTGAAATAAATGTAATACATTTAATAAATATAACTTAGACAATAATTAATATGTTTAATGCATTTTAATACATTTAATGACTTTGAATAAACTTTTTATAACTTTAAATGTAACAACTTCTCCCACTCTATAAATCAATGCTCTGACTGTAGAAATGAAATAGTAATTACCTTTTTTGTAAGAAAAGTCCTACTTTTTACTAAGAATTTTTTGACACTTGAGTCAAAACTTAAGACTATTCTTAAGAGCATTTCTGAGAAGTTTTATACATACAGGCCCTGATGACTTTCTGTACTGACCTTACCACTCTACTTTCTCCGCTTTCTGGGCCCATATGTATAAAACTTCTCAGAAATGCTCTTAAGAAAAACGTAGGAGCAAAAAGGAGTAAAAACTCTTAGTAAAAAGTAGGACTTTTCTAAGAGTAGGAGACTTTTATAAAGAAGCTAAAAGCAACTTTTAGTAAAGTCTAAGACTGATTCTTAAGTGTTGTGAACTAAGGACTACAATGATGTCAACTCAAAATGGCTGCCATCAACCTCTGAATCAGCCAATAGCGAGCTTGCAAAGGTGAAGTCACAGCAGCACGACACCAATAATTTAATATTATTAAAAAAAAAAAAAAAGAAAAAATCATTTAAAAAGACACTGAAACATTTTAATATTTAAATTGAACTGCCATAGAGTAGTGGCCAAATGTGATGTCCAGCCATATGAAAACTGACATCTTCAACTTTAATTTAAATATTTTTAAAAATGTGTTAAAAGATGTAAGCATATCGTATAGCTGTGCTTGGAGTTAATGGTTTCATGTGTGATAATGAAATGAAAATTCAAATTATTTCAAATTATTTTTGGCCAGGCTGTCATACAAAGAAATTATGAACACATGCAAAAACAAGAGGACCAATGAAATATTAAAAACTGATTATGTTGTAGTCAATGTGTGCTTTTTTTCTGAGCTTTTTTGTTTTTCTGAAACCTGTAGCTGTAGTTTTCCTTTTTTTTCCCCAAAAAATTTTGTCAGATAAATACCTTTGTTTAGTTTAATGTTTTATTCTTCCCCCATTTTTTTTAAACATTTAAATAATATAAACATAAAAATACAAATATTTTCCTCATATTTTGATGGTTTAAGCAAAATTGTATGGTCATTAAAAAAATAAAATAAAATAAAATACAAAAATCACTTTTGGCCACTACTATATGTTTGGTGTGTTAAGTTTAGCAATAGTACTATTTAAGAGTCTGTTTACTGTGGACTGATTCTTACAGTCACCAAAAAAGGTAATTACTATTTCATTTCTACAGTCAGAGCACTGATTTATAGAGTGGGAGAAGTTGTTACATTTAAAGTTATAAAACATTTATTCAAAGTCAAATGTATTAAAATGCATTAAACATATTAATTATTGTTTAAGTAATATTTATTTATTACATTTATTACATTTATTTAAAGTTATTACAATTCTTATTGGGTCAGTTACAAAAATAATTGACAAGTTTATATCGTTTTATCATCTCCATGTCATCATATAACTCCAATATATCATATCTTTATTGGAGAGCGTGCGTCTCCTCTTCTTTGCTGCCATCTTGTTACTCCTAACTAGGTTAGGAGACCTCTCCAGCTCTCCTAAATAATTTAGGAGCTGAGACCTAGTCTTGACACTTAGGAACCTTTATGAATCACACTTATTCTTAAGTCTAGGAATAAGAGTAAAATTACGTCATTCTTCAAATTTTGACACACTTAAGACTAAAATTCTACTCTGAGCGGCTTACATAATAAAAAATCATCTGGGGCCGTATGTATAAAGCTGCTCAGAGTCGAATTTTAGTCTTAAGTGTGTAAAAATTCCAAGAATCACATAATTTTACTCTTATTTCTACACTTAAGAATAAGTATGATTCATAAAGTTTCCTAAGTGTCAAAACTACGTCTGGTAGTACTACTACGTTAATGACCCTAAAAGTCTGTTTAAACCATCAAAATATGAGGAACATATTTTTATATTTATATTTTTAAATATATATATAAAAAAATGAGGGAAGAACAAAACACTATATTGAAGGTATTTATCTGACAAAATTATTTAGCAAAAAGGAAAACTACAGCTACAGGTTTTAGAAAAACAAAAAAGCTCACAGGAAAAGAAGCACATTGACTTGCAACGTAATCAGTTATTAATATTTCATTGGTCCTCTCTTGTTTTTGCTTGTGTTCATAATTTCTTTGTATAACAGCCTGGCCAAAAATTATTGCACAATTTGGCATATTGTTACCACAAATAAAACAATTGAATCCAAGCACCACTACACAATATGCTTACAAAATCTTTAAAACATTTTTAATAATATTTGAATAAAGGGTGAATATGTAAATCTTTCTAGGCCAAACATCACCTTTGGCCACTACTGTTTGGCAGTTCATTGACTTTCCAACTGACCATCAAAACACGTGGCAAATGCAAGCCACTTTTATGAGGATTTCGGGCTTCCCTGTAGTTGTTGGAGCCGTTGATGATGGAGCTCATGCTCGTATCGTTGCTCTAACTGTAAATGAGGAGACATATATTAATAGAAAAGGATTCCAAATCATCGATACTAATTTGTGAGAATTTTGCACAATACAAAGCAATTTTTAAAAATAAATTTAAACAAAGTTTCAGTGTCTTCATTAATGATTTTATTATAATTACATTAAATGATTGATGTCATGCTGCTGTGACTTCACCCTTGCAGGCTGATTTAGAAGTTGAGGGCAGCCATTTTGGGTTGACATCATTATAGTCCTTTGTTTGCAACTTTAAGTGCCACCTAAGTCAGCACTTAAGAATCAGTCTCAGACTTTGCTGAAAGTTGTTTTTAGCTTCTTTATAAAAGAACTCTTAGAAAAGTCCTACTTTTTTCTAATAATTTTTAAGTCAAAACTCAACACTATTCTTAAGACCATTTCTGAGAAGTTTTATACATACAGGCCCAGATCTTCAGCTTGCTCAAATTGAGTCTCAATCTTATCCCTCCATCTTCATTTGGCTTTCCTCACCGTTTCCCTTAAGTTGTATGAAGCCACTTTATATTCATTTGTGTTACCGGACTGCAGTCCTGCATTATAGGCAGCTGTGCACACATTCAGAGCCTTCCTTGGATGGAGCTACCCTTGGCTTCTGATTAGGAAAAAACTTTACAGAACGAGTGGGAATTGTCTTACCTATAAGAAACTCTGGTAACACTTTACAATAAGGTTCATTAGTTAAACATTAGTTAATGTATTAACTAACATGAACTAACCATGAGCAATACTTTTGTTACTGTATTTACTAATCTTCGTTAACGTTAGTTAATGAAAATACAGCTGTTCATTGTTTGTTCATGTTAGTTCACAGTGCATTAACTAATGTTAACAAGATTTTAATAATGTATTAGTAAATGTTGAAATTAACATTAACAAAGATTAATAAATGCTGTAAAAGTGCAGTTCATTATTAGTTCATGTTAAAGGTGCAATATGTAATATTTTCTGTCCGCTAGAGGTCGCTATAGGCCTATTCAAAACAAAGGCGTAGCTTGATGACGCCAAGTTTGAGCGCGGAATCTTGGGACATGTGGTCTTCACCTCACAGCCGGTGGAAAAGAATTGGGATAGGACTCGGGAAAAAATCATGTTCATGGATGCGATTATTAACGTTACTGTAGTATGAAGCAGAGCAGGACCGAGTGTTGTGGGAGCTGAACGAGGCCGCTGGAGCGATTGCGCCACACATGAGCAGCGGAACTTTTATTATGCCGCAGTCGCCGGCGCTGCTTCCGCTTTTCCGGTCATGAGTATGAGGTAACACAGCTCTGTTTATCATATTAGATACATTTGAGTGTGTTGAAAATTATGTTATAACGTTACTATGTGCTTTCGCTCGGCGGCTGCTGTGAGACACTTGTTTGAGACACACTGCAGTAAGATAGATCGATTTTAGAATATCATGTTAAATGCTGGATGGCTTGTGTTGATAAATGGCATGCAATTAATTTTAAAACGTATTGTATGATGGAGAAAATGCTGTAAAACTGTTACTAAAAATAAAGCTGCATCTGATTATGCTATGTTAGCTACTTCACAAAATAGGTATTTTTCTCTCAGGCATGGTAAAGCATGGTACTCGCAAATAAATCAAGAAAATTAGATTTAAACAATAAGACTAAACATGTTGAGCTATATAACAATAATTAGTTTTCTGTCTATAAATATATCAAAACAGTTGTTCCCTTGTCTATTAAAACATGTAAATATTAAAGCGTCTTTGATGTTTCCATGGTTTCTACAAAATAAAACCAGAAACCGAGGGTAACGCAGGTATGACGCAATTGACAGGCGACTCCTCACACGTCCCGGAGCCTTGGTTAAAATTGCAATTTTCTCAGGATTTACAAATAGTTGCTTTTTAATAGTTGGTTTTTGGATATTTTACTGCAAAATTCTTACATATTGCACCTTTAATTAATGTAGTTAACTAATGTTAACTAATGAACCCTATTGTAAAGTGTTACCGGAACTCTATATAACCAAGCACCACTGCTGTGTACTAAAGAGTATAGAAGCCAAGAGGCGAAACTCTGATGCTTTTTTGGTAACAGCTACTAGGTGGCGTTTCGGTAGCGTGGCCGCCATTTTGGAGTGAAAATGCCAACTGGACAACAGCACAGATACACAGAAACAGACAGAATGACAATGAAAGAGAAGTCAAAGTGGAATAAAAAAAATGCAGTGTTTGGCAATCCACTGCAAAAACTATCAGTGTGACAGTACAAATCTTGCCTTTCATAGTTTTCCCAAAGACTCTTTATATGAATCAGAATCCATCACATTTTATGCACCCCAAATCAGCGACTCTCAAAGCCAAATCAGAAGTGCAACAGAAAATTTCTCAAATTTAGTCATCAGTAAACTTTATGACACCTACAGTAAATGTTTTATTGTCTTAGCTATATATGTTTTTTGTTATCAGTTGTGGAATCCAACCATTAAGTACACATCTGAGGTAGTTTTAGCCAACTTTATTGAGTATTTCCACTTTAAGCAACTTTCCACATCTTTTTACTATTATTAGTTACTATTACTCTACTAGGTCTGAAATATATATTGTATGTTTTAATCCCCTGAATCACACTACATACATGATGGTCTAGGGGTAATATAAATTACATCATATGTAATATAAATTACATCAAGTTTCCTCAAAAGGTACTCACTTTTTAACAACCAGGCAAAATGTCACAGAGCACACAGTCAACTACAATATAGGAAAGAATAAATATTATAAGATGTACACAACGTTATGGATTTTCAGGCTTTAAGCACTGCTTGATTATAGTTCCTGGTTCTGTTGCCAGTCATGACTCACTTGAGCCACCTGCTGGTTCATGCGCAAATAACACCTGTCTACAATCATTCTCCTCAGACGCAGAGCTCTAATGCTGCGTCCCAATACGCCAACTTATACTACGCATTAAAAGTATGTACCAGGGCCTGGCTGTTAAAACAATATGTTATGTTATCAGCTATAAGTATTATTATACAATAATACACAGTTCCCACTTTTCAATAAAACAACTATGCACATCCATGTTCAAAGGAAGTAACTGGTAAACAACTACAAGGACTTAAAACAAATTGACCTTGGCATATTTGAGCGTATGTTTACTATTTTGTTTGTTCCATTAATATAAAACTCTCCAGCATAAACAAACAGATTCTCATAATCTACACACCCAAATCACAATGCCTGTCTCTCTGTGACTTTAACTGCACTATTACAGCATAAAGAAATGCATTTATTTATTTATTTGATGTTTTTAAGTTATTTCTTGATATGCACTGAATTCATGTAAAACTCATTTTTAATTTTTTTGTTGTTGTTTGTTTTTCTGTTGAAACTATGTTCGTTTGGCAGGTCCACGCTGGTTGTCAAACTTGATAATGATTTTTTATTCAACTTTACTATGCTATAATATTCCGCTGCTGAAATGAGCATGACGTGGTAAATCCGTCCCATGCTAATATGCAGTGTCATGTTTTGCTCGTGATGATGGAGCGACTAGCTTGTAGTAGAACAGAACAATTAACCAATTAGTAACATACCTGTATATTTCGCTTTCTTTTTCTCATCCTCTTTTTTCTTTTTATGATACTGAGCCCCTGATGGCTTTGACCTTTTCATTATTATGAAACTAAAACACTTAATCCAGGTAAGCACGGATGACGACGTTCCCTGCCGCCTTCTACATCTCATTTCTCTATTCTCTTCATAACAGCAGCGGCCACTATCACCAGGAGACTTGTCACTCAGATAATCGCTAGTAATCATAATGCCTCGAAATAGCAAAAGTACGAAATAATAGTAAATAATAATAATAATAATAATAATAAAATATATATAAATAAAAAAATTCTCTTGGTGGGGCGGGGGCTCTCACTGGCGCCCCCCAGCTGTTTGCCTAGAAACGGCACTGGTATGTACTTTTTGTGAACAAAAAGTACATACTTTTGAGTGTGTAGCAAAAGAGTAGAGAAGCTTTGGGACATACTATCACGTCATACAATTGCGTTTTTGCTCTCTGGCATCCTCACCGTAAACTGGCCTGTCAGTCCTAACAGATTCGAATTTCCCGGATCAATAACTCGTGAGCTAAACGCTGTTACTACACAAATAACACCTCTTTTCAATCGTAGTAATGTAGAGAAGCAGCTACAACCTAATTTTCCTCAAAATCAGCTTTCCTCCGCAGTGGACAAAATATTGATCTCTATGCGCGGACGGCTGAGAGACAAATCCGAAGGGACCGTCTGCAAAGTGCAAAACCCGAGAAGCGAATACTACAAAAACAGTCCGCCAAAAGGGGCGGGGTCTCGGGCCATATAAGCGGCCGTCTCACCATGGCAAATCGATTCATTTTCCTTTAGCGACACAGATATAATCTCTTCGCTTGCTCTACGAGACTTGAAACCGCCTTCACCTGCTGCAAGCAGCTGGAATTGCACACGCCGCTGTGGCGTGTGCAGAGCTTCTCTGAACGCTGATGACAGGCACAGTGAGTGCGTGCGACGTCTGGGGAAGTCCCACGCGGAAGCCGCGTTCACTGTGTTTTCACTACTGTGCTCAGCTGAATATGACATGACGCTCTCCCCTGACTCAGGTGAGACTCTTGGCATATTTATTCACTCTAAAAGAGCGTATTTCTCCAGCGTTTGTTGTAATATGCCCAGTTTCTGAGCGTGTCGTTTGCCGGCCACACCCCCGCAAGCCGCGTTCATTGAGGGTGTGTGCTCTCATAATGAGAGCGCTACAACGAGCTCAATACTGACAGCGCTCAGCTGAATATGACATGAAGCTCTCCCCTGACTCAGGTGAGACTCTTGGAATATATATTCACTCTAAAAAAGTGTATTTCTCCAGCATTTGTTGTAAAATGCCCAATCTCTGAGCGTGTCGTTTGCCGGCCACACCCCCGCGAGCCGCGTTCATTGAGGGCGTGTGCTCTCACGATGAGAGCGCTACAACGAGCTCAATACTGACAGCGCTCAGCTGAATATGACATGAAGCTCTCCCCTGACTCAGGTGAGACTCTTGGAACATATTAACTCTGATATAGAGCATCTTTCTCTGGTGTTTGATGCCGAACTTCTGAGCGCTTCGCTTGCCGGCCCCGGCCCCGACCCTGCAAACCGCGTTCATTGAGGGAGAGTGTTCTTACTACAAGAGTGCTAGAACAATCTAAATGCTGACAGTGCTCAACTGAATATGACATGACACTCTCCCCTGATTCAGTCGAGACTCATGGAATATATTAATTCTGAGAAAGCAGATTTCTCTGGTGTTTGTTATCAAATGCTCAATCACTGTGCGCTGCGCTTGCTGGCCCCGCCCCCGCAATCCGCATTCACTGACCCAAACAGCCTTGTATGTGTTCCCAGTCGCCCGTTCAATTCTGGGTACTGGGAAAATGTGTTTATTGCACGCAAAGGGCCCGTTCTAGCACCCAAGTGTATAATCGCTGTGGTAGCGGACAAGATAAAACACAAACATACTCAAAACAAAAAAAAAATAAATAAATAAAAATAAATAAATAAATAAAAGGAAGAAAGCAGAATTCCTCTTCCACCCCATGTGTGCACCACAGTCCCTCACAGCGACTTAGTGCCACAACCTATCCAGCCCCTTGCCACGCGTGCCGAAGCCTGGCAGGCCATCCCCGGAGCGTCAACTTGGGTGCTGAACACAATAAAACAAGGTTATGTACTCCAGTTCGCTCAACGGGCTCCGTTATTCAACGCTGTGGCCCAGACCTCTGTGGAAAGCAAGGACGTGCATGTCCTGCGTTCTGAGGTGAACACCATGCTAGCAAAAGGAGCCATAGAAGTGGTTCCCCCAGCACTGAGCGAGTCAGGCTTCTACAGCAGGTACTTCCTCGTTCCCAAAAAGGATGGCGGTCTCAGACCCATCCTCGATCTCAGACATCTGAACAGGGCCCTGATAAAGCACTCATTCAGAATGGTCACTTTGAAGCAGATCTTCCAACAAGTATGCCCGGGAGACTAGTTCTTTACCCTGGATCTGAAAGACACTTATTTTCACATCCAGATAGCACCCCATCACAGGTGATTCTTGAGATTCGCCTTTGAAGGGGTGGCATTTCAATA
Source organism: Mylopharyngodon piceus (assembly GCA_039654765.1). Lineage (NCBI taxonomy): Eukaryota > Metazoa > Chordata > Actinopteri > Cypriniformes > Xenocyprididae > Mylopharyngodon > Mylopharyngodon piceus. The sequence continues at coordinate 288,755 of JBCHWC010000081.1, forward strand.
CACGGTCCTTCCGTTCGGGCTATCTCTGGCTCCCTGCACTTTTACGAAGTGCATGGATGCGGCTCTCTCTCTTCTCTGAGACAGATGGGTGTGCGCATTCTGAACTACCTCGATGACTGGCTCGTGCTGGCCCAGTCGGAGGCAGAGCTAATATCTCACAGATCCTTCATCCTCAACCACTTGGAGCGCTTGGGGCTCAGGGTCAATTTTCCAAAGAGCTTGTTATCTCCCAGCCAACGTGTCTCGTTCCTGGGGATAATTTTAGACTCGACCCACATGAGGGCCGTGGTCACTTCAGAGCGATCTCTGGCCATTCAGCAGCTCGCGAAAACCTTTACGCCCGGGGCTTCTCTACCACTCAGAGCGTTTCAGAAGATGCTAGATCTAATGAGTTCGCCATCTCCGGCTCTGCAGCTGGGCTTGCTTCGTATGAGCTCTCTGCAGTTCTGGCTGAAACCACGGGTCCCGCCCCTAGCCTGGCAACATGGTCGTTGCTCGCTCAAGGTGAACCAGGCGTGTGTTGCAACCCTGGCCCCTTGGACGAACCCTTGCTGGTTCGAGCAGGGCGTGGCAATCGGGGCGATAGACAAGAGGAAGGTCGTCTTCGCAGATGCCTCCAAGATGGGTTGGGGAACTCTGTGCGACAGCCGTCCGACCTTTGGTGCTTGGAACGGCCCGGAAAGCGAGCTACATATCAACTGCCTGGAAATGATGGTGGTATATCGAGCTCTCCAGGCTTTCCTTCCTCTTCTGGTGGGACACCACCTCTTGGTCAGGTCAGACAGCATGACGGTGGTGTCCTTCATAAATCACCAGGGCATTTCTCTCTTCAAAGCCCCTCTTCACTCTAGCAAAAACCACCCCAGAGTGGGCCAAGTGCAACCTGCTCTCGTTGAGAGCAGCACATATACAGGGCGTACTGAACACAGGGGCGGACATGTTGTCCCGGAGCTACCTTCCCTCAGCGGAATGGTCACTCCACCCCTGCACAACCCAATATATTTCTTGAAAACCAGGGACGCTCTGGCCCACGACTGGCCCAGCCTCCTCTTTTATGCTTTTCCCCTGATCGTGCTGATTCCCCAAGTAATCAGACGAATCGGGGAAGGTGCTCACAAGGTCCTCCTGGTGGCTCCTTTGTGGAGGACCCAACCATGGTTCTCGGAGCTATCTCGGCTATCGCCCATGGAGCCATGGCCAATCCCTCTGAGACAGGACTTCCTCTCAAGCGAGAAGGACAACATGGCACCCCAGACCCGAGCTGTGGGACCTTCATGTGTGGTTTCTCAATGGGAGCCTGCAAGCCTCCCAGAGAATGCCTTAAACACTCTCTCTCAAGCTAGAGCTCTGTCTACAAGACGTCTCTACTCTCTTAAATGGGCCATCTTTGCCGCCTGGTGTACAACCTGGGGCGAGGACCCATTGACTTGTGACATATCCCAGATATTGTCCCTTCAAGACTTAATGGCTAGAGGCCGTACTCCCTCTACCCTTAAGGTCTATGTCGCAGCTATAGCAGCCTCTCACGCTCCTATAGCGGGGCAGTCGATAGGGAGAAACGACCTTGTTGTTCACTTCCGGAAGGGATCCAAGAGGTTGAATCCCCGTTGTCCCCTCACGGTTCCTACCTGGGACCTTTCTGTGGTTCTAGAGGCCTTAAAGGCCCTCCCTTTGAACCAATCCAGACTGCCGACTTACGGCCCCTGTCGCTGAAAACTGCCCTACTGCTAGCTTTAGCATCGGTTAAGCATGTGGGAGATTTACAGGCGCTCTCTGTGAGCCCCTCGTGTCTTGAATTCGGGCCTAACGACTCCAAAGTCGTCCTGAAACTGAGACATGGATATGTCCCGAAAGTCCTATCTACCCCCTTTAGGGCACAGATGGTCGTTCTCTCCGCTCTTCCTCCTTCTCAGGATGAACAGGAGTTGAACCTACTCTGTCCTGTCAGGGCCCTGAGGTCTTACATTCACCGTGCCGCCTCCTTTCGTCAGGCGGAACAGCTTTTTGTCTGCTTTGGTGGCCGCACAAAAGGTGTTCCGGTCACGAAGCCCAGGCTTTCCAGATGGATAGTCGACGCTATAGCACTCGCTTACTTCTCCTTAGGCCTTCTATGCTCTTTGGGTGTAAGAGCGCATTCCACGAGAGGTATGGCCTCCTCATGGGCGTGGTCCTGTGGTGTTTCCATTGCTAACATCTGTGCGGCGGCTGGCTGGGCCTCACGGTCCACATTTGTCAGGTTTTATAATCTAGATGTCCCTGCGCTTCAGACGCAGGTCCTTTCTGCATGAGCCTCCCTGCTTTGTCCAGCTTATGGCTTTTCATTACGACCCCAACCACGTCTGGGCGTAACTATGTTCTGTGCCCTCTATATATACCCTAGGCCCCTCTGGTGCCCTAGTTTATGGGCTTGGGAGGATGATTACAGTGTTTCAGTCCCCGTTGTCTGGGCTATCCTGTCTTATGAGTATCTGTCGCGAGCCCTTTTTCAAGTGCTCTGCCCCGATACTCGGTCATCCCCCTGCGTAGCACGGTGTGATTGTACTGTCCCCATTGCGTCTTGTCTTATTAATAATCAATATTAATTAATAAGACGAACGACGCAGTACTCGTGTAGTATCGCAAGTACTAACGTAACCTCGGTTCCCTTAGATACGGAACGAGTACTGCGTACTTTGCCGCGTGAGACGCCTCATGCCGTCGCTTCAGTCGAATTAAATCGATTTGCCATGGTGAGACGGCTGCTTATATAGCCCGAGACCCCGCCCCTTTTGGAGGGCTCGAGTGGGCTCGCTCACCATTGGCTCGCGCGTTCTGCGCTGTCATTAGTTTGTTTACTTTAACTTCACGAACAAATGGCCGTGCAGTTTACACTGTGTGATTGTATAAAGGCTTCAGAATCGGAGAAAAAGGAGTTTTCCCCATTGCGTCTTGTCTTATTAATAATCAATATTAATTAATAAGATGAACGATGCAGTACTCGTTCCGTATCTAAGGGAACCGAGGTTACGTTAGTAACCAAGTACGTACTGTCACCAAATTCAGTTCACACATCACTGCTGTCCTGATAGTTATACTACAACACTTATTTTGAGAAAATGTCTTTTTTGTATATTTTTTATGATTTTTCATCATGAAAAAAAAATCAATAACTTCACTGTAGTACACTGTACTGTCACCAAATTCAGCTCACACATCACTGCTGTCCTGATCGTTATACTACAACATTTATTATTTTGGAAAAATGTATTTTTACATATTTTTTATGATTTTTCATAATGAAAAATATTTAATAACTTCACTGTAATACACTGTACTGTCACCAAATTCAGTTCATACATAACTGATGTCTTGATAGTTATACTAAGCTACAACACTTTTTTTTAATATACAATTTTTATGATTTTTTTATATAGTAGTCAACATTTGAAGTGGATCAAAAAGGGTAATCAAAGTTGTCCTATAGGTTTTAGGACAACTTTGATGAAAGGTTTTGATCCACTTCAAATGTTGACTACTATAGTAAAAACATATTCAATAACTTCACTGGTGACAGTACAGTGTATTACAGTTATTGAATATTTTTCATAATAAAACATCATAAAAATTACACAAGACATTTTTCCAAAATAAGTGTTGTAGTATAACTATCAGGACATCAGTGATGTGTGAACTGAATTTGGAAACAATGCAGTTTATTACAGTGAAGTTATTGAATATATTTTTCATAAGTCAAGTTATTAAATATATTTCATAATAATAAAAAAAAAAAATCATAAAATTTATACAAAAAGACATTTATCCAAAATAAGTGTTGTAGTATAACTATCAGGACATCAGTGATGTGTGAGCTGAAGTTGGTGACAGTACAGTGTTTTACAGTGAAGTTATTAAATATTTTTCATTACAAAAAACATATGAAAAATTATTAAAAAAATATATATATATTTTGTAGTATAACCAGCAGGCCAACAGTGGTGTGTGAAATAAATTATTGACTGTTTTTGACAGTTATTGACTGTTTTTGTAGTAACGCGTTTCGGGTATGCACTTTGCAGACGGTCCCTTCGAATCTGTCTCTCAGCCGTCCGCGCATAGAGATCAATATTTTGTCCACCGCGAAGGAAAGCTGATTTTGAGGAAAATTAGGTTGTAGCTGCTTCTCTACATTACTACGATTGAAAAGTTGTTATTTGTGTAGTAACAGCGTTTAGCTCACGAGTTATTGATCCGGGAAATTCGAATCTGTGAATATGCGGCCAACTTTACGTAAGTCCGTAACGGAGAGAAATGCAGTAGCACGTTGATCTGCAGTCGTGGGTCTTTCATGCGGAGAACTCTCCTCATATTAATGATGCATTTAAAAGTTAAAGACCAATCGGATCTTTTTAACACTTTTTACTCGTGTTTGTAGTTCTGAACTGAATCCTCATCCAAAGCGCAATGAGTTGGGTTGTGTGCAATATTAGCCTTTATACAGTGTGCACGGATCCACACTTCGAAAATCTTCGGAGAGGAGTAAGGCACTGTGTGACGTCAAGAAGGTCGGAATTCCTTGTACGGGCACTTCTCCCGGAAGAGCGCGCGCGCACACATCGACCAGAGCGAGAGAGCAAGAGCACGCCCATCAACACGCGTTCGGCTTTACGGAAGTCATCGGCAGCGCTGCACAGGTCACAAGACCTCACGAAATCAACAATGTCACCAAAGAAGTGTGTTTTTGGTTGTGAGCGAAAGATAACCTTGCTTCCCAAAGAACTCAGCATTAAGTGGAGCTGAGAGTTTTGTGCTCACGCATTACATTGATGCGCTCTCGATATTTGTTATTAAAATAACCATAGAAACTGATAGTTGCAATCACTTTTTTATTGGTTAAAATGAATGGAGAATATCTTGTGTTTTACCGTGGCTACTCGAGCCTTCAGGATCGGCGCTTATGGTTTCATAAACAAGGCCCAGTTCTACGCTGGATTTACAGATCGTTTGAAACTGAAAGATGGAGCGGTCACAGCTGTAATGATCCCGGTCATGAGTCGGAACCGCAGGTGGTGAGTAAAACTGCTTCAAATGTCTGTTTTGTTGGCAATAGGCGCCTAAGTGCATATAATGTAAACAACACATGAGTAGTGAATTCATAAATTCATTATTCATCATTCACTATACGCTATATTCATTATAGTGATTCAAAAGTTATCCAGGGATAATGCAATGGTGTATTGTGGTCTACAATGGTCTACTTACTGATGCCCCAAAATACTACTACTACTACTTACCCAATTATTTGAGTATATATCATTATATTATTTACAATACACAACCCTCAGATGGTGGGGGGTGACCCCCCTGTGATTTCCGCCTATGCCTGATCATGAAATAATGCGATAGGACCTCCTGGTTCAAAACCGCTGACATCACCACACTGGCAAAGCGGGGGCGGCCTTTGTGCAAATTAAAGCGTATAGCCTTTTTCTATCATTCTCACCACCCAAGGCAACACGGCCAGCAGTGCGCACCACGCATTCGCAAACCACGAAAGGGGCTGCAGTGGCTCGTGTTCCACTCGGGACGGCTCGCCACTCTGTAGCGGGGAGACTGTTGATTCCTAATGGAGTGGGAAACACAACAATCAAACACTCGGCGCCGTCTCCCACAACATGCAGGAGAACAGACAAATAGCCTCTCTGACGCCTTTTGGGAACACAGGCTCATCGCTCAATGCTGGGCAGCACTTTCCTCCTTATGTCACAACTGTCAGGAGTGTGGTAGGGACTCCGTCGGTGGCTTGCTGGGGTGCGGTCGGATCTGCTTGGGGAAGCGCTTTGAAGTCTTGGATCTCACCACTGGCTGTGTGCCTGTCATGCCACCGAGATGGGCACTGGGTGGACAATGGCCATGAACGCTCCGGCTAAGCAGCTCCAGTGCGTCTGGCAGGAAGTAGTGACGGAGTATTTTATCTATCTTATAGAAAACAATTGTAGAATTAGTTTGCTTACTATAAAGGCCAGAAGTGTTTTGAGGCCTCTTGGCCTACGTGACTGTAAGGGTCAGATGTATCTGAGAAGTTAGCTTGGCCACTAAGCATATTTTGCTGGTAGTTTTCCACCAGACAACAGGAGGATGTGAAATGAATAAGATCATTATTAACGGTGTCATGTGAAGGCTTCTTGTCTCCAGGGAGTGTTGATTGTTTTTGATACAATGTTTCATTTTGCCTATGAGAAAGGGTTGACCATCAATTGGCAGAATTCCACCACGAGAGATTAAGTAAAAAGATGTAGACTAGTTGGCAGTCGACCACCCTTACAAAGAGAATTATCTCTTGCATAAGCAACACCTGCAGTTTAATTGGTGAAGTGACTGTGGTAAAAATGTTGGGGAGTACTTGGGAGACTCCAGGAAGAGAAAGGGAGGAGTGCACCTGTAAATGAGATCATGGAAAAAAAACTGTAGGGGTGGATCTTACACTGTTATAACAGATAAGAAAAATGTATAAAAACTGTGCCCTGGCTAGAGAGATTCAGATGTGGAGCTACAGTTGTGGTCAGAATTATTGGCATCCTTGGTAAATATGATCAAAGATGACTGTAAAAATAAATCTGCATTGTTCATCCTTTTGATCTTTAATTCATAAAATTAGCAAAAATCTAACCTTTCATTGAAGGAAAAGAATTGAAAGTGGGGGTAAAATCACATTATGAAATAAATGTTTTTCTCCAAAACACGTTGGCCACAATTATTGGCACCCCTAGAATTTTTTATGAGTAAAATATCTCTGAAGTATATTCCCATTCATATTTACATTTTTTTAGCACACCGGGGTGATCATGAACATGAAATTGTCCAGTCATGACTTTCTGTTCCACAGGAGTATAAACATGAGGAAACACAAAGGCCAAATTCCCTTAATCATTCATCACAATGAGTAAAACCAAAGAATATAGTTCTGATGTGCAGCAAAAGATTGTTGAGCTTCACAAAATAGAAAGTGGCTGTAAGAAAATAGCTAAAGCATTGAAAATCCCCATTTCCACCATCAGGGCAATAATTAAGAAGTTCCAATCAACTAAAGATGTTACAAATCTGCCTGGAAGAGGACATGTGTCTAAATCGTCCTAATGCGTGCTGAGGAGGAAAGTTTGAGTGGCCAAAGACTCTCCAAGGATCACAGCTGGAGAATTGCAGAGATTAGCTGAGTCTTGAGTCTCAGAAAGCCTAAAAAAAATTACCAAACAGCACCTACATCCCCACAAGTTGTTCGGGAGGGTTTCAAGAAAAATCCTCTGCTCTCATCCAGAAACAATTTCCAGCATATTCAGTTGTCAGACAAGACTGGAACTTCAAACAGGACCGGCTTCTATGGTCAGATGAAACTAAAAAAAGAGCTTTTTGGCAGCAAACCCACCAGATGGGTTTGGTGCACACATGGATAAAAAGTACCCCATGCCCACGGTTAAATATACTACTGGATCTTTAATGTTGTGGGCCTATTTTTCTGCTGGAGGTCCTGGACATCTTGTTCAGATACATGGCATCATGGATTCTATCAAATACCAACAGATAAAAAATCAAAACCTGACCGCTTCTGCTAGAAATCCAATAATGGGCCGTGGTTGGATCTTCCATCAGGACAATGATCCAAAACAAACATCAAAACCAACACAAAAATGTGTCACTGAGCACAAAATGAAGCTTCTGCCATGGTCGTCCCAGTCCCCTGACCTGAACCCTAAAGAAAATGAGTGAAGTGAACTGAAGAGAAGAAGCACCAACATGGAGCTGAGAATCTGAAGGATCTGGAGAGATTCTGTATGAAGGAATGGTCTCTGATATCTTGTCAGGTGTTCTCCAAACTCATCAGGCATTATAGGTGAAGACTCAGAGCTGTTATCTTGGCAAAAGGAGGTTGCAAAAAGTATTGAATAAAAGGGTGCCAATAATTGTGGTCAACGTGTTTTGGAGAAAAACATTTATTTCATAATGTGATTTTCCCGCCACTTTCAGTTCTTTTCCTTCAATGAAAGGTTAGATTTTTGCTAATTTTATTAATTAAAGATCAAAAGGATTAAAAATGCAGATTTATTTTTACAGTCATCTTTGATCATATTTACCAAGTGTGCCAATAATTCTGACCACAACTGTAGCATTTCACTTTGTTGCTTGTCAATAAAGTTAAACTCCTGGGACCTGGACATTCGACTCTGAGAGTTTTCTTTGAGACCAGAACTGAAGAAACATCGAATTTGCCACAACAGTAGCTCATGGCCTTGGACTGCTTCTGAGCCTCCAAGAACCTTTCAGAGCACGTGTCCACGGCATAGCCTCAGCAGTTGGCTCTGTCGACAGATGAGAGAAGCGAGACTTCTCTGGCATGGGTCCGGGTCGAATAGAGGGTACGCCATGACCAGGAGACCAATCCAAGTGTCCTCTTCCTGGAAAGAGCTGTGATTCCAGTTGTCCTTCTCTGAGGCCGTTGAGGACATCGCAATGGTGGTGGGAGGAGGGCGTGGAGGGGCAGCAGAAACAGCACTCAGCACATTAGAGAGTCTTGTGCGCAGCACTCCGACTGTCATATCCTCGCACTGCTGACAGCCGGGCCTGTCAAGAGCCATCTCGCCGTGAGCACAACCTGAGTCGGACCACCGCATATATTGCATTCCTTCAGGGCGATCGTCCTTGTCACCGGAATATTTTTTATGTAGTGTTTTTGCTCTACTATACAATGTTTATTATTATTAATGTATATTTTTAATTGATACAGATTTTTGTTTTTGATATATTGTTTGGACATTTTATATTTCAAAAGACATAAAAAAATTTCACTTTTGTTGTTTTGTTTTTATTTTTTTTCACCTGTTTTATTTATTTTCCTTGTGCGGTTTAATATGGAGGACCAGAAGTTAAAAATAAATAAATACATGTGGGAATAAATAAATGAAAGCATACAGTAAAAATAAATATAGAAAATAATACATGAAAAAAGTAATACAAAAATAAATTCAGGATTCAATTTTATTAAAATAATATTTGTTTTATCAAGTCATTTATCCCTTTATTTATTTCCTATTATTACATTTATTTATTTTTAATTTCTTGCAGAAATACCCTTTATGATGTTGCAAAACAAATTAGCTCGCCAAATCACGTATAAAATAAGTTGCTCGATATTAAACTGCAATGCAAAACGTTTTCCAAATAGTCAAGAGTGTCTAATTTAATATAAACTGTTTGTCTGAATTACATAACCATCTTACCACAGCAGTCAGTGCCGTGTAACAGTGGGCGGGGCTACGCAGGATTCGCCGTTGTCGTGATGGGCGTGACTTTCAGGATTTGTCATTGGACTTCCTCCTCACTGAACGACTGCTTGAACGGTTGTATTTCACTTTAGCAGCTTTGGACCGAAGAACAGCGGGATCTTTTCATCATGGGGCTCAGCAGCGATCCGATCTACCGCAAACTGGAACAATGGTACAAATCCAACGCAGGAAACCTCAACATGAGGCAGATGTTCGAGGCCGATCCTGACAGATTCAACAAGTACAGGTGAAACACACATCAAATGCGCTTCCGTTGCGTGCGCTAGCTCTGATAGACATTCATGCTGATGTTTCATCTCTCATCAAGCGTGTCAGCATCACATGTGCCGTGCTTCACTTAGTAGCACTTACATCTTGATTATTAAGGCCTATATGAGCAAATCTCTTATATAGAACACAGTGTATGTACTATTTTAGCAAGATGGCATCTTAATGTTCTTGCGATGCAATATCCGGGCGTATATTGGTGTATAAATGATCATATCACGAGAGTCCGCGTTACATGTTACCCTTGATTTCCACGTTGATGTTGCAAGGTTATTGCCACATCAGGCCAATAGTCTGGAGCTCCAGTTTCCGCCCTCAGCACTGTTGCACCTGCTTTATCTCTTTCATTTACTCTCATATAATACAATAATAGCATTTTTAACTATTTACCTTTGCTTTAAATCAGTATAAACATAGCCATGTTAGCAGCTACACACATAACAAGGTCATTCATCGATTATATGTGTTACAACTGTACATGCTCTTATCACACGGCTCTTATGTGAAAGCATATATATAATAGTTTCTGGTATGACTTTATTTCATTAAATACACGTGATCAGGCATTTCTCAAGTGCTTTCACTGCATATGCAATCTCTTAAAGTTGCATCACATCCTCTACTGCGATACTTCTGTAAACGTTGCATGTTTACACTACTATATTTCTATATTTTAAGAATTTATGATCTGTTCTGGATTAAATTCTGATGTATTGAGTGTTCATAATAAGTATGCGTTCATACTCAGAGTAGAGTGTTTTATAGGTGTTGATCAACAGAGGGCGCTATAGCAGTATGTAGTACGTGCCTCTCTGCACACTCACACGCTGCAGGGCTGAATCAGTGCGGTGAACTGTGTACTCAACGTGTAGCGAGTGAATATATTTATTACTGATATTAATACAATTAATTAACTAAGACCGTTCTGATGATGGAGAACGAGCACGAGTTTCGCGGCACGCTTTGCTGACGTAATAAGGTCAAATTATGGCGTAAGAGTCTAATATTAGGCGTGTACTGTCTGTTTAAATAAATATTAGGCTATAAAAATAACAAAAAAATACATTTTGAAAGCTTATATGTGACCCTGGACCACAAAACCAGTAATAAGGGTCATTTTTAAGAAAAATAATCTGAAAGCTGAATAAATAAGCTTTCCATTGATGTATGGTTTGTTAGGACAGGACAATATTTGGCTGAGATACAACTATCTCAGTCAAAATATTGAGAAAATCGCCTAGCAATGCGTATCCACTCACAAAAATAATTTTTTGATATATTTACGGTAGGAAATTTACAAAATATCTTCATGGAACATGATCTTTACTTAATATCCTAATGATTTTTGGCATAAAAGAAAAATCGATAATTTTGACCCATACAATGTATTGTTGGCTATTGCTACAAATATACCCGTGCTTATGACTGGTTTTGTGGTCCAGGGTCACATATGGAAAATAACTGCTCAAAACTATGTTTGCCATAGATCAGGGATATAAATTGCGGTGGTATTTTTGTATAATTAAATTTTCAGAGTCATGTGACATACTGCAGTTTGAGAGTAACAGCTGTGTGGCTGCTGGGCCTAATACGTTTTCTCAAATGGCTCATTTAGCTTTCCTCATCTGTTTATTTGACTTTCCCAGTCTAAACATCACTAAGATCCTGACACTTGCATGTATACCAGGCTTGAATGATGTTTCTGGATTATCCATGCTGCGCATGAAGCAGAATTAAACAAATAATAATACAGCTTTTGTATATCCTAACCGTGTGTGTGATCTCGTCTTCTGCGCAGTTTGGAGCTGACAACAGATGACGGAGACATTCTGCTGGATTACTCCAAGAATCTTATCAGTGAAGAAGTCCTGACAATGCTCTTCGACATGGTACAATTTTCACATCACAATCGACTCTTCAGACCACATTTTCATTTCACAAAGTCATAGTAGAGGGTGTTACTATTAAAAAGCTGTGTAGTATCGGAGCTGTTACTGTAATCTCTCTTTAGTCCAGCTAAGCATCTTTAAACCCCTCGTGTGTGTCCATCTCCAGATGTTAATTGGCTTAATGCATGTGTCCTAAAAGCTGCTGAAAATAGACTGTGTATCAGGTGAACCGTGTCACTGGGACACACGTGTGTGGTGTAATGTTTACATAGTGTGACTTTAAAGGGTTAGTTCACCCAAAAATGAAAATTCTGTCATTAATTACTCACTCTCATGTCGTTCAATACCCGTAAGACCTTCGTTCATCTTCAGAACACAAATTAAGATATTTTGATAAAATCCGATGGCTCAGTGAGGCCTCCATTGACAGCCAGTTAATTTACACTTTCAAACGCCCAGAAAGCTACTACAGACATCGTTAAAACAGTTGACATGACTACAGTGGTTCAACCTTAATGTTATGAAGTGACGAGAATATGTTTTGTGCGCTAAAATAACAAAATAACGACTTTATTCAACAATATCTAGTGATGGGCGATTTCAAAACACTGCTTCATGAAGCTTTACGAATCTTTTGTTTCGAATCAGTGGTTCGGAGCGCGTTTCAAACTACCAAAGTCATGTGATTTCAGTAAACAAAGCTTGGTCACATCATAAGTCTTTCGAAATTTGAATGGTTCACGTGACTTTGGCAGTTTAATACACGCTCCGAACCAGCAAAATGCATAACCTTTCAAAGTGTACTTCATTTGATAGTGTGCCTGAACACAGGCGCTTGACACATGCGCTGTAGAAAGCTTGAGTTAGCTTGAGTTTCCATTGGTTGAACTTTTAAATGACGTTTAAAAACACTGTGTAATGATCACGACACGATCAGATCTTAGAAGTCGTATAACTTTAGCCAAGCAGCATGTCAATGTCACTCCAAAACCTACACATTGTCTTATGTTGTGTTTGGGCTCTTTCGAGACCACCTGCTCTAAATAAAGATATGTCATCATCTATGGTTTACTAATGTTTCACGAAGTTACAAACTAAAATGTGGCGCAAAAGCATCATGTTTACATGTGCGTTGGCGACTTTGTTTCTAACAGAAAGAATTATGCTTGTTGTCCTTTTCAACGATACATCTGTTGTGTACTATGATTTTACAGATTACATTTTCATGTAAAGCTGTTATTTTTTCACGATATGAAACAAATTTAAAAGCACTTGTTAAGAGATGATCATATTCCCTATATTTACTGTAAAGCCAAGCTTTTAAACTTTAAAATGACACCTATTTTGTGTTTTAAGGAAGTTAAGTAACATGATAACTTAATAGTGCCCCTGCTTCGTATTTAAGAGGTTAACGATTAATTGATTAATGGATTGTTAATTTAAACAGCGATTGATTATTGGAATTCATGTAAATTTACATCCCTAGTAGACACGGAGTAAGCAAAAATGGAAGTATACTTTTAAAATATTTAACCTGATTCTGTACTTCCTGTCTTCAGCCAATCAGAGTAGCAACTGAGAACTAAATCACTCTGATGCAGCAGATTTCTCACAGTAATCACAGCAGGACAAAATACACAATTGGTGTTTTTATAGTTCTTTGTATGTATGTTTGCACAAGTCATGAGTCACATGAACTGATTTCTGTCCCTGTCTCATCATGATTAGGCACGATCAGTGGGCGTTGAAGCCGCCAGAGAGAAGATGTTTGCGGGAGAGAAGATCAACTTCACTGAGGTAATAATATCTCAGTAAAAACATTTCACCGAGATCGAACAGAAACTGAGCAGTTTGGGTTGAAATGTCAAGTCCTCTTGTGATACACTTCTATAATTTGATTCTTCTATTGACACACAGCAGAAAGTTGTGATAAAACGCTCAGTTTCCTCTTTATCTCACTGGCTGTTTTGAAACTGCAGCATGTATTCTCTTTTTTTGGCTTATGGTAAATTATATATCGATAACACTTTAGTTATGGTCCAATTCTCACTAATAACTAGTTGCTTATTAGCACGCATATTACTACTAGGGTATTGGCTGTTTATTAGTACTTATAAAGCACAAAATAATGCCTTATTCTGCATGACCATATTCTACATACCTTAATCCTTCCCAATAACTAAACTTAACAACTACCTTAATAACTATTAATAAGCAGCAATTAGTAGTTTGAGGCAAAAGTCGTAGTTAATAGTGAGAATTGGACCCTAATGTAAAGTGTGACCGATATATATCAATTAACACCTCAGAAAGACATAACTGACAAGAAACGGTTACAAATTGAACAAATGTCAATATACAAAGGGAGTATAGTTGCTATTAAATCTCTTTATGTTAAACATGAGGTCTGTATGTTGGTTTGTAGGGTCGTGCTGTTCTCCACACCGCCCTGAGGAACCGTTCCAACACTCCCATCATGGTGGACGGTAAAGACGTGATGCCGGAGGTGAACCGAGTCCTGGAGCAGATGAAGGGCTTTTGCCATGTGAGTGAACATGCGTGTAACAACAACCCACTGTCAATTTATTGTATTGATTAGATTAATTAATTACGGTAAAAAATCATTTTTTAATGCATTTAAGGCACTTGCCCTGCCCCAGACCTATGTAGTTCATCTGACATTACATACAGTCGATTGATGACAAATATGATGCAGGGCAACAACTCCCTGCATAATGAAGCCTATAGAATGCAGTCAGAAATTCAAGATATGGGGCAAAAATTCTCCTTTTTGAGTTTTTGTCTCATATTTAGATTATATGAGTTAAGCAATATCACACGAGTAATGAGTGCAGTATTACACGAGTGCTGTTTTTGTCCCAAATATAACGAATGCAAATGCGATAGCCTACTGATTTTATACAACAGTTCAGTAAATAAGAAGTTAATATTGTTATTTTAGACACAATGTTGTCTGTTTTGTTAAATTTTGCCAATGAAACTATAAAGACAAAGCAGAACTGTTCGTCTCCATGCAATACACAGCAGTGTTTAATTTCTGAATCCGCGTTTTGAACGAACCGAGTGAAACCAATGATTTAGCGGACCATTCATAAAAGACTTGTTGGATTTGAAGCGGCGCTACACAGACCGATCGGTGTATGACATCAAAATACAGCCGTCTGCTCTCTAATCGCTCTCGTGATACTTTGATGTCATACATGTCATCGGTCTGTGTAGCGGTGCTTCAAGTCCAACAAGCCTGAAGAGAACCATTTACTTCACTCCTGAATGAATCAGCTGTTTGAATGAATCAAATAAATGAATTAACAACTTCATCATTAAGACACTTACCACCACCTACTGGCAGTTTTAATTTCTTATTTAGAGTCTAATTAAAAAAATTTTTTTATTTTTTTCTAATTTTTTTTTTTAGGTTTAGTTCACCCAAAAATTAAAATTGAGTCATCATTTACTCAACCTCATGTTACAAAAGTTATTGAATCGAATAAAATATTTATTTCTGAAGCTACTTTTTGTAATGTCTATTTGATGCTTTACACAATAATGACTTCATTTAAGAATACCAGTATTATTGAAAACACCAGTATCCATACCAGTATGTTTAATGAAATTATAGTTTAAAAATGGGCTAAGGGCACTTAGTTTAGTTGATTTAGTTGATCATTATTTTCAAAGACAGCTAACTGAAGATTCCTGAATATTGACATTGCGCATGTGTGAATTATTTTGCAGAAAGTGCGCAGTGGCGAGTGGAAAGGCTTCAGTGGTAAAGCCATCACTGATGTAGTGAACATCGGCATTGGAGGTTCTGACTTGGTGAGTTTACCATGAGTTTCCTGAGAGCCAGTGGATGTTTCCACACATCGTAAATTGACCGATGATGGAGATTTGGTTATCTCCTAGTTGGGCAGCTTAATAAAACTCTCTATTATAGTAATATAGAGTAAATAGTTAGTTACGCTTATATCAAGTGTTTCCTCCACTGTGTGATTCTGGATTGAAATAGCAGACATGTTTGTTATGGCCTCATTGAGTCAAATCTGGTAATCATAAGCAGTATAGAGTGTGGAATAATATTTGTTTTGATTGGTTCTTCAGGGTCCTCTGATGGTGACTGAAGCTCTGAAGCCGTACTCTAAAGGAGGACCCAATGTGTGGTTCGTCTCTAATATTGACGGGACGCACATGGCCAAGACCCTCGCCCAGCTTAACGCTGAGACCACCCTCTTCATCATCGCTTCAAAGGTGACAACCTGAATACCCTATTCTGAGATAACAGTAAAGGGTACAGTCTTGTACAGCACTGTAGTGTATGTTAAACAGAATTCATAATACAAATTGAACTAAGTACTTAATTTCGTAATATTTTTTTGTACTTTAGACGTTCACCACCCAGGAGACCATCACTAACGCTGAGACGGCCAGAGAATGGTTCCTTAAGACCGCTAAAGATGTTAGTACCTTTACAAACTGCTGTAACTGTCCTAAATGGAAAGTTTCCATTGGTCTAATTCTGTGTTTGTATGTTTTCAGACATCGGCTGTGGCCAAACATTTTGTGGCTCTTTCCACAAATGCAGTAAGTACAGTGTTATGTCACCATTATGTCAATGTTAAAAGTAAATTTGATTTATCTGTAAGAAACGTACATACATTTCCTGTCTTCTCACCAGCCGAAAGTCAAGGACTTTGGTATCGACACCAACAACATGTTTGAGTTTTGGGATGTGAGTATTCTTAACAAGCATATTACTGCACGAGAATGTAATGACTGATTGCATGATTGCTAGTAATGTTTAAATACTCTGGCATATTTTTGAATTGGCATATTGCTTCTCAAAAGCCCAGACTGTTTTTCTGCTCATGTTTTAGTGGGTCGGCGGGCGCTACTCACTGTGGTCGGCTATTGGTTTGTCCATTGCACTGCACATAGGTACGTCTGCTGTGTGAACGGTCCCTTAAGGCCTAAAACATGCTGTATGCAAGTATGTGAACGCAAACACTTATAGCTATGCTAGTTTGATTTGGTGTGTTGTACATAAAACACAATTCAAGAGGGGGCACTATAACAGGCATTAGCTTAACCAGTCTTCTTCTATGGTCAGTTTGTTCTTTCAGATCAACTACTGTCATTTGGAACCACAGATTAGAGCTTCCCTGAGCAAGTTAACTAAAAAAACTGTTTTAAAATCAACATTAAATCATAATTGACCCCATCTACTTTCTTAATCCATGTTCCTGGCACTAATCCCAAAAATACGGTTTGTTTTTATCTTTCATCAAGACTGAATAACTTGTTCCAACTCTGAAACCTTTTTTTTTTTTTTTGTAACTGACATCACTAATTCTTCTTGCAAATTTCTCCCCTTCAACCACCTGACTAAATTTTAAGTTTATGTTCCAATGGTAAAATGTCTTTAGCAGTCCATATCAATTTGACCTCGTAATGACACTGACATTTGAAGGTGACTACATCACCCCCTTGAGTACTGAGGTTTCCTACTGCCACAGTAACATATGAATGCACCACAAATATATACAGTATACGGGCAGCACGCTTCCTATGTTTTGGTCAAACATTCATGTTTATGTACTTGCGTACAGTATGTTTCTGGCCTACTACTGAACTACTGCCTGAATCAAATTTGAAAGACCACTAGTGCAGCATCTTGCACTAATAGATTATGTTTTTCTGTCTGTAAATGTTCCAGTAACTTTATTTGTTGTCGTCTTGTAGGTTTCGACAATTTTGAGCAACTTTTAGCTGGTGCTCACTGGATGGTAAGTACAATTATAGTATGCCAGTATACAAGAGGAGAATAACTCTACACTGCACACTCCACACTGTTTACCTCATAGTTAAAGTGCTATTCTAAAGGTTCTTAATTTTGTTTTGAAGGTCTCCTAAAATAGGATTACATGCATCCAAGGTCAAAAATCACTTTAATTTTCTTAAAATATACATTGCAGCATCACTTCCTTTCTCACAGGCCCTGTTTAAACCTGGTATTAAGATGCATTTTGGTCGATCACAAGTGGA
Source organism: Mylopharyngodon piceus (assembly GCA_039654765.1). Lineage (NCBI taxonomy): Eukaryota > Metazoa > Chordata > Actinopteri > Cypriniformes > Xenocyprididae > Mylopharyngodon > Mylopharyngodon piceus. Next base: position 306,288 of record JBCHWC010000081.1, read on the forward strand.
CAATGCTAAATACAGGTGTAAACGGGGTCTAATATGTTTTGAGCTTGTCCACTTTTTACCACTTCCAGAAGTAGTTGAAAACGCATTCGACTGGATTGCTTTCGTAGTGTAAACGCTCATGTGGTCAAATGTGTTCGAACTGCCATAAAAGACGTCTACTCTCCACCTAATGAGTAAACATTATGGGAAGCGCGCTAACCAGACGGGATTTAAACTTTGTTGGCTAAAGACTTAAGTTTGGTTTGAAGACAAAAAATGTACCAAGCACAATGTTCTCTCACCATTTCTGATTTCTAACACACACTCACAGTGTTCACTGGTCTTGCATCTGTCAGAGCAGAAACGAAAGCTGATGCTCTTGGTGTTTTGTCGTCATCTCTGGTCGTGTTCATATGTAAATTGCGTGAGTTTATTTTGTCCATTAGATCGAAAGATCTGAAAAAGCCCATACATTTACTCACCCATAAACCCTCCCCCTTCGAAGAAATCAGGACAGAAGTGGTTGAAAGTGGACAAAAGAGACAGATTAAAACACCAGGTGTAAACGGGAATGTGTCTCCCTAGTCCACTTGTGATCCGATCATCCAAAACACATCTTAATACCAGGTGTAAACAGGGCCACAGTGTCTGAAACGGTTTGATAAAGGATTCGGTCTCTCTAAATCCCTCCTTTCCGAGAGCCGTCTCTGCACTGATTGGTCAGATGGCTGAGTCTGTTGTGATTGGTCTACTGCTTACAGCATGTGTCAAAAACCAAACACCCATTTGCATATTTGAATTTCAGCTCTGGATCTTCCTTGGCACTTGTATAAACAGTGATACGAACAGTAATGATGCCGTTTTTTTCCTGCATCAATCACATTTTTTGGAAGTGCATAATAAGTGGATTTGCTTTGGCGCCACAGTAAACAGCGTCTTCTCAACCAAACTCTTCCAGTCTCAGCTAAAACTACAGTGTCTGAGGGCAGGGCAAAGTAGACGTTGTTCGTCAGCAGCCAGTGAAGACCATAGGTGGGCATTATGCAAATTTATTACAAACCTACATAGGTTCAGTAGGAAGTGAGACTGGAATTATTGACGACTCGTTTCAGGCAGTTCAGATTCGCTTCTTTCTTCTTAAAGACAAACTCTGTTTATCTGCACTTTGTTTTTTCAAACTTAGCAGACCTTTTACATTCACACACGGCTATATTACACACCACATGAAATGTAGTGACATAATAAGGGCACTTCAAGTGTTTCTGGGAGTAACCTTTCTGTGCTATTTTTCTTTTAGGATAACCACTTCCGCTCGGCCCCTCTGGAGAAGAACGCTCCAGTCTTGCTGGCCCTGCTCGGCGTCTGGTACGTCAACTTCTTCCAGGCCGAAACACATGCTCTGCTGCCCTATGACCAGTACATGCACCGCTTCGCTGCGTACTTCCAACAGGTCGGTCTGATGACGTTTCAGGAAATTACTACATAAATGTCATTGTTTCTGATAGTAGGACACTTTGTTGAGTTTTCATTGATCTTTCAGGGAGACATGGAGTCCAACGGGAAGTACATCACCAAGTCTGGCACTCGTGTGAATTACCACACTGGACCCATCGTGTGGGGAGAACCAGGAACCAACGGACAGCATGCATTCTACCAGCTCATTCACCAGGGTCTGTGATCCTGAACTTCCCCTGTGGACTAGTTCCTTGTTTAATTGACATGTTAATGCCCATTTGTGATGCGTTTACCATGATAGATCTTTCTCTCTGCAGGCACTCGCTTGATTCCCGCTGACTTCCTCATTCCTGCTCAGAGCCAGCATCCTATCAGAGATAATCTGCATCATAAGGTGTGCCGACGGTCTACGTGTTTCTGAACACGTCTTTGTTTACTGGTTCTCTTGGGCATCTGATGCCCCAGATGATGTTTCATGTTATTTGAACCAGTGTTTGTCTAAGTGTTACATTACACTCTCTCATTTTATGAATACGGTAGATCCTGATGGCGAACTTCCTGGCGCAGACAGAGGCTCTGATGAGGGGAAAGACCTCTGATGAGGCCAAGAAAGAGCTCCAGGGTGCTGGGATGTCTGGGGATGCACTGGAGAAACTCCTGCCCCATAAAGTGAGTGATTCTTTACTTGAAAACCATGTGTCCATATATAACACTTTGGATGGTATCTAAACTAGAGTCTGTTTAGAGGTCTTCAACCTTGCTCCTGGAGACCACTGTCCTGCAAAGTTTATCTCCAACCTACTAGAGGAGCAGAGTTGAAGACCTCTGGTTTAGAGTGTTGGAGCTGGGTCCTGGTGGTTAGTGGACATGTTGTTACAAATGTGCTTCCACAAGTGTGTTATGGTCCAAAGGTCATGCAGTAAATTTCGTTTGAATAAACAGTGCTTGCCAAGACTGCTTTAATTTGCGTTTCCCAGGCATGTTCCTGGAGGCACTCCAGCAGTACACATTTTTGAACTCTTCCTATTCAAACACACCTAATATAACTTTTCAGACAGTTGACAATGGTGTGACTCCATAGTGTCCTGTCCGCTAAGGCTGCATCCAAAATCGTAGATACATCTTTTTGAACTTAAAGGGATAGTTGACCTAAAAATGAAAATTATCCCATGATTTACTCACCCTCAAGCCATCCTAGGTGTATATGACTTTCTTCTTTCAGACGAACACGATCTGAGTTATATTAAAACATATCCTGGCTCTTCCAAGCTTTATAATGGTAGTGAATGGCGCTCAAGATTTTGAAGCCCCAAAAAATGCATCCATCCATCATAAAAGTAATCCATACGGGGGTTAATAAAGGCCTTCTGAAGGGAAGTGATGCATTTAGTAAGAAAAATATCCATATTTATAATTTAATAAGCTATAATCACTGGCCTCCGGTAACAGCCTTATGCAAGTCTAGTATGTACGACCGTGTGATGTATGACGTAATGACAAACGCAGAAGCTCAGAGGATAGAGCAAAACAAAACATTGGTCATGAATTAGAAGTCTAAAATGAGAATTTTTAAAGAGAAATGTTGGAGGATTTCGAAATAAGAGAAGAGGAGCTTAAGCTTAAGCTTACGATACTCCTACATCCTACGTCATGCGTCGGGTCAGAAGTCACTCTTCCGCCGGATTTGCGTACAACCATTACCGGAAGTCAGTGATTATAGTTTATAAAGTTATAAATATGGATATTTTGTCTTACAAAAACCCATTGCTTTGCTTCAGAAGGCCCTGGAATCGATTATTTTTTTTTTTTTTTTTTTTTTTTTTGGGCTTCAAAATCGGGCCCCCCATTCACTCCCATTATAAAGCTTGGAAGAGCCAGAATATTTTTTTTAATACATCTCCGATTGTGTTCATCTGAAAGACAAAAGTCATATACACCTAGGATGGCTTGAGGGTGAGTAAATCATGGGATGATTTTCATTTTTGGGTGAACTATCCCTTTAACTGTCATGTGACCAATAACGTCAGTTGCATCTCTTACCCTTCATTTACGAATCCTCTCCCGTGGCCTTATGGGACGGAAAAGTATCCTTTGTATGCGCATTTCAGAATCTTTCCGGAAGTAGAAGTACTTTTCTGCCTACTTTTTGCGAAACTGTGACATCGGGCATACTACTCTTTTCGTATATTTTTTTTCACCTACTATATAGCAGGCATGTTCGGATATAGCCTAACTGTTTGAAGCCTTGTTGTATGTGGCATTTCATTCTGACTGAAAGGGAGAGTAAAATTTGATTTTACTGCAGTACATGTGATCTGTTTTTGTATAATGAAACACTGGTTTTTGTAGGTTTTCCAAGGAAACAAGCCAAGCAACTCTATCATCTTTAAAAAACTTACACCCTTCATGCTTGGTGCACTGGTTGGTGAGTATCAAATATGTTGTACCAGTACTTCTTTTTGTAGATGTGCGTGTTTTGTAGACCCTATACTCATGGTATGCTGTATTTGTTCATGTGTTTCAGCCATGTATGAACACAAGATCTTTGTGCAAGGTGTGATGTGGGATATCAACAGCTATGATCAGTGGGGGTGAGTCCAATTCAAAATATTTTGCAACTTAAATTTGGGTCCAGTTCATTTAATAGAAATTGATAGATACAATAAATTATCCAATTAGGGCTTTGACAAAATGTGGCTGTTGAGGATGTGTAGGATGTGACTTTATTCACGAGGGGAAAAAATCCATTGGTTTGTGAAATTTTGCCGCTCTTTACCAGAATGAAGCAATTAGATTAGAGGAGCCAAAAAAGAAGTGGGCTTGGAAAGTCATTTTAAAGGCGGAGCAATTTATTACATTATGCTGTGAATTATTTAAAAAGACTTTCAGAGAGTTTCAGGCATCTGTACATTTATAGAGAATGACACATTTTATCTGTCCCATCAGAGTGGAGCTCGGCAAACAACTCGCCAAGAAGATCGAGCCTGAGCTGCAAGACGACGCTGAGGTTCATTCCCATGACTCCTCCACCAATGGACTCATCAGCTTCTTCAAGAAGAACCGCTCTTAAATGTTTCCTGACTCCTCGGCTTTAACCCCACCTCTGCTGCCCCCTCATCCAATGAGATTAGTGAATTATGTATTAACGCTTGGCATAGTTCAGATGGTAAGCCTAGACAAGGAGGATGAGCACTTTATGTCTGTCATTATCTATAAGCCATGAGATTCTTGTGTGTTGTGTAAGATTTGACTGTATTCATGTATCTGTGGACCAGTATGAGACGACTGTATCCGTATGCGCTGCACATACTAAATGGATTTCATGTTCTCCTTTGGACCAACGAACCACAATAAATGTATTATTTGACACTTTCCCTGGTGGTTTATTATTTTTGTTCAGCAAAATGTATTCAGTGATGACCAATTTAGTGTCCATTACATGGACCTGCATATGTTCCAGATCCAGAACTGGCACCTATGGAATTGTTTTCGTAAGCTGTTTTAGGGTACATTTACATGACAATGGTGTACTAAAAACGGAAAAGTTCTTCCTTTGTCGATTATAAGCAGAAAAAGCAATGTTGTCAAAAGGATCCCCATTTACACAGATCTGCAGAGAATGACTAAAAATGCTGTATTCTGCTGTCAGGCCAGTAGGTGGCGATGTCACATTGTTAAAGAAACACTACGTGCCTATTAGGGGTGGGAGAAAAAAATCGATCCATCGCGATTCTCTTCTCCAACGATTCTGAGCTTAGTTTTTATTCAGATGCGCGATGACGCTGAGTGTGCTTTAGAAAAACCATATTCTGCTTGCTTCCAATTCCTCACACACATACACCACTCAAACTTTACGTAAAATAATCTTTCATAAAGTTTGGAAAGGTTGAAGCGAATTACAAGGACATTCGTGGGCTTCACAGGATGCGTTGTGAGAGACGCTCGCTTTGTTAGTTACACATGCAGTGCGCAGTCTGGCCTGTCTGTATTTTCCTTACAAATGCTCTACGAAGGCATCATTTATGTCGTTTGGAATGCAGTGGACTTATATATTTAAAATATGAAACTGCTTTCAATTTCAAATGCTCACGCGCACTTTGTGAAGAGTGCTCGCGCATGCGGCTGTCCACAACTCCGTGCAATGGCCTTTTCAGACAGGACGCGGAATGCACTGCGCTGGGTTCAGCGTAGCCCTTCAGATACAAAGCGATTTGCGCTACGCTGGCCAGCGCAAAGTAGGCGGGGTTTTCAAAACTTTTAGCGGGAGTTCTATACGTCTAGTCATTTGATGCCCCGTTTCTATTGGCCGCGCGGGTAATCGTCACAAAGCGCAGCGGCGAAAGTTGAACTATTTTGAACTTTGACCGCGGCAGTGGGCGCGAGCTCGCCAATGGTGCGCTCAGCCTCCGCTGCGCGTGCGCTTTGGTCGACGCAGCAACAAACGGCGCAAGCCATTGAAATACATGGGTTTCATAGCGCAGTGTTGCCGTTGTCGCGTCCTGTGTGAAAGGGCCTTGAGTGGTTTCATTTACTTGCGTCTCAAAATGATTTTATGACGCAGAATTAATGTAAACACGAAATGGACAGGACAAACCGCATTAGGCTACTATTCAAAAGAGGTCCGTGCGTGAATGCAGCTTATTAGATCTCCCGATGTCTATGATGTCATGGTAACAATCAAACAACAGTATGTTCAGATAATCTTAAATACTGAAAAGCACGCTTTGTTTATTGCTTGTAATATGTTTCTTTGCTCCTTTTTATTATTTGCTAGTTGCTTGTATGTTTTGAAGTTATATTAGTTTAAATTTTTTTTTTTTTTTTTTTTGATTTGTAATTATTTTAAAAAGTATTTATAATTATGTAAGGATATGTAAATGTAAGGATTTTAAGATTTTCAAGTCGGTAAACTAATTAATTAATAATAATTATAAAGTAGATCAAGAATCGTTCCGGAATCGGATCGTGAGGTGACTAAAGATTCCCACCCCTGGCACCTATAGACTGAACACGTAATACGCATGATGTCACCATTTTTCAAAATTTGTGTTTTTGTAGTTTACATGGAGATGATAACGGTATAGTTTTCAAAAACTTGCACTTTGAATCCCGTTTTCAAGCATTTGTGTTTTCAGGCTCCAAAAAATGATGGCCAAAACACATAATTTTTCTGTTTTTAGTTGAAAACAATGTCATGTAAATGGCCCTTTAGTTGAATCCCTCTACTCCCCCCTTCTTTCTTTTTTGCTATGTTTCGCTATGATTCATTTGCATTTCATGACAATCCGGTTACTCACCTCCATTATTTGGTAATGTTACACCAAAACAATGCGTAAAATGCATTTTGTTTTTATGCTCCATGACCTCTCCTGCCATCTGGCCCAATTTGACATCAGCCCTTGTTATGGAACCTTATCTATATCAAACATGTTACTTAAAAGCTCAATGAGTTGAAGAGAGAAATTTCTCCCTGAATTAGCAAACCTGCTAACATTGCAGCTACTGTATACAAACTACACTAATACATGCTTGCATTCTTAGTTTTTAGGAGTGTGTGTGTTTACCTTGGCATATGCTGTCAAGTAGGATGGTTCGACATAATTTTTCAGTCCTGGAATGGTGTTCCTATCATCCATTCAGACTTGGGAACTGCTGGAATTTGCGATTGATAATGCTAGCAATCAATAAGATCATGAATGGAGTTATTTTTGTTTCGCAGGAATGTTGCTCCGGACAAAAGATACTGAGCTATAAAGGTCTCAGGTTACTTCAAAGAAACATACAGTATAATGCATTACCAAATCAGTTTGTACCAAAATCTGTTAGTTATCTCACCTGGAAAATGTAGAAATGTATTTGTACAAAATTCATCTAGAATTACATGAACAGGATACTAAAGCTGGTTGTGAAATTAGATCCAAATGTTTCTTTAAATGTCAGGCCAGAAGACCTTTGAGCCAAGTACAGTTTCGCAATTCATCAGTAAATGCATCCAGTTATCTTGTTAAAAGCACATATTAAATTCTGTCACATGTATTATTTTATTTTAAAGTTTTCGTTTGTTTCCATGTAAGTTTCTTGAGATGAAAGATGAACTTCTGTGAACTTCTGTGTAGTGTTACATAATACAATGATAGAATTCACCTCTAGTGACACCACTCTACAGCGTTTAGACATGCCTAAATATACAACATATGCTATGCACTGGTTGAGGGGCGTGATTAATTTCTATGTGCAGTAAAGCATAAACCTGAAGATTTACAAGATTCACACACTCATCAAACCAGCTGAGCACAATAGACAGGTTGTAATCTCACAGGCGCCCTTCTAGATCTCCTGATAGCATTGGCTGCTTCACTCCTGTGTGTTGTCTAGAAATGGAGGAAATTGTAGAAGGCTGCCTGGGCTTTCTATACGATCTACTCGTGGTAATATGTGTTGGGCAACTGCTTCTGCGTGTTGCTCAAGGCCAGTCAGTGAGGTGGTTGGTGCTGTTTGTGGTTTCCGGAGTGATGTTGAGCTGTTTGGTCCATTCAAGTGTTCTTAAAGTAGGGCTTGTGAGTGTGCTGTGTAGTGTGATCTACTATGTAGGGAGAGAAGAGGTCATGTTGCCTACCCTGGACAAGGCGGTACTGATCACAGGTAAGACACCATCCTGTTTGCTCTTAAATTCTGTTTATGTACATTTGTATATATTCTGAAGGTCAGCATAATAATATATTCACAGCATAGTGTAGTAGGGTATCTCTTATGAAACCCTTCAAGAACAGGGTCATATTTCACCACCAAATCAAATGTTAGAAATAAGAAACTAAAACTTGCACTAAGAAATGAAGACTGTTTTTAGGGCCATTGTGATTTTTTGCAGTGTGACATTGTTTTTATGACAATTAAGCACATTTCCTCCCATATTCTCATTATTGTAATAAAACAATACAGTAAAATAAATAAATAAATCTCATTCTCATAATGTATCTACATTTACTTATGTGTGTGTGTGTATATATATATATATATATAACTACTGTAATTCTGTCATTTCTGTATTTCATTTTCATTACTGTAATTTGAAAAGAATATCTATTTTGAATTTAATTTTAAAAACATCTACACATCATTATTTCAGTTTACATCAGTAAAATCAAATAAATGATACTGTAATATAGTAAAAAAAAAAAAAAACTATAAAATGAGAATGTGATTTTTGCCATACAGTATTGAGAATTTAGGGGTAAATGTTCTTAATTTTCATGAAAATATGTCTTTTCATCCCTTTAATATTTGGGATGAAATGTGAAAATTTAACCCAGTAGGAAACAGTTTTTTCTCTGTTGTCCTAGTGAACTTTGCACTTTGAACTTAACTCAGTATGGTTAACTTCACTGGTTCCCATAAGACCATAAATCACTGCTGCATTCTTGTGATTCCACTTAACATAGATTAAAATGATAAACAAACATGAATTGCCGCATGATTATGTGGCAGCTAACCACTATTACCCACAATGCAATGGAATGTTGGAATGGTGGTGTGATTGTGTAAGGAATTGAGATTGTGTATGTTGCACAGGTTGTGATTCGGGTTTTGGTCATGATCTGGCCAGGTTTTTGGACAGTGCTGGGATGAGGGTGTTTGCAGGGGTTCTGGATGAACTCAGTCCTGGAGCTCTGAAGCTGAAGAAAGCAGCATCTCCAAACCTCACCGTCCTACAGTTAGACATCACCAACAGCAGCCAGATCACACAGGCACATCAGTACATCAAGAGCCAAACAGGCAAAGCAGGTAAGAACAGAACTGCTAAATGTGGTGTCGACATCTGATCTTATTGGTGGTATTTTATAAAGCAAACATCCTTATTACTAATACTCATGATCACTTGAGGTCTTTTGATTTGGGCCAGTAAGCAGACACTTAGAACAGGGGTTCTCAACTCCGGCCCTCGACTTCCACTTTCCTGCAGAGTTTAGCTCCAACCCTAATCAAACACACCTGACCATAGACTGTAAAATAGATGGACAGCGCATCTCCGCTTTCTTCCACTGTAGAGCAATTAGGCCAAAATACTCCAGTAACCTTCATTGCTGATTACATCGTTCAGAGGCTGAGTCTACGCAGTAGTGGAGCCGTGGTATCACGCTGCATTCACATGGGGCATCGGCGTCAACGCTTGGCTGGTGTCATAGTGACAACAGCCAATCACATTACTTTTCAGTGTTGCATGAATGCAGTTGGCTAGCGTCTGCACTAGGGTATTTGCATAAGGCATGACACTTGCATTGGCGTTTGAAAAGTTGAGAAATTTTCAACTTCTGCCATGAGCAACGCAACAGAAACAACGATTCATTTCGGCAATGCATTACGTCACCGATTCAAAGTAAATGAGAAGCGTTAACGTTGATGCCCCGTGTGAATGCACCATTAAGGTCCCACCCACACTCCCGCTCCTGCAGACTCAATCATTACATTACACCCCCTTTTTATAGCATCAAAAAACTAACTAAAACATACTGGGAAAATGAACACTTGAACATTCGTCTATGTGATAAGAACTACCTAAAATGACAGAAACGATCTTTGGATTTAAAAGTTAAAAGTTTTAAGTGTAATCGGATTGCTTAGTTTGGCTTGTGTCCCATTTGATTATATGGTGAGGGTGGGGTTTATGACCTATACTGCAGCCAGCCACCAGGGGGCGATATAAATGCTTCAGCTTCACTTTTCAGGACTTGTGCGGCACATTTGCATCTGACCAATCTAAGCAAGGTCTTCAGGATTACTAGAATGTTTCAGACAGGTAAGTTTGATTGGAGCGGGGTTGGAGCTAAACTCTGCAGAAAAGTGTGCCTCGAGGGCCAGAGTTGAGAAACCTTGACCTAGAACACCACAGCCACCACATAGCAACCATTCAGAATACCCTTGAACACAGGGGTGGGCAGCTCTGGTCCTCAAGATCAATTTCCTGCTGAGTTTATAGTGCGTTCCTTGGATGTGGGAAAGTCCTAGTCCCCAGTTGGAACTTTTAACTGGAACACTCCCTTAAGTTGGAGTTTTGGCTGGGAAACTGGGGGAAGTGCAACAATCCCGACTTCAGAATCCACTATGGCTTCTCAGCACAACAAAGGTTTGCCTGGATGCGTCCATCTTGGTTTTCTAATCCATGTACTGGGATGCGGTCGACTCAGGTGTAACATCATTCCCAGCTCCGACATCACTCCTTTGAGGTAAATGGAACACAGCATTAGCTCTAGCTGTAATCAAACACACCTGAACAAGCTAATCACAGTCCTCAGGATTACTAGAGTTTGATCAGGGTTGGAGCTAAAAAGTGCGTTCACACCATGTCACAATTACCATAACGATTCTGAACTGTAAAAAGCCTTCACGTGCTTGTAATTACAACGTGTAAACTGGTAATTTTCTGAGAATTATGACTTGTACCACCTGACCACTGCAGATTTAAGGTGTGTTCGACTTGAAGAGGTGCTGTGCAGACCGATCGGTGTATGACATCATAGTACTGCGAGAGTGATTCGAAAGCATACAGAGCTTTATTTATGGCAGAACGCAGTAAAACTCTGCAGGAAAGTGGATCTCGATGGCCAGAGTTGCCCAGCCCTGCCTTAGAAACTACATAGCAACCACTCAGAAGTTAGAACATCCAAAAACACACCAATAGCACCTTAGCAGCAGCACAGCAACCATCTAAAACACCCAGCAACCTCTTAGCAACATCCTAGCAACCATCTAGAACATTCTAACAATCACACAGCAACCAGCCAGAACACTCACTTGGAAACTGACTACTTGGCAACATCCTAGCAATATCCAACTGTCCAGAACACTCTAGCTATCATATACTGTAGCAGCTTCCTAGAACACCCTAGTAACCGCTTAGCAATGCCATAGCAGCCAACCAGAAGACCTTAGCAACGACCAGCAACATCTTAGCAACAATCAAGAATACCCTAGAAACCACATAGCATCTATCCAGAACACATACTTAGCATCTTCCTAGTAACCTAAGAACACTCAAGCAACAGCATAGCATAGACACAGAAAACCATATGCAACCACTTAACATCCTAGCAATCACCCAGAACAACCTAGTAACCACTTAACAACCTAAAATCACCTAGAACATCATATTAACTGCATAGCCACCCAGAACATCTTGAAAACTGCATAGCAACTACACAAAAATCCTAAAAACCACCAAGAACACCTTAGTGACCGCATAGCAACCACAAAGAACACCCTAGCGGCGGCATAACAACCCCCCAGAACACCCAAGCGACCTTTTAGCAACATCCTTGCAACTACCCAAAACGACCACTTTGCTACATTCTAGAAACTATCCAGAACACCCTAGCAACCACTTAGCAACAACCTAGCAATCGCACTGTTGACCACTCAATAAGACCAAAAAACACCCTAGTTACTGCAAAGAGCACTTTAGAAACCACATAGTAGATCACAAGGCTTTAAAACCCAAAATACCCGCATAGCAACATGCTACAAACCACTCAAGTTAGCGACCACATAGCAATTCCCTGGTGACCTCTCACATCTCGCTAGCATAGTGCTAACAAGTTTTACTAACACTCACAAAGAAATGTTACTGTTTAAAGTTTAGTGTATAGAGACAAGTGCGTTATTATTTTTCATTACTCGTTTCTTGTGGGCAGGACTCTGGGCACTAGTGAACAATGCAGGAGTGCTGGGATACGTGTGTGATGGAGAAATTCTGCCAATTAAAATGTATAAAAAATTCTTAGATGTTAATTTCATTGGTAGTGTGGAGATAACACAAGTCTTTCTGCCTCTGATACGACAATCAAAAGGAAGAATAATCAGCATATCCAGTATGGGAGGTAAACTTGCATTATTTTTGGAATACTAACTCAAGTTACTCAACAGTCTCTCACAAAACATATAGCATAAACCAATTAAAGGTGTCTAAAATACCAATTAGCTCCAACGGCTTTGAAATCAATCACATCATTGGTTTCCTTCAGGAGAAGTTCCACTTCCTGGGTTTGCAGGCTATGGTGCATCTAAGGCAGCGATGATCATGTACAATGGAACGATCAGACAAGAACTCTCACGCTGGGGAGTCAGAGTCATCATCATTCAACCTGGAGCTTTCAAAACAAGTGAGAACTAAGGCCCGTTCACACCAGGAACCATAACTACAAAGACTATAATGATATTAGAGTCCACACCAATGATCAATCACATTCTGTTTATTATAAGTGATATTTATGTCATCTGTTGCTTTAAATGCTTGTGCTGGAGTCAAATGGATTCTGATTGGCTGTCAAGTGTTTTTTATCATTCATCAGATGGAAGAAAATTGTCCTAAAATGAAAACCATATTGTTACTCTGTGTCATTATCATTATATACGTGGTGTGGACTTCACTATTCTTGAAGAATTAGAACATTAAAACTATAGTTATAACTACTGTCAAAGTTATTGTCTATGGTGTGAACAGCCCTTAAAGGGATAGTTCACCCAAAAATGAAAATTATCCCATGATTTACTCACCCACAAGCCATCCTAGGTGTATATGACTATCTTCTTTCAGACGAACACAATCAGATATATATTTAAAAATATCCTTAGTCATAGAGGTGGCACTTCTAGACTCCAGCTGCCCAGAATGAAAGAAGCTGAGCCTCGCATCGCTGTGTGATTGAATCGCACTTTTCAGTGCGCCCGCTCCCTCATCTCCTTATCCTCTCGAGCCAAGGTGAAAGAAGAAGCGGAGCCACCAGCCTAAGCAGTGAAGATCAGCGCCCCTCATCTGCTGCGAGTGGCATGATCTCATTTGGCGGGTCTAAGATCGAATTGAATTCGATGTCTCTGGCAGCTTCTGAGTGTGGTGAGTGGGCAAACTCCGGTGATGACTCCGCCCCTCCGCCACTTAAAAAGACTGATGATGTGCGGCCCCATGTGGACTCAGAGCTCATACGAGTCGTCAATAAACCTGATGGCAGCAGCTTCCTCAGTAGTTCCACTTGGCCTGCTCCATATGCGACCACTTCAGCACTGGTTAAAAGACACTCTCTCAGGGTGACCCACCGCTGTGTCAAGGCCTTGGTTCCTTGGAAGTCTTCCCACCTTTATCAGAACGGGATAATGCTGGGCTCTGTTTCCAGAAGGAAAGTGATCATGACAGATGCCTCCAAGATGGGTTGGGGCGGCCTGTGTGACGGCAGAATAGCTTTCGACTTATGGGTGACTCCCTTGATGAATTGGCACATTAACCATCTAGAGATGTTGGTGGTAATCTTGGCCTTCAAGGAGTTCTGGACAGAACTCAGAGGTCATCATGTCCTGGTCTGCTCGGACAACAGGATGGTGGTTGCCTTCATAAACAACCAAGGTATCAGGTCTCGCCCTTTACACAGACTGGCAAGTTGTCTTCTCCTATGGGCACAGAAGAACCTCAGCTCATTGAGGTTGGTTCACATGCCAGGCTCCTTGAATGTAGGAGTGGACATGCTTTCACGTGGTGGACCGCCGCCGGGGGAATGGAGACTCCACCCCCAGATGGTGAATGCAATATGGCGCACCTTCGTGGTCCTTTACTGTCCGAGGAAAGGTTATGTGCCAAAAGTGCGTTCTAACCCGTTCAGAACGCAGGTGATAGCGCTGCTAGCTCTTCCGCTCATGGAACATGAACAGGCACCTCATCCACTCTGTCCCTTAAGGGCCCTCAGAGTTTATACTGAGAGCTCTGGCCAGTTTCAGCAATCAAACTGAGGCCACACTAAAGGGCTGCCGGTTTGGAAGCAAAGACTTTCCAGATGGATTGTGGATGCGATAACGCTGGCTTACAAGTCCGTGGACTTGTGCCCCTTAGGAGTGAGGGCCCACTCCACTAGAGGTATGGCCTCCTCTTGGGCTTGGTCCATCAGAGTCTCTATTGCAGATATCTTTGCAGTGGCTGGCTGGTCTTCGCCATCCACTTTCATGAGATTTTACAACCTGGACATCCCTGCTCTTCAAGCAAAGGTGTTGTCAGTCTAAAAATACTTACGTATTATGTAGCAGGCTCCGACTGCGGTCTGAGACTCTCTTTATACAGCTGATCGAGGGGCTCTCGAATCAAGCACCTGCAAGTTGTTAGCTCACAGAGAAACTTCTATTCTGTGCTTGTAGCACGGCGCTATTGGATTAAAGTAGTAGTACGTCATGACGTAGTGTAGAACGTCATGGCATTGTGTACTACGTCGCGGAAGTTAATACTTTTTGGACATATGTCAAATGCATATGGTTGTCGCGCCGGAAGCTTGTTTTCTTTACTTTATAAAGTTTTAAATAAGGATATTTGTCTTACACAAACACATCGATTCACTTCAGAAGGCCTTTATTAACCCCCTAGAGTCGTATGGATTAATTTTTTTAAGGATGGGTGCATTTTTTTTTTTTTGTCTTCAAAATTTGGGCTGCCATTCACAATCATTATAAACTGTAGGGGACTAAGGATATTTTTATATTTTTTGTGTTAGTCTGAAAGAAGATAGTCATATTCACCTAGGATGGCTTGAGGGTGAGTAAATCATTGAATAATTTTAATTTTTGGGTGAACTATCCCTTTAAGTTCCCCATAAGCGTCAGCAAAACTGACACAATGCGAGTGAACCGTATTGAAAGGGAATGCTATGGTTACTCACGTAATCCTGGTTCCCTGACATAACGGGAACAACCATTGCGTAGCTTGCCGTGCTACTACACTGCCCAGCGAGTCATGCTAGGTGCTCCTCAGTTGAAAGATTCTGACTGACGGTGTTTCTGTATGACTTATATAGGCTTTCTGGCGGACTGAAACACCATTTGTCTGTGCAGTTGCACAGACGTGAACCAATCAGACTTCAGGATTTGGAGAAAACAGGAGTTTTCCTCATAAGCATCAGCGAAACTGATACAATGCTTGTTCCCATTATCTCAAGGAACCAGGGTTATGTAACCATAGAATTTTCTTAATGGAAATAGAATGTTAGTTTTTGGTTTGTAGAACGTTATTCTAACATTCCCAGAACGTTCCCTTACCCTCTTTACTCTGATATCATTACCCCGGCACCATACATAATTAAAACACTTTTTATATAAAACCATTATGAGTACAGCCTTCATCTAAGTAGGTGCAATTGTGTTTTTGTAGAGTCCTTATGCGAGTGGTGTACACTCACATGAGGACTCTACAAAAACACAACTGCACCTACTGTATGCACCTTTAAATGAATAGTTCTTCTATTTCTGTCATTATTTATTCACCTGCAATGTTATTATTGTATTCCTGAGGAATTTTTTGGAGTGAAATATGACCCACTTTTTTGTAAGCAGTTTTAACAACTAATTTTGTCATCTACACTCATTTTCCAGATATTTTTGGCAGCAGAGAGCAGTGGAATTGTGCTCAGGAGGACATCCTCAGTGGTTTGTCTCAGGAAGTGATGACATCTTATGGAGAGGAATACATCTGCTCAATGCAGCAGCGGCTGGTCAACATGTCTTCAGCATCAAGCTCGGACACAGGGCTGTTTCTGGAGGATTTAAAGCATGCAATACTGTCCCCGAGACCAAAACACTTCTATTACCCAGGGGCCGCAGCATGGGCTCTTCCCTTACTCTACAGATACTGTCCCACCTCACTGTCTGACAGAATCCTCTCACGAATCTTTATGACTGGTGACGCCCAACCAGCAGAACTTAGAGTTTTGGAATTGTGATTCTGTTTGGTGATGCACTTCACATTTACATACCTCATTTTTGTAAACAATTTAGGCAAGCAAATACTACAGCACCAGAGGCCATTTTTAAAGTCTAGCATGGAGGTGCGAAAAATTGTTATAACGAATTTTTGCAAGTGAAATCCAGTCATTTCAGTAGGTATCCAAGAAATCATGAAAATCCAAGCAAAATCCAGTCATTCCGACAGGTATCCAAGTCATCACGTGAGGGCGAAATATTTTCCAACACAGATTTCACAACAGGTACAATTTGGTCACTTGGATTCTCCATGTTGCTCAACAGAAAGCTGCTAGGTTTGAAAGTAACTACAATCGCTATACTATTAAAAAACAGACCTTTTTTGCCTGTGAAAGTTTGCCAAAATTTCACAAATGTGACTGCACCTTCATGGGTTATTTTCTACTATAAAGGCACCACTGAGATCTCAACCATTTTTAAAGAATTAGTCATCACATCCTGGTCAGGTTTTTAAAATTTTTAGGATGGTACATTTAATTGTGAAAAAAATATTATATATCATGTCTTAGGATGTTCAAACAAATCCATACACTAGTACCTTTTCCATAAAAATATGATCTTTTAACAATGCATTTGTTGTCACTTGACATTTTTTAAAAAAAAAATCTTAAAAAAAAAAAAAAGTCCATTGAATAAAAAACAAAACAAAAACAACAATATTTACAAAATTTCTCAGTCCTGAGGCTTCATGAATGCTCTTTTGGGTTGATTATCAACAACATTGCAGTTGACGTCCTCTTCTTTCTTAGCAATGGTGGAGCGTTCTCGTTTCGTGGCAAACTTTTTTCTCATGCTCCCAACCAAGCTTTCATATCTGAAAGAAAAAAATAAATGTCTTTCGCTCACAAAATCTGGCCTGAATATTACAGACATCTCCTGTAGTATGACATCACATTTTCCTCTCACCTTCTAGCCATCTCTTCATCTGTAATATCGGTTTCCATTCTGCTCGCAGTGTCGTCCTCATCTTCATCCTCCTCCTCCTCTTCGTGTGCGTTCATTAGTAACATTAATTTCTACAAGAAATCAGTTTTGTGGTAAATAATGTTCAATGTTATTTAGATAAAAATTGTTTAACATACAACGAATTCCAGGTCGCTAATCAAATAACCAAATTTGAGACATTTATTGGTTAAACATTAACAAAATTACATTTTTGAGCAAGTACATTAAAAAATTACACACAACATGATACAATGAAAAATATGATGATCAAATAAGTTATCAATTTAGGAAAAATTCAAAATGGAAGCAAACTCGTGGACTCACACTTCCATAAAAGTTTACAAAATTTGTACCTCGACGTCAGGATTGAAGCCTCTGAATGACATTCTGCCATAAACCAAATCCTCACAGGGAACGTAACTTCTCTCCTCAATGATGTGGTTTCTGGTCAAAATAAAAGCTCACAGTTATTTTTTATTCAGATACAGATCTTGATTATATGATTCATTTAATTTCAGAGGCAGAGTTTAATAAATAAAGACGGCATTAACACATCAAATATGTAGGATAAGGAATTTGGTTGCTTAGGTCACATTTAACAATGTCATTTTGCATTACAAAAATACATGTCATCTTCAAATTTTTTCTCAGAACTAAGGCTATGTTCACACTGTCAGTTCAAATTTGATTATTTGTGTATCCGATTGGAATCTGATCTAAAATTATTGACCTACACATTGTGTATCGCAACTGTTCAGATCTGATTTGTGTGTCCATACTGCTCTTTTGTTTTCCAGAAGATCTGCTTTGGTTTCTATGGCAATGACGTTGCGTTGGTAGGCATTTGCCAAAAACAACAACCGCAGCATGGAGGGCTTTTGCAGTACAGATGTTGTCTTATTTACAACATGTGAATGTATAGCTGCTGCGATGGACTACTGCATCTTCTGAGGCAGCGGCAGGAGGCTGGTATGCGTGGATTTCAAACCATGCATGAATGGAACTCAAAACAGATTTGTAAAAATCGCATTTCATGTGATTTTTGGCCATTCACACTTGCTAAATCTGATCGGATTTCAATCGGATATGCACAAAAATCGGATTTGGACTGACAGTCTTAACAAGGCTGAACGAGCCAGCGCGGCGGCTACACGCTCTCATGTTGTAAATAAGACAACATCTGTATTGCAAACCCCTCCATGCTGCGGTTGTTGTTGTTTTCAGCATATGCCTACCAACTCAATGCCATTGCCATAGAAACCAATACACATCTTCCGGAAAACGAAAGAGCGGCATGGACACACAAATCAGATCTGAACAGTTGTGATACACAATGTGTATAAAAGTCAAAAATTTAGATCAGATTCCAATCGTATACACAAATAATCGGATTTGGACTGACATAGCTATGTTTCCGTCCAAAGTTGCGAATTTAACTTGTGCGCAAATTTGGAATATTGCATCAGACGTTTGCGAATAAAGCACTGTTTTCATCCAGTGAGTCAAAGAGAACAATATCATCACTTCCTGATAAACTGGCACTAAATATCACAAAGAAAAATGGAAGTTGTTGCATAGAAGCCACTGTATATAATAATTTTCGTATATAACAAATTATTTGCACCTCAGAGTGCACAGACGAAATTCAATAAACCCTATCATGTTATCTTGCATTCAGATGCAGGTGTTTGTGAACACAATTGTGTGAGGCGCTTCTGGGAGGGAATTAGACCGAACCATTTGTATTAATTAAAATTACTTTTAACATTTAAAAACAGACATGTTCAAATTTGAACATGTCTGTTTTTAAATGTTAAACAAAGTAATTGTAATGAATACAAATTATACGTTTTAACCACTTGGTGGAATTGGCAGACGTTCCCTTCATCATGCGCCATGGTAGCGCGTCAAATCATTCACAGGTATAAATATGAAGCTATTGAGCATGTAGTTGATTTTGAATTAAAATTTCATGTCGATATACAGTGGTTACATACTGTTGAAACTAATTGTGGTATTGATATCACTGCCGACTCTATAGAACATTGGCAAGGAAAACTAACTTTACCGAGCTCTGAGAGCCCCCTAGTGGTCTGGAGCATTTCCGTTGTGTTGTGGCTTTATTTCGTTGTGTTGTGGCTCGATTTCGTTGTGGCTTGTTTCCGTTGGGTTGTGAACTTATGTTTGCTTTTTTAATTTCGCTGTGTTGTGCACTACTGGGCCACCGTACTTTTTATCTCATAATTTGTACTTTGTCACAATTTTGAGATTTTTAACTCATAACTAAGACTTAGTATCTCAGAATATTGACTTTTACTCTCAAAATTATAACTTACCAAAGCATGTTTTTTACTTATGTGGTGGAAATGGGCTTCCATAGACATTTGTTATGTTACACAATGACGTTTAGACATTAAATGTGACTTAAGAGTCGAAATACTTTATACTGAAGTCAGTATATGAGTGAAATGTCAGTGAGGTCTCACTCACTCTTTAGCCTTGAGCTCAGGCAGGTCCAGGAACCAGTGATCATCACTGATGATTCTCTTCTCCTCCTCGTCCAGCTGTTTTCTCGCCTCTGCATCTAACCCTCTCTGCATGAACTACAGACACACAGACAGCTGTTATCAGACTCACAGTTCACTGCAGCACGTGACTGATCTACAACACACTGCGTTCAGCTACACCACGAGACTCAAAACAAAACCCCAACATGAAACATACAGTTTCAATCAAAAGCTCGTCACCGAATAACTCCATTTTCTGAATACCATAATTATGTTAGAGCCGATTCTGATGTCTGTAAGAGTCAGGGCTTCTTACCTTCATTCGCAGGAGATTTTTAGACAGTTTCGCTGCACCATCGTTCGCCATTTCAGACAAGAGCTAAACTGCACGTTTTAATGTGAACGAATATAAAGTGCTTTTCTTTCAATTATGTGTCACACGGGCAACATGACTGTATGTAGTACAATACGCTGAAATAAATACTAGACCGCATGCCATGAAGTCTGCGCAAGCGCTGTAGCAAAATGTGCAAGACTCGATTAGTCGCACAACACAGATCGATTGATAATAATTGCAGTTGTATAATTTATATTACGAATATAATAGTAGAATAACGTTTTTAATGCTTTTAATTAAATAATAGTTTAATCATTTATAATATGATTTAGTTTAAAACTATTTACAATACATAATTTTAATTAATGTATCGATTATTCATGTCTGAGGAGCTCTATTTCCAGTGATACTAAATTACAAGTTGGCAACACCTGATTTTCCTTCTCAAAATGCATGACTAAACACTTTCTTGTATATTTCATCACAGTGAGGATTTTTTGGTAAGTTAAACAGAAGTTGTTGTTTACAAATCGCCTTTGTGTAACACAGTTGTACAGTTAAATGTTGTCATATGACATCTCTGTACAAGAACAGAATTGCAATGTATTTTCTTATTTGGGATTTCCATAGATGGAGGTATCAATTATATTATTTCAGTTTTTATTTTTGTATTTATAGTAATATAATTGTATTTATTGCTGTCATAATATATTCAAATATTGATACTGATATGTTTGTTTTTTCCTCATTACCACTTCTACCACAGCACTATTTTATTTGTTTATCTCACTATCAATAGTGCCACCCTGTTTTTGACATACAGTAATACCATGGTGTTCTTTAAAGTACCTTTGAGTACCAGGTACCTTGGTACATACATGTGGTAATTATATGGTGTATCCAAGCCTCAGTATTCTGGTTTTTATAGGAAATCCTCCATCACAGAGTGACAGAAGACCTGGAGGAGAAGGAAAAAGGCCCCAGCGGGTCTAATGAGATGCGCTTGGACAGAACGGACCACTGGCCTGTCAAGGAGAAGAAAGGAAGGTGCAAATATCCTAGCTGTAAAGGGACTGGCGACATGCACTTGTGCATGATATCAAAAAGAATCTGCTTTCTGGAGTTTCATATGGTGACATGAGTAAGACGGCCACACATGCATAACATTTGTTGTTCTGGGATATTATGAAATGATGTAAGTGATTAAATTGAAATTCAGATGCTGTCACGCAATGATAAATATTGTTTGCACACCTGTATTTTTGTTTAAAGTTTGTATTACTTCCCAAAGCTCAAACAGTTAAGGTAAGTGGCAGTGGCGGCTTGTGGATTTTAAAACAGAGGAGGCACAGAGGCACCTCTCCAGAAGATTTATTTTTATTATTATTAACTGCTTTAAATGGCATTTTTGGTCACTTTTAGACATAAAATTAAAAAAAAAAAAAAAAATGACAACCATACAGCAAGAAAATATAAATATAATTTCACTCACCTAGTTACTGTGCCCAAGCATAGTATCTGATGCTTTCACAAAACATTCAGTTTTGGAGATATTGGCACAAAAACATATTCACATGTTAATATTAATGTTAACCACTCTATTAATCCCACAAGGGGCAATTATATTAGGGCGGTGGCAGCACATCACAAACAAAAAGAAAAACATACATTAAAACCATCATATTCAACTCCAGTATCTACATATTACAACATTCCAATGCACCATGCTTTATAATAAAATTCACACAAGGAGAGAAAGATAAAAAAATAATAATAATAAAAAAAAACCCTCAAGAATCCTTAATAAAATTTGCATTACAAATACGAATGGCTTCTTGTATAAAAAGTGAACTTGTATCGATTTGTGTTTGACAACAAGGATAAAAATACTGTATCATCTGCATATTTCACAGCATGACAGTTTTCCTCATGACAATCATTCGTATACAGGATAAAAAGAACGGATGACAATACACAGCCCTGTGGAGATCCGATCGATGTACAAAAGTGTTTCTGATAAAACTCCATTCATCCTAACCTTTTGCTCCCTACAGGTTAGAAAGTCCAGGATTCATCACACCAGTTCATGATGAATATTAAATTCATTTACAAGTTTCTTAGCCAAGAAAATAGGATTCATTGTGTTGAATGCTGATGAAAAATCAACAAACAACAATCTGGCAAAAGAATTCCCGCTTTCTAGGTGCTGATGGAGAGTATCCAATAGAAATAGTTTTGCATCATCCACACCTCTTTTAGTGCGATATGCAAACTGTAACGGATCTAATTTCTTATCCGTTACTGATATAATCTGAGACTTGACTTCCCTTTCCAAAGTTTTCATCACTAGCGAGGTTAGAGCAATGGGCCTAAAATCATTAAAAGAATGGAATTTCTCTCTCTTGGGTATGCTACAATTTAAGTTTTCCATAACTTAGGGACTACAGCCTGATCCAATGATGCTTGAAACAGTTTATAAAACACCCCACTGAGCTGCTCCGCACAGTGATTAAGTGTTCTTCCATAAATACCATCAGGTTCAGGAGCCTTGCTAACATACCCTATGTTTTTTAGCTGTTTCAATATATTCTGAGGACACAGTTTCAATGGGGCAGAGCCACTTAATATCCGTTTAAATTCTTCAAGTTCGACAATTAATTCATCCTTCTCAAAATGTGTAAAGAACAAGTTTAGATCATTAGCCCAAAAATCTGCATTTCTTTTTTCAACTGTACCTTTCTTTGTTATATTTATGTCTGGCATATTTTTGATTCCATGCCAAACAGCCCTCATATCACCCTGAATAAACTTTCCTTCTATTTTATTTTTGCTTTCTAGTAACCCATGGCTTATTGTTAGGAAATACCGTCAGCCAGAATAATAGAATCGACACAAAAGTTAAGTTCGAAACCACTAAAACTTGATAATTTAAATCAGGGCTACCATTTAAAAAAAAAAAAAAAAAACATCCCAGTCCGTACATTCAAAGCAACTTTGTAGGTGCTCTATACTGGAATCAGTCCAGTTTTTTAATCTTCTTTTATATTGACGTACAAATCATTATTTGGGGGCTCGTCCGGGATTTGTACACCAGGACTTCTCTTTCCTAAAGTGAGAATCATATGCCTAGTGATTTACTTGGTGTGAGCTTTTGCAAGTGTATAAATATATCAAATACAAAAACAAATTAATTTATTTAAAAATTAATAGTTTTTTAAAGTATTATCCCATTGTGGTTCAAAGTTTCCATATGGCAACTGCGAAAAACTGCTCAAAATTTTAGTGTTATTTATATAATATTATAGTATTTATTAATACTTTGAATGAGATATTTTATATTTTCAGTTTTCATTTTAATTTTAGCTGTCATTTTTGTTAGTTTTTATTTATTTATTTTTATTTCAGTTTTTTAGTTAGTTTTTCAGTAATTTTAGTACCTCAAATTAAACTTATTTTATTTCCGTTAGTTGCATTGGCAACATTTAGAATTTTCAGAAAGTTTTTCCTCTAATATTTATATTTTAATTTAATTCAGATTTATTTCAGCTTTAATAGTTTTAGTTAACAATAACAACACTGGATTGAAATTAAGGTGTAAGGAAAGGGTCAATAGTGTCATTATAGATGTAATTACAGAAATTAATTACATATGTAATTATATGCAAGTATTTATTAAATATAAGTACAATGTAAAAACATGTATGTACACAATAAGTGCATTGTATCAAATGATTAATTTAAATTCTAGTATATAGTAGTTAATGACACTTAATATAAAGTGGGACCATATGGGCTCATGAAATACATTTGAACAAGTCAGCACACTCCCCTAAGTCAAAGCAGTCTATCCTCATGTCTATGATGTTCTGGTGCTGACATTTGTTTGGGGCATGTTGCTTTGCAGTTGCTAGGGTGTTCTGTGTGGTTTAAAGGCAGTTGCTTTCTGGTCCAAGTTAAAACAGCCCACCCAAGCCTCTATGAAATTCTGGTCTCTAGATATGGCTCAAGTCCATCCTACAATGTAAGTCTGAGGGACTTTTCACTCTTGTATTGTCTGCCAGGTGACAATTGTTAGTCTGATCACTTAGAACAACTCTGGATTAGGGAATTTGTTCAGACACAACTAAATTACAGTTGTTACTGATTATACAAACTCTTGCACCACCAGTTCTTTAAGGGACATCTGTGACACCTGCGCATGTGGAGAGTCTCGCACTCTGGTCAGCTCATCCTGTAACTGGGCCACAGGCAACTCAAGACTGTAGCCCAAATCAACTAGAGCCTCCAGCAGGGGCCCTTGATACTGCCGGAGCTCGTAGCGTCTCACTGTGGGCAGAGCTCTTCTGCCAGTTTGAAATGCTGCGTCAAAGTCTTCTAGATCCCTTTGGCACACCAATATGGCGCACAAGGTTGGTATCACCGAAGTAGGGTCGTGAGAAGACAGTTTCTCCTGAAGTACTAACGCCTTCTGAAGGCCCTCAAGGGCGCGGGAAAAGCGTCCCCCACGCAGGAGGTTATATGCAGCTTTTAGTTCCTGATGAGTGAAGAACGCTTGGAACGCTTGTGATTTTCGGACACACCGGAGGGAGTAGAGCTGAGTAAGATAGTCTCTGAGGGCTACGCGCCGCTCAGCCATGTTCTCCTCTGAGAAGTTGCCCCTCATTTTCTTCCTAGGCATCACAATGTCTTCCATTTCCTCATTGAAGTCCACCAGGAGCTCCTGATGAAGGTGAAGGAAGTCTGAGTAGCGTCTCTCAATAGCTACACGCTCACAGTCGTAACTGCCTGAGCGGATCACCACAATCTGGTACACCTGAAGGACAAAAATAAGCTGTAAACTTAGACCTAATATGGAGGAGACAGGAAGCATTGCTGTCTGGTAAAGATATGTACAGCTAACAGTTTTTGATCCTAAGGCAGTGTTGTAGTACTTGAGTCTGAGTCCAGGACCATAATTTCATAGTCTTGGTCATGTCATGGACTCGGCCTTGACTTGAGACAGAGTCTGGTCTCAACTACTGTAAGACTGTGGATAAGTTTTTTTTTTTTTTTTTGTCTGTTCGAACTTGCTCGTATGATCTGCTCTGTGCTATCATGTCTCTAGACCAGAGCTGCAGCTATTTGCGTGACACTGAAGTGAAACCAGGCTTCTTTCAGCCCAAAAGACAACATATTTTCAGTGTCTGAATCATTCAGACCCTCTTCTAGTCTCAAGACTCAAATGAGCTGGTCTCGACTACAACACTGCCATTTAGGTTCCCTTTAGGTTTGAAAAAAAAAAAAAAAAAAAATTAATTGATATTAATTTATATGTTTATAAAGGAAGGTTATTATTTTGTTTCCCAAAAACCAAATATTAGTGAATAATAAGAACCATTCACTAACATTAGCTGAATGTTCTGTGTTTGTTGGGTGGTGAGTGAACTATGGAAGCATGTTTCCGCCATGGAATAAAAATAAAAAAAGTAATTGCGACTCTTTATCTCCCAATACTGAAATTTTTTTTCTCGCAATTGACTGTTCGCAAAGACCCACCCCCTTTAGTTACTGTTGCTATGTCCGACAAGCCATGCCGCTCTCACCATGTTTTCACGCAGTGAAAAATACATCGCAGAGCAAAGAGGAGACTGATAATGTGTCGACAGACAAGACAGAGCAGGTTACTTTTGATATGAAACAAAGTCTCAAATTTCAAATTTTGTAATTAAGGAAATTTAAACAAATACCGTTTTGTGGCTCTTTAATGTGTCGTGACAGATCACTGTAGTGCCTCAGTTCAAGCAGCTCGGTTCAAAATGGCTGATTCGGCGTTATGACTGGTTAGATCACCTGTCAATCAAACTCCCAGCGACGGTTCAATTGTGAGTTTATATCTCACAATTCTGACTTTTTTCTGACATTAGCAAGCTTATATCACACAAATCTGACTTTTTTCTTCAGAAACTCGGCAATTGTGTGAAAAAAAGTTAGAATCATGAGATAAATGCTACCTTTTTTTTTTAATTCTGTGGCGGAAACAAGCTTCCACAGTGACCATCCTTTTTCCAAAACAAATGAATTTTGATGTAAAATGCAGCACATTCTTTGAATATAAAGTGGAAAAGGGGAACAGTAAAAAATACGAGGTCATCGGCACCGATAGTCTCGTGGGCAGCGCACCGACATATAGCGCCGTTGCGCTTCGGATGACCCGAGTTCAAGTCCCGGCTTGCGGACCTTTCCCAATCCCCAAACTCTGAGTGGATGTTCAGCTAAGCGAACAAGTCAGTGCATGAGAATTAAAGCGAAAGAGAGCAAGTAGTCTAAGTCAAGATGGCACAGACAAAAGGCTGGTCTAATGTTATTCCAAAACGTGAATATTTTCATAACAAAATGAGCCAGGCAAACTACTACATTTTGATGAAAGATTATGGAATAATGGAATTATTAATCTGTTGGAATAACAAAAATAGAAAGTTTGATTTCATTTTTATAGTTATTTCACTACAATCTTTGATGTACCACGTATTTGGACATTGTTTGATCGATGATTCGGCTGTTGGGGATGTCGAACAGCAGTTTAACGCTTCTGAACTCCTGCTTAACGGCTCTCCAGTGCTGCTGCAGTTCCGCTGTGGTCAGACAGGAGGCGCTAAAACACAGATCAGCCTCTTCAGCTGTGAGGATACATGAAATCAACACGGTGACCACACAGTTCAAATGCCATAACACACACCACCATAGACTACTGAATCAGATTCTGCTCTCATAATCTCATAGTTACAAAACAACTGACCATTATTGTATAATGTCTCCTGCTGTGGTGAGGAATGCTCAGGAGGTGACGAAACCATTTCTGTCTTGGTGTCGTGTGGTTCTAGTTCTTCCTCCATAACAATGTATTCTTATTTAGCTTTCTGCAAAGGAATTTAATAGGTTATTACTACAACTCACATAGAGTCATCATTACTATCCATCCATCCATCCATCTACATAATCACACTTAAACTGTTATCTGGTAAATTTACTTTGATATGCAAAACATTTTTGCCATTAAAAATACTTTTAATTTCACTGTATGACCCTCTCAATCACAGTCAGTTGTTTCTCTAAACGATGAACCCTTAATGATTATATGATTACATAACTAAACTTATCCATACCTCTCTAGATAACATGGTGGCTCAACTTACCCCACTTGCATATCTTAGCATCCAAGCTATTCTTATAAGGCTAAAAATGAAAACAACGCTGATTGTGGAACTGAGTATTTCCTGTAGAAAGTTTGTTACTTCAGATTTTATCAGCACTAGCAGACAACACTGAGTAAAGGAAAACAATACTTTTCAGTTACACATGAATGGAAGCTTCTATAACAGTTCTTTCTGATGGAAAAAAAAAAAAAAATGTAATAAAGAAAAATGTAAACGTTTATCCCAAAATTACACAACATCAGATGTATCCCATGCAGTGAAAGATAGAAGGCACACTTCCCCAGGAAATACAACTATAAATAAACCTCTAAAGGAAATGGCTCACAGACGTAACGAGACTTTGATGTTGTGCAGGTAAGAAGATGTAAATGTAACGGATGAAAATAGTATCATGTGGTATATCATCTACAGCACAACACACTGAAAATATAAAAAACAAATATTGACCCACCTGTGCGAACAGAGTTCCAATTATCAGCAAACGCTAAAAGTGCTGTTGTGAAAACTTCAGCTTTGTTGTATTTCTAGATGTGAACATTTTCATGTTTTCTGTTTCTGTTGTTCATGTAGGCTGAAGCTGAACTTTTGTTCATGAGGAAGTGAAACCTGAAAGAGGGAGTGTCATTTTGCCTCGCACTGTATGTTGAACACATTATCATTGGTTTTCATGTAATAAATCTACACTCAGCCATGCAGAAGTGTAGTGAAACAATGACATACACTTGAAAATTTTTGTTGCTGGAATCATTCTAGAGATGCTGGTCCTTAATAGCAGGTAATGTTTAAATAAGGAGCCTAATGTAAAATATTCCCCACACTGTTACACCACCAGCAAAGCAACCGCTGAGAGTATGTTTTTTTGGTATTATGTATTTGTCCAATAGATGGTGCTGTACAGTTAAATTACAGTCAAGTAAGTGGCAGGCTGTTCTGGACAGTGATGGTCTATATACTTATTTTATTCACATAATGCATTTAAATTAGCAAGTGCCAGTTAACATTATGGATTTAAAAGCCATTTCATACTAAAATACTTAGACAACTAATATGCTTGTCCATTCATGCAACAGTGTTGTTACTGTTGTTACTAAAACTATTACAAATAGTTTTTGTCAGTTGAAATGAAGCGGAAATAAAATAAAATCTAAATATTAGATGAAAAACTTTACATTTAACCAAAATAGAAATGTTGCCTTATAACTGAAATAAACTAAGCTTAAAGTACTAAAATTACTAAAACTAAAGCGGAAATAAAAATAACATAAAGACAAAAAATAATAAAAATGACAAAATTACTAGTACTCAAAATAAACTTAAAAAATAAAACTGAAAATATAAAAAATAAAAGCTAATTCAAAAATATAATAAAAATAATACTAAAATAACACTGGCAACAAACTATCAAATTTGAATTTGCATTACTTTGGGATCAAATGTTATTTTTGAAGTGGGTTTGATTCATAAATACATTAGTTCTATCAATACAATAAACAGATTTTGGCTCGGTTTTGTGCGTTGGGTGGTATAAAAATGTTAGCTTCTTCAGTTGTGCAGGCATTTTGTAAGTTTGCGTAAAGATCACGCTGTTTTGAAATGCCATGTCATCAAAAATATGTTCATCAAAAAAATAAGCACATGAGAATCAATTTGTTAGTGTTCGGTGAGGCTATGAATTCCACAAAATCAACAAACATGGAACATGTTCCAGGTTTCTTGCCAACCCAATCTCTCGAGAAAACGTAGCTTTAATGAGTGTGAAATTTTCATAAAAATTTTGTACGATTCCTATGAAAATGTAAAATTTTTATGAAAAAAAAATAAGTATGAAGCTCCATTCCTAACCCCTAAACCAGCCCTCAGTGGACGAGAGCAGATAGTATGAAAAATGTACAAATGAGGTTATACGATTTTTTAAAAAATCCAAAACTGTTGTGTGACTGTGTTGTTCTTGCCGTATTATCCACATGCATTGTGGTTACTGTGAAAAAAAACAACCAACAAAACATATATAACTTGGTGTGGACACTATAAATATAGCGTCATTATAGTTAACGTTCTTGGCATGAACATCTTTAGAGTTAAAAACGATTTTTAAAAATGTATTGTTATAAATATGGTGCTTGGTGTGAACTGGCTTTACATGTGCGCACACATCTTTGTAGGAGTGAAGCTACCAAAAATTACCAAAAATGTTTCCAAAAAGTGAAATTAGTTTCTGAGACTCCAGCAGCATTATTTGTTAAGCGTGACTTTAGTTTCCAAACAGCTTTTGGGAGTCACTCTACTGTATTTTCGGTTTTCTTGATGGATGTTTTGAAAGTTTCTTTGCCATCAGATCAGGGTTGTGTCTCGATGAGGGTGGGTGATACAGGGCAGAGGCTGTGAGGCTGAATGAGCGTCTGAAAGGCTCATCACTGTATGGGACAAGGACAGCTCTGTGATCTCCAGCCCATCTCATTCATACAGGCATAAACACATAAACCCCACACTGCTCAGAGAACAATGACATCAAGCCAGTTATTTTAATACACCCCATTGTGTCTGACGTGCCAGGCTGAGCCTTGGTATCTATTTATTAGTTTTGATACATACATATTCTATTGTTCGCAGCATAAGTCGTGTTTTGTTCGTCCGGGGTGGTCTGGGATCAGCGCGGTCCAGCTGGGAGACGTTAGACTGCCTCATTGTGGTTCTCAGAAGATCACTGGAGATGGGATGTTAATAAGATGTGTCATTTGAAATGTACAGTTTTCATACAAGTACTGAGACACTAAATGAATAGTTTCATTTTACTGAATTAAAAATGTATTTATTTATTTATAATAAACTTATTTTTGGCTTAAACTTAGCCACTAAAAATTAAATTACATATGCAGTCTGAGTGCAAGGTATACAGAAGCACTTAAAAAAGTCTTTTCAAGGTTAAATGACTTTGAGACTACAATTAATTTATGATCTCCTGAGCTGATATACATGACTATATGCCAATGTGTCATGGTGATAAGATTTTTCTTCACAGCATTAATGAATTTTGATGCTTTGTTGCATTAACATGTGCTGTCTGCTTCTGGCATGGACATATATGTCCCTGAAAATAAATAGCTGTATGTGTATATCGGTCCAGCTGGCGCAGGTCACAGAAAATATCATAGCTGGACCATTTTGAGTCACGCAGTTCATGCCAGGAAAACTGATTAATATTTGGCTTCAAAAAATGACTAGAGGATGATGTATAGCTTTATCTCCCCATCTAAACACTATACAGAGATGAATAGCCTTGAGAGAAGATTGCAAATGTAAAGTGAAATAAATTAACATATCTATATTACCAGCAGACACTTTCAGTTGTGATATATATCCAAAGGAAATGGCTACTCAAATGAGAAAAAAATGTAGGGCGGGGCTTGATTTTGTCCATGGGGAATTGATTGGATGGTTGTGGTTTGCTATTGGTGGATCTCATATGAGTGACAGGTTTCCCCGCCCTCATGCCAGTTAACACGTCATCACAGGCCCTGTTTACATCTGGTATTAAGATGCGTTTTGGTCGATCGGATCACAAGTGGACAGCGCTAAATACAGGTGTAAACGGGGTCTAAAACTAAATTTTGAGCTTGTCCACTTTCAACCACTTCTAGAGGTAGTCGAAAAAACGAAAGAGGTAGTCAGAGCAGAAACGAAAGTTGCTGCTCTTCATATGTTTTTCCACCGTCTCCAGGCACGTTCATATGTAAATTGCGCAAGCTTATTTTGTCCATTAGATTGAAAAGTCTGAAAAAAACCCTTATATATACCCGCCCATTGACCCTTCCCTTGAAGAAGTCAGGACAGAAGTGGTTGAAAGTGGACAAAAGAGACAGATTAAAACACCAGGTGTAAACGGGAATGTGTCTCCCTCGTCCACTTGTGATCTGATCGACCAAAATGCATCTTAATACCAGGTGTAAACAGGGCCATAGAAGAGAAGAGATGTTATTTTGATGATGTGATTTTAATAATGATTTTGCTTGGATAAATCATTAATAATAACTACTACAAAATTCGTCAATTTTGATCTCATGGTTGTCAGGGTTATGTTTAAGTCTGTTTAGTTTCATTGTGTTTTGGTTTCATTTTCTATGTTCCTGTTTTACCTGTGTTCCTGGTCATTATTAGTTTCCATAGTTACTCATTAGTTCCTCACCAGCTCTTAGTTATGTTGATTACTCTGTCTATTTAAACCCTTAATTTCCTCTGTTCATTGTTCCATGTTGTTGTTGTTTTACATGATTGTGCTGTATTATTATTCCTGTTCTCCTGAGTGTTCCTGTTCCATTTACTAAAGATTGTTTTTGTTATAATTACTGCATCATGCACTTTCTACAGCTGCTAATTGTGACAGAACATGGAACCTCAAAACAAAAAAGTAAAGAAAATGGACTTACTACCAGTCCACCTGCTCTGCCTAGAGCAGGAGCAGCGTAACCTCGAGGACCACATTAAGGACTTCCTAGGTCTGCATGCCTCACCCACTACCCGGATTGCTCGTTTTCCGTCTTCTACTATACCATCCTTAGTGAGCGTTCCAAGGCACGTCTGCACAGTGATGGTCTCTGGGGGAATTTTTACTGCATTTGTGGAGTGGGTGTTGGTGAACAACAGATAATCCACTGAGGAGGACATCACACGCCCTACTCTGGACCCAGAGCCCAGCCAGCCGCCTCCCACACCCTGCAAGGAGCCTATGCCAGAGCCCACCGTGGACAAGGAGCCCGAACCTGCCATGATACCTATGCCAGAGCAGAAGCCAGAGCATACCATGGCCCCAGAGCCAAAGCCCAGTGAAGAGTCTGACCAGGTGCGTGAGCCAGCAACATCATCCGTCCCAGTGGGAGTGCTCGTGGAGTTAGAGAGGAATGGAGTGGAGCCCTGCCCACACTTCCGATGCTGAGTATGAGCTGCATATGGCCTCTGCATGGGAAATGTTATGAGGATTTAGTAGAGGATAATCTCCATGGTCTCCTGTCCCTGCTGGTCCCGCCCAGTTCCAAGTCTCTTGTGTCTCTACTGGTCCTGCCCAGCTCCAAGTCTCCTGTGTCTCCACTGGTCCTGCCCAGCTCCAAGTTTCCTGCGTCTCTGCTGGTCCCACCCAGCCTCCCTCTCCCACCTCCTCTACCAAAGACAGCCAGTCCTTCAGCCCCACCTCCGCTGTTTCCCATCAGGTCCCTCGGCTCCCCCTCTGCTGTGTGGATCTGCCTCAGGTCTTTTGATATCCAGCTTCGCCTTGGCAAGGGGATCCCATGGCTCCGCCTCCAGCCGCCGAACCCGTCACTCCACCTCGGCTCGTTGACCAGTCGGCTCCACCTTGGCTCCTCCCTCCCTCGGCTTAACCTGAGCCCCATCGTCCTTACGGCTCCACCGGACTCTCTTGTCCCTCCAGCTTCACCTTGGTCAGTCGTCGCTCTGCCTGCACCACGGTCTTCAGCTGCGCTTTGTCCCTCCACCTTCATTGGCTCTGTCTCAGTCTGTCATCCCCCTGGGTCCATCTGCCAACCCTGTTCCCATTTTACATGTGTTCCTGGTAGTTACTCATTAGTTCCTCACCTGTTCTTTTTTCTGTTGATTACTCTGTCTGTGTATTTAAACATTGTATTGTTGCGTGTCATTGTTTTTTTTACGTGGTTGTGCTGTATTCTTATTCCTGTTATCTCCTGAGTGTTCCTGTTGGATTTATTAAAGAATGTTTTTTGTTGTAATTCTTGCGTTGTGCGCTTTCTACGGCCACCAATTGTTACAATAACATTTATTACATGGCTCTCTGAAAAGCTTGATTCTGGTTGGTCATTCGCAACATTCCAAGTTAAGTTAAGGTGCATTCATGCCATTTCATTCAAACGCAGCTGCTGCCATCTTGCGCCTTAGTTATCAACAGTATTAACTGTAAAATAAACTGGAGGATTATTCAGTATTAATAGTAGGCCTACTGTAATATTGTTGAAGTGTCTGTCTTGTTGCTAGAACGATTGTTTGTACACTGTATTGTAATTGTTATCTTGTATTACAAGATAATAAACAAGTAAGATTTTCTTCTCAAATCAATATTTAATGTCCCCATCATTACTTATGTTGTGAAAAGCTGTGTAATAAGTAATACGGACTGTCCATTATCCCTAGTTTGTTCGTCTAGGCCAGAGGTCTCCAAACTTGGTCCTGGAGGGCTGCTGTCCTGCAAAGTTTAGCTCCAACCCCAATTAAACACACCTGAACCAGATAATCAAGGTCTCAGGCATACACGAAACTTTCAAGCAGGTGCGTTGGAGCTGGTTTGAGTTAAACTCTGCAGGGCAGCGGCCCTCCAGGACAAAGTTTCGAGATTTCTGGTCTAGGCTCAAAGCTTCTTGCTAGGAACTATTTTTATTCACAGAAATTTTGTGTTTAATAAGCTAATAAGATATTTGAACTCAAATCAATATTTCAATAATTATTTACTTATCTGGCAAGCATCCATGATACAAGATCCTGATCAGAGTTTATTTTGCAATAACCAGCTTGATGTACGTACATTATCCCTTACATCTACAATGGAGAAAAAAATTCTATCACTTATAGCACCTCTTGTGGATGTGTCACCTGAAAAGTGCAGTATAAATATAAATATGTATTTCCTATTTTTGCAGAATTTTAGGCAAATTCGCTTATTTCAAATGAGCCAGCATTGTTGTTTTCAAAACTGATAGGGCATTAACCTTTTAGTGTTACTCACCAGAAATTTCATTTCCAAACTTCCACAAAATGTAGGCTACAACACTAACATAATAAAACATTGTTATTTCACGTTGATTAGTAACTGAACGCGCTTTTAGTGATACTCACTGTACATTTCACTTTGACACAAAGCAATATAATTTTTGGTGAAATGATGCCACAGGAATGCTTTTCCAATGAGCCTGGTTTGCTACTTTTAATTATTCAGTGGAGCTGTAGCAATTTATATTCAGACAGATGACAATACAAAAATCAAAAGTGGGCAATTTGCCCAGCATTCGCAACCCATTCACATTCTTTCCTGCACTTTACCTCAAAAGACAGGAACTAATTAGTGTACACTGTATGGTCTGTTCAGTACAGTAGTTCACTGTGAGCACCGTCCTGCTCTAGTGCGCCGTGCTGTCACGTTTCCTTCCACAGCACCATTAGTTGTTTGGGTTTTCGTATTCTTCAGGGTCTGGATAAAACAGAGTGCAGCGTGGGATGTCAGAGCCAACCACACATGTTCAAGGCCTTCCTTCTCTCAGAGGACAACCAGCAGCTGGGTTATCATAGAGAATTTTTTTTTTTTTTTTTTTAAATACGAAAGTTTTGTTTGTTATTTTGTCCAGTTCAACTCTTAAAGAAAAGTTCCCTATTTATTTGTTTTTTTTTTTGGTTTATGTCATTAAAACCCTCAAAAGATTCCCTGCTTCCACTCTCTCATTTCATGTTGCGTCCTTTACCCCTAGACGGGGCGTAACAGGATCAGAGCTTAATCTGTGTCGTACACTATATTGCCAAAAGTATTGGGACACCCCTCCAAATCATTGAATTCAGGTGTTCCAATCACTTCCATGGCCACAGGTGAATAAAATCAAGCACCTAGGCATGCAGACTGCTTCTACAAACATTTGTGAAAGAATGGGTCACTCTCAGGAGCTCAGTGAATTCAAGCGTGGTACCGTGATAGGTTGCCACCTGTGCAATAAGTCCATTCGTGAAATTTCCTCACTACTAAATATTCCACGGTCAACTACAGTGCGTAGAGAGCTTCATGGAATGGGTTTCCATGGCCTAGCAGCTGCATCCAAGCCTTACATCACCAAGTGCAATGCAAAGCATCGGATGCAGTGGTGTAAAGCACGCCGCCACTGGACTCTAGAGACGTGTTCTCTGGAGTGACGAATCACGCTTCTCTGTCTGGCAATCTGATAGACGAGTCTGGGTTTGGCGGTTGCCAGGAGAACGGTACTTGCCTGACTGCATTGTGCCAAGTGTAAAGTTTGGTGGAGGGGGGATTATGGTGTGGGGTTGTTTTTCAGGGGTTGGGCTTGGCCCCTTAGTTCCAGTGAAAGGAACTCTTAATGCTTCAGCATACCAAGACATTTTGGACAATTTCATGCTCCCAACTTTGTGGGAACAGTTTGGGGATGGCCCCTTCCTGTTCTAACATGACTGCGCACCAGTGCACAAAGCAAGGTCCATAAAGACATGAATGAGCGAGTTTGGTGTGGAGGAACTTGACTGGCCTGCACAGAGTCCTGACCTCAACCCGATAGAACACCTTTGGGATGAATTAGAGCAGAGACTGTGAGCCAGGCCTTCTCGCCAACATCACTGCCTCACCTCACAAATGTGCTTCTAGAAGAATGGTCAAAAATTCCCATAAACAAACTCCTAAACCTTGTGGAAAGCCTTCCCAGAAGAGTTGAAACTGTTATAGCTGCAAAGGGTGGACAAACTCCATTTTAAACCCTACGGATTAAGAATGGGATGTCATTAAAGTTCATGTGCACGTAAAGGCAGGCGTCCCAAAACTTTTGGCGATATAGTGTACAGGTACTGGTCATATAATTAGAATATCATCAAAAAGTTGATTTATTTCACTAATTCCATTCAAAAAGTGAAACTTGTATATTATATTCATTCATTACACACAGACTGATATATTTCAAATGTTTATTTCTTTTAATTTTGATGATTATAACTGACAACTAAGGAAAATCCCAAATTCAGTATCTCAGAAAATTAGAATATTACTTAAGACCAATACAAAGAAAGGATTTTTAGAAATCTTGGCCAACTGAAAAGTATGAACATGAAAAGTATGAGCATGTACAGCACTCAATACTTAGTTGGGGCTCCTTTTGCCTGAATTACTGCAGCAAAGCGGCGTGGCATGGAGTCGATCAGTCTGTGGCACTGCTCAGGTGTTATAAGAGGCCAGGTTGCTCTGATAGTGGCCTTCAGCTCTTCTGCATTGTTGGGTCTGGCATATCGCATCTTCCTCTTCACAATACCCCATAGATTTTCTATGGGGTTAAGGTCAGGCGAGTTTGCTGGCCAATTAAGAACAGGGATACCATGGTCCTTAAACCAGGTACTGGTAGCTTTGGCACTGTGTGCATCTCCATAAAGTTGGTCAGCAGCAGGAAGCATGAAGTGCTCTAAAACTTCCTGGTATACGGCTGCGTTGACCTTGGACCTCAGAAAACACAGTGGACCAACACCAGCAGATGACATGGCACCCCAAACCATCACTGACTGTGGAAACTTTACACTGGACCTCAAGCAACGTGGATTGTGTGCCTCTCCTCTCTTCCTCCAGACTCTAGGACCCTGATTTCCAAAGGAAATGCAAAATTTACTTTCATCAGAGAACATAACTTTGGACCACTCAGCAGCAGTCCAGTCCTTTTTGTCTTTAGCCCAGGCGAGACGCTTCTGAAGCTGTGTGTTGTTCAAGAGTGGCTTGACACAAGGAATGCGACAGCTGAACCCATGTCTTGCATACGTCTGTGCGTAGTGGTTCTTGAAGCACTGACTCCAGCTGCAGTCCACTCTTTGTGAATCTCCCCCACATTTTTGAATGGGTTTTGTTTCATAATCCTCTCTAGGGTGCGGTTATCCCTATTGCTTGTACACTTTTTTCTACCACATCTTTTCCTTCCCTTCACCTCTCTATTAATGTGCTTGGACACAGAGCTCTGTGAACAGCCAGCCTCTTTTGCAATGACCTTTTGTGTCTTGCCCTCCTTGTGCAAGGTGTCAATGGTTGTCTTTTGGACAACTGTCAAGTCAGCAGTCTTCCCCATGATTGTGTAGCCTACAGAACTAGACTGAGAGACCATTTAAAGGCCTTTGCAGGTGTTTTGAGTTAATTAGCTGATTAGAGTGTGGCACCAGGTGTCTTCAATATTGAACCTTTTCACAATATTCTAATTTTCTGAGATACTGATTTTGGGATTTTCCTTAGTTGTCAGTTATAATCATCAAAATTAAAAGAAATAAACATTTGAAATATATCAGTCTCTGTGTAATGAATGAATATAATATACAATATAATATATATATATTTCACTTTTTGAATGGAATTAGTGAAATAAATCAACTTTTTGATGATATTCTAATTATATGACCAGCACCTGTATATATCCGAGTGTGTAGATGTTACTTTAGCAGGAAAAGGAGTGTGTGCAGTCTTTATGTGTGTGTGTGTGTGTGTGTGTGTGTGTGTGTGTTTGCTCTTTTGTTTTGGGGTTCTGAATAGCACAGTCTCATGACAATTTGTAACTATTTTAAATTCATAATGAACTCTTATGAGCTAATTCTTTTGTATGTTTTTGTATGATGTGCTCATGCCTTGTGAGGGTTTAGAGGTGCAAGTCTGAGATTTATGATTGTCAGTGAGATCAGATTATCATTCTTAGAATAGTTTTCTTAACTCGCCAAAACCTTTTTTTTTTAATTATTTTTTTATTATTATTTTAGACTGTACAAAATTGCTCCTTCAAGTCCTCTTACTTACGTTTCATCCGTTTAAGCATTTTTGGTCATGATAAATTTAACTAGTTTTATTGTTTGAAGAATTATGCATTTCAGTCTATTTTTTTCACTTACCAACAAAACACGATATTTTTAGTTTTTTTCCCTATATTTATTTATATAGCGGTTTATACAATACAGATTGTTTCAAAGCAGCTTTAGAATTCAAACAGAATTCAATTCTGCAGTGAAGCTGCCCTAAATAAGATAATAGTAAACAGTTTGTGTAACTGTGTAATTTATCTCTGCTACCACAGAGAATCATGGGAAATGTAGTCTGGAAAAACTGTCACCTCAAAAAGCTAAATGAACAGAATTTTCTGGCAAGTTTCATTACAACAATACAAAAAAAATAAAAAATAAAAATCATACAAACTAAATTGTACTGTCGTAACTGTTGCAAATCAATGCAAAACAATGTTTGTTTTGACATGATGTCAAGAGTTTCAACATGTATTGATCAGTCATTTACAATGAGACTAGAAACATGTATTTAACGTGTATTTAAATAAAAATAAGGAAATTTTGATGTCATTCAAGATTCCTATGGTAGCTAAATGTAAATGTTTAGTCTAGTTTAGTCTGAACCACTATAAAAATGTAAGGATTTCTCAAACACTGACTAGTCGCACACATGCCGGGTCAGCAGTAGCCACAAGCACTTTAAAATGCTTTATTAACATATATAGAGGCAAATATCGTCTGTGAAGTAGAGGAGATCAGGTGTGCTGCGTATGATATGAGCCTGCAATGACAAGGCTTGATATTTATTCAGACAGGCAGGAGTCCCATCAGCCCCTGCAGCCAGGATCATCCACACATATATTACTGTCAATGCCAGGTACAACTTGAAAACTACAAGCACCTTTTGTCACTTGAAAACCTGGACTGTCCCTCCTGGGCATGTTGATATGAGACTCAGTTCTTATTGATAACGCATGATGGTTCACATGCATATTTTTTTGAGGTTTTCTTGAACTCTAGAAGTCATATCAGGTAAAATCTGTTGAGTTTTATTGTAGGATGCAGCTGATGGCCTGCAACAATTGGTGTTGTTGACCAAGACAACACAAAATATGCATTTCCCCGAGTTGAGATGTCTTGTTAAAATTGCCTGCCAAATTTTATTATCAGGAGATATGTGGTCATAATTCTGAGATATGTCTGGGAGGAAGCACATTATCTCTATAGAGATGCATTGTCTTTGTCCTTGACCCCAGACTAAGGCAAAAACGTAACAATAGACCTTAGACAACATATTTAATTTGATTTGAATATAACAGTCTGTGAGTGACGTACAGTCCATTGAATATGCTGTACTGTTGTGTACTGATCTTCAGCTAACAAAACATTGAAAATATGTATTTCAAAAAATATTTAATGGATAAAAAAATTGGATTGAAAATTAGATTTAACCTAGAAATATTAAAGGAATACCTCAGTCAAAAATGATTTTGTGATATTTTTGTGAAAATTTTGGACCCCATTGACTGTATAGGGAAATATATATCCCCCTCAAATGGCCAATTGAACATGTGTATCAACATCTCACTCCTTTAATCCTTTCCTCCTCTATGCCAAGCCTGTCAAGAAGCACTCAAACATCATCATTTCATTGACAGATATGCCCCGGTGCAATTTGCCCCCTCCTAGCATCATGTCACCTCCTGTGCTGCGACTGTTTGGTGTTTTGTGATGCTAATGTGGCCTGTGTTGGAGAGGCGCTGACCTGAGGTGATTATGACGCTGATGTGTGTGGATAAAGCAGGAGAGAAGAGTTTTGCTGTCCACAGCGCTCACATATGAATGCATACAAGAACTCTTAAAGCCCTTTCACATGATGCATTGAGGCATCTTTTAAAGGGTTAGTTCACCCCAAAATGAAAATTCTGTCATTAGTAATTACTCATGTCGTTCCACACCCGTAAGACCTTCGTTCATCTTCGGAATACACTGTAAAAAATTGCTGTAAAATTACAGCCAATTTCCAACAGTAAAATACTGTTATTTCAATAAACAGTTAAATCATGTAAATTTACAGCTAATGGTCGTTAAATTAAGCACTTAATTTAACAGTAAATCGAGAAAAACGGTCTCGTGCTGTAAAAAGCATCTTCAACACGAGCCCTCGTCTTCAGAACTGCTGAATTATTTGAAAAATAATGCACATCCGAGGTTGTAATGCAGCCACGGCTCCAAGCGCATCCAACAGCCTGTCGTCAGTTATTCCTCCTCGGTCACCAGTCACCACACATCAAGACATTGTTCAGATGTTGTATTTCAATACATTTGTGAGGTTTTTGTCCTTAAAACGATCTTGTGTGTAATATATTTCTTACACATCTGATACCAAGCCTCCATTGCTAATTCAAAACGAAATTTTAGAGCTAGTGAGAGAAGTGCTTCAAAAACAGACATTACTACATCGCAACTGAGAAATGGCACAAAGCTTTTTAATTGCGAAAGTATTTTATTGATAAAGTTTCAATGTATGTTCACGTCCATGTGCGAGTGTGTGTCTGCACTATATGTGTGTGCGTTTGTATGGGATAAGGAGTGGGAAAATGAGATTATGCGTTCCATAGATAATAAAACATGAACAAGTTTTTATCCTGTTGTTTGCTATATTTGCTTGATCAATTTCTTTGCGGGTGTTGGCTCTTCCGTTGTAGGTTCTAAGGACGTTTGAGATAACTGAAATCGTTTGGCGAAGTGATATGGATCTGTAATGCGGTCAAATCCTCAAGATGCCTGGAACTACTTGGACCTGCTGGAACAGCTGCAGTATAAAGAGGTAATATTGCGAAAATTATTTGGTTTTCTTTTAAAGGAACCCTTAAATTGATTTACATGTATTTCCGATTTAGTAAGATCAGAGTTATGTATTGCAAACTTTGTGCACACACATGCAGTACCATCTTTGCATTTTGTGAGGCAAATGCAAATTCACATACGTTTCCAGTTGCATAGAGTACACCCATAGCTTACAGACACTCAATTATTCACTCATCTCTGGCTAACTGGAAAACACACGATCACTTCCTTTTACACACGGCTCAACTGTCTGGGCATGTCTTGGCCTGCTTCTGTTAAGATGATATTTTGTCTTGTTTTCTCTACTGTAACAAACATACACCCTCATTTATTTACTTTATAAGTTTCTAATTACGTTCATCTACTAAACAGTTCGTTTTCTGTTTAATTTAAAAGTGTCCAGACTGTATATGATGACTATCTTTTGCCATGTGCTACATATAGTCACTAACATTTTCTTAATGTTTTCCTCTCAGACGTGGGCGTGTTGACGTTGGTGTGATGTATTGGCCTTTTTTTTTTTTTTTTTTTTGTCTCTTCTTAAGGTTTATTCACACACTAGTTCCTCTCATTGGACTGTGCAATTTACACTTTTCTCTTTGAAGTTGTTTTTTCCTCCTAAAAATGTTATCATACTGTTTAAATATAGAGCAGTATAGTTTCAAAAATAAGCATTCTCATTATTCATTTTCATGGTATGCATCTACAGATCTCGAATTTCTTTTTAAAAACATTTGTGTTCTGCTGGTAAGGGTAGAACATTGGGTAAATCAGGGTAAATGAATATTGAGAATTTAGTTTTTGAACAAATTCTTAAAGGTATTCTTATTTGTGTTGGTTAAAGCAAGTGTGTTTATGCTGAGATTCAGTTTGGGTCAGTTTCAACCAATTTGTCAATGCCCATTCTGTCTGTGTTTTAATAAATAGCAAATGATGTACCATAATCTATTTCTTCTTTATTTATTTTCTCTCCATCTAGTTAAAATATAGTTTGACATGTCTGTACATGTTATATACTGTACTAAAGATTTTAATTATGTATTGTTTATGTAATGTATTATTATTATTTTTTTTATATTGTAGAATTATAGCTGTAACCATTGCTGCAAGTACTTTACTGTGAAATTACAGTACAGCTCGAAAATGTAAAATGGTATTGAAATGGTAGAATTACGGTAAATGGCTGGAACCACAGCTGCCAGTACTCTACTGTGAAATTACAGTAAAGCTGTAAAATGAACAACAGTATTGGTACTGTTGAATTACAGTAAACAGCTGTAAACTGGAAAAACGGCATTGAAACCGTAAAATTACGGTAAATGGCTGGAACCACAGCTGCCAGTATTTTACCGTAAATTTACGGGTACATTTTTTGTACAGTGTACAAATTAAGATATTTTTGATGAAATCTGATGGCTCAGTGAGGCCTGCATTACCAGCAACGCTTTCAATGCCCATAAAGCAACTAAAGACGTATTTAAAACAGTTCATGTGACTACAGTGGTTCAACCTTAATGTTATGAAGCGACAAGAATACTTTTTGTGTGCCAAAAAACAAAATAACGACTTTATTCAACAATATCTAGTGATGGGCGATTTCAAAACACTGCTTCAAAGCTTCATGAAGCAGTGTTTTGAAATCGCCCATCACTAGATATTGTTGAATAAAGTCGTTATTTTTTATTATTTTTTTTGGCGCACAAAAAGTATTCTCGTTGCTTCATAACATTAAGGTTGAACCACTGTAGTCACATGAACTGTTTTAAATATGTCTTTAGTAGCTTTCTGGGCACTGAAAAGTTGTCTTGCTGGCAATGCAGGCCTCACTGAGCCATCAGATTTTATGAAAAATATCTTAATTTGTGTTCCGAAGATGAATGAAGTTCTTACGGTTGTGGAACGACATGAGGGTGAGTAATTAACGACAGAATTTTCATTTTTGGGTGAACTAACCCTTTAACCAAAGTGTCATGCGGCACTTTGGCTAGTTTCAGACAACAGGAAAAAGTGGTTCAAATTAGATTTTTTTTTTTTTTTTCTTTTTTGCTTGTATGCGACTTTTCGATTCTGATTTGGGCCACTTCTACTGTATATGTGGTATCAAATCAGAAACATGTCGGATGTTTTGCAATGTGACCTCAGTCTGAACAGTCATATCAGAATTCTTGTGACTTTTATGTCAGTCTAGTTCAACATTCATCACAATTCTGCACTAATGGAATTCCAAAAATTTTACATACTGGTAGTTCTTTGGCCACTCAGTGAATATGGAAGATAGCAGCGACATTAGTCAGTAGTCATTAGTACTCATAAGTATTACGGTGACAGCTCTATACAAGCAAAACTTGGAGAAAAAATGAGAACAACTTTCTCCTCAACATTGTCTGCATCCACCTTATCGCCTATGCACAAATTCACTGGCTTCCCCGGCATATCACCTTATAAATGAATGTGTAAATGCTGACTTCAGTAACCTCTGTGTTTTCTTTGTTCTTTTGCACGTGCGAGTCAGTTCAGGATTGTGACCTGTTCACACTCAAATCTTATATTGAAAAGCTGTAATGTGGATTTCCCTATTCTCACAGAATTAGAATGATTATTAAAATGTTATAGTTATCATCCTTTAATCAGTTTTTGCTTTGTTTTCCAGTAAAATTATTCAGAAAATCTTAAAACTGGCCAACTTGCCAATGAGGTATGAAAAATAAACTTAATTCAATATGTATTTTCTTTAGTCTTAAACAAAATGGTTCCCTGAGAATGGGAATTAGACACTGCGTCCTAGGACACTTATTGGGAACGCCTCCAGCGTGACCGGTGCCTGAAGCATGTGTCTAAATACGACAATAACATTGGCTGGCAACAAGCTTATGATGTCACTACCTGTGCGTCCAGAGTATAAAAAGGCGCCTGTAATACACGTCAACAACTTCTTTTTTCTGCAGGGGGTGTGGGCAGGCATCCCCGAAGCGTAGCATTGACTCAATGGAGCTAAGTCCGGAGTCACAATTCCATTTCCCGGAGGGTATGCACCAGTGGCTGTCATGACTCTATTCCCTAGGGCCAGAAACCCTGGCTACATACCCCACGGGCAGAGCTCAGGGCCTGGTATTCTTCTGAATACCTTCAAGGGAATATGGCCAAGGATAAGGAATATTCTGCCTGTCACTTCTGGGGGAGACTATATCCCTGATGAGTGGAGGT
This sequence comes from Mylopharyngodon piceus, assembly GCA_039654765.1. Lineage (NCBI taxonomy): Eukaryota > Metazoa > Chordata > Actinopteri > Cypriniformes > Xenocyprididae > Mylopharyngodon > Mylopharyngodon piceus. Next base: position 350,054 of record JBCHWC010000081.1, read on the forward strand.
CTCTCAAAAACCACTCTCAAAACGAGAGGAGACCTAGCAACACTCTAAAAAGAAAATATCATCAAGGAGGCTAGCAGAGAGTCAATGACCTGATATAGTATTTGAGTGGAACTCTAAGAACGGAGGCCTCAGCAGGATGACTCTCTAAGCGAGAGGAGGCCTAACTACGTTCTGTGCTAAGGACTGCTTACCAAGGAGGCTCAGAAAAGAACCTGGCAACTTGATACTGCTATCCAAGTAGAACTCTAGGGAGTAGAGACCTCAGAAGGATGACTCTTTAGAACAAGAGGAAGCCTAGCAATGCCACCCCCTCAAAGAAAATTAACCAAGGAGGCTCAGAAAGAGCCTACAACTTAGGTCAACTGTCTGTACGGAGTTCTAAAAGTATAGGCCTCAGATGTCATGACAGTCATGATGATTCTTTAAATGGAGAGGAAACCTAGCAATGCTTCCCTAAAGGTGGTTTCGCCAGGAGGCTCACAGAGAGCCATACACAATGGCAGAGGCCTAAGCAAGATGACTTTCTAAAACAAGAGGGAGCCTAACTAAATTCTAGACTATGGACTGCTTACCAAGAAGGCTCACCAAGAGCCTGACAACTTCATACTGCTATCCAGGCAGAGGCCTCAGCAGGACAACTCTCAAGTGCAAGAGGAAGCCTAGCAATGTCCACCTTGAAGACAGTTAACCAGGGAGGCTCAAAAGAGAGCCTGCAACCTAGTCCACTGCCTACACCGAGCTCTCAGAGCAGAGGCTTCAGCATAATGACCCTCTATAATGAGAGGAAGCCTAACTATGCTCTACGCTAAAATACCACCCCACCAAGGAGGCTCACAGAGAGCCACACAACTTGGACATGTTATCTTAAGCAGAGCTCTGGGGAGCAGAGGTCTCAGCATGACGACTCACTAAATTGAGAGGAAACCTAACAACGCTTCTCTAAGGTCGGTTCCACCAAGGAGGCTCACAGAGAGCCATACGACCTGGCATAGCCACCCCGACCAAGCTCTAAGAATGGAAACCTCAGCAAGACAACTTTCTAAAGTGAGAGGAAGCCTAACTACATTCTATGCTAAGGACTGCTTACCAAAGAGGCTCACAAAAGAGCCTGACAACTCGATACTGCTATCCAAGTGGAGCTCTGGGGAGCGGAGGCCTCAGCAGGATAACTCTCTAGAGCGAGAGAAGTCTGTGGCTTCAGTTCCTCAGACCTACGAGCTGTGATGATTTCTCTACGATCCCTCTTAGGCTTCCTATGTGTGCACTGCTTCGATCCCCAACCAATTTCCCCTCGGAGTAGACAGAAGGGGTCGCGGGTATTGAAGGATCCTGAACACAAAAGGGGAATGAATTTATATAGGCCCTGGACTTAACCTTTGCCGCTGCGAAAACCTTGTGACTAGCGTATACTGTTTGGCAGTGCCAAAGAGGCTAGAGGGCAAGATCGGAGCATCAAGGAGAAAGGATTTCTCCCTGTCCTTTTTATTCTGACAGGTTCAACCACAGATGGCAACCGTTGCAGTTATAGAACAGCCGATAGCATTGATAATGTCTGTCTCAACTCCTGCTAAATCTAGCTCCTCAGAACAAGATGCTGCCAACAACGTTCTCTTGGCCAGAACAGAAAAGGCTGCAGAGCGGGCTTCTCAGTCCAACCTGAGAGCAACAGAGTTAGCAGATGAGGCCCGAGAAAGGGAAATACCTTTCTCTAAATCCTCTGCTAGCTCCACCTGCAATCCCCACGATCGAAGCCGCCACTCTGTCTCAGCAGCTACGGGACCTGAACCACGAGGCACAGATGCCTGGCTCCCATCCCCTGTAAAAAGAGCCAGGCGCAAGTGGAGCTTCCTCACTGTGATGTGATCACAGCTAGAGCAGCCAGTTCCCTCACGAGCTGACCGAGCAAGCTCCACTCCTAAACAAATGATGCAAAGATTGTGCAAATCATTCCCCATCAAACAATGGGTGCATGACAGCACGCATCTTATCATTCACACTGACAAACGTATATATGACAAACAATAGCCTTTCATTCACAGTACACAGACATGCGGCTTCCTGAAGATAAATAAGCTGATGACGTATATTGCAGGTGTCCTTTTATAGTTATACTGGCGCACTAGTAACGTCATATGACTGGCGTAGGCATGATTTCACACGTGCTTCAGACACCGGCTCATGTTGGAGGCGTTCCAATAGTATCAGCAACTGACAGTTTTATTCTGCATACCAGTCTCTCAAACATCAAATAGTAAACATTTACTTGTCACACACATTTTGCATTTTGGACATGGTAATGAAAGCATTTTAATTCTATAGCAGTGTAAATTAAGTGTTAACAACATATTAAAATGTAAACAAATATGATTTATTTTACTTTGACAGACAAAACAGCATAGTACACTCTCATAGCTCACTAAACAAGACCAGCTATGAGAGTACCTAAATGACCTCATAGCAATGACACTTGGACAAGGGCAGCTAATTACAGGAATACAGACACAAAGAGGCATGAGGACATTCATCACCACAATACATCCACTCTCTCTGCATTATATCACAGTTTATTAGTCCATGGATGCACTGGCATTTACAAATGACTGCTGCCTATGGAAAACAGCACATTTGCCTATATTGCTGCATACATTTCTGGGGTTTGATTCAGTGTCAAGGAGAGCTGCTCTCCATAGCTGTCGTATTTGTGGAGATTAGTCAGATAAGCACTATTTTATTCAGTTCACTGCTCTTTGACACAGCTATGAACACACATCATAGATCTTGAATGAGGCTGGTGTATGAAAACATTTTAACCTTATTTGGAATATCTTTGACAAATCGTTGAAGGTTAAAGGGGTAGTTCCAATAAAGAAGATATTTTTATTTTTTATTTATTTTTTTGTTCAATATTGTTTTAAAAACCTTTTGACTTTCATTTTGTAGACAAAATATCTTCTTTTGTGTTCAGCAGAAGAAAGAAAGTCATACAGGTTTGGAATGACATGAGGGTGAGCAAATGATGACAGAATTTTTATTTTTGGGTGACTCTTTAATCTGAGATTGTATGAGTCACATTTTGTTATTAAAATGAATGGCAAAAGTGTCAATCAATACATTCCATTTCCATAAATAAATTAATATTTTGTGGTGCTTTGATGCAAAGCATATTAATATTCCTCATACTTTTCAGATTTTCTGGATTTCATCATAACATAGAGACTTGGGGTGGACTATTTTAAGCAACCACCTACAAAACTAGCCATAACACCCTAGCAACCACCTAGAAAAACCTAGAAACCACACAGTAATGTGACCCAGCCATATCTTGGTACCAGAATATCATGGTAGACACGTGAGTGGGCACTTTTGACCCCTAAGCAACCATTTGGTTACATTATAGCAACAGTCACAACACCCTAGAAACCAGTTACAGTGACAACCAACACCTTAAAATGAAAATTCTGTCATCATTTACTCACCATCATGTCGTTCCAAACCCATAAGACTTTCATTCATCTTCAGAACACAAATGATGATATTTTTATGCATGTTACCTGGATTAAATCGCTTGATTTATGTGGATTTATTTTACGATCTCTTTATGAATGTTTTGGGTGAACAAATTTTCAATAGAGAGACAGAAATCTCTCATGGTTCTCAGAGTGTTTGGCATGCTAATGGCATGCTACACTGCTGCTGTACAGGATTTGCTACTGCCAATACATACACGACACGCTGCTGTGAGCAAGCAAGACATGCTGCTGCTGTATAATATAGCATACATGAATTACCAATAGCAGATCTATACAGGTGGAGCTGGGGAAGGCGGAGGGTTTCTGAAAGCATGCTGCACTGCTACAGCAAATGCTGACTAAGTATTTGAAGGTTGAGCAGCGAACTCATTGGCTATTGATACAGCAGGAACCAATCAGCTGTGCCTATGGAGAATGATGTGATTGTAAGCAGATTGAGTTAAAGGGATAGTTCACCTAAAAATGAAAATTACCCCATGATTTACTCACCCTCAAGCCATCCTAGGTGTATATGACTTTCTTCTTTCAGACGAACACAATCAGAGTTATATTAAATCATGTCCTGACTTTCCTAAGTTTTATAATGGCAGTAAATAGAGGATTTTGAAGTCCAAAAAAGTGCATTCATCCATCATAAAAAATAACCACACGGCTCCGGGGGTTAATAAAGGCCTTCTGAAGTGAAGCGATGCATTTGTGTAAGAAAAATATTCATATTTAAAACTTTAAAAACTAAAATAATTAGCTTCCGACAGACGGCCGTCAGAATTTACGGCGAAAGAGTGAACTCTGATCTGACACCTGACACACTGACGAATGTGGAAGCACAGAGGAGAGAGCAAAACAAAACACTGGTTTTGAATTAGAAGTCTAAAACGAGAATTTTTACAGAGAAATGTTGGAGGATTTCATTATAAGTGAAGAGGAGCTTGAATTTGTTGCACAGCCCTATTTGTTTGAACCGCGAGAGGCGTCTTAGCTTACGTTACTCCTAGTTGACGTGCGTACAGCCGTCTGCCGGAAGCCAGTTTTTAAAGTTTTAAATATGGATATTTTTTTTACACATTCTATTTAATGCCATTATAAAGCTTAGGAGAGCCAGGACATTATTTAATATAACTCTGATCGTATTCGTCTGAAAGAAGAAAGTCATATACACCTATGATGGCTTGAGGGTGAGTAAATCATGGGGTATTTTTCATTTTTGGTTGAACTATCACTTTAAGAACCTATTAGTCTGCGCCATCTAGAGTTTCATGACAGAACTTTGTATTTAGGAACAAAAGTCTTTTGGATTTGGAACATCATGAGTGCAAGTAATTGATAAGAAAAATTGACTACAAAATTTTAATTTTTGGGTGAACTAAACCTTTATGGCTGGAATACACTATATGACATTTCCCCTCAATATACAGGCTGCGCATGTCAACACTATAGAGGGCTAGTTGGAGTCGACAGATTCCACAAAATATTGAGAAGTGTATGACTGGAACAGACTATGATTTTTCAGCTTCAGATTATGAATTCATCCAGTGGAGGATATCAATCATGTTTGATATTTTGAGCCGATTTTAGAACACATTTCTATTTCAACACATTCTCATGCATCTTCTAACAACAAGGAACATGTTGTCTGCATGAGTTTGTTGTAAAAGTCGTTTAGTGTATGATTCCCAGTTTTTCTCTGTAAGCAAATTTGACAAGTGTATGATGCCTAGTTCAAATCTGTTCAGATTCTAAAAGTCGTGTAGTGTATTCTAACTAACACTAACAATCACTCAAACATTGTGCTGCTGAGTTTTGCAAAGGTCACTCAAAATGTAGTAAAAGTCTAGTAAATATTGAAACTACTGTATTGTTAATTTTAAACGAATAAAGCTGAACTGGAAAATATAGAACTGCATAAAGTAATAATGAAAGTGAATAATTCACTCCAACTTAATGTCATTAATATAATTGAATGAAATAATTGAATGAAAATAAAAGTTTTTTTTTTTAAAGAGCTAAATGATAATGAACTAAAATCAATCAAAAGGTCAGCAAAGGTTCTCTACTACCATATTTGGGATACAATCCCCTCTGTGTGTGTCACAATCAAAAAATGGCAAACTCAGCTGTCCCATGCGTGTTATTTTGTTATATAGCAGCGCTGACTGATCCCATGGTCATCAAAGAGTCCACACAGCGTTTATGATCAGATATGATCTGAGCCATACGGATGCCTCACACAATACCATAATCACAGTGTTATCAATAGTCGGGTTTGGGCTGGATACCTTTAAGCCCTGCTGGAGATTTGGCCGTTGCTCTGTTATTGAATATTTCCATTGTCAGGCCAACAAAAGTGTGATGATCGCAGGCAAAATGCTTACACAGGAAATTCTTTCTTTGCATTGTAAACAGTGGTTGATGTCAGCAGTTTTGAACAGAAATATGTGATGATTGGAAAAGCGCTGTTTTGTTCCTCTGTGATGAGTTCTTAGAAAAAGCTGTCCGGCCCGTGGACAGTTCGATGGCTCTTGTGTCACTCTCTGTTTTTCATGTCACTCTCCTTCCTTTAACATATGGAAAAGGGTTACACATTTTTTTGCAACCTAATTCATCAAAATATGTTCTAAGAAAAATTCCATTACATAGCAATGAAACTAACTTGTATTTTGACTTCTAATCTAATGTCTGTGTCTGAAATTATTGTAATATTGCTGTCACAACACAATACAGTCCCTTTGACAAGTTGTTTGAGTAAAAATCTATTTACATAATAAATAAATGTAAATAAGTGTAGTATATGGGTCATTGACGAATAAGGTTTTTAAAAGTGTAAAAAAAACCTAATGGAGATATAATTAATTTTGAAGTTTTATTAAGTGTTAGCAATGAGATTATGTGCTTTTTATAATAAATTAACACTGCTTTTGTCATTTTTTACAAAATGGACAAAATTTGTCACCAAAAAAGTCATTCGGTTTAACCAAATGACACTTTTGGTTATACCGAATGACGATATTTTCAAACAATGCTAACAGGCTAACAATGCTAACGGATATCTCACTAGCTAGCAAGTTAGCTTGCTAGCTAGCTATAAAAAGGACAATCAAACATTTTATATTTAGTAAAAGTTTTTTAAATATTACGACATTGTCCATGTTTTATAGCGACCATGTGGTCCTTTGCAGGTGTCTGAATGATGTCACATCCTGTCACATGATATTAACCGCATGACTTAATCCAAAATGGTCCCTTTATATTGGTTACTCCAAATGACACCAATGAAATTCATTTTTCCGGACATTCTTTCTCATAACAAAGCAACGACTTCTACACATAATTTTAATACCATTTTTCACTATGTTGATATATGATGTTATAAAATAAAAAAATATATACATTAATTACATTTTAAGATATTTTAATCACAAATGAAATGGCTGTATTGGCCTTTGGACGGTTAAACCGAATGACATTTGACACTTCAAAATTTTTAAAATACCTTTATATGTAGCAAAATATAATTAAAACCTTTTGGATTTAATAAAAGAGATCTAGTTGTACTACCTCACATACTTTGGATGTCATATCTTTTGTTTTTTATTATTATTAAGCCCTTTGGACAAAAAAAATGACCCGTCACGTCATTGACAATGAACTGTTTATTCAAGAAATGTTTCATACTTAAAGTGAAATACTTTCATATTGTAATTTTCATATCTGTTTTAGGAAAAGCTCAAGCTACCATTTTGGCAACACCCATGTATCTGGGAGATCTGGGGATGTAAAACATCAACTAAACCCTATATCTTCACCCAGTTCACTGTTCAGGTCTTTATCCACCTGCTTACACCTCCAGTGCCTCCCATCTGTTTGAATCAGATATGTATCTGGAGAGCTTTGTACTCCCTTGAGCTTCATTCTAGCCGTTTGCTCATTTTATGATGCTAATGGTGGCAGCCGGGATGGTGTTGGGTTCCCGTCAGCTGGTCGCTGCACTGGGAAGAGTGTTTAATGGACTTTGACAGTTAAGAAGGCAGATCTTATTCACTGAGGGATTTAGTATGTAATATTATTGTGGTGACACTCAATGGATATATCACTCAACAGACCTCAATGAGTCAGATGTTTTTGGTCATACTAAAGCAACTCTGTAGGATGCATAACTCTGGAGGGGCTCTGCACACAATGGACCACTCATTTGTATGCCCTAATAGTTTTAATAATGTTATCAAGACTACATCTGACAAGCCCTAATAAGGTCAAGAGACACCATAGCAGCACCATTAAAGTAATCTGTTGGACATTTTGAGCTTTTTTGGGTAAAATGAGGAAGAAAACTCAATAGGGGCAGCTCCCTCTGACTGGCAGCTATGGGAAATACAATTATAAAAGTAGCCATATCATAACACAATTGCCATGACAACTACCACAGTAAAACAACCACAACATTCAAAATGTTCTAATAAAGCATTTTATCACCTACCAAACAGAAATCCACACAAGAAACGCTAAACCATTGCTGACCATCTGTCTGTATGGTTTACAGACATGAGGTAGAGCTGATGAGTCGTACCTGCTCGATGAATGGCCTCTATTATTCTGTTTGGTTGTAGAAGTATCATCTTCCATTGGCAAAGATCATTGCGTATTAACACAATGTGTTATTATTGGTAAGTTTATTGAAATGTAAATGCAGAGGACAAGGTGACCTAGATTTTTATCAGTAGAGAAAGGGCATGAATTCTGCTTGTGTGGAAGTAGGGAAAGAATCATTTCTTTGTTAAAAGTAAATCACTGGAAGAGGAGACAGGTGTTTGAAAGTATACACACTCATATGGTACAACTTAAAGTAAAATATAATGAGTAATTTCAAAAGCACACTCCTTTTATTAATCAATTGGGAAGTGAAATGATTGTGCTTTGTATAAGCCAAATGACAGTTAAAATGTTGCCATAACATTCAAGACATGATGCCACAACATGAACTGACGTCATACATAACAGTTCCTTCAATGTAACAATTTAAATGTACAGAGTGTTTTAAAAGATACAAAAATAAAAACAGTTTTAGTATGGTTTAGTCTTGTTTACATTAACAATGTAAATACTGTAAGCATAAATAGAACACACAATTCAAGCACAAATGATATTAATGTGAAACGCTGATTGATAAATAGTTTTTGATAAAGAAATAGGGATTAATTTCTCCATTAAATAACGCAAATGTACCTCATTACAAAACCTATTACAACCAAGTGTTTAGCAAATGCTCTGCATGAATACCTTCAATTTTTATAAAAAAAATCTTAAATGATATAAAGTAATAGATCATAGCTGCATATTAACAATACTTAATATCTTCCTCAGCAAAACAATAACAAAAAAGCATCAAATTAATTTATACAATACAATCAACACTACTTCACTTCTGAAGATCTACCCAAACTAGGCAACATTAACCAACAGCAGAATTTTTAATAATGTCACTACATAGGGTACACTTGTACAAAAAAACCCGAATGAAATTGCATCACATTTAAATTGCGGGTTTGCATCCTAAAAGACAAAATTCAATCCGCCGCTGTTGTTTTATTGTCTTCAACCAATTGGCGGAAATGAAACGTTGCACCATTTTCGCTCAATCTCTCAAGCCAAGGTAAAGCTCTGCTGAGTTGTAATTTTTCTAAGTTTTCCAGATGCCCAGCAGAAATTGACAGGTGAGGTATGGCACCATTCTGAATTACAGGTATTTCATTTGTCCTCACACCCAAACCACTAGCAAGAGAGGTATACTGGCTCCAGAGACCTATGGAGTTCCCGTTACGCACTTTATCCATAACATCTTTAGGGGGAGCGTCTTGAAATCGCTCGGAATTGGATCTAAGGAATGGACCATCAAGCCTGCGACCTCGTCGGGCTGGAGAACTGCTCCACATGTGAGTTCCCATATGAACCTAGAGGGAAAACAGGATGGAAATTGGAAGTAGATAGTTGGTCATAAGGTATCTGGGATAATACAACTGATTCCATACAAAGCAACACAATACAAACTGGCAATCAGTGATGGAACACCTTTAACAACCTTGAAATGGTGTACCTTCAAATTTCCTTTAGTGGTAAATGCACGTCCACATATGTTGCAGGCAAAGGGTTTCTCACCAGTGTGGGTTCTTTCATGAATCTGCAGTGCACTTGAAGAAGAGAAGGTCTTCCCACAAGTGTGGCAGAAGTGCTGTTTAGCTGTTCGCCGAAGTGGTGTTGCTGTTAATGTTGGTGTAGAGAGTTCAGGTAATGTGGAAGCTGTTGAGCTAACTATACCTGTGGGTGAATCTTTAGGATCTTTTTTAATGAGCCCATTGTGTTCAGTTCTTTTTATTGGTTCCATGGAGGGTAGAAACTGGTTTGGTGGAAAAATCAGGATCTGATTTGCTGGCTCAAACAACTGTGAAGGTAAGTCTCGCATCTGGTGGGTAAGCATGTGCTGTTTAAGGTTACCCTTGGTTGAGAACCCTCTGTTGCATGCAGTGCAGATGAATGGGCGCTCTTTGGTGTGACTTCGATAGTGAATATCCAAAGCACTTTGACAGGCAAACGTCTTGTTGCAAATATCACAAACATTGCTTTTTAGGAATCCCCGCTCATTGAAGGGTAAAATCATGGTCATGCTATCTTTTGGTATATCTCCAGATGTTCCGTCAAGTAAACTAGACACTGTAAGATTAGGCTGTAGGCTTGAGTTGTTTGATTCAGGAGATTTCAGATTTCTGTCAGTTGTAGTGTATCCTTGCATTTCATAAGCAGAGCAATTGGGGGAGGAAGGGTTCCAGGAGGGTTTTGCCTCAGTGATGGTCGAAATCCTCCTTAAACTCTCATGGTCCCTATTTAGTGAAGATGATCTCTGGGTTAAGCAGTCTCTATCCACTGATCCATTCCCCATAGTCAATTTATGGATGTTTGACAAATTCTCCACATCTGTAATCTGAATCTCTGACTCAGTTGCTCTGGCAAACACAGAAGAAGCAGTTGAAGAACATAGACTGTCCGGTAAAGAGTCTTGGTATTTTGAATCGGATACATCCTCCATAATGTCTATGTCCTCATTGGGGAAGGCATCCACTTCCAAGGTCCTACCATCTACAGAGTCAGTGTCCTGGTCCATGGGTTCTGCACAGCTATCATGCAGTGGGACATTAGGGATATGACCACCCATATGCATGTGGATATGCTGCTGTAGAACCATTGCATTTGTAAACTTTTCTTGGCATATGGGGCAAGAATGCTGTATTCTAAGAGGTGGCATGGAACGATGAATGCTATAGTGTGTCTTCAGATTGCCCTTAGTTGTAAAAGCCCGTCCACACACTCTGCATTTGAATGGCCTCTCTCCGGTATGGGTGCGGTAATGCATTTTAAGGGCACTTTGACAGCTAAGAACCCGGTGGCAGATTCCACACTCATTAGGGTCAGTAGACCTCTTGTCAATGTTCTCCACCAACTGCTCCAGCTTTGAAGTCTCAGATGCTCCAGGGGGATTTGGAAGACTTCCAAAAAGAAATTTGGTTTCAAGCTGCTCCGATTTTAGCTCAGTTATTAAGCTTGTATTGACAGAGGTATTAATAGCAATGTCGTATTTTGAACCTTCCCCTGAGGAGCTTAGTAAGGTAGCGATACTCAAGGGTTGTGTAACCTCTTGAAATTTCTCATTTGAAGTTAGAGGAGGACTACTACCAAACTGCCCATTACTTCTCTCACACACCTCACTGACAACAGGACTATGAGGTTTGGTTATTGATACGCTTTCCTCCTCTTTTTTAATGATGGGTGGAAGACTTGGCAAAGATGATGGAAGCATAAAGCCAAGTGAGTTACCCACTAAAGGTTTACTATCCAACCAGTTAGGAGCAGGATTCTCAGGAGGCAGAGACATGCCATATGGAATACCTGTGCTGGTTAGGACATTATCTAAATGCTCTGGAACCGGATAAGGATTCATTAGTATGTTAGGATACTTCTCCTTGTGACGCTGGAAATGGACTTTGAGATTTCCACGGGTGGAAAATCGATTCCCACATATGTTACATTTGTAAGGTCGCTCTCCAGTGTGAGACCGCAGGTGTATTTGCAAAGCACTATCACTTCCAAATACTTTGGCACAGAACCTGCATTTGTGCTTGAATATACAATCTTCAGATTGCCTCTTGTGTTCACATAAACTCACATTGAGAGGTTTGACTTTTCTATGTTGGGCGAGGGCAGTCAAAGCATTCAGGTCCTCTACAATTGCTCCAATACTAGGCAAGGAGTTTTCAAACTTATGAAAGCTGTTTTGTTTATGGGGCAGTTTGAGTTTGTTTAGAATCCCATCTGCAAATGAAGCAGGAGATGGTGAAGGTGTTTTTAAATTAGCTGTGCCATCAACTTTATTACTGACTGTGTTACCTTGCAATGATTGATTACTACACCGATCACTACCAACCTTTGATGGCAAAGGGTTGTCTCTATTTTTATCAGTCATTTGGGAGATTCCTTTTTCACCTCTTAAACCATCTTGGTTGTTTTGTGAAATAACATGTTTAGACTGTTTAGCATTAGCAGTTAGGTTTTCCACTAGCCCAGCAGCTGCTGTGAGTTGTTCTGAGAGGTGTGAGCTGAGTTTTATCAGTGAACTGGTTTGAGACACACCATTGTAGGTGTTTGTGGCCAAAGGTGTATCAGAATTTTGGGTTACTAATAACGATATTTGGTGTCGAATTTCTTCTATTAGTTTTAGTTGCTGCACCTGCTGTTCCTGCAGTGATAACAGCTGCTCAATCAAACTAGAGGAGGCCATTTTGATGTTGCTAGAGTTCCTGCAACTTGTCTTTGGATTCAAACTAGTTTCCTGTGAGAACTGAGCAACAGCAACTTTGGTGTTTTCTAGGTTCTCAATGAAGACATTGCTATTAATGGCTGATAATTTACATAACTCAAGTACAGTACTCTCTTGAGGTAGTAAAGCTGAGTATGTGGAGCTAAAGCCATCAGCATAGTTTTCATTATCATGATGTAAATTAGACTTTTTGGCAACATCATGACTGCTGTTTTCAAATATGTGTAAGGATTCGTCAACATCCACTGATGTTTTGCCATTAGAAAAGTCACAATGTTCTTCTGTACTGTCATTACTTGTCACTTCATTCAAATGCTCCTCAGTGTTGAAGAATGATGAATTGATTGTGAGGCCAGAAGGTGGAGAATCTAGGCTTTCGTTTTCACTTACTATTAGAACTAACTGGTCTTTTGAACAGTCTTTCTGATGTTGATAGAGGTCTGTTATACTGGAAAATTCAGCACAGCATTGTTCACACATATGGACATCGTGGGTTGGAGTGGGGTCATTCTCCATTATATGATCTGAATATCAAGAAGAAAAAAATATATTTGTAGAGCATATTAGATAGCAACTTAATGTAAACTTAAAGGGTTAGTTCAAATTTGGACTAAACCTCTTAATTCATATGGATTACTTTTAAGATCTCTTTATGAACTTTTTGAAGAGTAAAAAGTGGTAGTTGTGTAGTCTGCCAATGTGGAGGGACAGAAATCGCTCAGATTTCATTAAAAGTATCTTCATTTGTGTTTCGAAGATGAACGAAAGTCTTACGGGTTTGGAACGAAATGAGGGTGAGTAAATGATGACAGAATTTTCAAATTTGGGTGAACTAACCCTTTAAAACTTAGCAAAAGACAACACAGTAGCATTCTTCTTAACAGACGTAACACAATACATGACTTTGTCACAAAATAAAATTCAAATTACTATATAGTTATCAAGTAATAATAATTTACAAATAATCTTGTAGCAAAATCTTTTAAAATCTTTCATTAAAATCTCCATTTTAATGATAAAACTTGCACATAATGAAAGTAAATTTTGATCCGTTACATTCACGATGACCTCATACAGCTTTTTGCAACAGCCAGCAATATAACACATCACAGCAGTGAGCTGTAACAAAACTAGCCTCTAATGTGTATGTGTATGTGTGTTTCAGCATTAGAAATGAAAGGGTCCAGCAAACACTTTGAAAAGTTGATTTCAGAAAAGAAGGTTCAAAAAATCTTTAAGCTTTGTTTTTAATGGTTATTTCATTTCGCACATCGGCTATGTTACTAAATTTTAACAACATGAACCTTCTATTAATAGGGTACAACAATGAGGGTTTTTTTTTGTTTTACAACCTGTGTTAAGTCTGTGTGATTTTATTATTTTCTAGCAATAAACATTAAATAAACATCAAAATTGAATAAATTGATGGGAAAAAAACAGAATGGATAACAGGACTGTTAGCAACAGAGTTGTAAACTAGCCTAAATTTAACTAGCCCCATTCAGTCAGTCAAGTTATTTGTGTACAAATTTAGAAATGTTATAATTAGTATATTTACTCGTTTTAACGCCTTGTAAAGTCCAAATAGGTGTCACAAATTTTAATGGAATGTTACATTTTTAAAAAAGTGAAAATAAGAGTGTAAAATGTGTTACACAACTATTTTAAAAACAAGATTTTTCACATTGTTACAGATTAAGTTGTAACAATGACACTCTTGAATTCAACATCAGTTCATGCAGTGATTAACTGATGTATAGCCTACTACAGATCATATACTATTGGTATCAAAATGACTGACTGATGTAGTTGTGAGAATCCTGGAAATAAAACTGAGTTATCCGTGCTAAACAAAAAAGTGTTACTTTTTTCAAACATACATTTGCGCGTTTTGATCAAACTTTCAGAAAGCGATATAAAACTTACCGATGAGCACATACTGTGGCTTAGACTGTTTCCTCCGGGACATGCTGTAATAAAACCTGTTTATCTCCCTGAAGAATCCACAAGTGTCCTTTCATCCAAATTTTTCAGTGTCAAACCAAAAGCATCCTTGTCAGTGAGCCCCAGTCAGGGCTGAATCTACCGCGGAACTGTTTACGTATTCATCATAACTGAGAAATAAGTTAGCAGAAATGAAGTTTCGATGATCACACAGGGATGTGGTAAAGGCAGTGATGTCAACAGAGAGGTATTAAATAAGTTATAAACGAAAGTCGTTCATACATCACCGCACTGTCGATTACAATATCCAAATTAAACACATTCCCACAACTCAAAACATGACAACTGTAAGACCGCAAATCCATGAGGAAATTCTTTGACAGCGTTGAGCGAGTTCAGCCCCGCCCTTCGGTATTCCTATTGGCCAACACGTTTCACAGCCACGCCCATCGACGACCCTATTGGTCAGTGTGTTTCAGTTCGGTGTAGACTATGCTCATGAAAGCGTGTAGAGCATGAATCAGTGGCTGGTAATGTAAAGGATTAATGCTTCTCCACCAGCAACACAAAACCACAGTGATTTAACATGGTAAAACTTTATATTATAACTTTCATTAATACGTTATTTACAAACATCATCATGCTAAACATATCAGTAGTTCCAGAGGGTAAATTACTAGCTACTGATTACATCTTCAGCAGTGAAACTAGATTACTAATCACTCTCTCTAAAAAGTATTGCTTACTTACTAACTACTTTCTAAATACCATAATCAGCCTCAAACAGTTGAACAAGGATAGACATGAAACTGTTCTTTTCATTCTTTCAAACAAATAATATAAAATTGCATAAATTATTCATGAACTGACCAAAGTATTTAATAAAGGGAAAAGGTTACATTAAAAATATACATTTTATGATTTTATGTTAAGTTTTCATGTTTTATGGGGACTTCCCATAGACATAATGATTGTTATACTGTACAAATTGTATATTCTATCTTCTAAACCTATCCATCACCAAAAAAAAAAAAAAAAAAAAAAACTTTCTACATTTTTACATTTTCAATGTAAAATGTAAAACACACACACACACACACTTCATTTTGTGTAAAGAGTGTTAGGCCTTTGTTACAGCACTCATTCCCAGGGAAATCTGCCTCTAGTAATAAGTTCAATGTAAACATTTTTAATGGGTTATATTATGGGTTTTAATTACCTCCAGCGTGCAACAAAACCATAACCCTACCCAAAAATGAGCACTCTGTCATCATCACCCTCATGTCATTCCAAACCCCTCTGACTTTCTTCCACAGAACACAGATGAGAAAATCTGAAGATGTTTTCCATGCAATTACAATAAAAAAGCTTCAACTGCATAATAGGTGCTGTACTACATTTGGTTTGAAACGTACTTCATGACGTATGATTAAAAAAAGTATGTTCTATATAAAATGTGTAGTTATGTGACCTACAGCATCAGTCGCTTCACTGTCAGTCATAACTCCTCTCCTGTGGCCTCATGGGATAGAAAGGTATCCAGTGGATGTGCACTTCAGAATCTCACTGGAAGGCCATTTGGCCACTTTTCACCTACAGTTTTATGATTACTGTGAATTCAGATATACTACTTGGCTCACATACTGTTTTTCACTTACTATATAGTATGGAAGTGGGCATATTCATAGTTTTCTGTCACGTGATGCCACCGAGACCTGGAGGGTAAAACATGCATAGAATTGAATTACAGACCTGTCAATTTTCCATCTCAAAAGAAAATCAACATGTGAACAAAATGCATGTTTTGGGTGTTTGTGATCCATATCCAGCACCTGCTAAAACGCTTCATGTGAAAAACGCTTCATGTGAAAACACTTAAAGGCACAATATGTAATTTTAGCCACTAGAGGGCGCTTATTTAAAGCCTGGAACACACCAAGCCGATGGTCGGCCGTTGGGCAGTTTTTGTTCGTCGGCCGACTAAGTTTTCTCAGTGTGTTCCGCATCGTCAGCTTTTTTTCGGCCGATTCGACATGTTGAATCCATTATTCGATATGTTGAATCGGCGTCGGAGCTCGTCGGTCAGTCAGGCCTTCTGATCATTCTGATTGGCTGTTCAGCTACTGCCACCTGCTTGTACGAAAAGTAGAGCTGCACAATTAATCGAAAAAAGATCGCGATCTCGATTCAAGCACCCATGCAATCCTACTTTATTAACGACAACGATTCTCCCGCGTCTATTAAACCTGTGACAAAATAATACCAGAACGTTCAAGTCTGTGTTCATGCTGCCAGAGCCAGAGAGAGCCGTTTTGAATCACACATTAGTTATTTCTGTGTTACAAATATTCACATTATCACAGAAGTACTGAGATATAAGTTTTAAGTTAGTATTTAAACACCGATGTCTACGATAGCGATCAAAATAGAGCAAACTACCTTTCGAAACGAACTTGGCACGTCAAATAACGGTTGTATCAATTACATCTAATTCCACTAGGTGGCGACAATTGACTGTTAAAAAATGTATTTGTCATTGAATCGTTCATTCAAAAGATTCGTTCAAAAACACTGATTCATCCGGCAATGAAACAAGTATTTATTA
This sequence comes from Mylopharyngodon piceus, assembly GCA_039654765.1. Lineage (NCBI taxonomy): Eukaryota > Metazoa > Chordata > Actinopteri > Cypriniformes > Xenocyprididae > Mylopharyngodon > Mylopharyngodon piceus. The sequence goes on from JBCHWC010000081.1 coordinate 366,993, forward strand.
ATGAGTCATTGAATTCATTCAAAACTATTTTTTAAATAATTCATTCAAACATTTTCCAGCAATTAGAGTCAGCAATTTATATTTTGTCAGAATCTCTAGTAAATTTCATGTATTTTGTTTGGATGTATATTCAGAATCGTGGGAGAATTGTGATCTCTATTTGAAACCAAAAAATCGTGATTCTCATTTTATCCAGAATCGTGCAGCTCTAACGGAAAGGCATTTTTTCTTACGCAGGCGGAGAACGGACGTGCTACTTGGCTGTCGGGTGTCGAGTTTCGGTTTGGTGTGTCAGGGCAACTTCGGACCCAGACGCTGCCGACGTGAGCCAACCCCGCAGTCTGCTTTCGTTGCCACTAGTTCCTCGGCGTCGGCTTGGTGTGTTCCGGGCTTAAAACAAAGGTGTAGCTTGATGACGCCGTAAATGAGTGTGGATTCATGGGAGTTGTCATCTTCAGCTCCACAGCTGATGGAAAGCAATCCAACAGACTTAGGCAGAAATCATGTTCATGGATGAGCTAAGTTTTATTAACGTTAAATGACATGCAATTAATTTAAAAATATATTGTATGATGGGAAAAGCTCTCTTTGATTATGCTATGTTAGCCACTTGACAACATAGTGTTGTCTCTGAGGCATGGTAAAAACATGGTACTCGTGGTAAATCAAGAAAACAAGAGATTCAAACAATAAGACTGTGTTGAGCTATATAACAATGATTAGTTTTCTGTCAATGAATGTATCCAAACAGTTGTTCCCTTGTCTAATAAAACACATAATATATTAAAGTGTCTTTGGTGTTTCCATGGTTTCTACGAAAGTAAAACCAGAAATTGAGGGTAGTGTGGACATGGCGTCATTGACAGGTGACGAAATGACATGGTCCGTGTCCTGGTTAAAATGGCTGATTTCTCTGGATTTAAACATTGTTGGAAATGTTTGGGATAATGTAAGTACACAAGTCAACAAAATATTTGACATTGTTCTAGTGGTTTTTGGATATTTGAATCTAAAAATCTGACATATTGTGCCTTTAAAGCCCATTATTGTATTAAAAGAGTGTTATTAAAAGATCAAATTCAGTATAAACCTTATTGAAGATGCATACAATATACAGGTGAGCAGTGTTGGGGGTAACGCGTTACAAGTAACTCGAGTTACGTAATCAGATTACTTTTTCAAGTAACTAGTAAAGTAATGCATTACTTTTTCAATTTACAACAAAATATCTAAGTTACTTTTTCACATTTATTGACTGACAGCTCTCCTGTCCTCATGTTGAGAGAAATAAAGTGCAGAGGTGTTGTGTCCGCTGTGTGTGAACATGGCTATTGTAGTTCTATACTAAATGTGAACATACATTTACTCATCTCACTTGCACGAAAACAATCAGTATTCCTCAAAATGAATAAAAACAGTGAAATGCAAACTCATATTTAAAGTAAAATATACTTTATGTATTTAATCTCACTTTATTAACAAATGTCTTTGCTGCTGAAAGGTTTGTTTGAGCTGCGCCCTCTACTGTACAGTAGAGGGCGCATATGCAGGAGTAAATATGCAGGAGTAACGTAATATTGTAATGCATTTCTTTTAAAAGTAACTTTCCCCAACACTGCAGGTGAGCAGATGAGCCCAGTACACAACATGCCAAATGGTTTTCTTTGGAAAAACTCTTTACGAGAAACTGCGCGTTGTGTTTATATTCTGGGTTCATCTGCTTGCGTGTATATAGTATGCATCATCAATGGTGTATACTGAATTTGGTCTTTTAATATCACTGGCTTACCACAGTACTGGTGGGCAATGGAGGAAAGTCTTGTTTTGCCCTCCAGGTGGGCATTCCTAAGAGTGTGACGTCACGTGAAAACTATGAATTCCGACTCAGGGTCGTGTAAACTGAATCAACAGAATCATTTTTTTCAGTCAATAACGATGCACATTTGAGTCTTTCTCTTACACATACTGTACCTCCCCGTTCATTATAATTGCAAATACTCATGTCAGTCTTCAAATCTTCCTCAATTGTTCTGTGAAAGAAAGTTATATACGGTTTTGACATGACATGAGTGTGAGTAAATAATGAGAGAATTTTAATTTTTGGGTGAGCAATTCTAGTAAAACTCAAACTTAAATAGAATAATAGAATAAGTAAATAATAATAAAAAATACATATCTTTTTGAAGTTTAATTATGCTCATTGCTTCAGTTCACTTTCTAAGCATAGAAATAGTGTTCATTGGAAATAGCTCATTCATTCAGTCATTCATTCATAAATAAAGTAAAAGGTACATTATTTCATTTATGATTCCGTTCAGCTCAGTCAGTCTGCAATACATACTAAAATTATTTTTTAGCATGTTGTGAGTTTGTTAGCAACACAAACACACATTCATTATTTCACCCCACTTTTGATTAACTCATTCACCTCTAAAACCACACACACACACACACACACACAAACCCTTAAAAGTTTATTGTGTGTTTTCAGTGTCCTCTGCAAACAGTACAAGTCATTATAATCAAATGCATTAATAGACAATGAGACACACTGCCTCAGTGAGCCTAATGATATATTTTGCATGGTTGTCTGTTTTCAAAAAAACATGATTTTATTAAATGCCACTGTGATGTAAACAAGTTATTTTTGCCTGTCGCTTCTCCGCAGCTTGTGTTGCCGTGAACAATGATGTGTTGACCTAAGCCGGTTACCTTATACATGAGGAATTTTCCTCTGCTCTTTGATGGTGCGTGAACATGACTATTACTGTCCACCTGATCTTTTGATTCATGGTTCTTCCGTGCAGCACACAAATACATAAATACATATGTCATTTTGGTTTTGTGTGATAGAGGTGTGTGTGTTTGTGTGAACAGGAGCACACCAGGTGCTGTAGTGCACTCATATGAGTCATGTTTTATAGTCATTAGATATGAAGGGCTGTGCAGGAGCGCTATTATCCGTGGCCTAGGGTCCTTAGCAACAGACTTGATATGGACAAATGACACCTTCACTTCCTAAAAACACAAACACAGCATGCCAGCACTGTCTCACACAAATATTTCCACACTATATGTGCATAATTATCTGCATCAAAAACAATTGGTTTTCTTTAAAGCCATGAACACTTTTAAACATCATTTTCCTTTTATAGTCCATTTTCTGGTTGAACTTTTGTTCTGAAAAAGACCTTTACTTAACCCTTATGCACCAGAGAATCAAGCGCGCAGCCGTCTTTAGAATTTTGTGTTTGAACTTCCGTTTTTGCGGTAGCTCTGTATGGCTGTATCCCAATCCAAAGGTTGGATCCTTCCAAGGACTCGGACTTCAAAGGCCACACCTTTTTTTTACATTTGTATCAGGGGTGTAACTGTACATGTATTCAACCTGAACCATCACTGTACGGACGTCACGGTTCGGTGCAAACAGTCAGGCAACAAATACAGTCGGTCACAGGCGATCCACACTCCAATCCATAAGGGGGCGCGCGCGGTAATGCAACACTGTTTGTTAACCGCCACAACAGGAAAAAGAGCAGAAGAAGAACAGCCGATCTATGCATAGATATGTTTACGTGTAATCTCTCAACCAGTGTTTCAATCGCTGAAAGACATCAATAAAACATCTTGAGAATAATATCTCATGCAGCATTACATTTACCTCAGGCAAGTCATTCAGTGTCCACAGCATGTTAGCTCACTAGAAAAATGAACTCTAAAGGGAGCATTTCACTAAATATATGCACTATATTAGCTTATATATTCATTATATTTACTTAATTATTTAATGTTTAAATAAATTTGTCATGAAAACAAGTTATGACAGTAACTGTGTAAATGATTATATTTCAAAAATGAATTGGAGTAGAACATTATTATTATTATTATTTTTTATTTCAGCATTGATTATTATATCTAAAAATAAATAGCAGCTGAATTTAGTAGTTTGGGCTCTGTTGTTAATTGTAACCTTAATATTACAGTAATGTGCAAGAAAAGGCTCCCTGTATATAGTTTACAGCAATAGCTGAGATAGATTTTTTAAAATCTTTAAGAAAATGTTAAGAAAAGAAGAAAAAATTAAAAATTTTTTAAATTAAAAAGTAATTTTATGTGTAGGCTAGTTTTCTGCCCCCTGCTGTACCGAACTCGTACCGAACCGTGACTTCAATACCGAGGTACGTACTGAACCGTCATGTTTGGGTACCATTACACCCCTAATTAGTATCATTATATATTTGACTAAGTCGAAACCCAATACTTACATTTGAAAGTGTAATTCAGCAATTTCTCTCAAAAAAATCCTGTCGTCACTGGTGCGCAATGAATTCTTGGGCAGGGCTGCTTCAAGCCGAACAAGCCTGCTGCGCTGACTGACTCGCATGATTTTTTTTCCCAAATCATTTCAGCGGAAATCCCGCCCTGGGGCTGATTCTAAACATTTCATTGGCCATGTCAATCACAGTAACGATTGCCTACACACAACCCTGATCCCTAAACCTACCCGTCACTGTAACCTCAGCCAATAAAATTGGTTGCAGGGCGGGATTTCACACGGCTGGCTCATCCGACTGCTCTCGAATCGCTCTTGCGGTACTTTGAAGTCATACGTCACAGTCACATGGCGTTGGTGCTGTCTCAAGTTGGACAAAATTTCTTACCGGCATGTACTGCTTCAAGTCAGCCGCCAATCGGTCTGTGCAGCGCTGCATCAAGTCGAACAAGCCTACGATCAACGCCTAAATGAATCTGCAGCAGTCACGTGGTACAAGTAGGAGCTCTCAGAAATTTCCCATCTTATAATCTTTAGGAAGTGAACATATTTTACAAGCTGAAATTTTGTAATTAAGGTAATTACAACATGGCGTGAACGCACCTAATGTTCTCAGAGCTCTGGCTAACGTTCTGGCAAAGTTATGAACAAACGTAGCATTAATAAAACATTCGTTCAAAGTTGTTTATCTTTAATAGTGTTCTCAGCACAAAAAACATTATACATCGTTCATGGAACGTTATTTCATCTAACATTTTTAAATGTGACTACTTGTTTCAGAACATTTCAAGAACATTCAAAAGTAACTTTCCCATTATGTTTGCAAAACGATAAAAAGGATGGTTCGTTTTTAAAACAAAAATGGACGCTTTGAATGTTCAGAGGACATTCATTAATAAGGTTTTCATACAGGAACAATAGCAAAACATTCTGAGAACATATTTTTGTTAGCTGGGTATATATTTATGTTCATCTAAAAGGAAACAGTCTCATTCTCACTCCAAAAATGTATTTCTTTATTAGTTTGACTTTTCACTCTATCACAATATTCTGAAGGCGTTTACATGCTACAAAATTTTGAATAAAACAGGCATACACTACTGTTTAAAAGAGGGTCGGTAGATTTGTTGATGTTTTTGAAAGAAGTCTCTTCTGTGTGTGTGTGTGTGTGTATTTAAATTTAGTTTGGCAATCCGATATTCCAAATTCCAATATTAATCAGAATTTTCATGTGTAAAATTGGTCAGCGATCAATGTTTTCTTTAAATTCTGTCTTTTGTGTTTTGTTTTTTTCTTGATATACTTGCATTATTTTTTTTATAAATATCATTTTTATTTATCAATATACTGTTATATCCATTGGTATTTATTTGTACAATTAAGTGTTCTTTTTATTTTTCATTCTGCGCTCTTTCCTATTCCAAGTTCTCTTCAGGAGTTTATGTGTGGATTGATGCCTGTCACTGTTATTTTGTCTGGGTTTTTCTTTCATCTTTTCTTCACTCTTCCTCAACATCCTGTGAAGATTGAGCTACTTAGATAGTTCACAAAGCATAAGATGACAGATGGAATAATATGTTCATTTTCACAGTGTTAAAAGACAAGAGAGAAATACATTCATTCCCTAACACTCTTTTTTTTTTTTTTTTTAGCACATCCAGGTCTTTCTGTAAAGAATACAAGAATCTGAACCGCAACAGCGTATATTACTTTTTTGTGTCTAGGACAACAAGGATCACAAATAAGATCTCTTTAGTATCAGTTTTGTTCTCCTAAAAGATCAAATTGAGACTTTTTGCTTCAGTCTTCAGTTCTCCAAAGAAAAAGGTCCATTTTCACATGTCTAAGGATCTCAAATTGTGCTCATTTTTGCCAGACACCAAAAATTATGATCAAAAGTCAGAGTTCTCAACATGAACTCAAACATTTCTCATCAATTCTCAGTATCCACATTGATTTTAGAGCTCTATATGTCAGCAAGTGTCTCATTTGTGTCTATTTTGATAGCTTTTGGGGAATTTAACAAACTGTGAACAATTGAACACTATGAAAGAGCAACCTCTGACTCTGAGCAATAACATTTTCCTCATTGTTGTTTTTTTTTTTATCACTCTCAATCGTTCACCAAAAGGTAAATGTTCCAAGTTTGATCAAGGGCAAATATCCCATGGAAATGTTTTTATGGATGGCCTTGGAGATGGATAAAACTTGCGAGGTTTGCTCTGTTCATTTTTGTTTTTACGAGAGCAAATTTCAGTGTTTCTCCATCACTGACGGGGTATTGTCTGACATCTGCATAAATGTAGTGCATATTTATGATGTGTCAGCTGTGTTTGTCAGGCTGGACCTCACGGCGCGCTAAATCCAGACCCTAAAGCTGCCAGCGCTGAGGTGCGACTTCAGGATTGACAAGTCTGTGAGTGACAGAATGAATATTTCTTCAGGAATATCAGCTTCAACGGATTACTTAAAAACAATCCCATGTTTTTACTGCCTCCATGTTTCCACGCGACACACTCCGCTTCTGCGGTCCTAAAGAATGAGAGGTTGTATAAATGAGAAATAAAAACTGAATATGCTTGTGTGTTCTTTGAGAAAGTGTTTTTCACCATCAGCTGTGGACTTTCTCAGGTCAAACTGGCCAGAAAATGAATAGGATTGAAATAAAGAGCTCAAGTCAGTTCTTGCTCAGAGAGGGATTGAGAGATAGCTTAAATTGATATTTTGATAGTATTTGAGTTTTATCAAAAAATATGGAATGTTTTACAGTGAAACCAGATCCCACAAAACATCTTACGATTTGTCTTATTGATGTGTGTACTGTTTTTTCCCCATCATAAAATTATGTCACTTCATCCTAAAGATGATGTCATTGCAGAACTGGCTTTTGTTAGTTAAACGGATACAAGAATAAGAAGATGAAAAGAAGAACACTGGATTCATTAAAATTGATCCCCAAGTTAACATGTTTTGTTTTAAACATTTTTATGAAAGGAAAAAAAAGTGTTAGGCATTAAAATGTAAATTATTTAAAATATATAAAAAAAAAAAACAACAAAAAAAACCCCTATCGATGTTCAGTTCTTTGTAATCATAAAACACAAATTAATATAATTTTGGTCTTTAAAAAAATTTGAGAATAATATTTTATCCAATATACACAAAAAAAGTTTGGGGTCAGTATTATCTTCTTTTTGTTGAAAGATATTAATCATTTTATTTAGCAAGTGTTCATTAAACTGATCAAAAGTGACAGTAAAGACGAATAATGTTACAAAAGATTTCTATTTCAAATAAATTCTTGTTTTATGAAGTTTCCTTTTCATCAAATAATCCTGAGGAAAAAAGAAATCATCATATTATAATGATTTCTGAAGGATCATGTGACACTGAAGACTGGAGTAATGATGCTGAAAATTCAGCTTTTGATCACAGGAATAAAATTACATTTTAACATATATTCACATAGAAAACGTAACCTCTGTTCAGAACGAGTACTGCGTCGTTCGTCTTATTATTCATAAGACAAGCGGCTATGGGGAAAAATCCTTTTTTCTCCGATTCTGAAGCCTTCACGCAGAGAGGCCATACCTCTCGTGGAATGCGCTCTTACACCCAAAGGGCATTGAAGGCCTAAGGAGAAGTAAGCGAGTGCTATAGCGTCGACTATCCATCTGGAAAGCCTGGGCTTCGTGACCGGAAGACCCTTTGTACGGCCACCAAAGCAGACAAAAAGCTGTTCCGCCTGACGAAAAGAGGCAGAACGGTCAATGTAAGTCCTCAGGGCCCTGACAGGACAGAGTAGGTTCAACTCCTGTTCATCCTGAGAAGGAGGAAGAGCAGAGAGAATGACCATCTGCGCCCTAAAGGGGGTCGATAAGACTTTCGGGACATATCCATGTCTTGGTTTCAGGATGACTTTGGAGTCGTTAGGCCCGAATTCAAGACACGAGGGGCTCACAGAGAGCACTTGTAAATCTCCCACACGCTTAACCGATGCTAAAGCTAGCAGTAGGGCAGTTTTCAGCGACAGGGGCCGTAAGTTGGCAGTCTGGATTGGTTCAAAGGGAGGGCCTTTAAGGCCTCTAGAACCACAGAAAGGTCCCAGGTAGGAACAGTGAGGGGACGAGGGGGATTCAACCTCCTGGATCCCTTCAGGAAGCGAACAACAAGGTCGTTTCTCCCTATTGACTGCCCCGCTATAGGAGCGTGAGAGGCTGCTATAGCTGCGACATGGACCTTAAGGGCAGAGGGAGTACGACCTCTATCCATTAAGTCTTGAAGGAAGGACAATATCTGGGGTATGTCACAAGTCAATGGGTTCTCGCCCTGGGCTGTACACCAGGCGGCAAAGATGGCCCATTTAAGAGAGTAGAGACGTCTTGTAGACGGAGCTCTAGCTTGTGAGATAGTGTTTAAGACATTCTCTGGGAGGTTTGCAGGCTCCCATTGAGAAACCACACATGAAGGTCCCACAGCTCGGGTCTGGGGTGCCATATCGTCCCTCTTGCTTGAGAGAGAAGGTCCCGTCTCAGAGGAATTGGCCATGGCTCCATGGGCGATAGCCGAGATAGCTCCGAGAACCATGGTTGAGCCACCAGGAGGACTTTGTGCGCACCCTCCCTGATTCGTCTGATTACTTGGGGAATCAGCGCGATTGGGGGAAAAGCATAAAGGAGGAGGCTGGGCCAGTCGTGGGCCAGCGCGTCCCTGGCTTTCGAGAAATATATTGGGAAGTGATGATTGTCTTCTGAGGTGAAGAGATCGACCTCTGCCCTCCTGAAGACATCCCAAATTTTCTGAAATGTGCGGGGGTGGAGTGACCATTCCTCTGAAGGAAGGTTGTCCGCCCCTGAAACATGTCCGCCCCTGTGTTCAGTACGCCCTGTATATGTGCTGCCCTCAATGAGAGCAGGTTGCACTGGGGCCACTCTAGGATGGTTTTCGCTAGAGTGAAGAGGGGCTTTGAAGAGAGCCCGCCCTGGTGATTTATAAGGACACCACCGTCATTCTGTCTGACCTGACTAAGACGTGGTGTCCCACCAGGAGAGGAAGGAAGGCCTGGAGAGCTCGATATACCGCCATCATTTCCAGACGGTTGATATGTAGCTTGCTTTCCGGGCCGTTCCAAGTGCCAAAGGCCGGGCGGCTGTCGCACAGAGCTCCCCAACCCATCTTAGAAGCATCTGTGAAGACGACCTTTCTCTTGTCTATCGCCCCAATTGCCACGCCCTGCTCGAACCAGCAGGGATTCGTCCAAGGGGCCAGGGTTGCGACGCACACCTGGTTCACCTTGAGTGAGCAACAACCATGTTGCCAGGCTTGGGGTGGGACCCGTGGTTTCAGCCAGAACTGCAGAGGGTGCATATGAAGCAAGCCCAGCTGCAGAGCCGGAGATGCCGAACTCATTAGACCTAGCATCTTTTGAAACGCTTTTCGCGAGCTGCTGAATGGCCAGAGATCGCTCTGGAGTGACCACGGCCCTCATGTGGGTCGAGTCTAAAATTATCCCCAGGAACGAGACATGTTGGCTGGAAGATAACGAGCTCTTTGGAAAATTGACCCTGAGCCCCAAGCACTCCAAGTGGTTGAGGATGATGGATCTGTGAGATATTAGCTCCGCCTCCGACTGGGGCAGCACGTGCCAGTCGTTGAGGTAGTTCAGAATGCGCACACCCATCTGTCTCAGAGGAGAGAGAGCCGCATCCATGCACTTCATAAAAGTGCGGGGAGCCAGAGATAGCCCGAACGGAAGGACCGTGTATTGATATGCCACCCCTTCGAAGGCGAATCTCAAGAATCGCCTGTAATGGGGGGGGGGGGGGGGGAGATCAAAGTGATCATTCTGAATGAGAGCTTTATCAGGGCCCTGTTCAGATGTCTGAGATGGAAGGGTCTGAGACCGCCATCCTTTTTGGGAATGAGGAAGTACCTGCTGTAGAAGCCTGACTCGCTCAGTGCTGGGGGAACCACTTCTATGGCTCCTTTTGCCAGCATGGTGTTCACCTCAGAACGCAGGACATGCACGTCCTTGCTTTCCACAGAGGTCTGGGCCACACCGTTGAATAAGGGGGCCCGTTGAGTGAATTGGAGTACATAACCTTGTTTTATTATGTTCAGTACCCAAGTTGACACTCCGGGGATGGCCTGCCAGGCCTCGGCCCGCGTGGCAAGGGGCTGGATAGGTTCTGGCACTAAGTCGCTGTGAGGGGCTGTGGTGCGCACATGGGGTGGAAGAGGAATTTTGCTCTCTCTTCAGGCCCTTTGCGTGCAATAAACACATTTTCCCAGCACCCAGAATTGAACAGGGCAACTGGGGACACATACGAAGCTGTTTGGGTCAGTGAATGTGGCTTGCGGGGCGGGGCCAGCAAGCGAAGCGCACAGTGATTCAGCATTTGATAACAAACACCAGAGAAATCTGCTTTCTCAGAATTAATATATTCCATGAGTCTCACCTGAGTCAGGGGAGAGCGTCATGTCATATTCAGCTGAGCGCTGTCAGCATTGAGCTCGCTCTCGCACCTTTCTCAATGAACGCGGCTTGCAGGGGTGTGGCCGACGTTTGCAACAAACGTCGGAAAATGTGCTCTTTTAGGGAGAATATATACCATGAGTCTCGCCTGAGTCAGGGAAGACCGTCATGTCATATTCAACTGAGCACAGTAGTGAAAACACAGTGAGCGCGGCTTCTGCGTGGGACTTCCCCAGACATCGCACGCACTCACTGTGCCTGTCATCAGCGTGCAGAGAGGCTCTGCACATGCCACAGCCGTGGCGCGACATTTGCAACAACGTCGCAGAAATTTGCTCTTTAGAAAGCTCTTATATTTATAATGCAACTGCGGTGCAAAAGGATACACCGAAGTGCACTCGCTCAATGCTGCAGGTGGCTCGGGGGCGAAGCGCTGACCAGGCTGCTTGAGAGCGGCGAGCTGATCTGGCTGCTGTGAAGTGGCGGGTTGATCAGCGCTGCACGGGAGCGGAGAGCAGCGAGCAGAATAGAGAGCAGCGAGCAGGGAGAGGCGAGCCCACACCCACTGTAAATGTTTCTCTTTGTGAGGTTTGGTTAGTGGTGGCTAAAATGCATCTTTACGCACAACTGCCAGCCTGCATGGAGAACTTCTCAAGACTCTAGAGACACCAGCAGCTTCAAATACCTGTTTGCTGCTCAACACTGGCTTTTTTTATAGCTGCCCTTTTAATACAATTAATTTTTTTGACAGGAACTTTCATTAATAAGCCTTTATCTGACCGAGTTCTGCTGTGCTGTAAATCACTCACAAATCTTATGATAATTTGATAATCTCCATTCAGTTTTCACACAATATTAGTTGTTTTCATGTCTTTTGCACAACATTGGACCATTTCATGCTTTTCATCTTCAGAAAGATCTTTCTTCCTCCCCAAATTGCATGAGAACTGTGACTTGCTAAATAATGTGGAACAACCTCTAAGTAGGGTTTCCATAGACCTGGCAAATTATTTTGTCTGAGATTGATACCAGTTAACTAAAAAGACATGGATAAATAAACAAACAAACATTTTCTTAGAAAAACTAAAATCTTAATGTTTATTCTGAAATCTTACTGATAGGTCATTTGCATAATAATTTGGAACGCGGTGTATGCGTCTTGTCTTATGAATAATAAGACGAACGACGCAGTACTCGTGTAGTATCGCAAGGGAACAGTTATTTTAAATTGTAATAATATTTTACAATATTACTGTTTTTACTGTATTTTTGATAAAATAACTACAGCCTTCACTCTAAAAAACACTGGGTTAAAAACAACCCAATTTGGGTTTCCACCGTAACGGCACTGGATCTCGTGCCGAGATGGCTCGTGTTCGGCGGGGGAACTTCTAACTTCAGACCGCCGCATGCGTTTCACTCGTAGCCGAAAAATGCTGTGACTGACTCTACAACCTGTCCATAAATAATCAGTGTACAATTATGATAACATATTTTAACATCCTAAGTTTTTTTATTCTGTATCTTTTTGAATAAAATCTTAAAATTTTATGTAAGGCATCAGGCGTTTCCAACACGCAAAAAGACCGACGCGACACTCATTTAGGTGACTCACAACGCGCCCCTGTATGTAGCTTTGCATAAAATTAAACGATATACACAACAATAACGAATTTTTAGATTAAAAAAACGTACACAAACCTGTATTTTACCGAAGACATACACCAATTTGACGGAGCTGCACTGCTCTCTCCTGAAGAGGTCGCAAAAAGCCCGCGATAAATAACTCAATCCCTGGGTTGTTATGTCTGACCCAGGATCTGAGTAACACAAAAACTACCCAAACACTGGAAAAAAAAACAAAAAAAAAACAAAAGAACACCCAAAAGGCTCAACCCAGGACTTAAAAATAACACAAGATTTTTTAGAGTGTTAATGAGCAGAAGAGACTTCTTTCAAAAACATTAAAACAACATCTTACTGATCCCAGACTTTTTAAAGGTATAGTTTATTAAGACATATATGCAATGTAGTAAGAATGACCCATGCATGGTTTTTATTTACACATGTTTACATGCATATTGTGTGCCTTATGACTTAACCATTTAAACTGTGGTTGCATATGCTTTTATATTTAATCCAATCCAATGGGATCCTATTTGGGGCCACTGAATGATCAACTTGCAACAAAATAAGCATCACAGGCTGTTATGAAGCAGTGTTTGAGATGCTGAATGAGCCGCATGAGAGCAGCGTGTGGTCATATTTCAGACGGTGAGATCACACACTGACTCACGGCCTCTGTCTTTCATTGAGACTCAAAGCAGAAGTGCTGAGAGAGACTCACACACATTTCCCAGAAGCTCTGAATCATTTCCACAATGATGATGATGGAGGTCGAATCAACACAGGTGTCCCCCAGCCATTGTATTCCTCCATTAGACAATGTCTTGATGTTTAATCACTTATAATAAGAGACTGCATAAATTCTCCCTGGATGACTAAGAACAGATTTTTTACAGCATAACTCCATATACAGTAAGCATGACAACGAAGCAAATAATTCCATATACGAACAATATCAGATGTTTATGGATGAATGCTGCCCATGTGCATCTTGCTTCTTTTCTAACTAAGCTTTTTGCACTTAACTTGGGTTTACGTTTTTTTTTTAAAGGCCAGGTTAAGGACACTTTTCACCCTGGATGATGTTTCATATCTGTACTTTAAGAATATTTTTTATTTAGTTTAAATAAATAAATAAATATGTTTTATTTATTTATATATGGTTTTAATTATAATTTTACAACAAAAAAAAAAAATAAATAAATAAACGAAACCGCAGATCTACATTTGCAGTCACGCTGAGCACTAAGACTGTTTATGATTGATTGCTCAGATTATTATTATCTGCAACAACCAATCAAAAACTGCCTTAATGCACTCCTCATTAAATATTCATGAGCTTTGTACAGTCGCAGAAACTTTAAAACGCTTTGTTCGCTTGAGGAAAACGGTTAAATATGTCGAACGGTGGCGGTAAACGCGTAAACTGGAGGTATGAAGAGCTTAACTGATTAGTTAATCAATTTATTTCTATATATTTACATAGACAGGAAGTTAAAACACGTCGCGTGCTGTGATTGTCCAGTCATTTTTATTAACCTTATACATGTTAACTCAAGTGAGAAATCTTGATTACAGCATAAAACACTGAACAAGGCAACACAAGATTAGTTTTAAGAAAAGCTGGTGATTGGCAAACATTCTTGTTTATTTCTTCTCAGACGTTAAGTTGAGTAGACTTTCGATATTAAATTCATACAGTAGGTTTATGAGTAATGCTGAATCATAAGATGATTAAGGTTGTCTGGCTCCAGCTCCCTGCTGGTTATTGTGTGATTTGTATTATCACTTTAGTGTTCTCTAGATATTATAACCCTGTGGTATTTGAGCCCATTGGCAGGACAGACTCTTTATGTCTGCTTCACATGCCTTTGAAGTTTGTTGGTGACACATCATGTGACATCAGTCCACCCTTCTGCCCTATTTGGGGCATAAAATACATGAGCATATCCTGCCCAAGTCTATTGTCATCTTTTTACTAGCAGATTGCTGGATTTTATATTGTAATTTCAAAAAGTACCATTTAAACAATGTTTGATTTAATACTTGTCAGTTTTTTTTCCCTTTTCAGTCTTAAAGGGATAGTTCACCCAAAAATGAAAATTATCCCATGATTTACTCACCCACAAGCCATCCTAGATGTATATGACTATCTTCTTTCAGACTAACACAATCGGAGATATATTTAAAAATATCCTTAGTCCTCCAAGATTTATAATGGTTGTGAATGTGGGGAATTTTGAAGCCAAAAATAATGCATCCATCCATAAAAAAAAGTAATCCATACGACTCCAGTGGGTCAATAAAGGCCTTTTGAAGCGAAGCGATGCGTTTTTTTAAGAAAAATATACATATTTAAACCTTTATAAATTCAAATAACTAGCTTCTGGCAGATGATCGTACGCAGAATGCGCAACTCGACTTGCGGCAGAAGAGTATCCTTTGACTTGATGCACAACGTAATGAGGATAGAGCAAAACAAATCACCGGTCACGGATTATAAGTCTAAAAGGATAATTTTTAAAGAGAAATTTCGGATTTCGATATAAGAGAAGAGGAGCTTGAGTTTGTTGCACAGCCCTATTTGTTTGAACCACGAGAGACGTCTGAGCTTACGATACTTCTACATCCTGCGTCATACATTGCGTCACGAGTTACTCATTTGGCACAAGTTGACTTGCGCATTCTGCGTACGATCATCCCCCAGAAGTAGTTGTTTGAATTTATAAAGTTTTAAATATGGATATTTTTCTTACAAAAATGCATCGCTTCGCTTCAGAAGGCCTTTTTTTATGGATGGATGCATTATTTTTCAAAATGTGACCCCCCATTCACAACCATTATAAACCTTGGAGGACTAAGGATATTTTTAAATATATCTCCGATTGTGTTCATCTGAAAGAAGATAGTCATATACACCTATATGGCTTGAGGGTGAGTAAAGCTTGGGATAATTTTCATTTTTGGGTGGTTCATCTCTTTAATGAGGAGATGAGGAAGCTCATCTGTTGTGCTGCTACAACTGATTTAGATTTAGAAAATAACTATAAAATGTATGCATTTGCTATATTCTTATTTTTTAAGTATACTTATTCATCTATCTATAGAAAATATCATGAATTTCACCAAAGCTTGATTAGCATCTGCAAAAGTCATGCTTTTACAAGCCTTAGTTTAAAAGTCTATCATAGCGTACATAACTCTAGTGCTCCCTCTGCTGGTGATAGTGTATTATACAATGGCACCAAAGCACCACGTATTTTCCCAACTTTCAAGGCCAATATTTCAAAATTGGATAACTGCAAATTTATAGTCATTTAATATATTTGAAAGCCATAATGTTCAAAATTGAATAGGCTTAAATTGCAAATTATCTGTTTTTATCAATTAGGCTATTAATGACAATTTGCAGAATATGATAAATCTTTTAACATCTTTTAAATACTTTTTTAAATAATAAAACAAAAATTACAATGACTTTTGTATGTAAATTTGTCATTATTAGTGTCTTTGAGTAGGGTGGAGAGATTGTTGTCATCTTCTCCACTCAGATACTCTGTTTCGGTCTGTGTGATTCTCAGTGACCCACAAGGATTGATGCTTTAGCTTCTTTTGGATCTGTTATCATTGGGAAAATAATAAGAAGTGGGCAAATTTTTATTTAACATTTACTTGTTTATTGAACTTCTGTATAAAATCTCACTGGCACAGTGTTGCTATTGTTAACTAAAAGTAAAACTACTGAAAATATTTTCCATAATTGAAATAAAACTGATATAAATCATAAATATTAGATGAAAAACTGAAATGAAAATGAGAAATGTTGCCTTGGCAACTAACTGAAATGTGTTGAAGTTGAAGATCTAAAATTACTAAAACTGAAATGAAAAATATATACAATAGAAATATTAAAAACGAATAAAAATGACAAAAGCACAATTCAAAATATTAATAAATACTATAATAGTATATAAATAATTCCATGACACTACACTTTTAATGACGTAATTTCCCGAATCCGGTTACAGAGTGGCTCACTGACTTGCTGTAGACTAGAATACCACAATTTGAGGTCTTTTTTATTATTATTTTATTAATGTTGGATCATAATTTAATGCTGGGCTGCTGTGATAGAGTAAAGCACAGAGATTATCAGGAAAGGCAAAAGGTTCAGGAGAAAAGGCACTTACAACAAACACACATCTTTTTTTTTTTCAGAAATGAAGGAAGGAAACATTTTCTTACATTTACAAGCATAAACTACTAAAAAATCCTTTCCGAACTGAAAAGGAAATAAGTTTCTAACACATCTGATACATGCAGAGAACAAAATAAATACGACGTCAAGCACTCGCCATCTACTATTAACACGATTGTTACCTGATGTTATTCGTCTAAAGTTAGAAAAATAGCATAAATATATAAACCAGCAGTACAAACAAACAAGACAGCAAATCCACAGACACATAGAGTGCACATACATCTCTTGACACTATACATTATAAAACTCTTTATGAAAAATAACTCTTTATAAAACACACACGGTAAACTCAGAGCAAGATTTGCAAACAAATCTGTTGTTAAGTGCTTCAAATCTCCTTCAGTCTTATGACACATCCGAGCATTTTAAGCAAAGTCTAGGTCTATAAAATACTCTTTTAGCTTCAAAAATATCTGAGCTGAATGTCATTGGTTGATTGTGGCCAGACGTTCAGTTATGAATGGGAGAAACTGCAACGCGCAATATGACGGAATACGTCCCGCCTTTTAAGAAAAAGAGCCAATCGCTGATTGATAAATTCACTGCGTCACTGCAGCTGCCGTTAGAAGCTCCGGTTCCCATAGAAACCTGAGACTCGCGCTTAGGACTGCACATGCGCATTGGCTCGTCTAGCCTGAAAAATTTTTAATGCTTTTTTAATGCTATTTTAGCACAAGAAACAACATTTATGGGATGGTTAATGTCAGATTTTGTTGCTGATGTGAAATATGTAATTTAATTGGGAGTTCGCCATGCAGTTTTTGAGATTTCAGGATTCCCCCATTCAAATAGATAGGACTTGGTCTTGGATGCCCGAAATAGATGCTCGGAGGCGTTGCAAATATGGCCGACTTTTTGAACAGACTTTTCTTGAAAGGGACTTTGTTGTGGCTGATCTTTTTTTATTGTGATTAATTAGATTCTTTTCTCTTTTTTTTTTTTAGCCAATTTGTTGATGAAAAATGTATTTAAAGGAATATTTCACCCAAAATATATATTTTTTTTTTCTCACCCACATGTTGGTCTAATTTTTTTAACTGAAAATTAGACATTTTGACAAATCTTCACACAGCTGTTTTCCAAAGGATAGTAAGAAGCCTCACACATGACATGCGAAGGGAAAAAAAACAAGACATTGTAGCCGTGAATTATTATTATTATTATTAAATAATTCATTTCCTAATTTTAAGGAAAATAGGTCGACCATCACATGAACTAACAGGAAAACAGGCTTGTCTGAAATGACGCGATATCTATGGATTTTAAGGTCATCAGCTAACCTATTTAGTTATTTTTATCATTATCGTTGGTGTTTTATTCAGTTTTAAAGGGGTTATATCATGCTATTTTAAAAGTTCATTATTTTGTTTATAGGGTGTAATAGAATAAGTTAAATGTTCAAAAACACGTTATTTTTCACATGCTGTACATTATAGCAGCTCCTCTATTCCCAGTCTGTCTGAACGCTCTGGTTTCTACAAAGCCCCTCCTTCCGAAGGGCTCAGAGTGCTCTGATTGGCCAGTGCATTAACATGTGATTGGACAAACACCTCAAACGTGTGTCGGAAACATAACGCCCCTTACCTTCTAAAGCAACTGTAAACACACAATAATTTTATCAGTATTACCGTATCAGTTCGAGCCTGAGTCGGATTCTGAAAACGCGGATGTTCAAGATGATCAAGCCGATTGATCAGAATGCGTTTTGTCCGTTCATTTACACGACAACGGCATTTTGGGAGCCTGAAAATGCAAACTTTTGAAAACGTGATTGAAACTGCAAGTTTTTGAAAACAATACCGTTATTATCTTCATGTAACAGAAACGTTAATTTGTGAAAACAGTCATGTTCATGTGTATTACCTGTTCAGTCTACAGGCACGTAGTGTTTCTTTACAAAGTGACATCGCCACCTACTGGCCTGGCATGAATAAAAAAGCGGTTTTGCTTTTGCATCCAAACACAACAGTGTCATGGCGACAACACTATAATTCACTGAAGCTTCATCTTCTTTCTATGCGTATGCCTTAAGGCAGGCATTAAGCTAATATTTCACATTGTGACGTGGACGTTTGAGGAAGTAATATCTGGACTTGTATCGTTTTAGGCAGGTCTAGATCAGCGTTCTCTAGAATAAATCACTTTGTGGGAGAATATGAGCTTTGTAGATCGTATACATGCACAAACAGATACATCACACACTAAAGGAAAAGGAAAACATTAAAAAGCATCATATGAGCGAGAAGAAGAAAAATAAAAAACTTTTAGATATCAATGTGCATATGCGATGGACATCGGTTATGCTCGATCCTTTGAAGGCGTCTTGAGTAAAACAGCGTTATATTTAACGAAGACCTGAACCAGAAGTGATGCGACCTGCTTTACAGAATACGGAAGATTGTTGCACATAACCCGTATCGAACAAATTAGTACAACGTGGCCGCGATTTACCTAAAATGAAGGGAACTAATTAGTAGAACTAGGTGATGAATTAATAGTCATGGGAACAAATTCTTAATTCATTTCCTCCTTTTAGGTAAATCGTAGCTATGTTGTACTAATTCGCTCCCTCGTTTTAGTTAAATTGTGGCCATTTTTTAGCTTTTAAATTAAAACGAGGGAACAAATAGGTACAACATGGCTCAAACTACGGAATGAATTAATAGAAAGTGAGCATGAATTAATAAGTCATGGGTATGAATTCTTAATGCATGGCCTCAGTATCTATTTTTTCTCTTGCATATCTTGTCATATGCAAGGCTCTATGCAAGTTGTTTAGAAAAAGAAAAATTCATTTAGTGTTTCACGTAAAAAATTAAGAAACTAATGAGCGATTTTGTTTGTTTGTTTGTTTTTTTGATGTGAACTATTCCTTTAAATATAAATGGCATGTTTGAGTGGCTTTGGGTAAATTAATCGATGTATTTTGGGGTGGTTGTATCTTTCGGGTGTTGTGGACACATCAGTGGGAGGAGCTGCGGTCGTTGGCCACGTCCTGTAAGCGTCTGAGCAGGGCTGTCTGGTTCTCCTGGCAGAGTCTTTTGGCGGGAGACTGCTGCTCTTCTTCCAGGGCGATACTTCTCTTCTTAGTGGGCGTCTCGCCCGTACGGATCATGACGTTGATCTCTCGCAGGCGCTGCAAGTGATAAATTGTTTAAGAACTGCATTTTGATTGAAATGTTTTTACAGGAATGTGTTGTTCTTACGTTAGATGGGCTGGAGCTGACGTAGTAGAAGATCTTGTCTCGTGGAGAAATTGGGCTGCCGGTCTTGTGTGGAGAGATGTAGATGGAGTGATTGTGGGACAGGAGGACTCGCCGTGGAGAGCCAATGCGGAGTGACGGATACGGACAGAGGGGAGGAGCTTCAGCCTGCAAACACACACACAACTGCAGATATTATACTGCACTTACACTTTTTTAATGATATTTTTAGGGGGGACAACCATCAGATGGGGGGGTCCTGACCCCCGTCTATGGCTGTTTACGAATGTTGGTTGGAACTATAGTTTCGGGAAATGCAGAATCATTGAACTATGTTCGTAACAATGGAACTCTTGACCATAGTCAATATAGGCACCCCTGAGCAGTGTTGGGTGTAACACATTATTACGCAATCAGATGACTTTTTTCGAATAACTAGTAAAGTAAAGCGTTACTTTTAAATTTACAGCAAAATATCTGAGTTACTTTTTCAAATAAGTAACGCAAGTTACATTGATTTCCCATTCGTTGACTGACAGCTCTCCTGTCCTCATGTTGAGAGAAATCGTGAGTAAGTACAGAGGCGTTGTGTGCGCTGTGTGAACATGATGGGTATTCTAGACTCGTTGTAAATGTGAGCATACATTAACTTATTTACTTCTTCTCCTGCATGCTATTCTGTATTTCAGAATGGCAGCACAGCTGAAAGGCTTGTTTGTTTGAGCTGCGCCCTCTACTGTACAGGTGTGAATTTGCATTTCCTTCAGCCTGAGGCTTATTCATTTCACTTTTGGTGTGAAAGAGCTTTTACATTTGCCAGAAAGTAAAAGCTCTTTCACACCATATAAAAACAAACAAACAAACAAACAGCCCAGCCCAGATGAGAAAAATTAAGGCAAAAGTAGTGTAACACATTACTTTCCATAAAAAGTAACTAATTAACACAATTAGATACTTTTTTGGGGAATAACGTAATATTGTAATGCATTACTTTTGGTAAAGTAACTTTCCCCAACACTGCAACTGAGTAATTGCTAGGTTCTGAATGGTTAACAGGCAGTTCTTTGTAGTTACTAGCAATGTTGCAGTACTTGTGCCCATCTCGAGTCCAAGACAATATTTTCATGGACACTGTTGTGGACTTGACTTGATCTTGACACAGCAATACACAAGACAGGCAGTAGTCACCCCGTTTTTCGGTGAGTTGCTGGAGTAACGCAGAGCAAACGGTTTGATCTGTTTGATGTAGACGTGGTTGTAGAAACGGATGAGGTCTCCCCTCTCCTCCTCCTGCTCTTGGGGGCCCCCGGGGGCCCGGGTCGGGGTGGAGGGGGCGCTGCTGGGCTGGGGAATGGGCAGAGTACTGCTGGAACGCATGGACACGGGACTGCTCTCACCGCTGGCTGTACAGCACAAAAACAGGAAATCTCTTTTTAACAATCAAAATGAATTCAAAATTTGCATACGATTTTAGCATTTCCAGGTCCGTTTGGACCTGGTAGCATGTAAGCAGTGTTGTTGTGCTTGAGTCTGGACAAGACCAGATTCAGACTCGGACTCAAGTCCGAGTCCAAGAACATATTTTCTATGACTAGTCGAGATCAGCTCAGTCCAAATGGTCCTGAAATGAATGTCTTGAACTCAAACGCGAGATTGACGTGAGTCCAAATCTGGTCTTTTCCAGACTCGAGTACAACAACACTGCATAAATGCCTATGAAACAGTTATAACTTAATATTGTTCAACTAAAACCATGTTGTATCTGATCAATAACTTCTCATTAATGAGTGAATGTGCACAAAATTCAAAGTTTTTAAAGTTACCATGTAACTTTTTGGTAATTAAAACTGAGAAAATCTATGAAATTTAAAAATTTACATTAACTACTGAGTGATGCAAGAAAAAAAAGTATGGAATATGAAAATACTGCTTCTGCTGATAGTGGTGTTTATTTGCACTGTCTGCATTGTTTTAGCACAATGAAGACAAGCGGCCACATCATGCAATTTTGTGGGCATGTAAATTACAGTACGACCAAAATAGCTGAGTAGACTGTCACATAACAGCGTCGAAAGCTCTATAAAACGTGTTACCTTGTTCTTGTCCTCCTTCGGTGGGTGAGCACTGTCTGTGGGTGTTTTCACTGTTTCCTGAGTGGCGTCTCCTCCTCCCAGAGATCAACACACTCCTGTACACCTGAGATACCATCGTCACCTTCATTAATACCATTATCATCTTTATCACTGTTTTTACACACGGACTGAAGTTACACTCACACTGCTGCTGGCCTGAGGTTGAGATCTGTAGCACTTCATGATGTTCTGAAAGGACTTATCCTCTTTCGTCACCTGAACAATGGACAAAACAGTTAAAGTGACCATTTTGTGGCATTTTTCATGATCTTTTTAAATAAAAGTTTGACATGCTGTAACACAAACCTCCCTCCCCAGTCCACATAGACCATTTAATGAAACAAAACTACAAAAATGACTTCACTTGATGTGAAGAGAGTTTCAACGAGTATAACAAAGAGTGTTCATGAAAAACGTACCTTCCGTACCTTTAATGACATACTTATAAATAACGTTTATATGATAAATGATGCAAACACCTTAGTCATGACGTAGACGGCGCACATGAGGAGCTGGTCCAGATGTCGGTCCATCATCAGGTCAGTGCAGTGCACTAGTGAGTACTCAAAGCATGTCCAGATCTTCCTGCGCAGATCTGCGCTGATGTCCAGTTTAGCACACAAGTCTCTGAGACGCACACTAGCGAGGTGATATACCTGATGGAGGAAAGGGGCATTATTTCCAGTTGAATAATGTCTAATGATATGAATGATTTAACCTTGCAAAGCCTAATATATGAAATAATAGTCTTTTTAAAATGAAACCGTTTTTTGACCCTTTAGACTGATATTTATATGATCAAAAAGTAAGATTAAATTCTGATAGCTTATGTAAATCAATGAGATCTTTCTAACAGTATAAGAGACTACTTAAAAATAATTTAAATATCAATTGTCACTCTATATCTGCTAATAGTATGTCTTAGTAAAATGATATTTAGTTTAATGATTAAAGGTCTGTCGTTTTTATTGTGGGGCAAAACATATAATGCAACGCAATACATGATGAAAAAATATGTATGGATAATCAAGTAAACCTAAGTTGCTTCAGTCCAGTAAGTGTTCATCTTGAAATATTACTAACAATATAAGTTATTCTTACATTTATTTTATGAAAATCAGTAAAGATTTCACAGCAAAAAAGAGCTGAAGGTGGACGTTTTACAATTACAATTTACAATTGCTAAAAAAGTACTGTCAATCAGACAACAGAAGGCATGTAGTAGATTGTTTAATAAAGTTTTGATCATGCTGATAATTTAGAGACCTTTGAATTTTGCGTATCAATGATACAGTGGGCTTTATAGGGTTAAATAAAGACAGATCTCACTGTACCTTGCGGAAGAACAGGCAGAGAGAGCCGGTCTTTTGTGCTCGTTTGGTGGGTGTTCCCTGCTGAGGGCTCTTCTTGTCCTGTTTGGCAGGGATGGGGTTGTTCTGGACTGTGCCTGTGGGCGTTGCCGTCAGCTGCTGGGCGGTCAGGGTGCCCGTCAGAGTCTGGGCACTGAGGGTTGGCAGAGCCCCCCCACTCTGGCCCGTCACGCTCACCTGCACCGGGATAAATGTGATGCCACCGCTCTCATTTGCTATTCCTGCAAACAGTGTAAACAAAAATTTAAATAATAAAAAAGACAATAAAAAATGTAAATTGAAATAAAATGTTTGTAAAATCTTATATTCTGTATTTTCAGCATTGTTATAAGAGGAAATTAACAACAGAAACATTTCAATATTTTTACAGATTAATAAATGTTGTCATTTATTCTTACAACGAGTGTCATGACAGACAAGCAAGTCCACCATTTTTTTACAGATGCTACTGTGTTTTTTTTACGGAATGTAGTTTTAAGAGTTTTTAGGCTAGAATGTAGTTATTTAGACCTCAAATATGCAATTTATATGTAAACATAGCGCCTATTTGAAAATTTGTTTAGACGCTCATTTACCCACAGAGAACAGCTTAATCTCGGCCAGTGCTTCGGGAATTTGCTGCAGACTCTTATGTAGATAGTGGTTAAACATGAGATATAATTTGTTTTATTAATCTATTACTTGTTCCAGAGCTAAGTGACGGGGACTTTAATGATTGTGATTTCGACTTCAGTGAAAGTTACATTATTACGCCATTAGATGGCGGCAAAGACTGTCTTTATGAGTGAGTCAGAACAAAGACTTTTATTTTGAAAGGGACTGAAGGTTGTAAACAAGGACATTGTTTTTACTTTAAACAACATCTTACAAGACTCAACTGACAAATGCATTGACTAGCGCTGTCATGGGGAATCCCCTTAAACGTTAAAAGGACAAAGACAAAGATTCCTCAGCGGACATTCAAACTGATTTTGTGATTATCAATATAAGATTGATCTGAAGAATATCAGCTAGATGAAGGTAATGCACTCGTTTAGTCGATCTCTCTCTCATAATACCATAATACTCTACAAATTACAATAAGCTTCAATGAAGCGACTCAACGTTCCTTCATTACTAGTTCTAAAGTGACGTTTTAGAATTAGTAACGGAGGCTTGGGCTCAACTGTCAACTTGAGATTTGAATCCATGGCGGAAAGAAGTAGTTCCTCACAAAAGAGGGTTTTTAGAGACAATCCATTGTTGTTTCTTATTTATTTACAGACTTGTGCCGTTGAACTGTTGTATAAACGCAATATCACACTTGTAGCCATGCGATATGGCTCTATATCAGCACGCTGTGATCACCTACGGCCGAATCACAGCCGTGCTGATATAGAGCCATATCGCATGGCTACTTGTGTGATATTGCTTATATATTATATCATATTATATTATGTCTAGTTCAGTCATGAAACTCTAGATGGTGCAGGCTGATAGGTCCCCTAACAGATCTAGTCTTCCAAGACCAAATACATTAACATTGCCATCTTCATTAACATGCTAAAAACTATTTTGAGAGTTGTCATGATTGAAATATCTAGTTCAGCCATGAAACTCTAGATGGCACAGGCTGATAGGTCCTTTACATGCAATCTGCAAGCAATCACATCATTTACTACATGACACAAGCTGAATTGCCTCTTCTGATCCTGTACCCAATGAGATTGCTTGCTCAACATTTAAATCTGGTTTAGTGTTTGCTGTAGTCTAGTCCTGCACCTTGAACGGGTATGGTGACAGTCTGGCCGTTGTTTGCTGTGACAGTAGCTGTTGCCATGGTGACCACAGTCTGTCCGGCTGGGATGGGGCTGACCAGAGACGGCTGGGCCACTTTGACAGGTTGAGCAGGCTCAGAGGTTGTTTCTCCATCGACAAAGAGGCGACGACAGGCCGTGCCAGTAGGGGGTGAGCTATAGCGGTCATGGAGAGACGTCGGGGATGGAGAAACTCCTGAAGGAGGAAAAGAAATGACATATTAAAATATGAAAGTTTTAGTTTGTTTCAATGAATGTCTATAGAAATCATCATGTGTTCAGTCATAGTGCTTGTTTCATTCAAAGTAAGTCACCTTTTCCTGCTCCTGCGATATTACTGCTGAACTCACTCTTGTTGGGAGTGTGTGTGTTGCTTCCAGAACCGTCCTCCAGGTGTTGAGGAGGCATTACCTGTCATATACATATGATTATTCATATCAGCCCTCATAATATCATGTGCATTGTAACCTTAATATTAATACGAAGTACACTTATTTTGTTTTGACACATGTAAAGTACTTGATGATTTTAACTATAGTGCGTTATTCAAAATTATATTTAAAATTAATATATTTTAAGTGTACTATAAAGCAAATGTACTGCACTAAACATTTTTCATTTTATACAAAATATAGATTTTACAAAATGATTTGGACTCTAAAACTGCTAGAAAATCAGAGCTATATGTCTAACCAAGTTGAGTTCCAAATTTGAAGTTGATATCACAAAAATAGAAGTTTGTTTTAGATGCTAAACCAAAAATAGCCACTGGGTTTTTAAAGTTCAACTAGTTACATTTAATATAAATATAAACTATAATAAATTTCAATTAACAAGCAAATAAGTGTCAGCACTTAAGTATATTGTTTTAAATTAAATGATTTATGCACTCTTTAAAAGTATGCTAATGTGTACTTTCTTTTTCACAAGTGAAAGTCACTGATAAGCAGTTATATTGTTCTGACCTCCTGGCAGGCTGGAACGCAGTTCTTGGCCTCTCGGATGCTCTCCCACAGCGGAGAGTTTCCTTTCCATGCCAAGGATTCCAATACCTGCTCCTCAACATGGTTCAGATGTTTGACTACCTCCCGGAAAAGACCCTCCTCCGCCCGTACCAACACCTCAATCACCTGTAAGCGAGACAGAGAGGCTTTTGAATCTTATGAATGAATGCATACAATTTTAATGGTTATTTTCTATCTCTATATTAATTTACCTTGTAAAAGTGATAAGCAGGGAGGTCAAAGATTTTCAGGACTCTGGGAAACTCTCCTGGTGGTCTATACGAGAAGATGACGATTTCCAGACAGCAGGCAATCAGTGACCGATGGAATACGTCCTGCTCTAGAATGCCCTGAGACACATGATATAACATTCAGCATACATAATTAACTAAAGTGTGCAGCTAATGTTCAGTAGTTTTGCAGTAAGGTGTACATTACATTCATGGCTTATTTAGGGCACATTGTGTGATTTAAGTTTGAACTGAATATGAAACCTACAGACAGGTCCACGTCTCCAAGCCTTTTCTTCTCCTGGTTGATGATCACTTCCAGTGATTTGTAATAAAGTGCCTCAGCCAAGCAAAAATACTTCACTGCAACATCTGTAGAACAAGATGTCCCAAATGTTTTGATATCAGTGTTTGATTTGTAGGAACAGTAATTTGCTATAAATTAATTACAGTTGCAAGAAAAAGTATGTGAACCACTTGCAGAATCTGTGAAAATGTGAAAAATTTTGACAAAATAAGAGAGATCATACAAAATGCATGTTATTTTTTATTTAGTACTGTCCTGAGTAAGATATTTTGCATAAAAGATGTTTACATATAATCCATAAGACAAAAAAATAGCTGAATTCATTAAAATTAGCCCATTCAAAAGTTTGTGAACCATTGATTCTTAATACTGTGTGTGGTTACCTGGATGATCTACGACTGTTTTTTTGTTTTGTGATGGTTGTTCATGAGTCCCTTGTTTGTCGTGAGCAGTTAAACTGAGCTCTGTTCTTCAGAAAAAATCTCCAGGTCCTGCAGATTCTTCACGTTTTCCAGCATTTTTTGCATATTTGAACCCTTTCCCGCAGTGACTGTATGATTTTGAGATCCATCTTTTCACATGGAGGACAACTGAGGGACTCAAACACAACTATTAAAAAAGGTTCAAACATTCACTGATGCTCCAGAAGGAAACACGATGCATTAAGAGTCGGGGGGTGAAAACTTTTGAATAGGATGAAGATGTCCAAATTTTTCTTATTTCGTTTAAATATCAATTTTTTTCATTTAGTACTGCCCTTCGGAAGCAACAGAAGATACTTGCATGTTTCCCGGAAGACAAATAAGTACAATTTACCTTGATCTTCGAATTCAAAAAGTTTTCACCCCCCGGCTCTTAATGCATCGTGTTTCCTTCTGAAGCATCAGTGAATGTTTGAACCTTTTTAAATAGTTGTGTTTGAGTCCCTCAGTTGTCCTCAGTGTGAAAAGACGAATCTCAAAATCATTCAGTCACTGCTGGAAAGGGTTCAAATATGCAAATAATGCTGGAAAACTGAAGAATCTGCAGGACCTGGAGGATTTTTCTGAAGAACAGAGCTCAGTTTAACTGCTCAGGACAAACAAGGGACTCATGAACAACCATCACAAAACAAAAAAACAGTCATAGATCATCCAGGTAACCACACACAGTATTAAGAATCAATGGTTCACAAACTTTTGAACTGGGTTATTTTAATAAATTCAGCTATTTTTTTTTTTTTTGTCTTGTGGATTATATGTAAACATATTTTATGTAAAATATCTTACTCAGGACAGTACTAAATAAAAAATAACATGCATTTTGTATGATCTCTCTTATTTTGTTAAAATTATTCACATTTTCACAGATTCTGCAAGTGGTTCACATACTTTTTCTTGCAACTGTATATAAAAAAATATGACATAACGAAGCATGAAGATGCACACCTCTTGCCAGATTCTTGTTCTCCTCTCCTGTTCCCTTATAATTCTGAAGAAAAATCTCTGACATATCCTTCAGCCTTGCTGCTATGGACTCACTGGGGTCTCTTACACAAGATCTGTGGTTTTTAAACAGAAAATATCAGTGATTCCAGTGCACAGCAAATATCACTGCGATCACAGGTCACTGGAATCACTGCAATCACAATCACTAGAATTCCAGTTCACTGCAAACATTTTCACATTTTACTGGAATCCCTGTCATCAAAATACACTGGAATCACAGTTCACTGGAATCACCTGTGTTACATTTTACTGGAATCCCTGTCATTAAAATACACTGGAATCACTGAATCACAGTTCACTGGAATCACTTGTGTTACATTTTACTGGGATCCCTGTCATCAAAATACACTGGGATCACTGAATTACAGTTCACTTGAATCACTTGTGTCATTTCACTGGAATCCCTGTCATCTGAATACACCAGAATCACTGAATCACAATTCACTGGAATCACTTGTGTCGTATTTTACTGGAATCCCTGTCATCAGAATACACTGGATTCACTGAATCATAGTTCACTGGATTCACCTGTGTCATATTTTACTGGAATCCCTGTCATCAGAATACACTGGAATAACTGAATCACAGTTCACTGGATTCACTTGTGTCACATTTTACTGGAATCCCTATCATCAAAATACACTAGAATCACTGAATCACAGTTCACTGGATTCACTTGTGTCACATTTTACTGGAATCCCTGTCATCAAAATACACTGGGATCACTGAATTACAGTTAACTTGAATCACTTGTGTCATTTCACTGGAATCCCTGTCATCTGAATACACCAGAATCACTGAATTACAGTTCAATTGAATCACTTGTGTCATTTCACTGGAATCCCTGTCATCTGAATACACCAGAATCACTGAATCACAATTCACTGGAATCACTTGTGTCGTATTTTACTGGAATCCCTGTCATCAGAATACACTGGATTCACTGAATCATAGTTCACTGGATTCACCTGTGTCATATTTTACTGGAATCCCTGTCATCAGAATACACTGGAATAACTGAATCACAGTTCACTGGAATTACTTGTGTCATTTTACTGTAATCCCTGTCATTAGAATACACTGGAATCACTGAATCACAGTTCACTGGAATCACTTGTGTCATTTTACTGGAATGTCTGTCATCAAAATACACTGGAATCACTGAATCACAGTTCACTGGATTCACTTGTGTCACATTTTACTGGAATCCCTATCATCAAAATACACTAGAATCACTGAATCACAGTTCACTGGATTCACTTGTGTCACATTTTACTGGAATCCCTGTCATCAGAATACACTGGAATCACTGAATCACAGTTCACTGGAATCACTTGTTTCATTTTACTGGAATCCCTGCCATCAAAATACACTGAAATGACTAAATCACAGTGACACATTTTACTGGAATCAATGGTATCACATTGTACTAAGATCACAATTCAATAGAATAACTGGTATCACTTTTTACTGGGTTGACAATTAAGTGAAACCACAGGAATCAGTTTCCCTGAATATCTAGAATCACATTTGACTATCATCATAGTTTACTGGAATAACTGAAATCACAGTTGACTAACACTGGTTATTTTAGTGAGATCACAATTTACTGGAAACAATGGATTGGTAATTTGTGAAGTTTGTTGGAATCACAGTTCATTAGAATCATTACGAAACATTCCATTTGATTCCAGTCAAATGATTCCAGTGAACTGTGATTGCGGTGAATCCAATGAAACGTCTGTAAATTCAGGTGCTCTGCTTCTTATGAGGTGGGCGTTCTGGCACAATATGGCTGCCGTCGCATCATGCAGGTGGATGCTGCACATTGGTGGTGGTTGAGGAGATTCCCCCTTCCATATGTAAAGCGCTTTGAGTACCCAGAAAAGCGCTATATAAATGTAACTAATTAATTCTTGTTCTTGGGTGTATGTTGCAGACTGTGACTAACACAGAACCTAGCTTGGGATTACCTGAATATGTCTCTGAGTCTCATGCTGGGTCTGTATTTGAATCCTGTCAGCAGCGTGTGCAGACGGCCCACACTCTGCATCGCCATGGAAACGGGGGTACCCACGCTGCTCTCCGGGACGTACCTCCTTCCTGTCAAAGGAGTACACACTTTCAGAGCAGACGCCTGTGAAACAAACACATGTTTATTGATAAATATAAAATCATTGTTCATTGTTGAGAATTCATTTTATGTGTATTTATTTGTTGATGTTTGTACGACACACATACTGTCATTGAGTTCTGGAGGGGGTTGGTCGGTTGTTCCTGGTTCTCTATCCCTTCATAGAAACAAGGTCCTGGGGTACCAATGTCTTCTCTGGCTGCTTCTCCCAGAAATATTCTCTCATCCAGAGAACCGGATGATAACACATGTTCCTCGTACACACGGTTCAGAGAAGCTCTGAAGAAACAGACAGAGAGCGAGGAGATTGTAAACTATAAGAGAAATGTTTAAGAAGCTTCATGCGGGTTACGTGATTAACTGAAAAGAGATGCTTACAGACTGTCACCAAAATTCACTGGCTCCAAAAATCCTGTCAGCGTGTCTTCTTTTCCTTTCAAAACCTGTGACAGAGAACAAGAAATGGCAAATTTTGTCAAACAATATTAATAAAACAAATAATAAAGAAAATTATAATACTATTTAAAGCCAGTTAAAAAGACATCATGAAATATAATTTGCAACATATTTAACGTGACTGAATATTCAGTGAGAAATGACTTCAAACTTAAAGAGGATGTGCTGACATAACATCATAAAGGCCCCGATAGATATACTTCAAGCAAAATCAAAAAAACGAACTGATGTGACATGATTTCGAACAAAATCAGGCCAAAACGAAGTTTGTTTGGAGATCATTTTTTAGGAGGAAAATTTCACTTCTGCTGGTAAACACCTTCGAACTACGATTGGTCAGTGACGATTCTCCAGTTAATTTTTGAGTTTGTCGAGGTTAGATGTCCACAAGTGAAAACATAGACACTGGAGAGCTGCTTATAGTAGAAATTAAAGTATAATTATAATCGAAAGCAACACTTACACTTACACTTTTTTCATGTTTAATACCTTAAGGCTATTTGGTTTAAAGCAATCCATTGTATAAACATGACGTGACTTTACTTGACTGGGGTGTTGAATTGCAGAGCTGGTGCAACTTCTTCTTTTTTTTTTATCACTAAACGAAGAACGAAAATGAATCACTGCAAGTATATCAGGGCCTAAGGCGAGTGTATTTCCAGTACCTTGCGCTCAAAGAGTTTCTTGATGAAGGGTTTCCAGAAATGCTCCTTTGCTCCTTTGGCCTCCAGCACCAGACCATCATGAAGCTCACACAGCTGCTCTATGAAACATAATGAGCCTGGGCCTGGCTTATAATCTTTACTGTTGAAGTCCTCAGGCAACCCTGTGCACAAAACACACACAAACCAATGTTTGTTTGACCTTATGTGATCTACTGTCTGGACAACTGATCCCACAAGACATGGTTCATTTTGGTTTTTAAGAATGAATGCTATAGTTATGAAAGTGTGTGTGTGTGTGTGTGTGTGTGTGTGTGTGTGGGACCTTTAAAGGCTGGGTTGAGCAGATCTTTACGAGTAGAGCACAGGAGTGCGTTGCAGTAAACCAGATCCAGAGCACACAGGAGCAGATGATATGAGTTCACCAGATCATCACTGATCATTGGGAAGTTTCCTACAGGAGAGGGGAGACATAAAATATAAATAATAATTTGAGTTATATATGACATATATAATATCGAGGTATATAAAAAAGAATGGATGGTGGTTCATACAATGATAAAACTTTTTGGGTCTGCCTGAGCCTTTCTTTTTAGAAGTGTAGTTTGGTAAGAACTTGATTCCTAAACTAAAACCGAACAATCTTTCAAACTTATTACAGAAATAAAGAACAATTGTGTTCAACAGGAAAACACTGCCGATCACACTACAAACTTATATATCAAGCAGACAGGTGGCCCAGCTCTAATGCAACAACAGGAAAAGCCTGCAAAAAAAAAAAAAAAAAAAAAAATTCTACATGTGCTGCCTGGCCACAGTGTTTAGATTTATAATTTCCGGTTTAATTTATTTTAATAGTTAAAGTAAAAAAGGAAGCAAAGAAAGCACTGTCTGTACATTATGTAATAACAGTGCTTAAAAAAACAAACAAACAAAAACCCTACATACATATATACATACATTCCTAGTTTAGTTTAGGAATATATATATATATATATATATATATATCACACTGCACGCAATGTGAACTATGAAGGTAACAATAATTTTTGCATACAATCTCTTTCTTGACTTATTGTTTAATTGAACTACTTAAAGACATTTTTACACAAAATATGATTAAACATGCAAAATAAACATTTTTATTTTGAAGATTATTTTCCAAGATGATAACTGGATGCTGTTCGTTTGCATTCATGCCACATGCAGCCCAGAACAAAAATGAACAATGCACAATAAGACCTGTCAGTCTTCACATTTCATATAAAAGTATTCATTTTACTTTCTAAATTGTATTAAAATACTAACGCACAATGATACCAATGATTTGCAATGGACAATAAACAGTGTCAAGTTAAGATAAACTGAGATGATCTGCACTGGTACTTACATGATATTTCTCATTTCATTCCTCAAATAATGTGACTTTGCATCTTTAAACAGCAGCAGGCTCTGTCCCTACATGGAGGGCTGCAGAATGAGGGATTTTCCTCCAGGACGTGATATAGAGGGGCACAGATCTGCCCAGTGGCCTGCTGAGCTTCACTCAAACACAGACAAGCCCTGACTTGTCATGCAGGCTGGTTGCTATGTTAAGTGACGCACGCTGCACACGAGGAAATAATGCACTCAGCCGGGCTCTTCTGCTTTGCTGCGGGCACTCATGCACTCTGCTTTTTAAGCATGGCTTCCAAAAATGTCTAAAAACACTGTTATAAAAAGAAATGCTGACTCTAGGTTTGAGCTTCTGTAAGCACACACACACATTATTTTGGTTTAAACAATTTCAGCATGTCTGATCTTGCAGCTGAACACAAACAGCAAAAATAAATCCTTTCATCACACCACATTCACTCAAAGCATTAAATAAATTACTGTGCAGATGTGTTGGGCATGTGTTCATATGTCTATGTGAGGAAATGCTCTGTACCCGATGGCCTCTGACTCAATCAAACATGCCTGCACAGGCCCAAATTATGAGCACAGGTCACATGATCAAGCTATCTGCGCTCTCAGCCAATGACTGCCTGTCCTTATGTTGGACACGCTCCACAGCGTACGACCCTGTTAAGGGACACTACAGGAGGAACATGAACCACTGCAGCTCCTCCCTCCTCATTACCTCTTCCTCTGCTAATCTCTTCAGCGCTAATTACTGGTGCTTGCAAAGCATCACTATTGTTCTCTTGCATACTTATTATTATTCTTCTGCACAAAACATTGGTGCGTAACTCGTCCCGCGCTGTTTGTCATAGACCCATTAATAGGTTGTTTGCACGACGTTGTTGCTGTGGCGTGAAATGCAGCTGGAGGGCAGGAAGTGATTTTTCTACACAGGAATCACTATCACAAACTCAAAATTTTGTGTCGTTTGTGGTTGCTTAAATCGATCGAACCGAGAAACCACAAGGAGCTTTTATCGTTTACGTAACTTTTATCGTAACTTTAGAAGTTGTCGCCTTTAATAGCGTTTTGCGTCTGCTGATACTGAAATTAATATGGATACCTGCTTACCTTTTTTGTTTTTGACTTGGTTAAATATTCACATTCTTCATGGTATTGTTTACAGGAAAGAGAAGCTATTTTATCCCATTTTATGATTATTTGGTGTTTTCACTTCAGTTTTGTAGAATTCTGCTTACAATGTTGATCTGCTTACCGTGAAAACATTGTCACGCGCTGCTGCTTCAGCCATCATATGGTAGAAAATGTCCAAATAAAAAACGTGTTCAACAAGCTGACAGACGTTGATCCATTTAGTTGTTGTAACTGTAGTTTTAATGTTGTCTTTGTAAATATTCACTTTCCCATATGGCCACGGACAAGAATTGGAGGGTCACATTCAGCGACACCGACATACTGTATTTCTTTGTGTTTATTTCAACAAATGACAACCAAAATCAAACCCATAGAAGCTTGTGAACAGTTTTGACGTGGCTGCGTGCAAGCATTCACAAGCCGAGCGAGAGTCATACTCACAAATGTAATGTTAATTATTAAACCAAACAAAATACAAAACTTTCAAAAACACTCAGCTATGTGATTAATTTATTGAGTGGGTTTAATCAGTGACATTATTAGATTTGCTATACGGCGTCTTCCCGTCCCCTCCTCAACCTGCTTCCCTTAGTGTTTTTACACGTAGAAAAGGTGAAAACTGTATTATACCGTACAGTTTTTTTAACTGAGTTCCTGTTGCAATTCTTGATTCAGCGTGAATGACCGACAGTGGCGACATTATTCACAATCATAACAGAAAATCAAAAATACTGCACTAAACTAAACAGAACTGAACATGGCGTGACGGCAGCTTCACATTCTCTATATCTAATGCCTTGATGGCAGTCAAGTCTTTCAATTCAGTAGAAAAATCACTCCCCTTCATAACATTAAGGATCACGTCCAATATATGTTGTGATTTTCTGTTTATACCTTTCTAAACCAGCACAGTACAGACTTTTCTCCATCTCGTCTATTCTAATTTTCATTTCCTGCCCTCCATCTGAATTTCATGCGTCATCAGAACCACTCGATTGCAAATAAGCTATGAGATGAATGTAAAATCACCTGGATTATTGAGGAGAGATGTGCTATGACTTTTATAAGCAATCGAGTGTACGATGTTCGCACAGCGGGCGAAAAATCTCATAGATTTAACATTGGGATAAATTTTGAGTCATAGCTCTGAACAAGGATTTTGTAGAAACATGTGGGTTAGCACATTTGAAGATTAACTTCATGGACTTGAACTTGAAAAATGGTGTGTACTGACGTCTTTCCACAGTTGAAACAACATTCCTTCTGATGTTCATTCATGTTTATTTGATGCTATAATTTAACTAGGAAGAGATGATCGGTTCACGAGCCGCTTGAACTGAGGCGCTACAGCGATCTGTGACAAAACATTACAGTGCCACAAAATGGTATTTATTGTTTAAATTTCTTTAAAAATTACAAAATTTGAGACTTTGTTTCATATCAAAAGTAACCTGCTCTGTCTTGTCTGTCGACTCGTTGTCAGTGAACATGATGTGTGGCGTGAGAGCGGCATGGCTTGTCGGACATAGCAACAGTAACTAAAGGGGGCGGGTCTTTGCGAACGTTCAATTGGATGTAAGTTGTACCCCTGGGGCGCAAGAGCTGCCCAAAATTGCCCCATAGACATACTATGGTGAAAGGACTGCCCATAAAACAGGAAGTGCACAGGAAGTGTTTTTCCTACTATGGTCATTCGCATAGGGATTTTGTATTTAACATAACTCTGGGGCTGCGTCCGAAATCTAATAATTCCCTACTATATAGTATGCAAAATTCAGTATGCAAAAAAATAGTATGTGTGTCCGAATACATGGTATTCGAAAAACAGTAGGCGATAAGTCCCCAGGTGACCTACTACTTCCGGTGAGACTCTGAAGTGCACATTCGATGGACTCTTTACTATCCCATAAGGCCATGGGAGAGGATTTATGAATGGCAGTGAAGTGATGCAACTGACGATGGTAGGTCACATGATAATGACAACATGGCGGATGTAGTACATCTGGATTTCATTCATACTACCCATATTCATACTATATAGAGCGTACTTTTTTTAACGGTCGCGAACTAAGTTGGAATTCAAATGTAGTACCTACTCAGACAGTATGCGATTTCGGACGCAAACAGTGTCATAGAGACATGGGGGTTGGCTCATTTTACTGAGGCAACCAATCAGTCTCTCAGGATCATCGTGAAGCTATCAAGCCACACCCTAGCAACCATTTACAGAACCCTAGCAACCGTATGGCAGCATGAATAAGCCATATCTCAGCATAAGAACATCATAGAGACACGGAGGTTGGCTCTTTTGATTCGGACAGACATCCAGTAAATTAGTTTCACCCTGGTCACTGTCTAGCCACACCCTAGCAACCATTTAGAGCACCCTAACAACTATTTAGCTGCATGAATAAGCTATATCTCAGCATCAGAACATCGCAGAGACACAATTATTGGCTCTTTTGATTCGGACAAACATCCAGTCAACTAGTTTCACCCTGGTCACTGTCTAGCCACACCCTAGCAACCATTTTCAGCACCCTAGCAACCGTACCGCAGCATGAATAAGCCACATCTCAGCACCAGAACATCATAGAGGCACAGGGATTGGCTCTTTTGATTCTGACACACATCCAGTCTATTAGTTTCACACTGGAAACTGTCTGGCCACTCCCTAGCAACCATTTACAGCACCCTAGCAACCGTACTGTAGCATGAATAAGCCATATCTCAGCACCACAACATCATAGAGACCCGGGGGTTGGCTCTTTTGTTTTTGTTGGAAACCAGTCTGTAAGAGGATTTTTCTTGCTCTTGTGCAAAAAAAAGAAAAAAGAAAAAAAAAAAGCTTTATGATTTTGGCATCACCATGTAATTTATATATCAACATTCTGTATTCAGCATGAACTGTGCCAGTATGTGGAGGCTACCAATAATTGCAGATCATTTTCATACAGAATTCTTAAAGGTACAGTAGCAAAAACGTCAGAAGCTCCCTAATTACTTTAAAGTATTATACTAATACTGCTGCCATTTTATGGTTGTTGAATGTACAACCGTTCAAAAGTTTGGGATCAATAGCTTTTATTCAGCAAGGGTACATTAATTTGATCAAAAATGACAGCAAAGACATTTATAATGCTACAAAATATTTCGATTTCAAATAAATGCTGTTCTTTTGAACTTTCTATTGATCAGAAATCAACATTTTCAACATTGATAATAATAATAAATATTTCTTGAGTATCAAATCAGCATATTAGAAAGATTTCTGAAGGATCATGTGACACTGAAGACTGGAGTAATGATGCTGAAAATTCAGCTTTGATCACAGAAATAAATGACATTTTACAATACATTCAAATAGAAAACAGTTATTTTAAATTGTAATAATATTTCACAATATTACTGTTTTACTTTATTTTGGATCAAATAAATGCAGCCTTGGTGAGCAGAAGAGACTTCTTTAAAAAACATTAAACATCATGCCAACCCCAAACTTTTGAACAGTAAGCAAAAGGGAGAGGTTGAAGCTTTTATTAAATTTTGAATTCCCATGTTCCAATTATGAGTTATATGAAGGCGTGAATGTATTTACTAGTCTGAAATTTATACTGTAAGTAGACATTAGGGGAAAAAGTGTAGAAAATAGCCCTTTAAATGAAGAGTATGTAAAGTAATTCTGTACCTTTGGCATGTATGAACAGGATCCAGCAGAAATTGAACACCTCAGTGACGGTGCAGGGATGCCGTCTGAGGACACAGGAAGTTTCAGTCAGCACAAACACAAATCTGATCCATATGCAGAAATAACTGATTGTTCGCACATTATCTGTGAACTACAGTAGTGACCTAACTTGAGGTTATTTATCATATGAGCATGTGGTTCACATTATAAAATGCAGTGGAAAGTTCAGGTTCAAGTACCTCTGTTTCCTGCCTCTGTGTGTTCTGGGTAATTCATCAGTGGGCGCCTTGAAGATGTCTTTGAATAAGGGCACATATTTCTTAAAGATGACAGACGTGACGGTGAAGTTCCTCTCCAGTTTCTCTGTGCTTTGCTGGAACTCAATGGGCAGGTTGGCCATATCCTGCCATTTCTTCATTTTATTAAAAAACTCGATCAGACTGGAAGGTATAATCACGTTATTTAAACCTCAGTATATCAATCATTACAATAATACTCATATCCAAATATAATAAGAAATTATGATAACACTTTATTTTAATGAGTCCTTGTTGCACATGATTCAATTTAGGGTACATTTCATGCCTATTGAAGATAATTATATATTTTTATTCAAACAATTTTCTTCACAAAAATCAAAGTTTACATCAGTTTTCTTGAAATTGCCTTGATGTCCCCTAAACTGCAGTTTTTGCAGTGCCCGTTTTTTTTTTTAGTTCAAAATAATCAATCCAGAAATCTTAAAATTATATATGTTACATTTTTTTTTTAATAAAATTAAAATATAAGGAAAAATTAAAATATAAGGGATATATTAATTAATAATAATTGATTGACATCTGGTACCTTGTTACCTTGTTATTGGTTTGCAATATTGTTACTGCTATCTTAAAGGTACCAATACCTTGTTAGTAAAGGTACCTTGTTATTGGTTTGTAATTTTTTTTATGATTTCAATTGAAACAAATATTAAAATTTAAGGCTAACATGGTCAAAAAAAGAAAATAAGAAGTGGTTGGCCAGACAAAGCTCCTAATTAGCTGAAATTAGTGACTGTGCTGAGAATGTTAAATAATATTACACTATACTATAATACACTATACTACACTATACTAAAAAGAGGTTTAGTGTAGTACACTACACTAAACTATATTTTACTTCACTACACTATACTACACTATACTAAAAAGAGGTTTAGTGTAGTACACTACACTATATTATACACTATACTATATTATACTATACTGTACTATACCACACTACACTGCACTATACTACACTATACTAAAAAGAAGTTTAGTGTAGTACACTACACTACACTGTATTTTACTTCACTACACTATACTACACTATACCACACTACACTGCACTATACTACACTATACTAAAAAGAAGTTTAGTGTAGTACACTACATTATACTACACTACACGATACTATATTATACTATACTATACTATATTATACTGTACTATACTACACTACACTGCACTATACTGTACTACACTATACTATACTAAAAACTGGTTTAGTGTAGTACACCATAGTACTATACTATACTATACTGTACTATACTATATTATACTATACTATACTATACTGTACTATACTAAACACAAGTTTAGCACAGTAGACTACACTATATTATACTATACTATACTATACTATACTACACTGCACTATACTATACTATACTACAATACACTGCACTACACTATGCTATACTATACTATACTATACTATTCTATACTACACTGTACTATACTATATTATACTATACTGTACTATACTATACTAAAAACAGGTTTAGTGTAGTACACCACACTATATTACACTACACTTCAGTATACTGTACTATACTACACTATACTATACTACAATACAAAGTATCTGCAATAGTGATTCTCATTATTGTTTTACAATATGTTTAAATCTGTATGAATTAAATGGAATACAACAGATATCACTATGATGTATAAAACCACGTAATATATCAATACTTTTATTATATTTAATAATTAAATTAAATTGTATTTATTATTTTAATTATATTTAATATTCTTTCTTTCTTTCTAGTAATGTGTATTTGGAGGCCAGCGGCATGTCCTTAAATATAATGAAAATAATGTCACGAAAGTCTTGCTATTTATGTAAGCAAAAAATATATTTTTTTCTTTAATTTCCTCTAATTATGGAAAGAAATAAGGCATGTGCATGTTTTTGAATATTTACTCATACATATAT
Source organism: Mylopharyngodon piceus (assembly GCA_039654765.1). Classification (NCBI taxonomy): domain Eukaryota; kingdom Metazoa; phylum Chordata; class Actinopteri; order Cypriniformes; family Xenocyprididae; genus Mylopharyngodon; species Mylopharyngodon piceus. The sequence goes on from JBCHWC010000081.1 coordinate 406,877, forward strand.
ACTGTATATAGTTCAAAATCACAATACAAAATACCTTATATTAGAATTATTTTTACTATTAGAACTCTACTGTATACATTCAATCTAGTCTCTTTAGCTTATAAGCTGTAAGAAGCTACAAGCTCTTTGCAAGAATAAATGCTGCTCTCTAAATCCCCAGCTGATCTTTAAGTTGTCTTGGGAACATCACAACATGTTTGTGTGTGTGCGCAACAATAGCTAAACTGTTCAGCTGTGCCTTTTGTATCTCTTTAGCTTTATCTATCTATAATGTCAGAATAAGTCAATATGTTTACAGACCTCTGTTGTGATGAGCGCAGTATCCTGGTCAGAGAGACGTAGTTGCCCTCCGTTGTGCCTTTACCTATAGTGGGCACTGAAGACCTGCAGGCCACATACAGAGCACACGCCAACCAGTGCAGGTCACTACCCTGAGACACAACATAAAATGAACAGTTAGCTAAAATTATATTTTGACACTAACAAAAATGTATCACTATGTTAAAATAGCTACTTAGTAAACACAGAAAGTTCCCCTAATGTTAGTATTTAGTTCCAGTTTGGTTATTTTTGGGGGGAATCACATAATAATGTTTCCAGAAATGTTCTTTTTAGGTTGTATTTTTTCCAACCACAAAATAACGTTGCAAGAAGGTTATTTAAAAACCTTTCCTGGTTGACCAATATGTTGGTACCTTGAAAATACCATTGTATTCTGGGATGCCTAGTAAATATCATGGTTTATGACAGAAAATCATGCTTTTACTATTTGATTCTATCACTGCAGCATGGTACAGTATACAACCAATGCTGAAATGTTTTTCTCCACAAGTACAGTAAGGTGACACCGGGGACATCAGTGCTGCAGATGCATTTCATTTTTATGTATCAACCTTAAAACAACCAAAAGCACAACTTGTCCTTACTGTAGCCTACACACAATATTGAAATGGTCTCTCTGCAAAGGTGTTCATTCAGATAAAGCCGATGATGTCACACAGTGCTCACCCCCTCACGCGCATTCTGCACTCATGTCAAACACGTAATATTCACATTCACACATATAAAACATTTAAACATCCTCCGACATGTTGAAGCACATACTTAATACATTAAACATAAAAATAAGTGGTTAACATGTCAATTCACGTGAATATTATTGAATGTTTACGGATATAAATGTGTGCACTGGGCCTGCATATAATGAGTTCACTTTACCTCCAGAGTGTAATTTTTGCTGATATTTTCATAACTCCTCCATGCCCTGTTACTCGACTCCTCATCCATATTCAGAGCTCGACACAGATCTTCAAATGCATGCCTAGTTTTCACCAATGTATCTTCCTCCTCGCTCATTTTTGTGGGCTTTTCGTGCGTAGATGTTTACGAGTGATTTAAATCTTTGTTTGCAATACAAGAAATGCAGGAAAGCAAACCGCTATTAAATGAACGGGAGTGAAAAAAGAATGAAGTTATTTCATGACAGCGCGAGCGACTGTACAGTTCTGCACAGTGTAGCCATTTAAATGTCCTTTGACTGACAGCTCACTCCTGCTGTATTTGAGTTACGCTGAGTGCGTGCCGACCGACCGAAACGAAGAGTTACGAAGCGTTTTTGACGTAACTATATAAGCGAATTCCATTCTGTACGTAGAGCCTGTCACACGGAAGTGGAGGTCCCGCCCACTTTCTGACTTTAATATGCCATTTCCCCTTGACTTAACTATTATAAAATAGTGTTTTACGAGTCTAAACCTGTCCGCATGTGCTTCAGGCTTTAGATAACATTTTAATATAGCTCAAGAAGTAAATTAGACATTTGCTGTGTTAAGTTTTGTTTAACACTTCGTTCTCTGTACAGTATAAGCACATTGCTGTCCAGTGCATGATTCTGACATTCAAGATTTATTTTATCGAATAGATGGTATATTGTCGTGTAACGGACGAATTGTTACTTTTACTGAAAATAGCAGCATTTTAATGGAAATTCAACAGCTGTTTTTGAGCGCAGCTCATTCTAGGCACGCTAAGACGTCACGCCGTATAAACTCCATTTCCCATAAGGCAGTTGCGGAAGTGGAGTCCTTTAAAGCGGAAGTGGATGAGTTGTTTGTTAGCAACTGTCGCTGTGGGCTGTGTGTGATGCGTTTGAATCGGTGAGATTATGTTTGGGTTAAAATATTTGTATTTTATGAAGTTTTGAAGTACGCAGTGTGCTTATACGTTTGTCTGTCGTAACATTGTCTTTTATGCGTTTTCTGTGTCTTAGATAAAAGTACTGTTAGAAAACATGTATCGTGATGTATGCAAGTATCAAGTATATCATTATCAGATGGTAATGTCATAGTGCTTTGATATTAAGTATAATACTAAATTATTACAGTATTTATATGTGTTAATATTTAAACAATATCCTAAATAAACATGGTGATATTATTGTATTCTACTGCAGCCTACGTAAAGTTAAGTATTAAATTAAGTAATTTACTATAATTCCTATTTGCAGTGTTTTTCACGTGTATGTTTGCTGTTGAATTTGGTTTCAGACTGAATGATGTATGCCCGTGCTGATGAAACAGCTGGTGATATTCCTGTGAAAGACATCACTGTCAGCCCACATGGCGGAGCTACATTACCAGGTCAGTATTAAAACAAAAGTATTATTATAATTGTCAAAAAATAATTTTGGTGAATGGCAGTGAAATGAAAGAATTGTGTTTGTTTTAGAGTCTCTGCTGTCTCAGAATGTCAGAGAGAGGCAGAATGTGTCTAAGTTCAGCAGGGAGGAGCTGGAGGACAAGTTCTTACGGCTGCAGGATGAAAACCTCACGCTCAAACAGCATACATGCAAACAAGAAGACAAGATCCGCAGGTTCCATCCATCATCAAAATGTTATGCTTAGTTTTATTCTTTGGAAAAATGGATTGAATACTACATAAAAAGAGCAATATAATGTTTGTGGTGTTTCAGGATGGCCACCAAGTTGATTCGTCTGGTGAAGGACCGTAAGCAGAGCGAGGGGGGTCGTGTGGTGGGCGGTCGAGATGTTGAGATGGAGGAGATGATGGAGGAGCTGCAGGAGAAGGTCCAGGAGCTGGAGAAACAGAACGAAGGGCTCAGACGGCGTCTGCTGGCAACCAAACAGCAGCTGCAGGTTCAAAGCCACCGGCACACTCCCTACAGCCACATCCAGCCACGCATCAACTCCGGCCTCCGCAGACTCAGAGACGACCTGACATCATCACGGCCACACACTCCCAAAACAGGTACTTCTATTCTATTCTATTCTATTCTATTCTATTCTATTCTATTCTATTCTATTCTATTCTGCAGTACATTTTATATTATGTTTTACTTTGTAATCAACTCTTTTCAGTTATGCATATTCTGTTCTGTTCTATTCAGTCCTATTTGGTTCTATGCTATTTTATTCTATGATCTCTATTGATATATATTTGTTCTGTTCTATTCTGCAGTCCATTTTATAATTCTATTCTTTTCTGTTATCTACTCTGTTCGGTTATGCATATTCTATTGTATTCTATTCTATATATTTGTTTTGTTCTATTCTGCAGTCCATTTTTATATTATGTTCTATTTTGTAGTCTACTCTTTGGTTGTGCATATTCTCTTCTGTTCTGTTCTATCCAGTCCAATTTGATTCTATTTTCTTTTATTCCATGATCTCAATTGATATATATTTTTTTCTGTTCTATTCTGCAGTCCATTTTATGATTACTACCCTGTTCAGTTATGCATATTCTATTCTATTCTATTCTATTCTGTTCTATTCTATTCCACAATCTACTGTGTATTCCATTTTCACCTATTCTGCATTTTTTTTCTATTATGTTGTTATATTGTATTCCATTATACTATATTCCACAATCTATATTTTATTTTTTTCTATTCTGTTCTGTAATTGTTTCTGTTCTGTTCTTCACTATATTCTATTTTATTATCTTTATTATATTCTGTTGTCTATTTCCACCATATTTTGTATTCTGTTCTATTCTTTTCGTTTCATTTCTATTCTTTACTGTATTAAACTCTATTCTGCATTCTGTTCTGTTGTCTACAATATTCTCTTTTATATCTATTATGCATTCTATTCTATTCCTATTATTCTTTTCCATTCTATGCTACATTCTATAATCTATTTGTTTTTGTTGTGTTCTGTTATGCAATCCATTTTATATTGTTCCATTTTGTTCTCCGCTATGTTCTATTCTGTCGTCTATTGTGATAGATGATAGATTGTGATATCTACTGCCATATTCTATTCTATTCTATTCTATTCTATTCTATTCTATTCTATTCTATTTGTTCTGTTTTATTCTGCAGTCCATTTTTATATTATGTTCTATTTTGTAATCTACTCTTTTCGGTTATGCATATTCTATTCTATTCTATTCTATTCTATTCTGTTCTGTTTTATTCTGTTCTGTTCAGTCTAATTTGATTCTATGATCTCTTGTTCTGTTCTATTCTGCAGTCCAATTTATGATGATGTTCTATTTTGTTATCTACTCTGTTCGGTTATGCATATTCTATTCTATTCTATTCTATTCTATTCCACAATTTTCTGTGTGTTCCATTTTCACCTATTCTGCATTTTATTCTATTATGTTGTTATATTGTATTCCATTATACTATATTCTGTAATCTATATTCCACAATCAGTATTTTATTTTTTTTTGTTCTATTCTGCAATTCAGTTTCTGTTCTATACTCTGTTCTGTTCTTCACTATATTCTATTTTATTATCTGTATTATATTCTGTTGTCTATTTCCACCATATTTTGTATTCTATTCTACATTCTATAATCTGTATTTGTTTTTGTTCTGTTCTGTTATGCAATCCATTTTCTGTTGTGTTCTGTTTTGTTCTCTGCTATGTTCTATTCTGTCATGTCTTGTGATACCAATAGATGACAGATTGTGATATCTACTGCCATATTCTATTCTATTCTATTCTATTCTATTCTATTCTATTCTATGCAATTTATATTGTTATATTTTAATTCTACCCCTTTATCTTCTGTAATATGTTGTGTTATGTTCTGTGTTATCTATTCTATTCTGTTTTCAATTCGAACCTATTCTATTCTAATTCAATAATAGCTTTTTTAGGGGGATAAATTCTGAAATGTATATTCTAGAGCTATTCTTAAAGAATCTTTTAAGTATTTCCTAAGATGTGTAACAACAGAGCTACTGGAGAAAATTCTAAAATATGCTACAAAATATGGGTGTGTTGTGTTTTTATTTTATTTTATTTATTTATTTATTTTATTCAAAGGTATCAGGCATGTTGAAGGGGAAATGAGTTCAAAACCACCCCAGGGTTTGTTGCCCCGCTATGGACACAGTCTGCTGGATGAGGCCCGGGCTGAAATCCGCAACCTGTGAGTGCTGCACCTACTAGATGCTGCACAATCTGTACTGACAGACCCACAAATGGCAACACAACACTAAAAGAGAGGATAACATTCCACATTTGTGGCCTGTTTTACTTGATCACAGGGAGAATGTGATTGAGAGCCAGCAAGCTCAGATGGAGGAGATGGAGAGATCAGCGGAGATGTTGAGAGATCAACTGAAGAGGAAAGAGAGAGAGTTTGAGGAGTCACTCCTCCAGATGAGAGAGCATCAGGCTAGTGGACAGAGGTGCTGTTCTCTTTTTAAACACTGTACTTTAACTCATATTCAGCACAGGAATTTCTGTGATAGAATATTAATATGAATGCGTAGAGTTTAAACGCTCTTGTTCTGTGTTTTGCAGGTTAACTATAAAGGATAATGTGGAGATGATCAAACTCCAAAAGCTGTTATCTGAGAAAGGAAACACACTCACAGTGCTGGAGGGCAGATTTCTACAGCAACAGGAGGTACGAGTGACCGTCAGGGACCCCGGTGTCAAAAAGATATATTATCTGACGATTATAGTTTATCTGTTATTGTAATTGTGGAATAAGTTCTCTACTATTTCCAGGATTCTTTGCGCCTCTATATAGTCCAACACACATTGCGTGTAAGCATGTGTATGCACATGATCGTTCAATAGTTTGGGGTCAGTAAGATTTTTTTTTTAAATTATAGAAATTAATACTATTATTTAGCAAGGATGCATTAAATTGTGAAATAAATAATAAAAAAATTGACAGTAAAAAAAAAATAAATAATAATAATATTTCAAATAAATACTGTTTATTTGAACTTTATATTCATCTGAGAATCCTGAAAAAAATCAGGGTTTCCACAAAAACATTAAGCAGCACAACTGTTTTCAACATATATAATAATCAGAAATGTTTTTGTGAGCAACAAATCATCATATTAGTATGATTTCTGAAGGATCATGTGACACTGAAGACTGGAGTAATGATGCTGAAAATTCAGCTTTGATCACAGGAATAAATTACATTTTACAATATATTCACATAGAAAACAGCTATTTTAAACTAATATTATTTCACAATATTACTGTTTTACTGTATTTTTGGTTAATAAAATATTACTTGAGCATTAGAGACATATGGAAGCTCATTTCTGCCACTTAAAAAACAAACAAACATGCTTTTCTAAATCATAATTATGACATTCCATGCCATATTTATGAGAAAAGTACATAGTAATTGTCGTAATTATGTAATTACGTCATAGTTAGTAAATGCCATAATTATGACTTATGTCATAATTTAGACTTTTTAATCTCATAATTGAGACTTTTTATGTCATAATTAAGGTTTATTAAAGCATGTTTTTTTTTTTTTTGCTTATGTGGTTTCTTTCAAAAACTTCAATAAATCTTACACAGCTCAAAATTTTGAACACACTGAAGTATGTCATCTTAAAAAAAAAATGTAAATAAAATGTCCTAAATTTATTTAAATAAACAAAAAAAAAAAAAAAAAAACACATACATACATATTCGGCTAACCACATTTAAAATATATTTTGAAACGTTTCTTTTAAATTAAAATGTTATATTTAAAATTCAACCATTAAAGCTCATATTTCATATGTTATCATATTTTAATAATCTGTCCCAGGACCATGATACTTTTGTCATTTTAGGATTGTGCCGTTAAGCACACTTTAGTGCCCTCTGCTGGTGGTCATGTCAGTAGCAGGTGCTGTACAGCTGCAGTTTGTTTTTGTAGAGTATGAAGACTCTGAAGGCCAGTCATGATGCGGCGCTGCTGAAGGTGGAGGAAGTGAGCCGACAGCTGAAGGAGGAGAGACTGAAGAGTTTACAGCTGGAGACACAGATTCACAGCAGAGCTCTGGACCAGAGACATGCGCAAGAGGTACAGCTGCCATCAGACACACACACTTAATAATTGTATAATAAATGTGTAATTGTGGTGATTTGATGTTGACTTTTTAAAAAATTTTTTTAAGATATTGAAAACCATTTTCAAAGTTTACCAATTGATTTTTTTTTTTTTTTTTCTTTCTCCATCTTGCTTCAGTTACAAGAGAGAATCCAAGATTTGGAAAAGGAGAGAGACTTGCTCAAGGAAAACTGTGATAAATTAGTGAGAAGGTGAGAAGATAAAAGCTTGAATTATGTACATTCAATAATAATAACACTAATAACTAAACAAGTATAGTAGACTAGTGGTGTTTGCTAACTGACGTATCACTAATATTATTGCTTGTGCATTAAGGATTTAAACAAATCCCTATCACTGTGGGGGAGCGTTTAGCTCTGAGCACATCACTGAATTTCTTCTGGCCTGTTGCAATAGTGCGTTTGATGTGAGTCAGGAGCAGAAATGGAGAACGAGAGAACAGCAGCTCAAACTGCAGGTCGCACAGCTGGAGACGGCATTAAAATCTGACCTCGCTGATAAAAACCAGATCCTGGATAAGATCAAGGCAGAGAGAGGTAACTGCACACATGACTGCTGGTGCTTTACAACAACTGGTGTGTTACACTCACTGTTGGTCTATTTTCATTAAAGATGCAAATGAGAAACTGATGCAAGAAAACAAGCAACTTCAGCTGCATTACCTGGAGCAGAAACAACAACTGGATGAGATTAAAGATCGCATGAAGTTCTTTACCAAGGTAAAGTTTGATAGAGATGAAACAGTCATTTGAAGGAATAGTTCACCCAAAAAGAAAGTTGCCATTTTACAAAATAAAAAGTTTGAAAACAGATGATTTTATCTGATGCCTGAATCTGATATTGTTCTCTTAAGGAAAGTGAAATAGATGCAGCTGAACTCAGTGAAGCCCTGATGCTTATAAAGGTAAATACTGTACATTTGAAACTACCAAACTAATTACCAATTCTTTCAAAAACATTCAAAAAACTTACCTACCCCAAACTTTTGAACAGTAGTGCATACCCCTGTATAGAAAATTTCCACCACTAAATAAAAAAATAAAAAAGGTAATTGCAACTTTTTATCTCATTTTTTTTTCTCGCAATTGTGAGTTATAAAGTCAGAATTGCGTGAAATAAACTCACAATTCTGAGAAAAAATGTCATTTTTTTCTCTCACAATTAGACAACACACAATTGCGAGTTTATATCTCACAATTCTGACTTTATATCATGAAATTCTGACTTTATAACTCACAATTCTGACTTTCACACAATTCTGACTTTATAACTCGCAATTCTGACTTCATCTAGCAATTCTGACTTCATCTAGCAATTCTGATTTTATAACTCGCAATTCTGACTTCATCTAGCAATTCTGATTTTATATCTCGCAATTCTGACTTTATAACTTGCAATTCTGACTTCCACACAATTCTGACTTTATATCTCGCAATTCTGACTTTATAACTCGCAATTCTGACTTTCACACAATTCTGACTTTATATCTCGCAATTCTGACTTTCACACAATTCTGACTTTATATCTCGCAATTCTGACTTTCACACAATTCTGACTTTATATCTCGCAATTCTGACTTTATAACTCGCAATTCTGACTTTCACACAATTCTGACTTTATATCTCGCAATTCTGACTTTATATCTCGCAATTCTGACTTTATATCTCGCAATTCTGACTTTATATCTTGCAATACGGACTTTATATTACGCAATTCGGACTTTAAAACTCACAATTGTGAGCTAAAAAGTCAGAATTGTGAGATAAAAAGTCACAATTACCTTTTTTATTTTTTATTTTATGGCGGAAACAAGCTTCCATAGAAGATGTCATTGTTTTTTCTTTCTTGATTGTTTTTAATGACCGTTTAGGTTCGTAGGAGTCAGAAGAGTGGAGAGCTTGGCTTCCTGGAGAAGGTGGAGGAAGATGTGAAAGTGGACGTGGAACGATCTTTGAGGGAACTGCAGGCCACTTACGCTGAGACCATCCAAGAGCTGGAGAAAACCAGGAACATGCTCATCATCCAACACAAGATCAACAAAGACTATCAGGTTTGATCAGTCTTTGCACTGACAGTCTAACAGACCTTAGATAATCATCTGACTTTTGCTATCTTTTATCCAGAAGTCAACATGAAATCAAAATTGACCCTGGATTACTGGTTACTGGATTAACATATAATGCTGTTATTGCTGGTTAACTTTAATGTAATAATACTTTCAGAAATAATAGAAAATAACAATAGATTTGAAAAAAGCGTTACCATTGGCAGTGTGTCAAGAGGATTAAATTGACCTTCAACCTCCATGTCTTTGTGCAGCCTCCTCAAAAGTAGGTGCACATTCAACTGCAAATTCAAATTCAGCTTCAAATTAGACTCAGTTTTGGTATGTAATGCCCACTTTTCACGATTCAATCTATTCCCAGTGGATAAATGGGTCATTCCCTACATTTTATCTCTTAAAAAAGGACCACATTATGATGCAAACTTCATTTCATGTTAACTTCAGGGGTTTGCTCTTCTCCATATACAGATATTGGTCACATATGGCTGATGTATTTAAACATCGATATCATTTGTAGGCTGAAGTTGAAGTGGTCACTCGCACGATGGACGATTTGAAACTTGAATATGAATTGAAGACGGAGAAGCTGGCTCAGCTTCTGGACATGAGAGCTGCCAAGATAAAGAAACTTGAAGGTTTAGCTGCATCCAAAACATGATCTTCAGATTCCCGATGTTGCCCAAACTAACAGTTGTGCTTAGTAAAACCAATTCTTCCTTGTGTCCTTCCAGCCCAGTTGAAAGACATTGCGTATGGAACCAAGACCCATGTTTTCAGACCTGATGTAACCAGTGATGACGTTACAGATGAGTTTGATGGACCCCTCCACTTGGCTCGAGGCGAGAACCTTCTGGAAATTCACTTGGGGAGAGCGCAGTTCGCTCCTGAAGCTGTAGAAAGTCTAAAGGACAAAGATCCGTCCACCTTCTGCACATACGCCTTCTATGACTTTGAGCTGCAGTCCACAGCTGTGGTTCGAGGCGCCCGTCCAGCGTACAGCTTCACTTCTCAATATCTTGTGAGAGTGGATGAGCTCTTTTTGAACTATCTCCACACCAGCTCTGTTACGGTGGAGGTTCAGCTCGCCGAGGGGTTGAGTTTCCGCACGGTGGCCGCTGGTCAGCTCAGGTTAAATCAACTGCTGGAACGAGATGGGAAGGTGTTTGGCACCATTCAGTTAGTTGGTGAGTCTTTAGACATTGAGGTTGACCAATATGGGTTTTTTGGTTGATAATTAAAGGATTAGTTCACTTCAGAATTAAAATTTCCTGATAATTTATTCCTATGTCATCCAAGATGTTTATGTCTTTCTTTCTTCAGTTGAAAAGAAATGAAGGTTTTTGAGGAAAACATTCCAGGATTTTTCTCCATATAGTGGACTTCACTGGGGTTCAACGGGTTGAAGGTCCAAATGTCAGTTTCAGTGCAGCTTCAAAGGGCTCTACACGATCCCAGACGAGGAATAAGGGTCTTATCTAGCGAAACGATCGGCCATTTTCTAAAAAAAATAAAAATTCTATACTTTTTAACCACAAATGCTCATCTTGCACTGCTCTACGATGCGCCACGCATTATGTAAACACATTGGAAAGGTCACGCATGATGTAGGCGGAAGTACTGAGCGAGTGTTTATAAAGCAAACATGCAAAGACGAAGTCAGACGGCGTTTACAAAAAAAAAAGGTAAAACAACGATGTCGGATGATTTTGAAGTTGGAGGAGAAAATGAGATGGAGTTTTTCGCCCTACCGCGGTACTTCCGTCTACGTCACATGTGACCTTTCCAACATGATTACGTAATGCGTGGCGCATCGCAGAGCAGTGCAAGAGTGGTTAAAAAGTATATAATTGTTTTTTTTTTAGAAAATGACTGATCTTTTCATTAGATAAGACTCTTATTCCTCGTCTGGGATCGTGTAGAGCTCTTTGAAGCTGCACTGAAACTGACATTTGGACCTTCAACCCGTTGGTAACCATTGAAGTCTACTATATGGAGAAAAATCCTGGAATTTTCCTCAAAAACTAACTTCTTTTCGACTGAAGAAAGAAAGATATGAACATCTTTGATGACATGGGAGTGAGTAAATTTTCAGGAAATTTTTATTCTGAAGTGAACTAATCCTTTAAGGAATTGTTTACTCAAAAAATGAAAATCTCACTATTTTTGTAGTTCCAAACTTCTATGACACGGGTGTCCATTCCTGCTCCTGGAGGGCCAATCTCCTGCAGAGTTTAGCTCCAACCCCAATCAAACACACCTGAACCGGCTAATCTATGTCTTACTAGGTATACTAGAAACTTCCAGGCAGGTGTGTTGAAGCGAATTGGAGCCAAACTCTACAGGACAGTGGCCCTCCAGCAGTAGGTTTGGACACCCCTGTTCTATGGCTTCTTTCTTTTGAGGAGCACAGAAAAGAGAAGTTGAGCAGAATGTCTAAGCTGCTCTTTTTTTATACAACACAAAAATAAAGGTTCTTTATTGGCATTTATGTTTCCATGAAAAACCTTGAACATCCATGGAACCTTATAAAAGGTTCTTTATATTGGATAAAGGTTTTTAAACATTTATTTTATTTTATTTTTTATTTAAGAGAAGGTGGAAAGTGATTTTAAACTGTCAAAAAGCACCATAAAACTATCAAAAATGTGCTTTCCATCTGTTTGTAGGTGTTACAGATGAGATCCAGGTGTTTGGTACTCTAGAGTACTGGCTCAAACTGAGGGTTCCTATGGAACAAGCCATTCGCCTTTATAAGGAGAGAGTCAAAGCACTTGGTTACCTCAACACAAGCATGAGAGACAGCCAGGTATGGTTTACAACCCATCTAGAGCATGGTTTCCCACTTTGAAACATGCCAAAATTACTTGATCTTTTTACTTTCTTCTTCAGGCTTTATCGGTTCCTGTCCCTAGTTCCTCATCATTGATGGATGGTGATCTAAACGAACTAAACGTCACCGTACACTTATGCTGTAATCTCAAATCCAGAGGTCCTCACACTCAACCCAGCCCCTACGTCATCTACAAACTCTACGACTTTCCTGACCACGATACGCCAATCATATCCTCCACCAATGAGCCACAGTTTGAAGATCACACGGTCTTCCCGGTGGCCATGAACTCTGACCTTGATGCGTTTCTGAGGTCAGAGGCTCTGCTGTTGTATGTGTTTGATGATTTAGATGTTGAGAACCAGCTGTATCTGGGGAAGGCCAGAGTACCGCTCATCTCGCTTGCACACGATAAAACCATCACTGGTGAGGACAAACACTATTGCAATGACATAATAATTTACTGAACTTGATTGATTTTCAGAAGTTAACGACCCAGTTAAAGGGATAGTTCACCCAAAAATGAAAATTTTGTCATCACTTATTCACCCTCAAGTTGTTCCAAACCTGTATGAGTTTCTTTCTCCTGTTGAACACAAAAGAAGATATTTTAACGAATGTTGGTAACCAGACAGTTGACGGCACCCATTGACTTTCATGGTAGGAAAAAAAATACAATGGAAGTCAATGGGTGCCGTCAACTGTCTGGTTACCAACATTCGTTAAAGTATCTTCTTTTGTGTTCAACAGAAGAAAGAAACTCATACAGGTTTAAAGTTTTGTAGCTTTTAGGTCTTGTCAGTGAGCATTCATCTATATGCTAGTTTACTCCTAAACCAGGGGTGTCCAATCCTGCTCCTGGAGGGCCAGCGTCTTGCAGAGTTTTGCTCCAACAAGCTTCAACACACTTTCCTAGAGGTTTCTAGCAAAGCCGCTTTAAGGCAAGCTTTCAAGCTTAGCAAAAAATAGCGTAATGCTGCGGTACGCAGGGAAGGAGACCAGAGGCCGTTTTTTTTGAATGGATGTCAATGAAGGAGAGCCTTCACTATGCTGGTATCCGCAAACAAAACTGGACGAAACTCTGAACGAAATTCAATGACGTCAAGGCTGGTTATCAAGGCACACGTTATTCAAGTTAGCCGTTACACTTTCTCCAATGGTAGAGCCACGGACCCTCGTATCTCCCAATAATAAGACCATCTCTGTTTCTAGTGAGTCTGTAGACCTTGATTAGCTGGTTCAGGTGTGTTTAATTAGAGTTGGAGCTATAAGGTGCGTTCACGCCATGTCGTAATTACCGTAACGATTCTGAACTGTAAAAAGCCTTCTTTCAGACGAACACAATCATATTAAAATATTATTAAAAAAAAGTTATATTAAAATTATATCCTGGCTCTTCCAAGCTTTATAATGGTAGTGAATGGGGGTGAGATTTTGAAGCCCAAAAAAATGCATTAGGGGTGTAACGATTCACTCGTTTTCTCGATGTATCGATTACAAATCCTGACGATGCATATGCATTGATCTTGAAACATGTTTTTTGAATCGTGAATCGTTAATTTCGGTCGATAATCGATGTAAAATGCTAAGAATTGGATTAATCGCGATTCGATAGCGATTCAGTGCTTTAAAATATATTAATTAAATTACTACATGCGCGAATTGATGGAAACGTTGAGCGCCGTCATTCACGCCCTCACAGCTCTCCTTCACATATACGCGCTGCACTTTTTACCGCCTTTCACTGGATTGCGCTCGCGCTCCGTCCGTAGCTCTCATCGACACGTGTAAGCATTAGTATGTTTAATGTACCTGGAACACTTTAATAAGGCTGTGTAGCCATTAACACTATCCTGCACTATAGTTAACATGAACTAACAATACTTTTAAAGCCTTTTAAAATTTTGGCTTATGTAAATTTCTACAAATACCAATTTTTAGGCTATTAAAATAAAGAACTAACATTAACAATGGACAAAAGGTTGTTTTTTGCCCTTACTCTCTAACTCCTTGAAGGTCAGTGAGTAATTCGCACCCTGACAAAGTTTTGCTTCTTAGGTAAATGTATCTTGTTTTAAAGATGTTTACATATTTTTGCTGGAAAATATGACAAGAATGCTAATTTAGAGTTTTATTTATTTATTTATTTTTCAGCATAGAGACACGTTTTAATATTCACACTTTTTGTGATTTGTATTTTTTAAGGTATGTTTGAGCTAACAGACCCTGCAGGACTCCCCAGCGGCCGAATCAGTGTGACGCTGAGATGGAAGTTCACGTACCTCCCTCCAACATCCTCAGCTATCACCACACAACAGACCAAGATCACCAGCAGAACCACACCAGAGAGACAGACGTCCCAGGACAGGGAGAAAACACAGACAGAGACACAACTGATGGCCAAAGACCCTCCGATCATACCTCAGCCCACTGTTTCTGAGGTGATGCCATGTCCTAAATGCTTCCATTCAGACTGTTTAAAGGTGTTGTAATACGCATAAAAGATAATATAGTATATAACACAGTGTATCACATACACACACACACATATATATATATATATATATATATATTTTTTTTTTTTTTTTATATATATATATATATATATATATATATATATATATATATATATATCACATATATATATATATATATATATATATATATTTTTTTTTTTTTTTTATATATATATATATATATATATATTATATATACTGTAATAATTGCCCACTATGGGTCACTGCACGCAGTAGGTGGTGAACAGGCGTTTTAGCAAAACTATTGGGTATTTTAGCACAGCGTTGTATCGACCTGTCAGCTTCCAGGGCCATACATAAATCAATGTTGCATGCTTTTTCTGGTTTTGTCATTGTACAATACATTTTTTCTTGTTCTTCATGCTAGACTCCAATGCCCAAACCCAGACAGCGAACTCTACCAAAATCAACTGCTAAAAGAGTTTCTTTTATGGACGTCACTGAGCTTGAAAAACAGGTAAAAGAAAAGTCTGCTCTGGTTTCATTAGTAAAGTCGAGCATCACTATTATTATTACTCAGATTTAGGCTTTAAATAACCCCGAGTATTAACCAGTAGCATTTATATATGGTGTTTTGATTATGTGTTTTGTGTGTTTGTTTTAATATTCACAAGATGGCGCAGACTACAGCCTCTGAAGATGATGATGATAATAAAGAGACAACATCATCTGTAACCCCTGTGCCAAAGGTACACTAAAAAACCTGTGAAACTTACAAGGAAAAAGAGTTCAGGAATAAACAATGCCACGCTGTATTCCTCAGACCGTCATCGTGATGGATGCAGGACAGGCCACTGCGGTCAGTGAGGAAGAGGATGAGGAGGAGTCTCATTTTTCTGAGGGTCAGGTGATCACCGCCAGCTCTCATTCTGATGAGTCTGAGATTTCTGAAGAGCTGCAAGAGCCTCAAACAGGTGTGTCTACTTTGTGTTATTAAAAATAAAAATCCTTAAAGACATAAGATATAAGCTTTACCTTCTGTAATGTGACAATTTTCGAAGTGATGAGGAATTAATTTCATCCACTGGCATCTGACTGGTCTATGACTGTCAGGTAATGATATTTTTGGTTAATTTTATTTTTTCCCCTCCCTGAAAAGTCGCCATCTTTTGCTTTTGCTGATGAATCAAGTGCATTAAGGCCAAGGACATTTGTTAATTATATTATTATTATATAATTAGTATAATAAAAATAATAATACAATAGTTTAAAAAAATAATAATAAAAAATATGTAAAAATGGCCCATTTTGATTTCCAGTTGGCTTTAAAGGATTTGGGGGATTTTAGTATGTTAATTAAGTTATTATACAAAATAATTCATATTAAAATCTTTTTTTTTTTTTCATATTAAAATAAAGCTCGTTTGTTTGTTTGTTTCGTTTGTTTGTTGGTTGGTTTATTGGTTATTTACTCACCATCATGTCATTCCAAATTCAGTCTTTGTTTCCTCTTTGAAACACAAAAGTAGATGTTTTGAACAATGTTCATGTTGCTATTTTCTATTAAATGAATGTGAATGGAGATGGACAAAAAGTACGATGGTTATTTGCTGTAAATCTTGCACTCTGCCATTATCAAAACTTATTTGCATATATTATTATTTTTCAAACATTTGTCCCCATTTCAAATTCATGGAAAAGAGCAGCTTGGATATAATTCAAAACATCTCATTTTCTGTTTCACAGAAGAAAGAAAGTCATATGATCCCTCATAGAAAGCAACACAATTACCACTTTCAAGGCCCAGAAAGGAAGTAAAGACATCATTAAAATAGTCCACGTGACTGCAGTGGTTCAACCTTAAAGGGTTAGTTCACCCAAAAATGAAAATTATGTCATTTATTACTCACCCTCATGTCATTCAATACCCGTAAGACCTTTGTTCATCTTCGGAACACAAATTAAGATATTTTTGATAAAATCCGATTGCTCAGTGAGGCCTGCATTGCCAGCAAGATAATTAACACTTTCAATCCCCAGAAAGCTACTAAAGACATATTTAAAACAGTTCATGTGACTACAGTGGTTCAACCTTAATGTTATGAAGCGACGAGAATACTTTTTGTGTGCCAAAAAACGAATTTATTCAACAATATCTAGTGATAGTCGATTTCAAAACACTGCTTCATGAAGCTTCGAAGCTTTACGAATCTTTTGTTTCAAATCAGTGGTTCAGAGCATGTATCAAACTGCCAAAGTCATGTGATTTCAGTAAACGAGGCTTCGTTACATAAGTGTTTTGAAATTTCAATGGTTCACCACTGGGGGGCGTGACTTTGGCAGTTTGATACACGCTCCGAACCACTGATTCGAAACAAAAGATTCGTAAAGCTTCAAAGCTTCATGAAGCAGTGTTTTGAAATCGCCCATCACTAGATATTGTTGAATAAAGTCGTTATTTTGGGTTTTTTTGGCACACAAAAAGTATTCTCGTCGCTTCATAAAATTAAGGTTGAACCTCTGTAGTCACATGAACTGTTTTAAATGCGTCTTTAGTAGCTTTCTGGACCTTGAAAGTGTTAAATTATTTTGCTGGCAATGGAGGCCTCACTGAGCCATCGGATTTTATCAAAACTGTCTTAATTTGTGTTCCGAAGATGAACGAAGGTCTTACAGGTGTGGAACGACAATTTCATTTTTGGGTGAACTAACCCTTTAAGTTAAACTCAAATTAGATTCCATGTTTCCACAAACAGAAGGTGCTTCTAGAATAAAAAGTGTTAGTGTTATTGTGGGCAGGAAGGCCCCTGTGCTTCAGCCCTTAGTAGAACTTGTATTCAGTGGAGCCACATATGAATGTTTTGGTAAACCAATACTTAGTGCTGAGCGTTAGTATTCAGTTTCATATGAGGAAGCAGCTGTGCTATTGTTTTTCGAATGAGATGAGAATCATTAATATTTCATTTGCTGCCTGCCAATAATCTGATGTGTTTCCTGTTGACAACCAACAACATAAATGTTAATGTGTGTCGACCTTGGTCTTTAAAGTGTTCATGTCTAACATCTCTCTCTTACCTGCTGCGGGCCGCTGAGACCACAGCGAGAGATGGACGACAAGAAAATAAACAACACCTTCCATATGAAATGAGACTAGGAACGATCCATCTAATGATCTTCCAGTGCTGAACATTCTCTATTACCAACTGACCATAATAAAGAAAGTGCTCTGTTCTCTCTGCAGACGTTCAGGGTGAGGATGATGATGATGATAGCGATGACTGCATTGTTCCTGCTCAGAGCACACAGCAGAAAAAGCAGGTGTGTTTTATCACTTTGCATGTGTAACAAATCAACCATGTGACAAACAACAAATAATGTGTGATTTTTAACAATATTTCTATTTATTAAAATTCATTTTAATTACATAGTATGTAATTACAGCATTTAAATGGTATGGCTATGTCATATAGTGTCTCTCTCAGTGAATGGGACACAGATTTTACTGATACTAGTAAATTCTACATATTGAATAATATTTGTCAAATAATGTTCTTAGTCTTTTCTTCCTGTGGGGGAGCATCCCAGCCAGAGACTACAATAGTTTACTTTGAATTAAATGGAAATCAAATTAAATACAATTTATTGTGTAACCAATATACCAATAATGCCCAGAAGAAAAAAAAAATCTTAGCATGTGACTTTTAATTATAAACAAGCCCGAAATACACGGACTCTTATTTTGAAATGTCTATACTATTGCGGGCTGATCCTTCAGATGAGAGAGATAAAATACGCATTCTTACAACCATCTCTAAAACATATAATATAAAGGCCATAAAGTAGACATTGTCATAATTCATCAACTCGAGTTCATTAGCAATCGCTTGGCATAAATGTGCGCTATAAATTGATTGAGAATCACTTTGAAGTCTGAAGCGCTGTTGCGCGTTCTGCAGACTCCGCCTTTGTGAAATATCCACCGCGTCTCTGCAGCGCACATGGGAATGTCAGCGGGAGTAAATGTAACCCCTCCTGTTCGAACCGCCCGCTCTAAGTGGGACTCGAACCTGGGTCCGCCAGCATGGGAGTCGGGCACTCTTACAAGGAGGCTAAAGATCGCAGTCTCTAGCGTCAGTCACTAAAGCACCTCTTGAGAACAGGGGAGTGATGTTTACACGCACAGCTCTTACTAGCCTATGTCTGTTACACTCACCCCCCTAAATCTCACTCCCATCTGGGTCACAGCACCACTGTAACCCCTCCTGTTCAAACCGCCCACTCTAAGTGGGACTTTAACCCGGGTCCGCTGGCATGGGAGTCGGGCTCTCTAACAAGGAGGCTAAAGACCGCAGTCTCTAGCATCAGTCACTAGAGCACCTCTTGAGATCAGGGGAGTGAGGTTTACACACACACCTCTTACTAGCCTACGTCTGTTACATAAACAATAAACAGTTCTCGCACACACAGAACGAGCAGGTACGAAACATGTAGGGCGAGGGGAGATTTTCCACTAGTTAATCGATCGCGGATGGTTTTATTTTCTCGGGCGGATAAAAAAAGTATAATAGGATAAAAATAATAAAAGTAAAAATGTTTCTCCAAATATATTTGGGCGGCCATTAATATACCTGGTAAAACCACCCAAGTAAAGTCTATGGGCAAATTCCAAACAGCATTTTTGCACCCTTGAAGGGCACTTTGAGAAGGGGACGCCATTGTAGGGGTGTTCCAAACAAAAGTGAACAACTGAATCCCTTCACGAAGGACCTTTCCACAAGGCCATTAGCGAAGCGTACATGCGATGGTCACTTCAAGGAAGTAATTGGCTGGTTCCTATTCCCAGGATACGGGGAGAGTACTTTGGGTTTGGGTTTCTGAGCTCAGAGCCTCTCCTCGGACAGCACGCCAAATACGCTTATATTACTCTTTTACTCTATTCGATCATTTGTAAGAGTGAACTCGTGAAAACAGCTGCCACAGGTAATGGACATTATTTTCTTTCTTTATTTATTTTCAAAGATTTATTTTTTGGCATTTTTGCCTTTTTATCATGATAGGACAGTGAGTAGAAAGGAAGCAAAGTGGGAGAGGGAAAGAGGGGACGGGATCGGGAAAGGTCCACAAGGTGGAACTGGAACTCAGGTCACGTGAGCTGCCCACAAGGCTATCAGTGCAGACGATAGGACATTATTTTCAACTTGACCGCAGCGTTTTATTCTCCATCATTCAATGCATTTTGCCCGTATAAATTAACCTTTATGTCATTGCAGATTAAAATCTATAAATCAAAATATTTACTGCATTTATGAAGAAAACGTTAAACACCCAAGGCTCTATTGCCTGTTGCCTCAATGTGTCTTTGGGTGGATTGCTGAGGCGGATTGCCGGCAACAGCCATTTTAAGATTGTTTGTGATTTGTGATTTGGTCTTCATGACTTATGAGTCCTCTTGACTCCTAACTTTTCACAGATAAAGGAGCTAGTTTTAGATCTAAAATGCTTGGTGAAATACTCTTAGAGCAAACATTTAGGAGTCCTAAAATTAGGACTGACACGCCCATTATTTTTAAGAGTTTCTCCTAAATCGGCAAGTTGGGAGCTTGTTTTAGCCCCAAATTCCCACATATTTGGTATCTCTGACAAAACTATGTTGTGTATAGTCTCAGAGAAATTCACATCCTCAACACAGGACAGAAATGAATTGCTGGGTCTCAGGAGGATATTGTATTTTTCATTCCTTACTGATATAAGGTCATTTTAAATTAAGGCGTTTTAGTGATGAATTTAGCCTGTGTAAGCCGACAGTTCACTCTTGTGAAAAGGGCGATGTAAATTCAGAGATTTAAACGGTCAGCTTAATGTTAGCTTACTCTGTGTCCTAAGAGGACTGTGGAAAGGAACAGAGATCTAATGACTGCTGTCAGCACAAGCTTAATGGCCTAAAAACTCCATCAATGTGGACAGCATGTTTGACAGATTGAATCAAATGATACGCGGATAGACAACGTTTCTCCAGCCCTCATCATTATCAGAGAACTATACCCTGTAGGTTACACGTCTACATCAGGACAGAGATGTAGTTTGTCCGGTGGAATATTCTTGGAGTTGTTCTGTCAGATGTCGAGAGTGATTGGAGTCCCTGAAGATTCAGAGCGAGTCTCACCATGTCAGTTGTTGTGAGGTTGTATGTCAGTTGTGATAAGGTCATGTGATGCTTTGCTCCACCAGCCGTCCGAGTGCATTCGTGTGGAGATCGTTTCTCTGAGTCTGAAGCCAGGCTCAAGAGTGGCGGAAGACAGCGGAATCGTCCGACTGTTTGTGGAGTACTGTTTCCTGGGCCTGCCGTCAGTCGAGACCCCGCTGTCCCTGAAGAAGCCCCTGCCTGGACACAGCGTCTCCTACAACTTCAGCAATGGTGAATAACATATCCATGCAATACCAGCCATTGTATTTGTTCTGGTCTATGTCTGTGGCAGCCTCTTAAGTCTTTTGGTTGTGAAAATTGGTGCATTGATTAAGAAGTCTAAACTTTCATCTGACCAATTTTGGGTTCTACAACTCAACCCTCCGAGAGCCACCATAAGCTCAAAGTTACGCTTTTCTGCTTCAGTCTAGGGCTAAGTCTACAGTAATCCAGATATATCTTTTTCTCTACGTTTTGGCCTTTCATCCACACTAAGGAATTTTTCGTTCTGTGAAAACTGAGCTTTTTGTTTTTTGCGTTGCAGTGTGGACTGTGAAAATGGAGGTATTTGAAAACAATGATGCATGTTTAGTCATGTGATGCGTATTGTACCCATAGATATCCGTTTATATCGGCATGTGTCTGCTATGTGCTATTCACTCTCCCATTGTTGCTAAAGATAAATGTAACTCTTCATATTACATTCTTTTAAAAATTGCGGAAAATTTACTTACAATTACATGAGGGTAATTGCGTTTTAGACCATACGTGGACTGGGGATTCAGTGAGACATGTGGTGGGATACCTATTATGGATAGAGAGCATTTTGAAATGAAAACAGTTTTCAAATATATCTGGATTGATGTAAACAAAGCCTTTTTTCAAAGCATACCAACAGTTCATATTTTCACAGTACATATTCTCTTCCTAATCAAACGCACCTGATTCAATTTATCAGCTCACTAGCAGAGACTCCAGAACTTCAAATAGATGGGTTAGATAAGGAAGACATCTAAAGTCTACTATTGGTATGCCTGAAGGAACAGAGTTTGAAAGCACTGGTCTACAAACATACATTTCCTACTATTCCTGGGGGTTTAACGCCAAGTATAATAAACTTAGTGGTTTCAATTTCTGCCCAACTAGATATCTTGGGTAACTTGATCTAAAGTCATTCCTCTGCCCCATTTAGATTCATTTGGGTAACCCAAAGAACAATTATACCCATTTATCAACCATATTGACTGCCCACCATTTTGAATTTTATACTGTTTAATACTCTTCAAAAATTCACCATATTTGCATCAGATGATAATGCCTGGCAAAAGTTGAGTCCCGTAAGAATGCAGACCTCTATTTACCTGTAACAAATTACTGAAATTGACTGTAAACTTCCAGAACTATGGAAACTTGTTTCCGCCACTGAATAAAAAAATAACAAAGGTAACTGACACTTTTTGTCTCACAGTTCTGACCTTTTTCCCTTGAAATTGCAAGTTTATATCTCACAATTCTTACATTATAACTCAAAATTGCTGAGAAAAAAAGTCGGAATTGTGAAATGTAAACTCGCAATTGTGTGAAGAAAGAGTCACAATTATCTTTTTACATTTTATTTTTTTTATTCCATGGCAAAAACAAGCTTCCATACAGAACAGCTTCTCGTAGTGGTCAAAAGTTATAAAATAGGGATTAATTTGCTCATAACTGTTGGACCAAGTGTCCTAAACTTATGGTGGCTAACATTGTGTTTCCACAACCATATTGAGCACATAATTGGTTCCTGTAGCTGTATTATTTTACTAAACAATGCCAAATAAACATGATTCTTTTTATTAGTAATTCATCAATATAAAGAAATTACCTGAGAAATTACATTGTTCTGACAGTGATCCATGTGGATATGGAGAATAACCAACCCAGACGGCAAACTCTGAGAGCAGCGCTGGAGGGCCGGAACAGACAACTAGAGCAGTGAGACACTTTTTGATCTATAACCTCTTTCTCATTCATTTGTTGTGTATAGTATATTGTTGTAGTGTATACTTGGGATGTGCCCGAAGTAAAAACTATGAAGGGAACAGAATTACATTTAAAACAGTCTTTTCATGTAATTTTTCTTCCGGTTAAAGGCCTGCCCACTTCTGGATTTATCCGAATACAGATACAAATAATTTTGAGATTGTTACATATACAGATTGACTTCGCTGCACACTCCTAGTGTACAGCTCCAATAAGCATCTGACTCTTTGATTGGCTGTGACAGCATAAAGTTCACGGTGGTGAGTGACCCTCCTGAAGAGGAGGAGCAGGATGAGGAGTGTGAGGATGTGGGCGTGGCCTACCTGCGTATCCTCGATATCATGGACAAACGCAGAGACATGAAGGACGTGAGCCTAAACAGTAAGTGTTTTACTTTGCATCATAAAAAATCCAATGTAAAGTCCGGTCACAACCAAAGATTTTAGTTTAATGTGAGTATCAGAATGATTTACTGTATGTGATCTCAGTTCTTGGGTTACTTGTGTAATTTTTTTGGGTAATAAGTATTGAATAGGACCTGGAACTCTCTTTTTTCAACAAAGTATCAGTGAAAGGAGATGTTTAACCTCTGAAAATGTTGTTCGTCCAACTCAGAAGGTCAAATTGTATATATTACATGATTTGGTTTACTTTGGATTGATTTTATATGAGGTTTGCCTTTTACCTCAAGCCTGTTACCACATCTTAAGACACAGTTAACCCAAGATAGTTGATTTTTATTATTATTATTATTATTATTATTATAGCCATAAACATTAGATAAACATGAAAAAGATAATAATATGTATAAGATGAAAAGTATGCCAGAATGTTGTAGGTGTGCAAGTAACAGGGTTGCTCAGTGAGGTCTAGTTAGTTTGGGAAGAAATTTTGATTTTGTAAAAAATTGGTTTAAATGGAAACTTATATTTCCCTAAAATTAAAGAACAGTTTTTTTTATATATATTTTGTTAATATAATTTTAGCAACAGGGTTGAGTGGGGTGTCAGAATTTAATGAAATATTCCGTTTTTTTTAATTAGTAACAGGGTGGAGTGCACATTTTGAATTTTTGGTCATTTTGCTCATTGGTCAATTGATATAATAAATTATTTTCTACAATTTATTAAATATATCAATTAAACAGATTGTTATAATTATTTTCGTATGATATTACTTGTTGTATACAGTCAAAAAGTCAAGACCACTGAGGCAGCGCAGGCCAAAATCCCTAATTTAAAGGGGATACAGATATTTAATGTTTAAATTTTTTACATTTTATGTGTTTTAATTTTTCTTTCTCCAAATAACATGGTATTTATGCCTTTTTTATATAATGAGTCAACAATTTATACCCAATTTGTGGAAAGTGCCACTTGCTGACCATAAACTCTTTCTCTCTTTCTTTCTCTCTTTCTTTCTTTCTTCCTTCCTTCCTTTTCTTTCTTTCTTTCTTTCTTTCTTTCTTTCCCTCACTGTAGTTGTGGACGTTCAGGACAGCAGTGAAGTTATTGGCCACCTAGTTGTGACCGTTGAAGCTCTGGAGGCTCTAACATCCATCATGAAAGATCCAGAGCGTGATCGTCCTCTAACTACACTTGCTTAAATTACCAAAACCAATGGTTTACTTTTTCCAATTGTGCTGTGCTGTCCGCAATATTAAATGTTCCTTAAATCATTTAATTTTGAATTCGATTTACCAAAATGAAGTGAAATGTACTGTAATGCATGGGGCGGTCCGTTTGGCTTTAAACGCTACAGACGGTGACAACATATGGGAACAAAACAGTCCTTTATGTACACGCCATCACACAGCTTTGATCCCTTACGGTGTGAAATCTTATCCTAATGTTTCTCTTTATGGCCTCCAGTGTTGCGTTTGATGGAGCGCTGATGTTTAGACCTTTAATAACTTTGCTTAATGAAAAGGCTGTTAAGCCTCATTAGGCAGCGCCGTGGCAGGCGGCGATATTTTATTGAAGGTGCGAAATGAAATCTAACTGGATTTAATGGGATTAAATCAAGCTCTTTAAAATGCTAATGCACATTTTCACGCGTGCCGAGCTGTGGCGCTCACGCAGACGCTCCTTCTGTTTCAGTGTGTTTGATTCAGTACGAAATGTTGCTGTTATCTGCACTGCAGATCATTTGATATTTCTTTATAGGTCTGCATAAGAGAGTACAATTCAGATGATTTAGTATATTTTGTATAGATATAGATGCTTTATTTTGAATGTACTGTAAACCTTTGTAGACAGTCTTATCAACCGATATTTGTAAATGTTTTATATTTATGAACATTACAGAGTAATGTTATTAGAGTTTCAATGATATTTCAATGTGTGTTCTGATTTATTTTTAAACTTCAGTTTTCCAAATGTCAAGAAAATACTGCATTTACAAACTGTTTGACTTTCATAATGTGATTTATTTCGGAATAAGTATATTTAATGAGAAAAAAGTCGGGTAGGATCCATTGGAAATGGATTGGATGGTGAAAAGTGTTTCATACCAGAATGGAGGTATAGTTCACCGAAAAATTAAAATTCTGTCATCATTTACACACCTTCATGTTGTTTCCAGTCTGTATTCCACCCTTTCTTCTGCTGAACACACTCACAAACTCATATT
The DNA here is from genome assembly GCA_039654765.1 of Mylopharyngodon piceus. Lineage (NCBI taxonomy): Eukaryota > Metazoa > Chordata > Actinopteri > Cypriniformes > Xenocyprididae > Mylopharyngodon > Mylopharyngodon piceus. The sequence continues at coordinate 432,448 of JBCHWC010000081.1, forward strand.
ATGAAGAATGTTGGGGTCCAAACAACATTGAACATCACTGACTTTCATTGTATGCAGTGTTGCCAAGTCCGCGGTTTTCAGGCGGAATTGGACTACTTTAACAGTGTTGCCGCGGGTTGAAGCGACCCCAAATAACATGACATTTAGCCCCTGGAATGCAAATTTTACCAGGGGAACCCCACCAAAACCCGGATTTTACCCCCTGGAATGTGATTTTTATCGAGGGACCTCCTCCGAAACACGATTGGGCTAGTTTTGAGTAGCAATTGGGCGGGTTTTGTTGTGAAAACCTGGCAACCCTGATTGTATGGACAAACCAAACACTGAGACATTTTTCAAAATATATTCTTTTGTGTTTCACACAACCATAGAGGTTTGGAATGCCATAAGGGTGAGTAAATGATGACTTAATGTAATTTTCGAGGGTTTGATAAAACCCAAGTAAATCAGTAATACCTGCAGTGAGCTATGTAGCCATTAGCATTAGCATTTATCTCAATGGTAGTTCTCGGCCGGTGCATATAGTCTCAAAAGTGCGTAACCTACATTATTTTGAGCCAGTCACCTGAGCATAGTGCTAACAATGTTAACCAGTCAAATTTTAACCCCTAATAGCTATTTGGTTAGCATTATTGAGTAGCATAGCATGGGCTAGCTGATATCAGCCATCAAAATGGAAATTTGTTACAGTGATTTCAGTGTTTCAGGCAAACTTTTTTTTATAATATGTATATCACATGCACTGAGTCATATACAATAAGACAAGGAACATAATAAGAAAGTCAATTGCTAACAAGCTAACTCGTGCTAACAGTGAAAAATAATGTATCTTTTCCTCAAGAAATGTTTTTGTGAGTTTGACAGACCTTTCAGTAAGCTACTGTACACCAGTATTGGTTCTTGGGTGGGTAATGATCTCTCTAACCGGGTTCATACGTTCAGTGAAGGAGCATCATTAGCTGTGCACATGACTTGATCAATATCACAGGTCGATACTGAGCACTGCCGCCCAGTTCCATCAGCTTTCTCTCTCTCGCCACTATCATGCAAATGACCCTGCCACCTGAAAAGAGGACAAGAAAAGGTGTCCCACAGGGTCTCATTAGCCATTCAGAGTTAAGATGTGGGGCGGGTCGTGTTGTCATGTGAAGATGATTGGAGCGCAGCCCTTTGACAGCTGTGACAGGCGGGTGGGTGGCCCCCAGCCTCCCCCCGTTTCTCCACTCTTGGCCCATCTGTCAAATCACCGCTGAGCACTCTGGGAAATGATACAGGGCCGCTCCTCAATTAGACGTGTTGGGACAAGAGGGAAGTGTCATTTTCGTGACATGGATAACCTGAGCCCACAAAGGCCACTTACCACTGGCAGATACTAAATGAATCACAGAAATATCATTTCAACTGTGTCTCTCAGAGGGCACCTTGCACTACATTTTGTTGAACCTGAAGCTTTATATTACGTGACGCGACAAAAGCGATACCATTATGATCAGGAACATTGTTGGGGAAGTTAGCTTTTAGCTTAGGAAGCTGCGGTTTCAAGCACAATTTAAAGAAGTTAAATAGTTAAGCAGCCCACAGTCTTGAATGAACATGCTAAATTGAATCAAACTTTCCAACGCTATTCTTCTTTGAAGTATATTATGTACCAAGTCCTCTTTTTAAAAGTATGTTAAATGTCACAGAAAAGGGCACTGTAGGTGGCTACATAATTATGAAAAATTTGTCCAATGTACTTCATCAAGTACTGTACATACTATATTTTGTTTTTTATTCAAAGTCTACTTATCTTTAAGCGCAGTTAAAGTTGCAGTCCAAGTTGTTGCAACATTTTTTAAAGCAGTTAATGACTTTAAAACAGTTCAAAATTCACATTTGAGGTATTTTAAGGTTTTAAGACTTGTTTTTACTCATAAATTTAACAACGCATGTAAATTCACTTTCAGGTATTAGGACTACAAACTGTATTTTATTAATTATCAAGTGTGTTTTGATTGGCTGTGGTTCTGTTATATTTTGATGCGTGTGTAGTCCTGTTTGACTGACAGTCAGGACACTTCCTGAACCTTTCATGAATTGGTAATGTTGTCATTTAAAGCTCGGACACTGTGTCCAAATGGGCTGCGCTTTGCATGTCCGAGACAGACCAACACACTGCGGTCACTGATGCGTGATGTTTGGCCCTCGCTGCTGTCTCTCACCTTTGACTCGGCTCTGTATTTAGTGTAAGTGTTCTGGTTCGAGCCGGCTGTATCGCTGGGCTTGTCTAAATATGACTGGCCTGTCGGCGGGTTTCATTACACTCACTCAAGCTCCTGCCCAGCAGCCCGTTCCAGCGCGCCGCAGGCCTGTCAACCGCATGATCGGGGGTGCATGAAGACAGGAGCTCCTCACACTTCCTCTTTTTTTAATATAGGCAGATTTCTCCTAAAATGACTCTTGCTGGAGTGGAAGTGTATTTAGATGAGCCAAAGGAGAGAGTTGTATTGTTTGGACCAGCTAAAAGTCCTAACTGGTTTTAGATGGCCAATGCTGGTCTGTCACTGGCACAGGCTGGTTACTGTTGCAAGCAGGCCAGGCTGACCAGTGTGCCATGGATGATGATCGGCCAAAACCAGCGTGAGATTGACCAAAACACACCTGATCATACTGGTAATAATAATTAAGTTCTAACTGGTTATGATCAGCTTAAACTACAGTTATCATCAAATGGTAATAACATGATAATAGTACGGTTATTACCAATTTATTACCATTACTATGGAATATGCCCAAAAAATACATGGAATTACCTTCTTGCATGTACAAAAAAAAAAGTATTTCTGTGGTACATGCCTAAAAACACAGTATTACCATGGTAAATGTCCAATAAACACTCTATTGCCATGATATTATATTTAAAAACAAACAAACATGGTATTACCATCGTAGATACCACCAAAAAATACGGTAAATGCCACATAAATATTATGATACACTTTAAAAAAAAATCATAATTTGTTATCACAACATTGTTACAACATTATTGTGGTTCAGATAACATAATATTTTGAGTTTCTGTTGATTAAACCAATCGCCTTCATTGCATTAACTCATTTTTTTAATTTCAGTGAACTCAAAATTTTAAGGCAACCAGGTAACTTACTTTTTTAAGTTAAACCAACAATTCTTTTTTACAGTGTAGTAATTGTTCAAAAACACAATGAATGTGATCCTGGACCACAAAACCAGTCACACTATAGCAATAGCCAACAATACATTGTATGGGTCAAAATGAATCGATTTTTCTTTTATGCCAAAAATCATTAGGATATTAAGTAAAGATCATGTTCCATGAAGATATTTTGTAAATTTCCTACCGTAAATATATCAAAAATGTATTTTTGTGAGTGGATATGCATTGCTAAGGACTTCATTTGGACAACTTTAAGGCGATTTTCTCAATATTTAGATTTTTTTGCACCCTCAAATTCCAGATTTTCAAATATTGTCCTAACCTAACAAGCCATACATCAATGGATAGCTTATTTATTCAGCTTTCAGATGATGTATAAATCTAAATTTAAAAAAAAAATTGACCCTTATGACTAGTTTTGTGGTCCTGGGTCACACATTCCTAAAAAATCAAGGTATTACCATCTTGCGTGTCTAAGAACTTGTTTTGGACTGTGGTACATGGTAAATGGTAAATTATTATGGTAAATATCCCCTCCCCCCCCCAAACATGGTATGCCATTATATTACATGGTGCATGCCTCAACTAAATATGAAAAAAAAAAAAAAAAAAGAACCCAAAAAGCACTGTATTTTTAAACTGCTAAATGTCTAAAAACCATGGTATTACCATGTTATGTGTAAAAAATTTGCTATATTAATAAAATTAATGTACTATATTAATAAAAAGGGTGCTATTAATAGTACTATATTGTACTGTATTGTACATGGGACTATATTAATAAAAAAAACAACAAAAAAAAAACAACTGTAATGCCACCATACATATCCCAAAAAATATGTTATGTGCTCTGAACTGTGACTGGACTGAATGAGATTCATGAAAGGTGCAGAAACCACCACTAGGTGGCGTTATGGCATCATTCTTTCCATAGAGATCCAGTCATCCTCTCAGTCTTTCAGATTGAATGCTATTTAATGGTAGTTTTGTCACTAGACACATTGTAATGTCGTCACCTCTTGCCCAGTGAACTCTCCCAAAAACCTGTTCCCTGGCCTGATTTACCATAATAATTAGCTGTTCGTTTGGGCAAGTCTTACGTGAGGACTGTGACATTCCTCAGGTTAAGAGACTGACTCTCAGGTCATGTGCTCCTGACCTTGTGTTTTCATTGGCTCTCTATTAACAACGCTTTAATGTATGCGTGGCATGTCACCTCCGAAATTACATTTTCAAATCAGCCCTGTCATGCTCTGCCTCGCTGTTAATCGTTCACAGTGTTTAAGCTACTGTACAGCTCTGAGCACTAACTCACTGGACTGCTTGTATAATATTTGTGTTATGATGATCTATACTTTTATCCCCACACACAATGCAAGAATTGGCCTGTTTAAGTGTATTGATTTAAGCACAGACATAAAAAGACTCTTATCAAGAGCACTGTAAAAGCATTAACATGTTATTGACTGCACTTCACTGTCAAAGCCATTAAACTCATTGGACTGTGTTCCTAATCTGTTTTTCACTCAATGCTTTTCTCACATAGAAGTCATACACCTAACGCAAGGACTGTGATATTGTTAAAGGCAAATTATTCACTTAACAGCCAGAAAAGAAAAGTACTCCTTAGAGGCCACTTCCCAGTCAAAATCAATATATAAGCATTGCATTGCATAAATGGACATTTTTAGCCATTGCCTTTGTGTAATCCAAAAAAAGAAAAGTAATAACCGTATTAGCTTTGTCAGACCATCATTTACACTTCAGTACATTCATATATCATCCAAACTCCTTTTACTGAATTAAAAACAAAATTAAAAATAAATGATATTTTCATTTTTATAAGAGGTTTCCAGTTTATTCAACCCTGTTACCAAAATTTGGAACATGAATACCCTGTGTGAATATCTGTGTGATTTCATTATTTTCTAGTGTTAAACATTAAATAAACATAAAATGAATAAATATTCTAAAATAAAACTGACACTTTTCAGAATTAGGGTACAAAATAAGGCATTAAACTCGTTTTTTCTCCAATGTGTCTTTGGAAAATGTAGATAATCTAGTTTAAACTAAATTCAAACTTGTTTTACTAAATCAAAAACTAAATTAAATAAATAAATAAATTAGCTTTTAATTTTCTATATTGATTTTATGATATTTGCAGAATTTTCAACCCTGTTACCAAAATGTGGAACATGAATACATGAACATGAATGTGATTGTTAATTGTTAAATGTTAATTGTTACTTTCTAGTGCTAAACATTAAATAAACATAAAGCATTAAATGAAAAACATTTATAAAATTAAGAATAGGTAACAGGGTTTTAGATTTGATGAAAATTAAGCTGTCACTCATTAGGGACTAGCTAATTTCAAACCAAATGTTGATATATTGTTCATATAAATATAGCTCTAAATTAATAACAAATGTTTTTTTGTTTTTTTTTTTGTAATTCTTCTTGCAATAACAGGGTTGGATGTCTAAACAATGAATACAGTCTAGACAATTTGTATAAAATTGACAAAATGGAAAGTGATTATTACCATTTCGTATCAAAATTATTTCCCGCCAATGAGCGTGACCAAATAATGCCACTAAATTTAAACTCCTTGTACTAGATTATAAACTAAACATTAAATCCGAGTTTTCATTTCTGTATTGATTTTATATGAGATTTGCACATTTTTTCAACCCTGTTACCAAATTTGGAACATCAATACCCCAATCTGTGTGCTTTTATTATTTTCTAGCACTATTAAATAATCATTATTTTTAAGAGTATAATTATACTATTAAATAATCATTATACATTAAATTAATATAGGTTATAAAATTAGGAAGGTAACAGGGATGAAGATTTAGCATAAATTAAGCTATCACCCATTAGGGACTATCCAATTTGGAACCAAATGTTGGTTTACAGTTGATAAACATAAATATATTTTATAATTTTTCTTACAATAACAGGGTTGAATAGTTGCATGAACATTTACTATAAAATGTGTGTAAAATTGATAAAATGGAAAGTGATTATTACTATTTTTTATTTATTTATTTATTTATTTGTTAAATAATATTACTTCACACCAATGAGAGGGTCCAAATATTACTTCATGAGTGTCACAATTTTAAGAAATGTTCAATTTTTAATAGCAGAAAATCATGCAGTTACAGGGTTGCACAGAAAATATAAGACACAGCTAAAAATGACTTTTTTGGCATTAAAATAAAACATGTCAAAATTATGATGTTATTGAATGATTTTAATACAGTTGAGAATGTCAAAGCTACTGAGATGATTCCTTAATCATATTTTAGCATCAGAAAATGTTTTCCAATGCAGGAATACAGCAGAATTTTGAGATCCACTGCCATTTACTCACATATGCGAATGTATCTGTATGTGTGCATTCACTGGCATCAATGTTGATAGAGCATGTTTCAGTGATGCATTAATCAGTGATCAAGACCCATCGCTCCGTACAGCTTTCCTTCGGCTCGAGGTTACAGCTGTGTTAAAGCTCCTGGAGTCCCCACAGGTACAGCACACACACAGAGACAGACAGATCAATCTTTATATTAATGATCTCTACAGAGACAGATGAACTCTGCCCCCATCCACATTTAAATTACCTGCCCATTGTCTGCTGGCCGCTGCTGCCGCTGGCAATCATTTCTCAAACGCCACCTGGGTTGGTTTAACCTGAGATTAACACTTCAAGTGGTTGAGTGTGTGTGTGTGTGTGTGTGTGTGTGTGACAGAGAGAGAGATGAACTGGATATTTTGCTAAAGGTGTGTGTTTATGAATGTGTAGAGGTGAATAATATATTTTCATTATTTATAGAATATTATAGAGAACACCATGGCTAGTTTCACACTTTTTACTCCAGTGAATATTATTTGGAGTGGGTTTATAAGTCAGTTTTTCAGCCTGTAGCAGGGCTGATTGTCATAATTAAACCTGCCATCAAACATTTATTACTATTTTAGGTGTAAAACACAAAACAATTTATATGTTAAAAAACTGCAACATACGAGGTAAAATACATACAATTTTTTTTTTAAAAAAAAGCTAAAAAAAGTAAATATATAGTTGACGCACGACAACTTGCCGGAAGTATTCATATCCCTTCATGTTTTCACATTTTGTTATGTTGCTGCCTTATGTTAAACTACTTTAAATTACTTTTTTTCACATCAGTCTACACTCCATACTATGGAAGCGTGTTTCCGCCATTAAATAAAAAAATAAAAAAGGTAATTGCTACTTTTTATCTCAGAATTCTGCCTTTTTTTCCTCGCAATTGCGAGATATAAAATCAGAATTGCGAGATATAAAGTCAAATTTGCGAGTTATACAGTCAGAATTGTGAGTTATAAAGTCAAAATTGCGAGGTATAAAGTCAGAATTGCGTGATATAAAGTCAGAATTGCGTGATATAAAGTCAGAATTGCGAGTTATAAAGTCAGAATTGTGTGATATAAAGTCAGAATTGAGAGTTATAAAGTCAGAATTGCGTGATATAAAGTCAGAATTGAGAGTTATAAAGTCAGAATTGCGTGATATAAAGTCAGAATTGCAAGATATAAAGTCAGAATTGCGAGTTATAAAGTCAGAATTGCGAGTTATAAAGTCAGAATTGCAAGATATAAAGTCAGAATTGCGAGTTATAAAGTCAGAATTGCAAGATATAAAGTCAGAATTGCAAGATATAAAGTCAGAATTGCGAGTTATAAAGTCAGAATTGAGTTATAAAATCAGAATTGAGTTATAAAGTCAGAATTGCATGATATAAAGTCAGAATTGCAAGATATAAAGTCAGAATTGCGAGTTATAAAGTCAGAATTGCAAGTTATAAAGTCAGAATTGCGAGATATAAAGTTAGAATTGCATGATATAAAGTCAGAATTGAGAATTATAAAGTCAGAATTGCAAGATATAAAGTCAGAATTGAGAATTATAAAGTCAGAATTGCAAGATATAAAGTCAGAATTGCGTGATATAAAGTCAGAATTGAGAGTTATAAAGTCAGAATTGAGAGTTATAAAGTCAGAATTGCGAGATATAAAGTCAGAATTGCGTGATATAAAGTCAGTCAGAATTGAGTTATAAAGTCAGAATTGCGAGTTATAAAGTCAGAATTGCATGATATAAAGTCAGAATTGCGAGATATAAAGTCAGCATTGCGTGATATAAAGTCAGTCAGAATTGAGAGTTATAAAGTCAGAATTGTGAGATATAAACTCGCAATTTGTGTGTTATAATGTCCAATTGTGAGGGAAAAAAGAATTGTGACTTTATATCACGCAATTTTGACTATAACTCGCAATTGCAAGAAAAAAAGTCAGAATTATGAAATAAAAAGTTGCAATTACCTTTTTTATTTTTTTATTTAGTGGTGGAAACATGCTTCCATACCATACGCCATAATGACCAGCTTTGCAAATTTATAATTACACTGCATAAGTATTTGTACCCTTTTCTGGGACACTTGAAATTTAGCTCAGGAGCATTCCAATTTCACTTGTAGATGTTACTACATTTCAATTGAATGGGTATGATTTGGAAAGACACACACCTCTCAATAAAAAGGTCTAACAGCTGAAAATGCATATCAGAGCAAAAACCAAGCCATGAGGTCAAAGGAACTGCCTATACAGCTCAGAGACAGGATTGTGTCGAGGTTCACAGAAGCATGTAGCCTCCATAATCCTTAATGGAAGAAGTTTGGAACAACCAGGACTCTATAGAGCTGGCCTCCTGGCCAAACTGAGCAATCAGTGGAGAAGGGCCTTGGTTAGAGTGGTGACCAAGAAGCTGATGGTTGCTTTGTCATTATGGTGTATAGATTAATGTGTAATTTAAAGTAATTAAAAGTAGTTTAACTTAAGGCAGCAACATCAAATGTGGGGGGGAAAAAGGGGTATGAATACTTTCACAAGTATACACATTATATATTATGGTTAATTGGTAATGCATGCAACAGGAAGTGACACATGTTATTCTCATTTCACAATCAAAACAAATCATAGTTGTTTACACTAAATAATTTGATCATAACATTCATAAGGTGTTCTTGCACCAAAGGGCCAAAATACTCCTTAACTATGTCACTACCTCTGTGAATGAATGACCAATAGTTAGTGTTATTATTGCGCTCATGACGGTTACGTGCGTGAATAAGTATGCCTTTTCACACCTTAAGAGAATAAGCAGAATAAATTAAGGAGTCGATTGCCTTTTGGGTTAGACATTAGACGTCTTTGCTTCGGACGAGAGGGTGTGAAATGTTAGTGATTAATTTCAATGAGCGGACATGAATGTGTGCGGCCTGCTTTGTTTAATGGACTATCCATAACCTTATCCAGGATACAAGACTTTGAGAAATTATGGCTGAATACAGTAGAGCTTGTATTTGAAAACACGGTTTAGCTTAATACATTTCATAGATACTTTTCAGTGGCTAGTACAGTAATCAAATTAAATGTTGATGTTAAATCTACTATTGTTTTATATAGAATTTATATATAGTCTATACAGCATTTAATGCAGTTATATCAGATGCCATTAAATACCAGAAAAAGGAAGAGTAATCTCTTACTTTACTTTTTGAGGGAAAAGTAATTAAATTACAGTAATTAATTATTTATTAATGCATTACACCCAACACTGCTCTGAATGAACACTCTATTAATGTTACTGGGAGAATGTTTACTCATAACTTTGAGGGAACCTTGTCACAACGTTAGCCAAAATTCTGAGAACGTTCCACCGTGTCCACGCGATGCGATAAGATTCCAGCGACAAACATATTTGTCTGTCCACACCAGACGCGACGCGACAATAAGAGTCAAACAAAAATAACAGCCAATCAGAAGAGCGCGTGGGCGGGCTCTCTCTGCAAGCTCCCGGGACTCGCAACGAAATAGATGAGTACATAATCAAATTAATGAATATTACACCATTTTAACATTATTGAAAATACATACCGAGTTACTGAAACAATCTTTGTCATAGAATACACTTGTCTGTTCACAATGAGTTGACAGTTTAAACTTTCTTGTTTCCTTTTATTTAGTTTGAAGATCTGAGGTGAATTGTCCATTGTTGCTTTCAGTACGGCTATAAAAGACACAAAATGATATTCAAACTCACATTAGACGCTTTTAACATTAAATAAAGCACATAAACAGTACCTGAGATTATCATTGCCATACTTTGTGTTGTTGTTGTTCCAGCCGCGACGTCGCAGAAAAATAGAAACCGTTTCTAAAATAGAATCATCGGGTGTCGTCGTCGAGTCTGTTTAGGACACGGTGTTAGTTGGGTTTCATCTCAGGCCAGTTCTGTAACACAGTCCCCCAATATTCAGATTAGTGGTCAACAAATATGGGGTTTAAATTGTTGAATTTGGAGCTTTCTCCAATCCTAAATATGTATTTACATTTTTAAGAAATACCAATAATTATTTATCATCCAACCCTAAAGTGCTTTATTTCAACTCTGTCACAGTGAAGCATTCTGTTAGTATCATTCGCTTACGGTGTGCTTTTTAATAAACCGCACATTATAATTGTACATAATAATAATAATAATAATTTTAAAATGTGCTACATTTTTTTTGTATTCAGTGTAACAGGGTTGAATATCAGTGCAAAAACAACTAATAACAGCTGATAAAATTATTACAGTCAGTGTTCTGGTGATTTTTGTCAAGAACAATATTTTATTTATAAACACTTTTTCTCATAACAGAGCTGAACTATTGAGCTTCACAGGGTTGACATAAGTAAAAACATAATGAAATGCTAATAAATACTGTATGAGACAGTTACCTCTTTTTGAAGCATATGCGGTCAAAAAGACTTTGGTGAAGTCACTTCCTAAAATATCATGTCAGGAAGATAAAACCATTATTTAAGCTACAGCACAACAGGGTTGAACAAAGACAAATTATGCATGTCCTTGCAACACACCACGTTTACTTTTTTAATCATTATTTTTGCAGTCAGCATTTGTTCTTTAATTAAACATGCCAATATGTATGTATAAATGTTACCGCATAACAGGGTTGAAAAGAAAATTAAATTCAAATAAAATTCTGCTTAATTTTTGAGGAAAATTGCATAGAGCATAACAGCATGACATTTCTCTTTCAGTGAAAGCAAAATTTAGGAAGAATTCCATTTTTTGTTCCATAAAATGTAATTGTGATGAATGGACACATGCATTTTTTTTAAGATTATTATTTTTTTTTTAGAAGTTATATTGCATTAAACAGGGTCAATCTATCAAAGTTGACAAAGTTATATCAGTCAAATGCCACAATTTCCTGCATGTGATATTGAAATTCACTTGGTTTTCTGGATTTCCTGTGACCGCAGATAAAATCAACACTGTCATCTGACTGACACCTTGCACAGTCTGTCGTTGTGGTATGACCTTTGACCCATGCGACCCCAGCGAACATCTGTGTGTGTGTTTGTGCTCTCAGCACATTCCAGAAGTCCAGTAGCACCAGCCTTACATTTCTAGCAACTAGGAGGCAAATGAGCTTCAGGTTTGATGGAGGTGCTGTAGGTTCAGCCTTCAGTTTGTCACTGTGTTTGTCTCCACTGACAGCTTTATGTGATCAGGGTGATTCTGGGACGGGTGTCAGGCAGGTAGTGTATATGACAGCTTAACTGAGTAAATACAGTGATCTGTCTGCCACCTGCCAAACACACTCTAAATCTACTGCCATCCACTGCGCCGTGTGAGGGAGCTTTCAGCTGCAGTGCTGGAATATTTCTTAGAACAGTGTATGCTTATCCGGACAGAAACTCTCTCTCAAAACAAACAGTTTGAATGTATTTGTCGTGCGTTACAGGTTCTATTTCCTTTCGGTTTGTTCAGAAGTAGCTACATGTGAAGTATGCTAGTAGGCGTGTGTTAAACAACCCAGCTTTGTGTGCTGATATTTGAGTCACAGATCTTCTAGCTACGTCGATGTTACTCCACAAACTAGCAATTTCGAAAGGAAAATAATAATTGATTTATAAAAATTCAGCCTAGAGTCATTCTCAGGTACTTCCCAGATACCCAGGTTCATATGTATTTTTCTTTTTTATTTAATAATTATACAGGTCTCTTTAGATGAATAACTGATAATATTGTGCTGTAGATAAGTGTTTGTTTTGGTTAGCCGCGGCAGCTATGGTAGATCGGCAGACTATATCCTTGGCTGGAATGATTGATTGAACCTTTTGTTTCCATTTACCCTTGAGGGCAGAGAGTCAGTATATCCATTATTTATGGCTGCCTCAGTGTGGTGGGCCGCCCGCTTGGCCCTTGTGTTCTTCCTGCCTTTATGACATAAACCTCTGCTGAGAGAATGTTTCAACAGAGAGAAAATATAGCAACAGAATCAATCAAACGTAACCTGGTCAGAGGTTGACTCCACACCTCACCCTTATAACTATATGGGAATACGCTTTTTTATCACATACATTAACACTCTAAAGAGATGTAATTATTGAAATTAATGATGGTACATGACTGCAACCTATCACAGAACCATTTTAAAGCAATCATACTTGTGGACTTGGACAAAACTGGTGAAAAAAAGTCTGAATTTACCCATAGATATAGTACTGAAATATCATAGACCTAGCAACACACCCAGAACCCCCTAGCATAAAGAGGGGTGAGTTTTGCATGTGCACCACTAAAAATCTAGTTATAGAACTATTTGTGGGCTCAATGAAAAAACCTGCCTGTGATGATATTTCTGCAAAGTGATATTACATTGCAATTTCAAAGTGAAATGTCCAGTGAATGATGGTTAAAGTGCGTTCAGTTTCAACAGATGAACATAAATCTGGAAACATAATGCTAACATAGCACCTACACTAAAGGATTAGTTCACTTTAAAATGAAAATTACCCCAAGCTTTACTCACCCTCAAGCCATCCTTTTCTTCTTTCTGATGAACACAATCAGAGATATATTAATAAATATCCTGATGCATCCGAGCTTTATAATGTCAGTGAACGGAACTAACGAGTCTGAAGCTCAACAACGTGCTTCCATCCATCATAAACGTACTCCACGCGGCTCCGGGGTGTTAATAAAGGCCTTCCGAAGCGAAGCGATGCGACTGTGTAAGAAAAATATCCATATTTAACAAGTTTTAAAGTAAAATATCTAGCTTCCGCCAGACCGCCTTCCATATTCAACGTACGAAAAAAGCAAAACTGAAATGTACCGATGTATCGGCTAGGACGAAGTTTAAGCGTTTTGAGCTGCAAGAGGCGTTACACTTTCTCCGTAAGTTGAATACGGAAGGTAGTCTGGCAGAAGCTACTTCATAACTTGTTAAATGTGGATATTTTTCTTACACAAACCCATTGCTTCATTTCAGAAGGCCTTTATTAACCCCCCGGAGCCGTGTGAAGTACAGTACATTTATAATGGATGGATGCACTTCCTTGAGCTTCATACTCATTGGTCCCATTCACTGCCACTATAAAGCTTGGATGTGTCAGGATATTTATTAATACAACTCCGATTGTGTTCATCAGAAATAAGAAAGTCATATACACCTCGGATGGCTTGAGGGTGAGTAAAGCTTGGGGTAATTTTCATTTTAAAGTGAACTAATACTTTAACAGAACTGATAGCATTAACAAAAGCAAATGTAAAAATATAGCTGCAAGCAGCGATGGCGGGCCCAACCCCTGGTGGCACCGCCACCCTGGTGGCTTCAGGGGCAACTGTGCACAGCGGGCTTTAGGCATTTAAAACGGTTAAGCATCAAAGGACTATGTCAAATTCACTCCACATTTACTGCACTATAAGGTGGCACTATAGCCTATTTGGCCCTATTTGGCCTCGCCACGGCCAAACCGTTCGAGATATCAAAAATCCGCTGGCAATTTTTCATCATCAGTGTCTTGACTTCATGCTGACCGAGTTTGGTGGTGATCGGATTAATCGCCTAGGAGGAGTATATCAAATTCCAGAGCATGCGTTTTTCAAACAACCCATAATAACTGACTTCCTGTTGAGCTGGCGTATAACTTAGAGCACGAAAGTTGTTCGGCCCGATGAGGTCTTTATGTGTACTGAGTTTCATACTAATACATGCAAGCGTGTTTGATATATGGCCAAGTTTTTGGATCCCATTCAAGGGGGCGCTGTCGAGCCCCCATGCCACGCCCGGGTCCCAGCCTCTGCGGTTTCCTAATGGCCGCAGATTCCAATGTGTGTGCCAATTTTTAAGAGTTTTTGAGCACGTTAAGGCCCCCAAAAAGCCCTGGAAGTTTGAATTAAAAAAAAATAAATAAATAAAATAATAATAATCCTTAGGAGAACAATAGGCCCCTGTGCCTTAGTGGCTTGGGCCCTAATAAAAACTCATTTGCTGCTTCAACCATGCCATTTTAGCTCATTTAGCATTTTGGTCTTTGAGCTGTTTTATTGTGACTTGTGTAACTTTCACCAGATTCGTATCAGAGCGCTCCTCATCGCAAGTGAAATACTGTACCAGGTGAGCTCCTGAGCAAGTTTACTATTTCAGAAAAGCCAAACATATGGAGCTGGTTATGTGATGCAAACATCCAGTGTATTGGTGTAAAAATATGCACTATGGTAAACACTATGACAAGTTTGTTTTCAGGTCTTAGTATAGTATTGTGCAAGGAACCGTGTGAAAATAAGTCTATTAATCAATAATTTGCACCTGTAATCATAATTTGTGTGAAAAGGAATAAACGTTGTTGGTGCCACTAGTATTTCAGCTGAAAACTGCAGTGAACTTAAAGTTTTGCAAAAATGTAGGTAGAAGCATGTTTTTCCACTGAGCCTTTGTTGATTTGTCACAGTGTAGAAACACTTTATTTAAAGTTGGTGAGAGGACAAAAACGAAATACATGTTGACCCTTCAGATTCTGTAGATCTGTTTTGAGCGACATTTGTGTCAAAAGCTTGTCTCATTTCGAAGGCTGCATATGTCATTGAGACTGTATTGTTTAAAGCGCCCTTGTTATGCTATTTTAAAGGTTCCTAATTTTGTTTAGTAGGTCTCCTACAACATGTTTACATGCATCAAAGGTCAAAAAACGCTTTAATTTTCTCATAATATACATTGCACATCACATTTTTCAATGATTCTCAAACGACTCGTCTCCTTTCTGTGAGCCTGCTC
This sequence comes from Mylopharyngodon piceus, assembly GCA_039654765.1. NCBI lineage: Eukaryota > Metazoa > Chordata > Actinopteri > Cypriniformes > Xenocyprididae > Mylopharyngodon > Mylopharyngodon piceus. The sequence continues at coordinate 447,817 of JBCHWC010000081.1, forward strand.
TGCTCTGATTGGCCAGACGGCCCAATCTGTTGTGATGGGTCTACCGCTTACAGCGCCTGTTGGATGCGAAACTCCCATTACCATAACAGAACTTCAGTTCCGGTCCGGAAGCTTCCGGAGCACAGTGATTGTACACACGGTAAAGACAGTAAGGATGGCATCGATTTTACCATATCAATCCGACCGCGAGTCCGACGATGAAACATTGGAAGAACTAGTTATTCCACCCGAACCATCGCAAGAACAACTTAAGCAGGACGTTTCTCAGTGATACACTACTCAGTTTGACGTTCATCATGAGATGTTGCAACTGTAATTACTCACTATCAGTATTAACAAGTGTCCATCAACAAACCGTTGTGTATATTTCTAATTTATTGCGGTGCACATGTGTGAACTGCATCATTAACTGTATCTGTAACAGTGCATACGTTAGCCGAGCACTAATGTGAATGACTGATGTAACATTAAAGTTTGTAAAACAAATCTTGCTCCATCTTGATCATTACTCAGAGTTGTAAGAACGACGGACAATCTGCATTAATGGACACCGTTTTAGGTAATAGTGGGCCACAGCTGATTTGCATAAGTATTTCAGTAAGACAGTAATAACATGAGTTAGCTGGTTAGCCGGAGATCTACACAATATAAAACACAAAACTACGTATTTTGAACACCCAGTAGAAAATATATACATCAATAATTAATCGCACTTACAGGCTGTGATTCTGAGGAGCAAGTTGGTCCAAATAAAGTCGGTACTGTCCCATCTTTAATGAATAAGCGTTTTGTAAATCCAATTTAGACCTTGTGGAGAAGCAACCGACAGAAGGTTATACTGCTGTTGTATCGCTGTGCTAATTTTAACCACTGACTCTTCACATCCTCATCCTTTGGAAGTGTTTACAAAGAGAATTTGCTTTTGCAGAGCAGAAAACAGCATTTTCTCGACATGTATACAACACGAACAGCTACAGCGTTTGAGGGTGGGTCAAAGTAGACGTTGTTCGCGGGCAGCCGATGAAGACCACAGGCGGGCATTAGGCAAATTTATTATTTTGTGACGTGTGGCCATCACGGAAGTGGGATTCGAATTCCTAACGACTCGTTTAGGCTGTTCAGAGTCTATTTTTTTCTTTTGAGAGACAATAACTTTATTTATCGTGCACTTTCGGCTTCACAACTTTGCAGATCGTTTACATTCACAGACGGCTACATTACACATTGCATGAAAGGTAATATTAGAAAAAGCGTAATAGGGGCACTTTAAGAAAAGTAACCATTATATTGCAAAGTAAGAAAGAAATCACAGTAATTTATGCCTCACGTGGAATAACAGTCAATTTTATAATGTTACTTTTTTTTTTTTTTAAATGAGACATCCTCGATGACGTATGCGGCTGGCAAACGTAACCTCTGGATGGCGCAGCCTTTGAAATGAGATACAGCCAAAATCAGATTTGCTGGTCTTTGCTCATTTGTTTTAGGCACCTGTCTGACAGGCACATGTGTTAATTGAGAGTGAGAGCTTGTTTCAGTCATCAGATGAACTCGGTCTCTCATGCGTTGGGAGCGCACGTGGCAGGGATTGATGCGGTGGCACTGCGCATGTGTGCCGAGCGAGGTTGTCTCGTCACTCTGACAGTTTTGACAGTTCTCCCGCAGAGATGTTGATGCCAGGAACGTCAAACTAATATTGTGACATGATTGGCACTCCACAAATACAAACAAGCTCATGTGATGATATTCTCTGTAATTGGTGTGTGCAGAGAAACAAGGATAAGCAATTTGAGTTGTCAACCATAATAAGGCTGTTTATAATGGACTGAAGCCTCTTCAGAGAGAGAGAGAGAGAGATATGCCTAGCACAACAGAACTGTGAAGTTTATCTGTGAGACTTTCTGTGGAGTATGACACAATACAAAGCAACTCTGTAAAATAACCTTGGACAGTATACTTACGCCCAGTGTTTATGTATACATGGCAAAAATCCTCATGTTGCAGGCAGATTCCAAGTGCAAATTTGCAGAGGATGTTGCCGACTACTGCGATATGGTATACTTTAGTAGAACTGTACAGTTTCACCTGACCACTGAGATTCAGACAGCTAAATTGTCCCTTTACAATGCTAAAAAATCAGAATCTCAAGACTGTGTACTTAACGGCTAATGAGGGCAAGAACTACAATCCCATGAATCATTGCACATAACAATCAAACTAAAAGCGCTGGAGAAATAAAAACTATTAAAGTTGTTGATTATATCTAAAGAAACAATATATTTTGTTTATTTATATTAATATATTTAAGTATTTTGAGAGCATAGGGAGACCGACTCAATTACGTAATTCGCAGTGCTTCATGGGAGTGGGCGGAGCTAAAGAGCTCTTTAGGCGCAATTTGCTAGCAGCGACTCTGATTGGTGGAATTTTCTGTACAACATCATGGGTAATGTAGTTTTTCACCTGGGCTGCGTTCAGCCCCGACAAAACGTTGCAAAACATTTTTTTTAAACGGAAATAGTGGTGCGTTGAACACCCTGCTCTGATGACAAAAGAGTTGCAACTATGGCAGCTGAGAAGGCCATTCTTTATGTTCTTTTTGAAGAATTTTCAGAGCCTGATGAAATCTGTATAAATACGTGTTTAATACTGTGATGTTACAGTCACTGCCCTTGCCGTCCAGAATAAAAGAGAACATCAATTAAGAAAAAACTTAATTACCATTGTGTATGAAATTTGGTATATAAATAAACTTGTCTTGCACTGAAGCTAACAATATAAACAACTACATCATCATGTTGATATGCTATATTTTTACTATAAAACTCTTACGACAAACGTGTCTTCTAATATCTTCAATTGTTGCGTATACCGAGCTGCAGCGAACACATTTGTAAACGACTTTACTTGGATCAATTGTGCGAGCTGTCTCTTTAATACCGCATGGTTTATATACATGTTGCTGCTGATTGGGCTGACATTTTTGACACACCCACCAAACAAGAGAAAACGTATCTCAAACCCCGTTGCACACCGTTTCCAGGAAACATTTCGTTCAACCCGGAAACCATAGCAAAACGTTGCGCACCGGTTTGAGCTTGAACGTGCCCCAGGAATTCCACTGTTAAACAAAAGTATTTTAAAGACATGAGAACAGATGACTTCAACAGAAGCAAATACCATTGATTAACAACCTTGTAGCTCACAACAGGTCTGTCTTTAAAGGATTACAAGTTATTGTTAAAAATCAATATGGTTTCCCTATGGACACTTGAGTTTAGGACAAACGGTCTAGGAGTTATGAGCAGTTTTGTGTTTTTGATCACTGTAGTGCCACCTTTTGGCCAATCAGGGTCATACTCTGTCAACCTCTCCCCAAATTGAGACCTACCATCTGGCCAAGTTTCAAGTCTCTAGCACTTACAGTTTGGTCTGCACAATCAGTTTTACGGCAGAATAATAATAACAATAATAATAAATATAGCTGCGAGCAGCAATTATCGGGGTTTAAGCACTTTAAGGCTTATAAGCACATAAAAAGGTATATTTTATTTAGCAAGTATGTAAGCACTTAGATGATAGATGGAAAAGACCATTTAAAACCAATACAGGCAATTTACAAAGGAAAAATAGGTTTTGTGACAGTTATAGCGCCACCTATTGCAAGTTTTTTTTGGGGGGGTATCCTCAGAGTGTGTCCATACATATGTGTGTCAAATTTGGTGAAAATATCTCAAATGAGAGCATAAAAATGACCCATGAGCGACTTTGATTGGATTTTTTTTGCCACTTCCTATCAAAATTTTGACATTTGGGTATTAGCATTAACGAACTATGGTTTCGTGTTTCCTACGGTGGTTTCGTCTCGATTGGACTAACGGTTTCGAAGATATTTGCAAAAGTTTTTAAGCGCTAAATCACAACATTGCACAAACCATAAGGTGAAACCTAGCATGTTTGGTTTCGTTGGACTTGGCAAGGATTCAGGAGTCTAAGTACGTCACTCCTGTGAAAATAAGTCGACCACACCCAAAGTTATAAGCACTTGAAAATTTTAATTTTACCACTAGGTGGTGCTGGCTCGAAACTTCTCAGGCTCCTTCAGGGCATCGTGCTGATGACCCATAACGAGTTTCGTTCCGATTGGCCTCCTTGTCTAACAGGTTCTCAAAATTCCTTGGCCGATGGCGGCCATGTTTTTTGAGATATGCCAATGTCCTCATATACAGTCAAGGCAACTTGGACCAAGACACTGCATGCCGAGTTTTAAGTCGATCGGACTAATGGTTGCGTAGTTAGAGCCTTAGCACATATTTAAATATTCAAAGTTCACAAACAGTATACTGTTGCACAAGTATTTCGAACTTCTGTTTACCCCTGAGTGAGGAATGAAGAAGAACTTTACCAAGGTGAAGTGTAAATAATGACTGTTTTCAAACAGGTTTTTGAACACTCAACTTCATTCGTCCTCCATTCAGACAAACAGAGAGTCCCGCCTCAAACTCACGGGAATGTCTGAGCTAGTGTTGCTGTTTCCGGCTAGTCGGAACTATTGATAGCACCACAGTGGTTTCACTCTTCAGGAAGTAAACTTAAGAAATGATTTTCTTATTGAATATTCACATTAAGCTGGGATAGGAGGAAATATTTTAACACTGACAAAATTACAAGACTGTTAAAATCAACCATAAATCATTTGTCAATCAATATGTAACTAATCAGACCACTGATATTTGTTATTCTTCATTGTGGAATTAGAAATGCAAAAGAATATTCACATGTATTTTCCTTTCAGATTACAAACGCACACAATTCTGAATGTTTTTGGGCAGACACAGATTCTCCCTCAACTTTGCAGCGTTGCATGGCTACATTTTTAAAAACTGTGCTGAAATGGAGGGTTTCATGACACTTCAAACACAGAGAATGTTTAAATTTGCATAAAAACACCTTTTTGAAATGGAAAAGTCTTCCATCGCATAGAATGACCTTTCGAAATATTTGGACAACACTGATCAGACCTACACTGATGAGCTGAGAAGCCTCATCCTTGAGAGGCCTGTCCCGTCCTCATTCACATGACATCTGAATGAAGCAGCAGGAGGGCGAGTGATATTCAGCTCTCCTGACCTCTGTGTCTGTCAGCTGACCTCTGTCGTGACTCTCTCAAACACAATACATCTGCACTGTCCACTCATGACAGCCCAACACTGACGACTCCTCAGGACGACTGGAGATGCCAGCTCGCTCGGAAACAGGCTTTTGTCAGTAATGTCGATTGATATTCTGAGACTCTCTTGTTTTGTTGACTGGCCTGATGGTTTCCTGAATAACAGTGCACATATGATTTGTATTGTGGAGAATGCAAAATAGAAACATTTTAGTTGCAAGGCTGTTTCATAAGGTTTAATTGAGAAATTCAAGCGTTACAGTAATTTTAAAAATGGTTAAGGCGTGTTTGTAGGCATATCTCTTTATTTATTCAAACAAATTTCAGAGTTGGCACCAAAGAAGTTACAATGAACAGGGCTGTCATTTGATTAAAATGTTTAATCCAAGTAATTATATGATATTCAGATTAATTAGTAAAATATAAGAACATAATTTAGGGTACGTTTACATGATGATGTACTGAAAATGGAAACGTTTTTTCTTTGCGTATTTCGCCTACAGACGACAACGTTGTCAAAATGATCCCCGATCACACGGATCCATGAAAACGATTACAAACGCTGTGTTATTCATGCCAGGCCAGTAGTTGGCGATGTCACTTTGTAAAGAAACACTATGCGCCTGTAGACTGAACACATAATATGCATGCGCATGACGTCACTGTTTTCACAAATTTGTGTTTTTGTAATTTACATGGAGACGATAACGGTATTGTTTTCAAAAACATATGCTTTGAAACCTGTTTTCAAAAGTTTGCATTTTCAGGCCCCCAAAAGGCTGTTGTTGAGTAAATGATTGAGTAAATAGTTTTCCATTTTTAGTTCTGTTTTCATGTAAATGGCCCATTAAAGTACATTTATGCATTAGTGTAGCAAAAAAACATTTTAAATGATATTTAGAAGACAAACTTTAAAGTTGGCTTGAGAAAGTAGTTTTAAAAGCTTGAAGTTTGAAGGTTTTCAATTTGTAATAGTTTTACGTTTTAGTTTAGTAGATAGATCGATCACTTAAATGAGTCTAAAATGGGCTTCTGGCAGTTTAAATTTGAATTTTGACAGTTGGAGTTTGAATAGTCTTGGCTCATTTGAACATTCTGTCCGTATAAGTCTATGGAATTTTTCCGAGTTTTAATCGTCATTTTTAGGAAAAACGTCAGTCAGATCAGTTATAAAAGATCTAGCACACTAAGTCTGAAGGTCTGACCCAAGCTTGGTGGTTCTAGCTTCATTTTAGTCTCAGAAGAAAATTAACTATAAGTTTAAATAGCATTTCAGTAAGTAATTAATAACAATAGGCGGTTACACTTTATTTGAAGGTGTCCGTGTTACAGTGTAACTATACATTTAAGTACTGAGTAATAACAATCAACTACATGTACTTACCTATAGAGTTAGGATTAGGGTTTGGTTTAGGGTAAGTTGCATGTAATTATGCATAATTTAGTACTTACATGTAACGTGTAACAAAGACACTGTAAAATAAAGTGCTTATTATTAAAATATAATTATTAACATAAGCCTATCCATTCAATCAAATCCTGGAATAACAGAATTAAGTAATTCTGAAATTTATGGACACAATTAACAGTGTTGTTTTTTTATGGATTTTTTATGATTACAGTTTAATCACACTATTATTAATCCATTTATAATTAATCACACTACACAATAAATAATCACAGGTGCATGTCTATCAGCATTTATTAACGTTTTTTTGGACACAGCTCATCTGAGTAAGAACTGTGTTTTATAAATTCGTATTTGGTATTGATAACTAGTCTCAGAGGTTACTGTTGGTATCCATGGCAGTGAGTGTCCAATGACAACAAACTTCTGGAATCTCACATTGTCCTTCTTTGTGATTCTCAAGAAAAGGCTCTATAAACTTCATTCACTCGACATCACTAAAGCTTGTTGGATTGAAACCTGAACAGATTTTCTTTCCTAAGCATTAAAAGAAGAGAACAGAGTTGCTCTATAGGCAGCATATGGCAAAGCGTAAGGGCAACAGTTGGTTCAGTGAAGATCTACAGAAGTGGACAAAGAGACTTCCACTCCTCACTGGCATTTCAAGTAGGGGGCAGGAACAAGATGTTTTACTGCGCCAGTCAGTTGATGATCGACCACCGAGAGCCACTATTGTCTGTGCCTCCTTCAGCATTCAGAGGCATGTTTCTAAATGTTTTACACCTCATATAATGCTTTCAATGTGTCCGGCACACTTTGACATAGATGGAGCGTTGAGCGTCTGGTGTTGGTGGAGACTCTTGTAATGCCATACTGTTGAAGTCAACGTGAAACACCATTCACAACCCTTTGTATTTCTGTATTCTGATGTATTTTTGAATGAATCTTTCCACTGCACAAAGTTGTTTATAGTGAAAAAAGGTTCTTAAGGTTCTTAGATTATTAAAATGTTCTTTACACTATATATAAAAAAGGTTCTTTTAAGAACTGTTCACTGAAAGGTTCTTTGAGAAGCAAAAAATGGTTCTTCTATATCATCACTGTGAAAACCCCCTTTTGGAGCCTTTATTTTTAAGATTGTATGATATTTCATATGATTATATGAGGAAAAAAAAAATGTAAACATGGTAGCAATAACACCAGAGTGACATTTATATCAGGGGCGTTTCCTCCGAGGAGGCAAGGGAGGCAGTGCCTCCTCAAAAAAAAAAAAAAAAAAACTGGATGAGAAAATAATCGATATTACAAAAATAAAACAACGCAAATGTTACAAAATTTGACATTAAAAAGTGTAAATGTCACTCGTTTTTCTAAAGAAACACTGTCAAACAGCGACACCCGCAGGTGAAGTTACAGCGGGGAGTCCGCATCTCTCTGCCTCCCTTCAGCTCACAGAAATAAAGCAGAGCCTCTATAGCGTGCGGTGGGTTTAGTGGGGGGTAATTGAGAATGAATGGGGGAAAGTCACGTGAGAGGAGGCAATGCCTCAATTGCGCTATGATTGGATATGATCGGTTATGATTGGACATGATTGGTTCGTGCGATAAATCCCGCCTCTTGTTTTCGTGCGCGTTCTCGTCGAATCGGTCTGAATGAAGACAGTGATGGCGTTAATGGAAGACTAATTAAAAAGTAAGTAAACAACTGTCACTTACATATCACCGCTTTGTGTCATGTCAAAATCAAACTCGAAATGGCCTGAAAACATGATGACTGCGGGGTTTTTAGTGAGCAATCAGCGTGGTGAAATTAAAGGTACATCTTTGTGTCTGTGAGTGAGTGACCAGTGTGTACAAGCTTGATGACTGCTGAAAATAAATTGACTATTAAAAAGAAAAGCTGAATATTAGTTTATAAATAATATATATTGTTTAAATTGTTACTGCCTTTAGTTATTATTTTGGAATAAATGTAAAAATGAGTAAAAACACTAACTTGATGAAATTTATACTTGGTTTTAATAAATAGAACATTACATAGTGTAAAAATAACAAAATAGTATTGTATTTGGTCTCTCTTTTTATGTAATTGTGTAACAGGGACATAAATGAGGACTTTGCCTCCTCATTTTAAAACACCACTGCACACCACTGATTTATATATATATATATATATATATATAAAATCACAAAAAAATGCTTTGTTCTCTTTATAGAGACTGCACTGATGTAAGCTAATAAAAGGTTTGTTTGAATGGCCGCTCTCTGAACCCAAACCTGGAGTCACAAAGTTGCATTTTTTGTCTACACTAGAAGACAGGTATTGTCATCTGTCTATAAACACACTGTCTAAAGAGGCCGGTGCTGACAGAGAATATCTTAAGACCAATTCAGTGTCTGTTTTGTGTAGGTGTGCGTAAGCGGTACTCAAGGCCTGTCAACAGCCTTTTTGCGAATGGTTCAAACATGTTTGAATGGGATATGTAGTTCAAAGAAGGGTCACATACTACAAAATAGAAATGTTCTTGCTAAAGTTTAAAGCATCCTTCCACAAATCCATTGGTTTAGTGGGTCTAAAAACCGCACTTCTAATGCTTTTTTCCTAAACTTGAATAGAATAATCAGTTGTGTTATGATATGATTCGGGTCTAACACAGTTCAAGTGTGCAATTATGACAAATATTGAGTTAAAATTCTGATCTTATTATTCAAAATCACATTAGTATTCCAATTATTTCAACATATGAAAGTGGTGGAACTGAAATCTGAGACCCTTGCGACAGACGTTTGACTTTGTGTCTTTGTTTGGTCTAGTGACAGCACCTTTTACTATGTCCCACTCGCACTATGAAGACTTGTGTGTGTGACCTTTGACTCCTGACCCTGGCTGACACCTCCACACCCACCCAGGAAATGACCTTACACTGACCCGCCAACATAAAGCTCTGAATTACCCAAGTTAAAGATGGTCGTCATCAGCAGCGCGGGCGATCGATCTGGAGAAGCCAGCGGCGGGGGCTACGTGGGCTTATTTAAGAAAGGCTATTACATGATAATGGGCATTTGAACTAAACGATGAGGGGCTTTAGGGCAGGCGGGGGGCAGGAGATGAGAGCTGAGAAGCACTGGTGGGCCACATTTGATAAATGAAGAGGGAGTCAACACCCATCTGCTCTAGTGCATCTCGCTTGCACATTTGCTTTTTATATTTACTGCACCATCACGCTCTTTTGTTTTTTGCTGTGCCCATCACAAACTAGATTCCTTATTCTTACTATGAAGTTGAAAGCTGTGCAATTTTATTAAAATACTTTTTTCTTTACCAGTTCCATATGCAGAATTTTGCTGTTTGTTTAAGCATCCTGACCAGCCCAACACAACAACGACTCAATAAATGGCGTAAGTTTGGAGCGGGACAGTCTGTTTGACTGACCAATGGAAGACAAGAGGAGTGGTCAGAAATTTTTTTGATAATCATTTTTTTCCTAATTGTACATAGTGATGCTAATGGTGAAGAAATTACACACTTCATCTTAAGCTATCTTTGGAGTTTTTTATTTTATTTTATTGATGAACGAATCAAAGAAGTGTACAATATTCTGCTGCCATGCTAGTATCAAATTGGTGGAACAGTATTTGTCAAATGATAATTTCATCAATAAGATAATAAGCTGTGTAACCACCGTTCTGTGAATGGTGGCCAGCAAACACAACTCATTTTTCTAATTTGTTTATTTTTTGTTACAGTTAGGTTATGTATGAAGTTGGAAAACTTCCTAGGCCCTGTCCCATATGGCACCCTAAACACTCGCGGTCCTCCACAGATTCCGCACTTTCGTGACGTAATGCTGCTTTGACTGTCGGGAAGAAGTCTGCTGTGGAGCTCACTTCAGTGCGGGCTCGGCAAAAGTGCACATCGAGGGCACATATCGACCACAAAGGGGGTGCTCACGAGTAACCTTCTGAAACCTAAAATGACAAATGGGACATGCTTCGGTCTTGTGGACTTCACTATCACGGGCATCCAGTGGCCACTGTAAGTCTACAAGGCCGTAATTGCATATGAAGTCCCATTTGGGACAGGGCCCTAGAAACATCACTTAAAAATGCATAGCTCAGTCACAAAACTCTTCCAAGCAACTGATTGGTTCTTCCAAGTCTGCAACGCAGCCAGTCAATCTCTCTTTCTTGTCTCTTACCTATTTATTTGCGTGTTTTTTTCCCTCCAAACCAGTTCAAAGCAAATCCTGCCCTGCAGCCAATTTTATTGGGTAAGGTTGTACTGGTTGTACGCTGGTTGTAGCATTGTGTAGGTAATCAGCACTGTGTTCGACATCAACAATGAAATCTGTTGGGTGGTGTTTGCGCTGAACCGGTTTGGAGAAAAGAATCACGCTATTTATTTCCGTCCCTACCTGGGGTGCATTTCCCAAATACATTGTTAGCCAACTATGGTCACAAGTTCTGTCATTTCTAACATAGTTCAATGATTCTGCGTTTCCTGAAACATATATGCAAACAGCATCACAAACTTGTGTGGTTGAACTACAGATCTTGTCCTGTGGTTAGAAGCATAGTTGTTTGTTTAATACCATCTGGACTCACATTATTGTTGCTGCAATGAAGTGCACGATCATGAGGAATAGAACAAAAACAGTCTTTAATCACAATCCAAAAATGAAACACACAGGAGATAACCAAGGAATAACTCACAAGAAAATGTTGAAAATGAAGAACTGAGGAAACTAAGGACTTAAATACTCAGAGAAATCAAGGTAAAACAGTACAGATGTAAAGCTAATTAACAACCAAGGAGATTAACTAGGAACACAGACAGGCAGGGAAAACCTGAGGAGTTGGTGGCAATAAAGACCAGGGCGGCAACGACAGTGGAAGGAGCCAGGGAGGAGCCCGGCAGGGACTCAGACCACAGCCAGGATGATGGCCCACGGCGGAGTCGATGGAGGGAGAAGCCATGGTGAAGACTTGGCTGTCGACTCCAGGTGGACGACTGATGGAAACGAGGCCGATGGATGTGGAGCCCTAGGTATAGACGAAGAGCCAAAGAGACTGGATGACACAGATTGTTCTGGAGGCTGAGGCAGAGCCAGGGGATCCTCTTGACTGGGCAGAGCTAGAGACTGGAAGACACGAGGCAAATCCACACAATAGAGTGGTGTCAGAAGAAGAGCCAAGGGGCTGAAGGGAACCAGCGGAGGCAGGGCAGAGGAATTTGCTGATTCTGGAAGAGGAGTCGGAAGAGGGAGTCTTGGTGGGAACTCTGGAGACACAAGAGACTTCGAGCTGGGCAGAACCAGCAGGGGCCTAAGAGACTTTGAGCTGGGCAGAACCAGCGGGGGCACGGGAGACCTTGAGCTGGGCAGTACCAGCGGGGGCCTAAGAGACTTTGAGCTGGGCGGAACCAGCGGGGACACGGGAGACCTTGAGCTGGGCAGTACCAGCGGGGGCCTAAGAGTCTTAGAACTGGGAGGAACCAGCGGGTGCACAAGAGTCTTTAAGCTGGGCGAAACCAGTGGGGACATAAGAGACTTTGAGCTGGGTGGAACCAGCAGTGACGGGAGAATCAGGCACATATCCTCTTCCAAATCATTATAACTATTTGCAGAGGCCAGCTACAGCGTACCATCAATGGTGGGAGTGTAGGCGGGGCTTTCCTCCATGCCCACAAACTCCACAAGCATGCCCACTGGGACGCACAGTGTTGCCGGTTCATGCACCTGGTCAGACTCACTATGGGGCTCGGGCTCTGGGGCGATGGTTAGCTCAGTCCTCTTATCTGGCTCGTGCATTGTGGCAGACTCGAGCTCTCTGTCTGTGATAGGCTCTGGCGTTTTATCCGTGGCTCTGGGTCCAGAGTGGTGATGTCCTCCGTGAGGCCGATGGTGAATGCTGATCCTTTGTTCACCAGCACCCACTCCACAAACGTGGCAAAATCCTTTCTAGGACCATTCACTGGAAGGCGTGCCTTGGCTGGATAGTTTGTTAGGCAAACCAGATCTAAAAATTCCAGAGTGTCGTCCTCGAGTGAATGGCCCTACTGCTCAAGGCAGAGCAGTTGGACGGTCCATAGGTAAGAGGAGGAGGAAAAAAGATAAACTCGCAGGTGCGACCATGTTACTAAGGCTTTGGGAAAACTGTCACAACTAGCTAATTAATTTCTCCAATGATGCATCATACTATGGCAGTTAAGCAGCAAGTTATGTCGTTGAATGGGAAACTCAGCACTGCTCGACTTCATATGCACCATGAATACTTTCTTTTGCCCTCCTCCACCCCAGCATCACATGTCTAGTTCTTCTCTGAATTTGATAGCATTTTGTTTAATATTCATATCAATAAAATGTTGTTAAATCTGCCATGATTGAAAAGTAATGCAACCAAAACATTCATGTAGTTACATATTTGAATTATGGGAAGTATCACACCAAACTTTGCAAAAAGTTACGTTTTAGTTACATTAGTTTCATACAAAAAAAAAAAGAAGTAAAGTTTAGATGATATGTTTTCTAAATATTGTCAACATTTAATATAATATCAATATAACATTTTTACTTAAAAGAAAACCAGACCAAACTGCAATGTTTGCAGAACAATTTGCTTTCTTTGTAGAATAATGGAATCTAAGTTATTTCTGCAATAACATTTAAACAATATCCCTCAAGCAACTGTGCTGTTGTTCTGAAAATCAGCCAGACTGTGATTCATCCACAAGTAATTTGGCCACAATGGACATATTGAGTCCATATTGCGTTTTAAAACAAAATTTACTTTTCAGAAAATATTTGACCTGTTAATTAGTATTGGTTTTTCTTCACCAAGAAATGGTCCCAAAAGAAACGAAACATTGAGCATCATGCTTGTTATCACAACATCTTTACTAGAGACCATAGGAAGTTAAGAGTGGAAGATGAAATGGAATCAGGGCATGTCATGGGCTGGACTTGAACTCAGGTCTCCTGCGTGAGCGCCACAGCTGGCAAGAGCACATGTGCTAACCGCTAGGCTACGGCTCCAACAATCCTAACTTTTCAATACATTTCATAGTAATGGCTTGGGAGAAGAATAATAATTAATGTAAATATGTTTAAACAGCAAAAATTTGACCACACACGATGATCCATTTACTCACGCAGTTTGTGTTTAGCCAATCCCACAACCCACGTGCAACATCTGTGAGCCACATCAGCGGGCCGCGTGTCATAACCAGGCACACTGTGTCATGGGACCGCAGATGGAATTTTATCGGTTTCAGCGAGCACGATTTGACTTTAACCAAAGTGGACATGTGTGTGGAAACAATAATGTTAGGAGCTCTTAATTTCCCCTGGAAACGCCATCAATTATTCATGCTGATGCAGTTGGCGCTACGGCTGGCGTCTTCGCTCCATGAACCGCTGTTAATTACAACCTACAAGACTGTTACAGTTAATTTCAAGGCAAGCATATTGTCTCTTCGAGGCTGGTGAGCGGGTCATAAATTATCCTGAAGGTGAAGGAGAACTCGAGGGAAACAGTTATGAAAATTTCATCAATCTCGGCCGCACACCACAGCTGGTCCTGTCAGCGGCCGCATTGTGGAGGAGCAGTGCTGGGTGGAGGGTCAAACCTGGGGAGCGGCGAGGGCCGAGGGGGGCCTGTCACATCCTGCTACTGCTCTCTGTCACAGAGCAAACACACACACACACACTGGCTATTATTGTCGCACTGGGCAGAGAGCCACAGAGGCAATCTTCAGCCTGTCCTACTCTATTAATTTACTTAAAGCGTGCTTTGTGGTCAAGACCTCTTCCTTTCATCAGCTTGAGTGAACGTGTGTGTGTGTTTGTGTAGGAGATCATTACCAGCTTTAGTACTCACTTTGTGCCATATCATACCTTAACACAAAGCTTCTGTGTGAGATCAGGGCCAAAAAAGGTTCTGAGGGTACATGTGGACCATCGATGAGAGAGAATTGTCTAATGGAGATCTTTAATTAAATATATCTCCTGTCTGCTCTGAGATCAGCCCACAAACCGAGAGAAACACTAGAACAGGATAATGTTCGCTGGACATCATATTACGTTTTGACATTTTTAAAAGATGCTGACAGTGGAGAGAACGGTCACCTCTGGCTTGCTTAGTTGGGGACACTTAATATTCAGCAATATTATTGACTTAAATGCACTGACACTATTGGACGAGAGCTGGAGCTGGATGATGACATGACTTTTCTCCCAAGCTGATTTATAGCCGAATTAAACTCATTTGATTTGATTGATGAACTTTCCACAGTTATTGAACTGATCTGAATCAACACTGAACTGACTTCAGTTGAACAATGACACTATTGTCTTTTTAGAGCTGCTCTACAGGAGAATAGAATTGTTTTCATCACTGAATCATTATTTTCCTGTTGATCCCCGTAAAGCTACTTTGAAACAATCTGTATTGTATAAAGCACTATATAAATAAAGATGACTTGACTTGAGAGAACAGCAAATGACGGGGGAATAAGATGGAGGAATGTTGCGAGACTCAAACTTGCATTTCTCGCATGAACACCATTAGCAACAAGTTACTTTAGAGAAGAACACACCTCTTGTTGTTTTGTTTTTTGTCTTTCTTTCTTTTTATTTCGATCAGTAATTTCTTCCAATCAGTCTTTTATTCGTTCTTATTTCTTTTGTTCTTTTATTTGTTTTTCTCTGCTGTTCATTCTTGTTTTTTTTTTTAATTTCTTTTTTCCTGTTGTTGTTTTGTTTTCAATCTTTTCTACATTTGTTGTTTATTTTGTTTGTTCTTATAGGTGTTTTGTTTGTTCTTTTGTTTATTCATATGCTTTTATGTTCTTTCTGTCAATGTTTTGCTAATTCTTCCATTGTTTATTTTGTTTGATCATTCTGTCTTTTGTCTGTTTTCATTGGTTTTACATTCTTTTGTTCATTTTTACAGTCTCTTGTTTCTTAATTGATTTTCTTTTGTTCTTTTGTTTCTTTCTTATTCTTTATTCTTAGTTTTTTTTATCTTAAATTTGTTCGTTCATTCGTCTGTATTTTTGTTCGTATCTCCTTTGTTATTTCTTTCTTAAATTTGTTTGTTCTTTCTTCTCTTTTGTTTGATTTTACAAGCTTTTTCTTTAATTTGTTCTTTTGCTCATTCTTTCTTTCATTCTTTTGTTTATCCAAACATTCAATCTTTTGTTTGTTCCTATACTTTTTTTCGACCTGTTTTTACTCTTTTTTGTTTTGTTTGTTATATTTGCCTGTGTTTCAGCTCTGTTCAGTTTCATGTCTCTGTTCATCAGTTTCCATAGTGTTTGATTTGCCCTCATGTGTCGCACCTGTATCTCCTTCAGACCCCTACATATAGCCCTGTGTTTTGTTTCAGTCTTTGATTTCGTCAATGTGTAGTGTTTATTCTTATTTATAACTTTGTTATATATGACAGCAATGTCATGTCGTGTTTCAGCCCTGGTCGTGCTTCCGTTTGACGGCCTCGAAACTTCCATGGCGGCGCCGGTGCGTCGTTCGTAGATCCGATGTATGCTGCGGTTGTAGGCTAGCATTCTCATCAGACTGCGGCGTAGTACATGTAAACAAACAAAAAAAGGTAAAATGTGAGATTACAGACGTTTTCCTTTTTGTACAGTAATAATTTGATAGGAATACAATGTAATACAAACCTTAATTTCATTCAGGAATTTCCCCTCAGGAAGTTTTCTCTCAGAAGAGAAAACGAAATGACCGTTAAGTTCCAGTTTTAACCGGTTTGGCACAGACTACCCAACATTGGGTTACATTTACCCAGCGCCTGGTTCATTGACATTAAATATGACCCAGCAGCTGAGATACAGAAAAACTACCCAGCACCTGGGTAAAAATAACCCAATAAAATTACCCAGCAGGCTGAACCCAGCATTTGGATTAAAAAACAACCCAGCATTTTTAGAGTGTACATTACTACACATTACTGTATTTTTGTTTATATTCCAGTTGTTATTTCTTTCTTAAATTTGGTGTTCTTTCTTCTCTTTTTTGTTTGATTACATATTTTCTTTAATTTATTCTTTTTTATCCAAAATTCTTTCCATCTTTTGTTCATTCCTACATATGTTCTCTTTCTTTCTTTCTCTTTCTTTCTTTCTTTCTTTCTTTCTTTCTTTCTTTCTTTCTGTCTTTCTCTCAGCTGTGAACAGCTGTGCCGCCCATCCGCAGTCATACATCAGCGCCCGTGCTCGTCCTCTCTCTGCAGCCACAGACGGACACTGAGGTGTGCGCGCGGCTCGTCTCGTCAGGTGTGAACACCCTCTTCCATCCCTCAATCTGTCAATTAGTGCGGCTGAAGATCAGAGGAGAGGGAGTGTGGGCCTTTGATAGTGGGCAGAACGGCCTGTCACACAAGAGAACGGGCCGGAACAGAGCTGACAAGGCTAGTTTTTACTCCGTCTTCCTCTTTTTATGAGTGGATTTTTTGAAAATTCTTATTGAATGTTTTAAGATAAGAGCATGGGTTATGAATATCTTTGAGATTTTGAGTTAATAAAACCAACCTGACGGCCACTGAAGATGGTCCTTAAGATATCCGCTGGCATTTTAGACTTCCTGTTTGTCCCAAGTCATAGGGTAAATTCTCTCTCAGTAAACACCCATGTGCGATGTCTGATTTGGCGAATGACCTTCTGTGTTTGGGGCTCCGTCTGGGTCTTAGCGAAAGCCATCTCCTCCATAAGACTGGCACGTTTTGGCACCTTGGACAGACGCATAAACAGATGCAGTCTCTGTTAGTAATGACAGGTGATTATATGTGGCAGCAGTGCCAAGGCAATTAAACGGCGGGCTGACGGCACCATTTGGCGTGCTGTTATCCCAGCGTTAAGGCTAATTGTGGCAGCACTTTCACTCCTGCCAGGACACTGCTTCGAACATCGTTAATTTTACACCAATACATGTCGTCTGGAGATGAATGCTGGCTCTCTGAGGGCTCTTCAATTCAGGGTGGGATCAGACACGGTGAAGTAATTACCCAGTGTTTCATGATTATAATCAGTCAAACTGTTCTCTGTGGCGATGTTCCTGTTTGCATTTTGCTTCTCTCCGAGGCCACTGCTCAAATTTGCAATGCATTTTGAAAATATTAGAAAACAATTGAGTTTTCAGGCATTTATCGTACATGAAAGTCAGGGTTAAGTTCAAATTTATTCCAAACAGTGTCTCAATAATGTCTAATCTTCAAGACATCATTGTACATTGTTAAACGAAGACAGACAGTTACCCATAAGCCCCATGTGTAACACGTGACGCCCCTCAGATATTTTTTTTTAGCCCAGTGGATTCCACAAAAAATGTATCTTTGACAAACAAGGTAAAAGTTGCAAAGTTCTGTAAGTTAGAAAGATGTTTGTCTATTTTAAATAAGAAAAAGTTCATTTTTATTAACTTTTAAGACTACACCCTTGTGGAAAAGAAGTGTGCTTAACTGTATTAAATGTGTACTTCTACTATTTTAAAAAAAATACAACATTAATGAAACAAAAAGGAAACTTAAGTGTAGGCTACTTAAAGAGAGTACACTTTCATGACTATGTTTCTTAACACACTTAAACACACTTTGTTAAAAAGTGCACTTTGTAAAAATGTCAATTTAAAGGTTTTACTTTAAAGTACATTTTAAATCATTATGGATTAAAGGATTAGTTCACTTTAAAATGAAAATTACCCCAAGCTTTACTAACCCCCAAGCCATCCTAGGTGTATATGACTTTCTTCTTTCTGATGAACACAATCGGAGTTATATTAATAAATATCCTGACACATCTGAGCTTTATAATGGCAGTGAGCGGGATCAACAAGTATGAGCTGAAGAACGTGCATCCATCCATCATAAACATACTCCACACGCTCCGAGGGGGTTAATAAAGGCCTTCTGAAGCGAAGCGATGCGTTTGTGTAAGAAAAATATCCATATTTAACAAGTTATGAAGTAAAATATCTAGCTTCCGCCAGACCACCTTCCGTATTCAACTTACGAAGAAAGTGTAACGACTTTTGCAGTTCAAAAAGCTAATTATACTTCGTTACAGTACTTATTTTTTGGGAGAATCTGTATTTTACTTGAGTTTTTATATTTCTGTCAACTTTTACTTTTACTCCACTACATTTCCTAAATAAAATGTATACTTTTACTCCAATACATTTTCCCAAAACATTTCCGTTACTTACTACAAAATAAAGTCGGAAGAACACAGACTGCAAACAAGTGCGCTGTCATTATACAGTACGAGAGCGGCCTCTAGAGGTGAAATAAAAACTATCACTGACGCCTCGTAGAGTTTGTTTTGACACGTGACGTGAGGCTGCGCGCTGCACAGAGCGGGACACTTCAAAAACGGATTTAAAACATAGACAACAAAACGGTAAGTTATACAGTGTACACTACAGTACATTTTCATATCATTATAAAGTAATTAGTTTGTTGACTAGATGCTGCATTAGTGGAGAACAGTAGTATGTTTGCCGTCGAGGCTGAGAGGATGCTAACATTAGCAGTACGTCAAGCGGTTAAAACAATGTGACAAAAACACCAACTGTTTAATGTCACGATTGTTACCATTCATTTGCATTAGTTTATATCCATTTGTTCGCTGTTATGCATTCGTTATCCAGCGAAGTTGCATATTTAAATTGTATCCTCATCATGCAGCAACAGAAACATAAATCAGAAATTTATTCGATTTCAGTTCTTTTTTTTATCGGCACTGTAACACATTTTGATTAGATAATCATCAAGTTTTCTAAAATAGAGGCAAATAATGTGTGAAAGTATACATATAATGGACCTTTACTATGCCTTTGTGTGTAAAGATGGCAATTTTTAGGCATGACTGTTTGGATTTATATGAAATGGTAACACTTTCCAATAAGAGTCTGTTTGTAACATTAAATAAGGTTAATAAAAGTATTGTTCGTTGTTAATTTTAACATTTACATTTTAAAGTTGTCTCTTACATTAGTTATAATGCACTATGAATTAACATGAATGATCAATGTATAATTAATGTATTAGTATTTTTATATTTAAAACTTACAATAAACATTGTCAATTTTTTTTTTTAATTCAAAGAAAACAAAATGTAAGAAAGAGTTAAAACTGAACAGTCTTGCTGCTCAAACTGTATATAACATTTTTTTTTTTTTTTTTTGGCTCCTTTTGTATCTTACATTTACTTGTACTTTTACTTTCAATACTTAAGTACATTTAATATAAAAAATATATATATGTTTTTCATACTTAAGTACAAAAAATATCACATTCTTTAAAACTTTTACTCAAGTAATATTCTAAACAGTGACTTTAACTTCTACCAAAGTCATTTTCTGGTAAGATATCTATACTTTTACTCAAGTATGGCTTTCAAGTACTTTATCCACCACTGCTTATGCTACGTCCGACGCCTTCCCTATTCAGCTTACGGAAAAAGCGTAACTGACACAACGCCAGTTGCACTTTTTTCGTAAGTAGAATATGGAAGGCGGTCTGGCGGAAGCTAGGTATTTTACTTTATAACTTGTTAAATATGGATATTTTTCTTACACAAATGCATCGCTTCACTTCAGAAGGCCTTTTTTAACCCCCCAGAGGTGTGTGGAGTACGTTTATGATGGATGGATGCACTTTCTTCAGCTTCATACTCGTGGTCTCGTTCACTGCCATTATAAAGCTTGAATGCGTCAGGATATTTATTAATATAACTCTGATAGTGTTGAAGAAGAAAGACAACTAAGATGGCTTGAGGGTGAGTAAATCTTGGGGTAATTTTTATTTTAATGTAAACTAATCCTTAAATAATCTTTTGTCTTGTATGTGTCACGGGTCTTAGAATCCAAAGAGACAAGAAACAAGAAACAGGAAATCTCACAAAATAGTCCTTTAATAGGAAACTTGAATACTCATAACTAACATAGACGATGACCAACAAAGAACTGAACTGAACAGAAAGTATTTATACACCAGGGAAATCAGCTAATTAAATGACAACAGGTGAACGAAATGACTAATCAAATGAACTGAGAAAGTAGGTCAAGACAGACAAACTAAGAACAAAGAAAACTGATGAAAACAAACTGAAAGTCCATAAACATGACAGTATTTTGATGTGTTGACTAACATACCAAAGCACATGGTAATTTTAACTGTAGTTTGTTTTCCGATATTACATTTAAATGTGCTAAATTGCAACTTCATCATACACATATTATACATATTATATACATATTACAAATATATTTATATACAGTTGTGGTCAAAAGTTTACATACACCTTTCAAAATCTGCAAAATATTAATTATTTTAACAAAATAAGAGGGATCTTCTGATTAAGATATTTTACATAAAAGATGTTTACATATTGTCCAAAAGACAAAATAATAGCTGAATTTATAAAAACGATGCCACTTAAAAGTTTATATAAGCTTGATTCTTAATATTGTGATCCATGACTGTTTTTTTGTTTTGTGATGTTTGTTCATGAGTCGCTTGTTTGTCCTGAACAGCTAAACCGCCAAGCGTTCTTCAGAAAAATCATGTGTAAAAAAAAAAAAACCCCAAAAAACACACAAATAAGGAAAATGTACATATCTTTATCCTGTTCAAATGATGAAGATGTGTAAAAGAGGTTCAAAAAAGTTCAGCTAATTATAAATTTAATCTATAACATATTTCCTGTGTCCAAAAACATTACATTCAGTTTGAACTTAAGTATATTCGGTTACACTTTATTTTAAGGTCTCCTTGTTACAGTGTAACTATACATTTAAATACTGAATAATAACAAATGACATGTACTTATATACTATATTATTAGATTTAGAGTTTGGTTTAGGGTTAGTTGCATGTAATAATTTACTGTTATTACTACAGTAAGTATGTAACATAATACAAAGACACTGTAAAATAAAGTGTTTTACCATATATTTTTAAACTGTTACTTCTGTAATAAGTGCTGTTTTTAAAAGTATGCTAAAGTGTACAGTACTTTTTCACAAGGGCACTAACATATAAAGTGCCCTTGTGAAAGAAAAAAAAAAAAGTTAGCTACAAGTATGTCATTGCATTAGAGAAAATATCTCACCAACTAAGACAAAATTTTGTGGTTTTGGAGCATGTAAATAATTAATGTGATAAATACACCTGTGGCTACACTGTGCGAGTAAGTGTCATGAGTGTCCAAATAGGGGGCCACTGTACATCCCAAACTGAATAGTCAGCTGTTGAAATGTAATGACGCAGGCCTAAATATACATGACAGAACTGATTTATTTTAATGGACTTGAGTTGGAGTTGTAGTGCAGTTGTAGTAGTCATCGCAAGACTGCTTTGCCAGATTACAGTAAAACATCTCCGCCGGTGTAATGAGCTCTTGATCCAGTCAGCACCAAATGTTTAAATGGCTCTTGCTCGGGCCGCTGACCTGCCGAACACATGATACCATCCGCTGTCACAGAATGCAGCATGCTGTTATTCTTTAATTACTGAGGTCTTAGCTGTGAACAGCCTTTGCTAACGACTTTTAATCAAGCAGGATTTGACACAGAATGATGGTCCAGTGTGGCATTTCACAGCCGTGTTCTCACAACCCCTCGCAGGCAGATTTTATCCAGAGCTTTAGACTACATGTGTCTGCGGAATTCAATTTGGATCCGGAACAATAATGCGATTAGGAAGCGGTGTGACCCACTGTGCTTCAGAGGGTTCAAATATGGACACTTCTGGCCCTGTGGACTTACAAAATAAACTCCCTTTCACACTCTCAGTTACTAACAGTATGAATTGTGTCATTTTTGTCTATTTACTGTATTTACTAATGTAAATTCTAACAGTAGCCACTAATTGTACTGTGTTTGTTACCATTCAGAACATGAATTAAACAAAATGGCTGCCGCCTTAGTTTTGCTAATGCTAATTTCCTTGCTAGCATTATGAATTTCTCTATGAATTGTGTTTACTGAAGTGAAGCGCTGGATGTGTTTTAATTGGCAGAGGAGAGGGGTGTCAGATGGACTGTAATTAGGAGTCAGTGAACAGACTGTCCTCTCGCTGGGCTCGGTGCGTTTGATGCTGTCGGGACACAGTGCTGTCAGTTTGGCCAAATCCAACACATTTTAAATATTGGGTCAAAGACACTTCCTGTGAGCTTCCGTAATCTGCCCGCACAGGCATGCCAAAGTCATTAACACACACTTTAACAGTTCCAAATGAGCATATGATTTTAGGGAAATATGGCATGTTTGCATAGCATGAATATCTGACGTTTGGAGGCACAGTTTGGGGGCAATTGTAACATGCTGAATTTCCTCAATCACAAGTGATAACACTAAGGGGCCGTTTACACAACACTGTTTTCAACTAAAAATGGAAAATGTTTTATGTGTTTTGGCCGTTCATTTACATGACAACAGCGCTTTGGGGGCCTGAAAATGCAAGTTTTTGAAAACGATACACTGTAAAAAAAAAAAATAAAGTCCAGAAAAATAGAGATGTACCGTAAAATATGAAGGAATTTTCTGTATTTTTTTTTTTTTACAGGTATTTTACTTGTATTTTGAATTAAGCATTGTGATGTGTTTTAGGGTTAAGTGACATTTATTCAGAGAATGAAATTAAGAGAAATAAAAACGGAAAATGTACTGATGATTTTACCAGTTTTTACCAATTACCAGTACATTTTCCGTTTATATTTTTTTACAGTGTACTGTTATCGCCTTCGCGTAAACAACAAAAATGCAAATTTGTGAAAATGGTGACGTCACGCATATGTGTATTACATGTTCAGTCTATAGGCTCGTAGTGTTTCTTTACAAAGTGACATCGCCATCTACTGGCCTGGAAGCATAATACAGTGTTTTTAGTCATTTCCGCGGATCCGTGTGAACGGGGATCATTATGACAATGTTGTCGCCTGTATGTGAAAAACGCGAAGGAAAAACTTTTCCATTTTTAGTACATTGTTGTCGTGTATAGTTACCCTTAATCACACATGCTTAGTAGAGCGTTCTCTCTTTCCGATTAAAAAACATGCAATTGTTTTCAATTTTCAACAACAAAAAAATTATCTTGATATATATTTATAATCGTGTCCAGTATTTTTTTCTGCTGTTGAAAGTTTTATTGGCTTTGAATTTTTTTTTTTTTTTTTTTATCTCAACCAAGGTTGTTTGTTAAAGTCGGCATGAAACGGAAGTTGCGATAGTCTTTTGTTCCCTATTGTTACGTATCCAAGTGAAACAGCTTCTCAAACTCGCTAAAAAAAAAAAAAAAAAACTAAACTAGTTTCAGACAATTATAATGTAGATCCCATTTAGACTTATACTTTGTATATTCATTACAGCTTAAATAACTAATATCAGGTGAAAATTATTCAGATATTAATAGGTAGTAGGCAAATGTGTAGTAGTGAATGGAAATGTTAAACGTAGTTCAGCACAACTCAGAATTCACTTTTGGATCCTAATCGTTATAAATAAAATCCTAAATAACTTTTCTCGGAGATAATTATAATTGTGTTTCAGAGCACAAAATAGCCCTAGTAAAAATAGCCATGGCTGTTCTGATTGTCAACAAACTCATAATACCCCATTAATGCACTTAGTTCCATCAAAAGTAATAGAAAGCAGCTGAATAATTGAGGTTTAGATGGTAATCCTATTGTGGTTAAAAATATCATTTACATGGCTGTTAGATCTCACACCACTGACAATCACAGATGTTTTTACTCATGGTCAGGTTAAAGGTCTCAAATCTTCAGGATATTTATGTCTCGTGTGAACAGATAAAAAAAAAATTACCATATTTAATATCACAACAAAATAAACCATAAAATGTTTAAGGCAATTTATCGATCTTTCTCCGTGAAACAAAATTACTGTTTTTTTTTTTTTTTTTTGTTTGTTTTTTTTTTTGTCAAATGCACTTTAATGATTAACTACATATTAATAAAATGATAAAGTCACATTATATCCTTTCTAACACTATAGACTTTGCAGTAATTAACACTAAAAATCACTACACTAAATATAGATCTGGCTGCTGTCATACAAAGTCAATTTCTTAAATTTGTCTAGACACATTTCATTCTTCATGTGAAGTCTTTCACGTCACAGAAGCCATCGGATTGCCATTTACATTTCTCTACATCCCACTTTGATATGAAACACTCAAAGTGATGTGCCTGAACTGCTGTCATACATCTGCCCCATCTTCATGTTTAAAGATAATATGACAGCTGTTTGAGTGGATAAAATGACGGCAGCTATTAAAGGATGTTAAACAGTTAGAGAATAATGATGGAGGCATTTAAACTTTATGAATCCTCTTATATCTGAGACACTCTAAGAAAAAGAGGGGCTGTCAAAGAACGGGAGAAGATACATCGATGCTGTTAAATGCACGCAAAGTGGTTTTGACCTTTTTAACTTTGTTTTAAATAGTTGATTGCTTTAGATAGTTCCCGTAAAAATAAAATTCTGTTTTTCAGTCATCCTCATGTTGTTACAAACATGTTGCTATTTTTTTTTTTCCCTGTGGCACACTAAACGATCATTTAGAAGAATCTTTACACAGATCTCTTCCATACAACAGTATTCTAGTGTGTTCCTCATACAATGTTATTGAATGGCTTCAGAAGACTTGGGATATGTAGGTTATATCAGTTCATATGGATTGAATGGGGTTTTTTTTCCTTTTTTTTTTAGCCTATAGATATAAACTGTCATTGTAGGGTAAAGAGCAATTGACAACTGAGGAGTGATTTTTAAGCTTATTGATTAAAATGCGAATAAAAGAAACAAAGATATGACACGCGACTTGCCATAACGTTGGTTAATGCGTTAATACAGAAGTGCAGCAGGGGCTGTAAACACTGTAATTATAGTGAAGTTAGTGAGTTAATTAGTGAATGTTAAGGAGCCCCACTGGAGAGGGACTTAATAGAGTAATAAAATGGCTCCCCATTACCTTACCTGATGATTATGAACCTTTATACACATCTGCACAGTGTAATTAAATCTAGATCCAACAGCACAATAAGCATAATGTACAATCTAAATCATGAAATAGGGCAGCTCTGCTATAAAAGTTCAACAAGGACAACAACAAATAAAATATTTTTATGAAATTAAACTAAACCACAGAAACTCTAAATTCGGATTAGATGACCTGTGTTCGAAAAACACCAACAGACTCGTTTCAACTCATTTCAACCACACAATGGGAATTTTTTTTTTTTTTTTTTTTTTTTACATATTTTTCTGGCTTACACTGTAAAAAATGACTGATTTTAACGGTAAAAAACTGTAAAAATGCTACGGTGAAAAACAGTTAAGTGGTTTACAGAAAGTTTCCGTACTATATACGGCGAATAACTGTAATAGATCTAACGGTACATTTAATGTAATTTTACGGTAAAATACCGTTAAATTTACAGTTTTTGGAAGTGAAAAATAACAAGTCATTGTATAATTTACAGTGAAAAACCGTAAATTTACATTCCCACAATTCCCTGCGTGACACTTCACATTTGATGTATTTTCGTTGAAGTTTTCTTCTTAGTTTTTCTTAGTTTTTTCTAACCAGTTATGTACATTATAGGGTTTTATGTTACATCTAATGTTGTTAAATTAATGTTTATTGAATTTTTAAAAAAAATGTCATGTGTGTTACCATGATGGTGTTTAGTGTTTGTGTGAATGTTACTGTGCACCTTCTATATATTAGTATTGTCCTTCTCAGCTTGTGGAAAAGCTGCTTGTGATGAACTTTGATTCATCATGTGACTCTCATCACCACTGTGTTTGATGGTTGTCAGTGTATTACAAAGGTACAAAACAGATATTAGTACTTCAGTAGGTTGGTAAATTAACATTATATCAGTTAATGAAATACGTTTTTTTACCGTAAATTTAACAGAATTTTTTTATGTTGCTACCGTATTTTTTACGGTAAAGTTCTGGCAACCACAGCTGCAGTTTTTTTACCGTAAATTTTACGGGGATTTTTTTTAGCGTCCCACAACATCAACTATTAGGCCATAACTGATTTGGCATCACATTCAAGGTTTCTTGGAGAGGAGAGGTGTCTAAGAGATCAACTAATCACTGGCGTGCCTCAGGGTTCGGTGCTTGGCCCCCTCATTTTCTCAACTTAACTGGGCCCAATCATAAAGACGCATGGCATTTCCTATATATGTAGATGATAATCACCTCTGCCTGTCATTCCAGCCTGATGACCCCAATGGTTGATGTGCCATCACATTTTTTTTTTAGACCCATAGGTTTTCATATTTTTCAAATAACCCATGAACCAGACTAACCAGCCCAAAGATGAATCACATCATGAAATAATACGAATGTACGACATAGTACAGAAGCATTTATCATCACTTCCACAATTTTGGAGCTCACGGTAGGTGTGTTTCTATAAGTTTATACTTTAACACTAAAAACAAATTTCTCTATGGAGAAACGGAATGGGATTTTTTACTTGTGGAACCCTATTGGTGCGCTCCGTTCTCTATATCCCACTTTCACAGGATAACCCTTTTGACCTTTTGATATTACACGTCAAGAGTTTGCAAAACACCAGCCTTTACTCTTTTATTGAAATGATGGCTATTACATCCATTCAACTGAGGTCAGACACTCACCGTTATTGAATGAGGTTTGATTCTTCTCCAATGAGAATCCAATGGCATTGATCACTGTGTAATACGAGCTCATTAGCACACTGACTCAGGATCACTGTGTTTGGGAAACGAAGAAGCAGCCCATCTTGACCTTAGCTAACGTCTCCAATCGATTAACTCAGACTGGGAAAATAAGCCGCGGAGAGGTGAACACTGCTTTGCCTGAAACATGATTACAGTACTTTGGCCTCTTGGTTTTTAGCATTAGAGTAGAGTAACTTAATTAGCGCTTACTGATAGTATTAATAATGACTTGGGGCGACTGATTTACATTGATTCTTGTTGCATGTGTTTCAAGAGCCGTATGGCACCACACACTTGATGCGTTTAAATTATGTGAAAGTGCATGCTAAATTACTGTACTTGGAGATGATGGCAGGTAATATTGTTAATGACTTGGGTAAAGGATTCGATTAGATTCTTTAAGCATTTCAATTGAGTGTTATAGAGTCAAGACAAGTACGCCTACTGCAGATCTACAGTATGCACCTCAAAATAGCTTTTTTTACAAAGGTAAATGGTTTTGTAATGCAGAACCACTAAAGTGTTCATTAGCATTAGCATGGTTGTTACACCTCATGTGTATTGCTATGTGTTTTTGGCTTCAATTTGAATTGGGAAATTGGGAAGAAGAGTAGGGTAGGAAGTGTCACCTCCTAAATCTAACAAACTGTGCACATTGATTGTCATATGACCATGTTTTTAGAAAAGGTACAGTAGATGTAGGGTAAAGTGTATCAGCATTGTCCGTTTTAATAATATTAGGAATATTAAACCTTTTCCTGGCAATTGAAAATGATTCTATTACAGCAGACATCTTGAAATAATTAGGGTTTGCGATTTCCCCTCCATTTCTTGCCCCTTTGCCTAGGGAACAACTTGAATAAAACCATGATGCACTAAATCGTCTATGTTGCAATTATAAAAAAACACTTTTTTTTTTTTTCTTTTTGAACCTCAGCTGTACTCTAAATGACTGTTGACACCATGGAGCAGCATCTAATATAAATGGTTAATGGGTTGTGATGACCAACTACATGGTTGAAAGACCATGTAATCTCTCTTCAATTACGGAAAAGCACACACAGCTCTCTCTCTCTCTGTCTTCCAGCTGACACTGAAGGGCTGTGATGTGTAAAAATGGAGATCTGTGGAAGAGAGGCTCTTGGAGGCGCTAGGCATCTGTCTGGTTATTTGTGTTTTAGCACCATGTGTCAGTATAAACCCCTCCAACACACAACAAACACACAGCTCAGATACTTCAGCTTAATTAGTGCTAAGGCAAGAACCATTATTACTGCTGATCAAACCCCTGACCCTTCATATTAAACTTTGGCATGTAACTCATGCTGCACTATTTGATACTTAAAATCATGAGGCTTGATGTGGAGAGGGGTGCCATGTTCGAACTGCTCTGAATTACAATTTTTTTGGTAAAATAGGTGAAAAAAATTGTCTAGATTTACATTGATGAAAAAGAAGTGCACTTAAATGTATGGAATGTGCACTTGTAGTGCACTTAAAGTATATATTTTAATTTTAAAAATATATTAAAAAAAACTGTACTTGCAGATATATAATATTATATTATAATTATACTTTTAAGTACTGAGTAATATTAAGTAACTACATGTGCTTACTATAGGGTTAGGATTAGGGTTTGGTTTGGTTTGGTTTAGGGTTAGTTACATGTAATTATGCATAATTTATAGTTAATACATGTAACATATGTAACAATGACACTGTTACCACTGTTTCCTAAGACAGTTAAGTACGCTTTAAAAAGTGCACTTTGTAACAATGTCAATTTTTTATTTTAAAGTACATTTAAATCATGTTTCAATCTTTTGCCGTACTCTAAAGTACACTTATTTTGATGTGTTGACTAACATAAAGCTCTTGTAAACTTCTTTATAATTATAACTGTAGTGTGTTATTCAATATAATATTTAAAGTTAGTATATTTTAAATGTACTAAATGAACTCATTACAAATGTGTAATTACAAATATATTTAAATACATGGCATAGAAGTTTCATTAGAAATTAAATTTAAGTTATATTTTAGTTAAGCTTAATGCTTGTCATCAATTCAGTTTTAAAATATGGTATTTTAAAGACAATAGAAGCAAAAAAAGCAAAGTTCAGCTAATTGCATTTAATACAAATTTAAACTAGAATATGTTTTTATTTAATTGACCCTTCGCCTGGAGTTTGATTGGCAGGCAATCTAACCAATCATAACGCCGAATCCGCCATTTTGTCCGACAAAGCAGTCAGGGGAGTTAGCAGATTAATGTCAGTGGACTTGAACTTGAAAAATGGTGTGTACTGATGTCTTTCTGTGATTGAAACAACATTCATTATGATGTTCATTCATATTTATTTGATGCTATAAATTAACTAGTAAGACATGATCGGTTCACGAGCCACTTGAACTGAGGCACTACAGCGATCTGTCATGACACATTAAAGAGCCACAAAATGGTATTTATTGTTTAAATTTCTTTACAAATGACAAAATTTGAAATTTGAGACTGTTTCATATCAAAAGTAACCTGCTCTGTCTTGTCCGTCGACGCGTTGTCAGTGTCCTCTTTGCTCCGCGATGTATTTTTCACTGCGTGAAGAACATGGTGTGTGGCGTGAGAGCGGCATTGCTTGTCGGACGTAGCAACAGTAACTAAAGGGGGCGGGTCTTTGCGAATGGTCAATTGCAGGCTATGGAGCTATGTTTGCACTGGAAAAAAAAGCATTTAAAATATATTATTTCCGTATAAGTACTCTTTTTAAAAGTATGCTAAAGTTTACTTTTTTTCTCACAAGGGATATTGGTGTCTTCTTTAGACAAACACTCAACACCTTAGCAACCGCCTAGCAACATCCTAGAAACCAGAATGCACTGACAACAAAATACATGATTTATAAAAACAGCTCACAAACTTTGCTTACTTTTGATTTGATTCCCCTGGTCTTTATTTGAAACATTTAAGAGAACATAAGATGTGAAAAAAGTCCTCATTTTCTAAAATTAGCCCCCCAACCTTAAGAAAAGAAACATTGATGCTTTAGGCTGATTTTGAAAAGGACTATCAGATTTTGACTTGCTTTTCATATTGATTTGATTAAGGTAATTACACAGTTTAATGAGTTTTCTGCTTGAGTGC
The DNA here is from genome assembly GCA_039654765.1 of Mylopharyngodon piceus. Taxonomy (NCBI): domain Eukaryota; kingdom Metazoa; phylum Chordata; class Actinopteri; order Cypriniformes; family Xenocyprididae; genus Mylopharyngodon; species Mylopharyngodon piceus. The sequence continues at coordinate 478,294 of JBCHWC010000081.1, forward strand.
ACAGAGATGAGGAATCACTGTCTTTCACTCTCTTCAGGTGATTGGACTGAACACTTCAAGCACACTTCATACAATCAATGGAATCTCTATCAAACAGTATTTGGGAAAATACAAACTCAGATCATAAAATTCAATTTCAATAAAGCAGACGTTTTGGATTTTTGGATTTCCCTCACAGATCTATTAATTAAACTAAAGGGCTGTTTACAAGACACCATTTTCAACTAAAAATGGAAAACTTTGTATGCGTTTTGGCTGTTCATTTACATGACAAAAGCATTTTGGGGGCCTAAAAAAGCAAACATTTGAAAACGGGATTCAAAGTGCGCATTTTTGAAAACGATATCGCTATCATCTCTGTGTAAACTACAAAAACATGAATTTGTGAAAATGGTGACATCATGCGGATGCGTATTACATGTTCAGTCTATAGGCTCATAGTGTTTCTTTACAAAGTGACATCGCCATCTACTGGCCTGGCAGCAGAAAACAGCGTTTTAGTCGTTTCCACAGATCCTTGTGAACGGGATCATTTTGACAGCGTTGTCGTCTGTAAGCGGAATACGCAATGGAAAACATTTCCATTTTTAGTACATCGTTGTCGTGTAAACGTACACAAAAAAATGCTGGGTTGTTTCAACCCATGTTTTGGTCAAATATGGACAAACCCAACCGTTGGGTTTAAAATATCTATCTATCTATCTATCTATCTATGCTTTACCTTTTAAAATGTTTTTTTTAATCAATTTAGATGTAACGGTTACACCACTTGACATTCATTACATAAAAAAAGTTGAAAACAGACTAAAACTTCCTTTAAACAGTATTAAGGCAATATTAAAAGAGTACTTTCATTGTTAACAGATTTGACTTTTTCATCATCTTGGACATCTCGCCATTGACCGTTCATAACGATGAAGGTCGAGCGGATAAACAAACTGTAACTGCTTACAGAGTGATTTCTAAGGTCATGCGTGAAGATTGCATATTTTGCATCTGTCTAAATACAGCACGCTGTACTCTTCCTGACCCGTCCGCGACTGATTCTGTTTTTACTGTACCTCCTGTGGGCCAGCAGAAACAACCAGACTGACTAATGCTTTTATTAGCTTTCAGACCACCAGCACAAATGATGAGCGATCTAATCTCATCAGCCCGTTTAAGAGTATGAGAAATGAGGCGTTTGCAGGTATATACAAAGTCCTAATGTCAGTGTTCCAGGCCTTCCGTCGCCTCCAGGCTTTTCCCGCCCTGGAAAGAATGATGTGAATATTATTCCTCTCTGAGTGGCATTAGAAGCCCACATCGTTTCTACGACAACTTTATGAAAGCGGAAGGGGTCGTGGCTCATATTCAGCGATGATTGACAATTATGGCCACATAATTCTCCTCCTGTCAGTTGTGCACGCCGGCCCCCTTTCTCTCCATCGGAGTGACACGTCCCTTAGATAGAGGAGGATAAATATGTCATAAATCAAGCCAAAGGCTTACGGGCCCCCACTGGGATAATCTGCCATGATGCACCAGTCTAGTATTCATCATTAGATTGGGAACTAGAAAAAGGTCACAGTACCAGGTAATTTCCTCTCCCTCTTCTCTCTCTCTCGCTCAAACCGCGGACACACAGCGTGCGAAACGCCCGCTCATCTCAGCCAATAAGAGTGCATTAAGATGAGATCTCCGTATCATTTCCCCCTGCCCCCTACCATATTCACCGATAACCGCATTTCACATCACTTGTTTCTTTTTTTCATCTGCTTCCCTTTGTGTCTGTCAGCCGTTGATTTATTAGCATCTCCTAGCGCTGTGCCGCTAGCTTAAGTTGGGTTAGCATCGGCGGTCCTGTCAGCTGTTGAGTTAATTACCGCTCTTAATGAGGGACTGCTGCTTGGGTGGACATGACATTTGAGGCGTGTCGTCAGAGGAAAACAAACAAACGGAAAAATTTCATTAGCGTAAAGTGACAGCTTCTTTTTTTCTAGCGCACTCTTATGCATATAATGAACCGCTCCGGTGTTTTTTTTTTTTTTTTTTGAGTACTACCAGACTCACTTCTTAAGACTCAACAATAATGATAAGAAAGCGACTCGCGTGTTGCGGCAAACACATCAATTATTCATCTCTGTTAGCCTTATTATCTTTCCGGAGCCGACGTTAAGCGCCACGCCGTATTTGACGGAGGATAATGATCAATGCGTCTTGAAGACCGGCAATGAAGGAAGGTGTGTGACAGCGCTGATTATATTTACACAGCTCTTCCCTAAATATAGTAGCGCTGCGGTCCTGCTAGCGCCGGTGTTGAGGCGTCGGTTCATGAGGTGACAGCAGTGGAGGACGGAGCTGGCGTAATGAGAGAGCTGTTGTATTCGGGGCTCGTGGGAAGGCCTATAAGCTTCGTGTGGGTTTGTTAAGTACACATTTGTAGTGTAACCAGCTCAAATGATGACTGGTACCAACAGAAACAATGAAACCAAAAAAAGCATGGAGATAACTCTCTACAGTTGACAAAAGAGTCATTTACATCGACTAATGGTTGCAATTTGAAGTAAAGGGTAAATGTTGAGTGCCGAACTCAGCCTCTTTGGTTTATTACTTTTGTAAAAAAGCAGCAGTATCAATACGACAAAAGTCACCAATGATCAATGAAGTTACATTCAGTGAATCTCATAAAATTAATAAAGAATATTTGGACCAAAAAATATAGTTCATTAGCTTAATGTAGGCTGTCTAGCCAATCTACAGTCATAACTATCCATTAAAAATAATGATTGAAAAAAATATGATGGGAAAAAAAGTATACAGAATTGCTGAATTTGAACAAACACTTATCTTTAAAAAGTACATTAGTCAAGGGAATTGCCATATTTAATAGACCCTTTTCACAGACTTGTAATGATGCGTTTCCACAGTTATCAGTTTTTAATATTTTCATTTTTTAAAAATTAATACACATTTCTAACATTTATATTTTGTGTTATATTAACTTTTCAGTACATGACAAAAACAAAATAATGCTGTGAGGGTGTTTCTAATACAACAGCTCAGGGAGTGACGGCAAATTTGCTATCTTTCTCTCTTCTGACCAACTTAATCAATCTCTCTATATATCTATATATCTTTTGGAAAGTCCTGGAAATGTTATCGCACTTTTTTTTTCTTTTGCTTTTAGAGCAAATGCAAATACAAAAATTAAATTTGCTGTCATCTCCCATTCACCGCTATAGAAGTTTACCCAACTATGACAACTTGAGCTTCTGAGAACCCCAGGAAACCCTCTGAAAAGGGTCCATTTTTGACAGGAATGAATTACAATGCGTTCAACGGATTGTACTGTTGTTTAACAACATACAGGTTGCAGCAGAGGAGAGTTGAGGCAGGATCTTAACTGAAGCAGTCTTTATTAACTAAACATAATCAAACAAAACACTCTGGCACTAGGAGGCACAGGATCTCAGACAAAACCAACATTTACACAGACGAGGACTAACAAAACTGAACTAGAAACACAGGCTTACATAGACTGGTGAAACAAGATAATTAACAGGACACAGGTGAGTGACTAATCAAAAACCATGGCAACAACTGAAGAGCGGGAACAAAGGAAAACAGAAACAGATCACAGGAAAACAATACAAACTAAAAATCCATAAAACAGAACACAATCCGGACAATACCGATTGTTCAGCTGATGAAACATCTGTCTGAGGAAAAAAAAAAAAAAAAAAATATTCAGTATAATTCCATAAAACAGTTTGTGAAAATGTGATATAGGATCGTTATGCAGTGCATGCCATTGTAAAGATTGTAAGACTGTCCCTCACAGCCTTGTTTTCGACTGCGTTAAATTCAGTATGGCATAACCTGACTAAGGTCTATTTAATCAACATTCTCAAAAATAAATAAAATAAAATAAAATGAACAGGAAATGTGCCCAATCCATTAACAAGGCTGTTGGAAGATTTTGAAACTGAGATAGGCGAATTGACTTCTTCTGTCAAGTCAAGGGCAGTTATTGATTCATCAACCTGGCCGATACACCGATCAGGCATAACATTATGACCACCTTCCTAATATTGTGTTGGTCCTCCTTTTGCTGCCAAAACAGCCCTGACCCGTCGAGGCATGGACTCCACTAGACCCCTGAAGGTGTGCTGTGGTATCTGACACCAAGATGTTAGCAGCAGATCCTTTAAGTCCTGTAAGTTGTGAGGTGGGACCTCCATGGATCGGACTTGTTTGTTCAGCACATCCCACAGATGCTCGATTGGACTGAGATCTGGGGAATTTGGAGGCCAGGTCAACACCTCAAAATCGTTGTTGTGCTCCTCAAACCATTCCTGAACCATTTTTGCTTTGTGGCAGGGTGCATTATCCTGCTGAAAGAGGCCACAGCCACCAGGGAATACCATTTCCATGAAAGGGTGTACATGGTCTGCAACAATGCTTAGGTAGGAGGTACGTGTCAAAGTAACATCCACATGGATGGCAGGACCCAAGGTTTCCCAGCAGAACATTGCCCAAATCATCACACTGCCTCCGCCGGCTTGCCTTCTTCCCATAGTGCATCCTGGTGCCATGTGTTCCCCGACGCACACGCACCCAGCCATCCACGTGATGTAAAAGAAAACGTGATTCATCAGACCAGGCCACCTTCTTCCATTGCTCCGTGGTCCAGTTCTGATGCTCACGTGCCCACTGTTGGTGCTTTCGGCGGTGGACAGGGGTCAGCATGGGCACTCTGACTGGTCTGCGGCTATGCAGCCCCATACGCAACAAACTGTGATGCACTGTGTATTCTGACACCTTTCTATCAGAACCAGCATTAACTTCTTGAGCAATTTAAGCTACAGTAGCTCGTCTGTTGGATCAGACCACATGGGCCAGCTTTCGCTCCCCACGTGCATCAATGAGCCTTGACCGCCCATGACCCTGTCACCGGTTCACCACTGTTCCTTCCTTGGACCACTTTTGATAGATACTGACCACTGCAGACCGGGAACACCCCACAAGAGCTGCAGTTTTGGAGATGCTCTCACCCAGTCATCTAGCCATCAAACTTGCTCAAATCCTTACGCTTGCCCATTTTTCCTGCTTCTAACACATCAACTTTGAGAACAAAATGTTCATTTGCTGCCTAATATATCCCACCCACTAACAGGTGCCGTGTTGACGAGATAATCAGTGTTATTCACTTCACCTGTCAGTTAATGATATGCCTGATCAGTGTATATATCTGTCTGTCACTCATTTTGAAGTTGTTATAGTAATTTTAAGCTATAAGAAATTTAGTGACATTGGTAACAGTTTACAATAAGGTCCCATTAGTTAATGTTAGTTAATGCATTATTTATTAATCTTTGCTGACATTAGTTAATAAAAATACAACTGTTCACCGTTAGTTTATGTCAGCCCAGGTCCATTAAATAATAATAACATATCAAAACAACTTTTGATTTTAATCTTGTATTATGTTGAAACATGAAACTAAGATTATTAAATGTTTAAGAATCTTTCATTGCTAGTTCATGTCGTGGTTAGAACCTTATTCTAAAGTGTTATTAATGTCATTATAGCCAAAGAAAGTTATGTTTTCAGGAAGTACCAATTGTGCTACTCAAAGGCTTTGAACTCGACAAGTTTTAATTTTCCCTCTTATTTTCTGGGTCTTATGCCAGTCGACAGTCTTCATTTGTTTTGCCTCGTTCTCTCGCCTTTCATTTCCCCATTTCCGTAATTCTTTTATTTTTCGATTTTCTTTATTTCTTGTCTGGCTAAATCACATCACCCCTCCCCTTCCTCCCTCCCTCCTCTTTGATAAATAATTTGCGCTGATGCGCGGAGCCGTCAGTCATGTGGGCTCGCGTGGCGTGGGCTCTGCCGTGATGCGATAACCGCGCGCATCTCTTGGCTGCGGCATGGAGATTTATTGAGCCGCGATAAGTGAAGAGCTAGCCATCACGCTCAGCCAAATAGACTCCCCTATGCGTTTATTCTTATTGCGACGAGAGATGCAAAATGTCTCCCCAGAGGGCCCGACGGCTGCCAAAGAGGCCTGGCAGGCTGTACGTGTCATTACTTTCTATTAGATAAAGAAGGAAATGCGGCTCGCTGGGACTTGGGCGATGATGGCAGTCGTTTGTGTGAGTGACAGAGCATCACTCACCCGCAGACCCGAAGACGACTGCCAGGCGCAGCGTCCTGTCTTGTGCTGTCATATTTTTCTCCCCTGTTTAAGATGTTTTTTGTCTTCGCAGAGTTTTGAAGTCATTAAGGAGCTCTCGGGCTGTTGTTTCGAGCGCAGCTGCGTGCAGGAAACCGTCCTATCAGAGGATGTCAGAGACTGACTGTTAAGGCCTCGGAAAATGCAATATTGCACATTGACTTCTATAATAAGCGCATGACAAATGGAGAATTATACCTGTATTCAGACAATCAATCTGACACGTGCATAAAAAGACAGTTTGGTCAGCATTCGAGATGAAATAGGCCTACACAAATGTTGTTACAATAACGCCTAGATTATTGCCATTATTAGGCTATTTGTTGGTATTCACACATAAAGTGAAGTTCTAGCACATGCACAGCATTAACTCAAATGTGCTATAATTTGTTTGCGAACCAGGGTTATTATCGTTAACTAACTATAAATCTTATAAATGGAAATTGTTACTTCACTCTAAAAAGTCTTGGGTTATTTTTTCTACACAAGTCCTGTTGAGCCTTTTGGGTCATTTTTTCCAGTGTTTGGGTAGTTTTTGTGTTACCCAGATCCTGGGTCAGACATAACCCAGGGGTTGAGTTATTTATCGCGGGCTTTTTGCGACCTCTTCAGGAGAGAGCAGTGCAGCTCCGTCAAATTGGTGCATGTCTTCGGTATAAAATACAGGTTTGTGTACATTTTATTTTATCTAAAACATTTTTTATTGCTCTGTATATCGTTTAATTTTATTAAAAGCAACATACAGGGATGAGTCAACGTGTGTCGCGTCGGTCTTTTCGCGTGATGGAAACGCCTGATGCCTTGCATGAAATTTTATGATTTTATTCAGAAAGATGCAGGATATAAATACTTATGATGTTAAAATATGTTCTCGGAATTGTACGCTGATTATTTATGGACAGGTCATGGAGTCAGTCACAGCATTTTTCGGCTACGAGTGAAACGCAGGCGGCGGTCTGAAGTTATCAGTTCCCCTGCCGAACGCGAGCCATTTCGGCACGAGATCCAGCGCCGTTACGGTGGAAACGGGACAACAGAGACTGGTCGATTACACTTAAATAACTAATAAATGTTTATTTTTTACTTCTAATATTTGTTAAACGAGCTTAAATGTTGGCAATATGTAATAAAAAAACAAAAATATGCTTTACTATAAAATGTGGTCAAAAATAAAGGAATTATCATGCGGTTGTGTGGAGTAGGCCTATTTAAAAACGTTTATGGGGTTTAAGTTAATCCGTAAACATTAATTTATGTATTTTTTTAAATTAATTTATGCATTTAATTAATTAATTTATGTATTTTTTTATGTATTAAAAAAAAAAAAAAAGCTAGTACCATAGTAAAAATGAATCAACCCTTTATGCTGGGTTAAATAAACAACCCAATTTGCTGGGTAAAATTAAACCAACATGTGTTCTGTCCTAATTTTCCCAGCCCTTGGGCTGAAAACACTTCAAATTGGGTTGTTTTTAACCCAGTGTTTTTTAGAGTATTGAAACAAAATAGATGTTATCTGAAATAAAATAAAATATGGGGAAAAAAAAAACGTATTTAATTTAAAGCTAGTTGCCAAGGCAACATTTAGTTTAATGTAAAGTACTAAAGTAAGTAAGACTAAAACTAGAATGAATAAAAAATAAACACTATATAGACAGAGGCTTATTTAAAAAAAAAAAATAAAAAAAAAAAGAATAAAAATGATAAAAACGCAACAAAATTTCTAAAAGTTTAATTAAAATTAAAGTTAAAAAAAAAAATAACAGTAAAGTCTATTGTTATTAGCAAAATATTAGCAAAAACTATAATACTATATCATACCATATATGTTATTAATATATACTTTTATACTATTGTATACAGTATATGTGTAATATTAAATACAACCCTTAGCTTACATGTCACACACTATATCTTTTAGTTGATTTACTTAATAAAATGTTTTAACTGTGTAAATTATACCATTAATACCATGTCACCAAAGAGAATTACAAAAAAACAAAAACACATTAGTACAAATTTGTGTGTTAATAATTAACAATATTGTGTATTAATAATTAACTATTTTTAAAAGCAAAAAGCTGTTCTATTGTAAATACGGTCATGGCTAAAGCAGTGCCTTATTACTTAAATATGAATGTTTACTTTGAACTACATATCTGAAAGTTTTATTAGTTTTGTAACTTTGGTACTTTGTTATGATTAAATGATCTGTATTTTGATTCCGTGCGCAGTCAGAGACCAACGCAGTGATTGGACGAGGTCTTTTAAGACCATATTTTCCATTTCACCTTCTCCTAATATGAGGTTGTTTTTGCCCATCCACCCTGAGCATGTCAAATCTCTTTTCATCAAATATTCACACCACCAACGTCTGTAATGATTTTCTGTCGCTTTGTATCTCTTGCATCCTGTGATTTCCCTCTGTTCTTCTCCGTGTCACATGCTACTGAGGTCAGGTAGTGGTTTTTAGCTCTGTGTTACCAGGACTATAAAACCATGTTGTAAAAAGTGTTGCAGATGCAGCCGATGAGTATATGCATATGTGATAAAAAAAAATCATTATGTCAATGGAAAGGAAAGGAAAGTCACCATAAAACATGAAAACTCAGTGTGTGTGTGTGTGTGTGTGTGTGTGTGTGAGTGCGTGCACTGGCGGTCAAAAGTTTGGATTAATTACATTTTTTTTAATGTTTTTGAAAGAAGTCTCTTCTGCTCACCAAGGCTGCATTTATTTGATAAAAAAATACAGTAAAAACAGTAATATTGTGAAATATTATTACAATTTAAAAGAATTGTTTTCTATTTGAATATATTTTAAAATGTAATTAATTCCTGTGATCAAAGCTGAATTTTCAGCATCATTACTCCAGTCTTCAGTGTCACATGATCCTTCAGAAATCATTCTAATATGATGATTTGATGCTCAAGAAACATTTATTATTATTATCAATGTGCTGCTTCATAGTTTTGTGGAAACTGTGATACTACCATTCAAAAGTCTGAGGTAAGATAAAAAAAAAGAAAGAAATGAATATACTTTTATTCAGCAAGGACACATTAAATGTATCAAAAGTGAAAGTAAATACATTTATAATGTTACAAAAGATTCTATTTCAAATAAATGCTGTTCTTTTGAACTTTCTATTGATCAAAGAATCCTGAAAAAATGTGTCATGGTTTCCACAAAAACCATTAAGCAGCAAAAACTGTTTTAACATTGATAATAATAAGAACCATTATTAAAAATTGAGCACCAATAATAATAATAATAACTGAGCAGCAAATCAGCATATTAGAATGATTTCTGAAGGATCATGTGACACTGAAGACTGGAGTAATGATGCTGAAATTCAGCTTTGATCACAGGAATAAATTACATTTTACAATATATTCACATAGAAAACAGCTATTTTAGTAGTTAGTAATTCAGTAATCATTATTTCATAATATTACTGTTTTTACTGTATCAAACAAATGCAGCCTTAGTGAGCAGAAGATACTTCTTTCAAAAACATAAAAAAACAACAAAAAAAAAACTTAATTATTCCAAACTTTTGACCTCCAGTGTACACTATTAATTATAAATTAATTTAATTATTTTCTTACATATTTTGTCTAAAGTCTGTTGTCTGTTTGATTTCAAAAAAGTGTTTTTTCTCACTGTTATTTTTTTTATAGTTATGTTTGCACATGTTTTGTTTTCATAGACTTCGTGGAAATTCATCTTCAGACCACCAAAACACATCTATAATCTCAACACATTTGTGTCCATTCAGTAGGTAATGACTGTTGACCCTTCTTGATCTGGTTCATCGCCTTCTCTTCCTGTGGCGATGTGCCTGAGGGTTTGTTTCTTCTCATGTCAGTTAAAAACAGATAAATGTGCCTACACATCAGCACCTGTAATCCAACTCCAGCGGTCGGCCTGTTTTATTGGCAGGTGATTGAAGCTGTGTCAGGTCATAATTCAACCAGGCTAAGATCTGGAGACATTCCCACTGCTTTCGCCTGACAGATCTGTGTGGTTGAGAGTGATTTGGCTGGTTGTAAAAGTCAATGGTCCACTACTTGGTTTTAAAGGTTCAGTGAGTTCTCAGTCATTTCAGCTGTCAATATTTTGGAGCTGCAGACGATAATGGCACTCAGCAAGGTTGATTTCTGTTTGTCTGAAAGATTACTCATGACTCTACCTGTTCAGTCATATGCTCCGGTTTCGTGGAAAAGCAGTGACTTTGCATATCTTTGCAAATGTGGGAATAACTAACTAGCAAATTGTTAGCTTAGATGCTATGTTAATGTACTGTTAGCAGTGTGTTCAAGCAAAAAAAAAAAAAAAATAAAAAAAAATATATATATATATATATATATATAATTTTCACTGTTTATATACTTTCACTGTTGTTATTTTCACTTAAACCATCCTTGTTCACATTACTTAAAAACTCATGTAACTACATGAACTTAATTTAACTGAGTTGTTTCTACTAAACTGAGTATTGTCAGCTTTAAGTGCTTGTTCAGTCAACATAACATTGCTGAGTGAAACGCACAAATTCATGTTGACAACTAACTGGACAGTGGATCCGCAGTTCCCAGCATGCTTTGCAAGGGACTGCATTAGGAGAGTAAATTTAGGGATTAAAGTGTTATTTTATGTGTTTTTCATTAAAGGGAAAGATATTAGTTTATGTTAGTGTTTATGTTATGCTGGACATTTAGAGGAGTTTCTGTAATGTTTTTGAATTTTGTGGTTATCATTATGCACAAGAGTGGCGCCTGTGTTTAGGCTGTGAGCGCTCATATATGCATGTTTATAGGATGGAATTGCTGCTCTCAATTAAAGCTGCAGTCCGTAACTTTTTTTAGTTAAAAATTATCCAAAATAAATTTTTAAGCAAGTACATAACCAGCCAGTGTTCAAAACTATCTCCTTACCTTAGCCCGATTCACAACAGTAAGCTTGTAATAATGTTTTCTAATTCAAATGGTGCTGGTGGGTTTCCGCGGGAAATTCGAGCATGTCGCCCTTCGTCTTTGCATCATTACATCATGTCTGTTTAAAGAACGAGTCCCAGCTAGTAGGCTATATCATGTGAGGATGCTGTAGGTGGTAGATCATTGATAGCCTTTTCTCACAGCAGCTGGAATAATTAAACTTATCATTTTGATTATGGATATGACAAATTAACATTAGAGATTAGACTGTACAGAAATTGAAATCTACAGGCAACGCTAATACACACTAAATACACATAGTTATGCAATGCTGATGTTGTTAACATTAACAATTTGAGAACAAAGTATAACGATAATAATAATTTGCACGGTTTGATGTGATATGAGCTAAGCAATCGTTAGATTTAATCACCATTGGCAGAAGCGATTTATTGTAATGCTTTTTTTCTCAGTTGGTCAGAACAAAAGTGGCAGACATGTTACTTACTTGTTTAGATGATATTTTCTGGTGAAAATTCTTATTTTGGTCATAGTTTCAAAACTACAATCTGTGATTATGAAGTTCAGTATCCACACCGATGTGGTGACTGACAGCAAACATTAGAATCATCCACGCTGAGGAGTCATGCCGATGCACAACCCACGTAAAGATGATCATTCCGCAAATAACCGCAATTGCAGGTTTCAAACAGAGATGGCGACAAAATTGAGTTTGTTCATTGAGTTATTTTTTTAGTGCATTTTGTAGAGCAAATAGTTAATTTAAGCTTTACTTGAATTTCTTTTGTTCATACAACTAAATTGTTATTTGTACAACTTACTCAATATAGTTTCAAGTGCGTGAAACCACTTGACACTGCTTTTTTAAGTAAATCCATCAATTCATTTTTTGAGTGATTTAAGATATTGGCCTAGGTGTGAAACAAACAATTAGGTGTGAAACAATTAAACAGAGCTAACGAGAAAATTAAGGTTATATTTTGAAATATGACACTAGTGGTGAAAATATTGGTATCTCCCGATATTAGTACTATTTTGGTGTCAGTGTGATTAGTTTGCTTTAGGCAGATATTGAAAACATAATTGGTATCTACACGATTATCATTATCAATAGAGGCAGATTAGGCCAATATTGAAAGAAGAAAATTGATAATTATATTATTATTGGTCATCGGTCTGATTAGGCCAATACTGGAAGTGGATAATTTGTATAATATGATTATCGATATCGGTATAATTAAGATAATATTAGAAGAAGATTAGACCAAAATCAGATAATGAAATCAATGATGTAATTATCAGAATCTGTCTAATTAGCTCAAAATTGGAAGCACATTTGCATCTTATATTTATCATTATTGGTCTGACTAGGCCTTTATTGGAAACGGATAATGTGTATTGTTATATTATTATCAGCATCAGTCTGATTCAGTATATTATATTACAAATTTAAACAGTACTCTCTTTTAAAAGTATAAAAAATATAATATATAAAAATGTCACTTGATTAATATAAAATGATAGAATCTATAGCTTTAGAGTGAATGTTCTCTTAATAAAACAAACAATATAGATTGATAATATTGCTGTTATAAGAATATTATACCTGCTATCAGTATTGGCCAACATTTCATTAGTTAATATTGTTTAGGGGCCACATAGAACTCAATTCTTTTTAACTGACTGATCCAAACAGAAATATTATACAGACAATTAAACATGAGATAAAGTAACATCTGGTCCCACTGTGACATTCAAGACCTTTTGTATTTATTTATGTTAGCTTTATTTGGATAAACTATTTCCTTGGTCTATGGGTAAGGATCTTCAAATTAATAAAGATATGTAGAGGTTGTTTGCTTTTAGAAGTGCATGATGGGATAGACTTTATTTAAAGAAGGCCTAAACGAGACACGCTCTCTATGTAACTGTCTTGTGAATGTCTAGTTATTTGTGTAGTCTGTTAAGGAAAAACTGCATTTGTATTTTATATTCATAAATATGAATAAGGCTGAAGATGGCCATGCCTCTCTGACACATTTCTGACCATCCCTGAGAGATGATTTTTACAATACCATCTTCTCACATTTATTACCCTCTGTTGAGTGCTTTCAAACAGTCCTGAATCATAAGCAGCAATGTACTTTGATGTCACTGGAGAAAGCCATAGATGGATTTGAAAGGAATCTATCTGGCACTTCAGCTCTTTTGTCAGTCTTTTCCTCAAGAAAAAAAAAAAAAAAAAAAAAAAAGAGAGAGCATGGGATCTCTTTGTATTTCCTCTCTCTTGTTCTCCAGCTTCAGTTTTTGCTCTTCCACCTTCCTTTGCTTTGTCCAGGGGAATCATTACTGTTTTGCTGAATATTTCATACACTTCAATACCTCTATTCTCATTCACCTGACAAACACCCTCCCTCACCTGCCCCCGAGTTCAGGAAATAAATAAAACACATCCCGCTGTGGATACACCATGAACTCGCCCATCAGTCTGTTTAAGTACTGCTGTCTCCTCCAGAGTGGGATAGGGTTCACTGGAGTGAATAGATTACATTTGTTTTCCAAGATGATAATGTATCATCAGAGAAATTTTAATTCTTTAGCATGTAAGGTTTTGTCTGGTAACATTCGTTACCCCCTCAGAAATTGAGTGTGCTTCTTTCCTTTCCTTTCCTTTCCTTTCCTTTCCTTTCCTTTCCTTTCCAAACCAAACCAAACCAAACCAAAAACTAAACCAAACCAAACCAAACCAAAAACTAAACCAAACTAAACCAAACCAAACCTTTACACACCTTTTCCTTTTTGTCCTTTCCTTTCCTTTCCTTTCCAAACCAAACCAAACCAAACCAAACAAAAACCAAACCAAAAACTAAACCTTTCCTTTCCTTTCCTTTCCTAACCAAACCAAAAACTAAAACAAACCAAACCTTTACACACCCTTTCCTTTCCTTTCCTTTCCAAACCAAACCAAACCAAACCAAAAACTAAACCATTCCTTTCCTTTCCTTTCCTTTCCTTTCCTTTCCTTTCCTTTCCTTTCCTTTCCTAACCAAACCAAAAACTAAACCAAACCAAACCTTTCCTTTCCTTTCCTTTCCTTTACAAAAACCAAACCAAATCAAACCATTACACACCTTGTATTTCTTATCCTTTCCTTTCCTTTCCTTTCCTTTCCTTTCCTTTCCTTTCCAAACCAAACCAAACCAAACCAAACCAAAAACTAAACCAAACCAAACATTTACACACCTTTTCCTTTCCTTTCCTTTCCAAACCAAACCAAACCAAACCAAAAACTAAACCAAACCAAACATTTACACCTTTTCCTTCTTATTCTTTCCTTTCCTTTCCTTTTCTATTAAAATATTTCCAAAGTAAACCAAAATCCTTTCACGTTTGAGGAAACAGAATTTATTTGATCATTCAAAGTTTGATTTTCTAATACAGAGAATCTAGTCAAAGGAAATTCTGCACTTTCCAACTGAATGTCTTCATATTTAATTTACGTGTGTAGAGATGGTGTTTCTACAGCTGTAGGTCTGGCTAAAGCATAGCCTAAGGGCTGTGTGCTCCTCTCAAAGTCTGTAGAGATTTCTCATCTCTTGTCCAGATCTTCTGGCTGATGCTTTTGTTCAGCTGTCCTTGGTTTTACACGTGTACTTCTGTGATTGAAGTAAATGTCAATACACATGAACAAACTTTGACTCAGAACACAAGGAAGTGCTTAAGCCTTTTTGCTCTGCAGTGACTTTTCTCAGCTCTCTGTTGTAGTTCTCATGTCTAACATTGCTTATACTTTCATACAAATATAGTGAACTGATTTTGATGGTGTATGTGTGTTCACACATTTCTGAGTAAAATTCCTCAAGATGGTGTGATTGGGTGTGTTAGAATGGGGAATTTGGCTCAAAGAACAAACAGTCACACCAAGTCTCTCCCTCCAGATGAAAGCATATTTACTCTCTGTTCTAACCTACCCTAACACAAGAGAAGTATAGAGTGCCACAAGGCTTTTCAGCTTCAGCTTCGACCTGTCAGTCAAACTCTTACCTACACTGACGTCCTGGGCCAAGGGAAGTGAACGGATTTTTTAAACAGTCCTTCAGATGTCTTAACCAAAGAAAATCTGTCTCTCTCGGTTGTTGGCATAGTTCATCTCAAAATTAAAAAGAAAAAAACAATGTTTAAGCACATTTCTCCCTGAATGTTTATGACTGTAATATACTGATACAATATATACTGTTTAAAGCTGAGGTGTTAAAATAGTTGTTACAAAACCTTCTCCAATTCCAGCATAATATGTAGAGACTAGTATAGGTAAGATGCTTGTACACTACTGGTCAAAATATTTGGTAATTAAGATTTTTTTTTTAATTTTGAAAGAAGTTCTTATGCTCACCAAGGCTGTCTTTATTTGATAGAAAATACAGTAAAAACAGTAACATTGTGAAATGTACAGTAATTCTGTACAGAAATGGACTGAATTTTCAGCATCATTACTGCAGTCTTCAGTGTCACATGATCCTTTAGAAGTCATTCTAATATGCTGATTTGCTTCATTATCTTTCTATTCATCAAAGAATCCTGAAAAAAAAATATCATGGTTTCCTCAAAAACATTAAGCAGCACAACTGTTTTCAACATTGATAATAATTAGAAATGTTTCTTGAGCAGCAAATCAGCATATTTCAATGATTCCATGCATTTACCATTTACCAGTAGTGTATGTGATTTCCATGATGAACGAATGAACAAACAAACAAACAATCTGTCATTATCAAAACATCTGTCACAACCCAACAAGCCCACCATAGCAAAAAAAAAAACAAAAAAACAAAAACAAACAAAAAAACTGTATATTGTAAATAATTTCATTCCATTAGACATAGATGCAGGTGTGTGTGTCTGTATAAGTGATTGCGTTAGTCTGAGCTGAGCTCACCGGCACCCTGCGCTGCTGGTCTGGTGTTTCATTAGAGAGTGTGTGTGAGCTGGCAAAGTGAAGGAACCAGGAATGATTTTCCAGCGGTCATCGCACCTCACCCTTAGCCCAGAGAAGGAGACATGTGGTGGGTCACTGGGAGAGATGTGGCCTTCTCATCCTGGTGCTATTTAAACAGGCTGGTGAAAGGAGTGACTGCCAGGTTTCAGATTTAATTCACTTTACTGATGATCATATTCTTCAAATAGGCCAGTGAACTATATTCAGTGCTGGGTAGATTACTTACAAATTGTAGTTGGTTACTGATTCCAAATTACATGACAAAAAAATGTAGCTAGTAACATAATCCATTACATTACACATTTAAGGTAATATAATATTTTGATCTAACTCGTTTATGTCACATATGCTGGCTGGTTGATCCAGAGTGATGAGGCTTGAAGAGCAGTTAAATAGCATTTATTAGAAATCAAGAAACAAACAAAGATACAAATACAGTTAGTAACGTTAACACAAGACACAGAACAGAAGCTAACTGAGGGTATAAATACACAGTGGTAATGAGGGACAGGTGAGACTCTAATCAATTAAACAATGAAGCAATGACTAACTATGGCAACCAAGGAAACAGGAACTAAACACACTAGAACTGAACACAGGCAAAGTAAGACAAAAGAATATCAAAATAAAAATCCATGTGGCGGAAGTGATCTCAGAGACCAAGGCAAATCCGGCAGTTCCGAAAGCCATGGCGGATCTGGCAGTTCAGGGAGCCAGGGCAGAGCTGGCACTGACCAGGGTGGAGCTGGCGGAGCAGGAGATACCCACGGCGGAGCTGAAGACCACCACAGCCGAGCAGACGAAATTGACCCATGGGGGGCCGGCTGTCTTGAGACAGTTGGAGGACCGGCTGACTTGAGAATGTCTGGAGAGCACCTCTTGGCAGACTTGGTGAAACAGAGGGACAGCAAATAAAGAATTCCAAAACAGTCACCATGTTCAGGACAGGGAAGCTTGAAATGGCCACCGTGACCACAACGAGGGAACTAGGATCGGCCTCCATGGCCGCGAAGAGGGAACTGTGATCGGTCTCCGTGGCTATGACGAGACCGCTTAGATCAGCCTCCGTGGCCATGAAGAGGGAACTTTGATTGGCCTCCATGGCGGTGACGAGGGAGCTTAGATCGGCCTCCGTGGCCATGAAGAGGGAACTTTGATCGGCCTCCATGGCCATGATGAGGGAGCTTAGATCGGCCTCCGTGGCCGTGACGAGGGAGCTTAGAATGGTCTCCGTGGCCATGATGAGGGAGCTTAGATTGGCCTCCGTGGCCGTGACAAGGGAGCTTAGAACGGTCTCCGCCACCGTGACCACAACGAGGGAACTTTGATCGGCCTCCGTGGCCGAGAAGAGGGAACTTTGATCGGTCTCCTTGGCTGTGACGAGGGAGCTTAGATCAGCCTCTGTGGCCGAGAAGAGGGAACTTTGATCAGTCTCCGTGGCCGTGACGAGGGAACTTTGATCGGTCTCCGTGGCCGTGAAGAGGGAGCTCAGATCGGCCTCTGTGGCCGAGAAGAGGGAACTTTGATCAGTCTCCGTGGCCATGACGAGGGAGCTTAGATCGGCCTCCGTGGCCGAGAAGAGAGAACTTTGATCGGCCTCCGTGGCCGTGACGAGGGAGCTTAGATCGGCCTCCGTGGCCATGAAGAGGGAACTTTGATCGGCCTCCGTGGCCATGAAGAGGGAACTTAGATCGGCCTCTGTGGCCATGACGAGGGAACTTTGATCGGTCTCTGTGGCCGAGAAGAGGGAACTTTGATCGGTCTCCTTGGCTGTGACGAGGGAGCTTAGATTGGCCTCTGTGGCCGTGACGAGGGAGCTTAGAACGGTCTCCGTGGCCGTGACGAGGGAACTTTGATCGGCCTCCGTGGCCGAGAAGAGGGAACTTTGATCGGTCTCCTTGGCTGTGACGAGGGAGCTTAGATCAGCCTCTGTGGCCGAGAAGAGGGAACTTTGATCAGTCTCCGTGGCCGTGACGAGGGAACTTTGATCGGTCTCCGTGGCCGTGAAGAGGGAGCTTAGATCGGCCTCTGTGGCCGAGAAGAGAGAACTTTGATCGGCCTCCGTGGCCGTGACGAGGGAGCTTAGATCGGCCTCCGTGGCCATGAAGAGGGAACTTTGATCGGCCTCCGTGGCCGAGAAGAGGGAACTTTGATCGGTCTCCTTGGCTGTGACAAGGGAACTTTGATCGGCCTCCGTGGCCGAGAAGAGAGAACTTTGATCGGCCTCCGTGGCCGTGACGAGGGAGCTTAGATCGGCCTCCGTGGCCATGAAGAGGGAACTTTGATCGGCCTCCGTGGCCATGAAGAGGGAACTTAGATCGGCCTCTGTGGCCATGACGAGGGAACTTTGATCGGTCTCTGTGGCCGAGAAGAGGGAACTTTGATCGGTCTCCTTGGCTGTGACGAGGGAGCTTAGATTGGCCTCCGTGGCTGTTACGAGGGAGCTTAGATCGGCCTCCGTGGCCATGACGAGGGAACTTTGATCGGCCTCCGTGGCCGAGAAGAGGGAACTTTGATCGGTCTCCTTGGCTGTGACGAGGGAGCTTAGATCAGCCTCTGTGGCCGAGAAGAGGGAACTTTGATCAGTCTCCGTGGCCGTGACGAGGGAACTTTGATCGGTCTCCGTGGCCATGAAGAGGGAGCTTAGATCGGCCTCCGTGGCCATGAAGAGGGAACTTTGATCAGTCTCCGTGGCTGTGACGAGGGAGCTTAGATCGGCCTCTGTGGCCGAGAAGAGGGAACTTTGATCGGCCTCCGTGGCCGTGACGAGGGAGCTTAGATCGGCCTCCGTGGCCATGAAGAGGGAACTTTGATCGGCCTCCGTGGCCATGACGAGGGAGCTTAGATCGGCCTCCGTGGCCATGATGAGGGAACTTTGATCGGTCTCTGTGGCCAAGAAGAGGGAACTTTGATCGGTCTCCTTGGCTGTGACGAGGGAGCTTAGATTGGCCTCCGTGGCCGTGACGAGGGAGCTTAGAACGGTCTCCGTGGCCATGATGAGGGAACTTTGATCGGTCTCTGTGGCCGTGACGAGGGAACTTTGATCGGTCTCCGTGGCCATGACGAGGGAGCTTAGATTGGCCTCCATGGCTGTTACGAAGGAGCTTAGATCGGCCTCCGTGGCCATGATGAGGGAACTTTGATCGGTCTCCTTGGCTGTGACGAGGGAGCTTAGATCGGCCTCCGTGGCCGTGACGAGGGAGCTTAGATCGGTCTCCGTGGCCGAGAAGAGGGAACTTTGATCGGTCTCCATGGCCGTGACGAGGGAGCTTAGAACGGTCTCCGTGGCCGTGACGAGGGAGCTTAGATCGGCCTCCGTGGCCGTGACGAGGGAGCTTAGAACGGTCTCCGTGGCCGTGACGAGGGAGCTTAGATCGGTCTCCATGGCCATGAAGAGGGAACTTTGATCAGCCTCCGTGGCCGTGAAGAGGGAGAACCCCCCACCCCTGCCCCCAAGTATTGAGCTAGAGTCCAGTTTACCCCTGCCAAGTATTTTTCGTTGTTAGTTTGTTAAATATTGTAGTTAACTAATGTTTACTAATGGAACCTTATTGTAAAGTGTTACAAGTGTTACTGTAGTACTGACAGTAAAGTATGCATAATTACATGCAAATAACCATAACCCTATATTAAGTACATGTTAATGAATATTAGGTAACACTTTATTTTACAGTGTCATTGTTACACGTTACATGTAGTTACTGTAGTAATAACTTTAAATTAACTATAAACCAAACCCTCATCCTAACCCTTATATATAGTAAGTACATGTAGTTAACTATTACTCAGTACTTAATCACACTGTAACAAAGACACCCTAAAATAAAGATTATTTTTATCATTTAAGATTGACACTGTCAGCCTGGAACAAAGATATAACAATAAAAACAAGAAATCATAAAGTGCTTTTTAAAAGAAGAATGCATGTTGAAAGCATGGTAAAAGTTTCCAAGATGGTTTAATGTGACCTTTATATTAGAAAAAGAAATAAAAACACTGTTAGCTATAATAAAAATCAACCCCTGGGACAGGAAAGTGTCAAAGTTGAACATACACTAATTACGGCCAGTCAGTCATGGGAGTTGTTTGATAAAGATTTACAATGAAACCCATGGAAACGGCAATGTCACTGTGGATAACTGTCGAAAACATGATTTCAAGCCATTTAATCATTTTGGATGTGGATTTAACCATTTGACCCCACATCCCATGTGCTGTTTGCTTTCCTCTATTTTAAAATGATCATCTGTTCGTCCGTGTAAGATATGTTTATACCAAAACCCAGATTCCAACAACTGTATATTTTCTTTCAATATAACACATACCGAGTCCATCCTGAAGACAGGGTGAGCGAGACTCCAGGGAATTCTTAGAGGTCGACATTTTAATACTGGTAATTACGTTCCAATCTTCCTGTGAATCCACCTGTAAAATTGTATTAGCCATGCGATTTCCCATGGTCCTGTGGGGGAGCGGCCCAGTGCGGAAGTCCTGTTTTGGATGTTTGATTATTTAATCAGAGAGTGATCTTAGGTCTCACACATTTCTCAAGGTCATGGGAGTTTCCACAGAGTTGTGTGTGGATATTACAGTGCTCTGATGATGATGATGATGGCAGTGGGGGGTTGTTTTAGGTGGGCTCTGGTGCATTATGGTTCATGAACAGAGATAAAGATGTACAGTAAGACAATATTGAGGGTCTTGTGGATTAGAGAGAATAGAGTTCTGTAAAAGAAAAACTATCCTTTTAATTATTGTAGATAAAAATCAGTTATATTTATGTTAAAAGTCAGCTATGCAGGAACTTCACAGTATTGCATATCTTGTTAAATCTAACATCACCCTTAGGGTGATGGTAATAAAATATTGTTAAATAAAATATAAATTTTCACCCAAGATATTTAGGTAATGAAGTTTTTTAGGTATTTAAATAATATTTTACAGTAAAAATGTATTGTCTTGTTAAATATAATTTAAATATATATATATATATTTTTTTTTTTTTTTTTTTTTTTACATGTATGCAATTTTTACTGTATATTTTAATGCATTTACCTAATTAACATTAATTACTGTAACATTTTTACAATCTTAAAGTTTTAACATTTATACAAAAGGAGTACTGGCTTATCTTGTAGACAACTTAAAAAACTGGTGACTAAGAAACCAAAACCTTTTCAACAAAACCTTATGGGAAGGTTTTGGGTTTACAAAAACCTGATGAACAAAACATGATGAACATGATATAATCTTGAGGCAATAGTGCAACACAAAACAAAACTATCCGTCAAACTCGTATAAAGTTTGTTTGAAGATTGACTTTGAGGATTGAAGATTTATCACAGCATGACTCATTCACTCACACATCCCTCGGCTTTGGCCGGCAGCCATCATGTTGAAACTAGCGCCGCCATGTTAGCACATTTTCTCAGATGACGGTGAAGTTGTGTCTTATTAGTTCGCACAGCGGGTCTAAATTTTGGTCCAAAATGATGATATGGTAGAGCAGTGAGAACATTCAGGGAAGTTGTTTTCAGGGCTATGCTACTGTGCTCGTGTACAATCATGCATTACAGCTCCATTAGCTAATCAGAGGTACAGCTTCAAAACAAGATGAATTACAGCCTAAGGAATGTGACATCTATTCACTTATAATCTGTTGAGGACAATGCTAAGAAGTAGATTTTGCATTTTTGAAAAGAAATGTGAGTATGGAACTTTGAGGGCTGTTGACAGGATGTTGTTAAGGTGCTCTGAGTGGTTGTTAGCAGGCTATTCAGTTGCTAGCATGTTCTGAGTGGTTATTAGCTTGCTATGCGGTTGCTTGTTCTGTGGTTAGCATACTATGTGCCCCGATAGCACACATACATCGTGGAGACTTCTATTTGATGTACGCGTTTTCATCTGCAAGATGTATTTTTTAGTGTGTTTATTCATCTGCAGTACTTCAGTACAGACTTTTCCTTTCAGATGTTAAAGGGATAGTTAAAAAAAAATTAATCCATACGACTCCCGAGGGTTAATAAAGGCCTTTTGAAGCGAAGGAATGCGTTTTTGTAAGAAAAATATCCATATTTAAAACTTTATATATTCAAACAACTAGCTTCCAGCGAAAGACCGTACACAGAATGCGCAAGTCGACTTGCGCCAAATGAGTAATCCTCTGATGCGATGTATGACGCAGGATGTAGGAGTATCATAAGCTTAGATGCCTCTCACGGTTCAAACAAATAGGGCTGGGCAACAAACTCAAGCTCCTCTTCTCTTATATCGAAATCCTCCGACATTTCTCTTTAAAATTTCTCATTTTAAACTTCTAATTCGTGACCAGTGTTTTGTTTTGCTCTCTCATCTGCGCCTACGTGCGTCATCGCGTCAGGTCAAAGGTTGCTCTTCCGCCCAAATTGACGTGCGCAGTATGCGTACGGTCGTCCGCCGGAAGCTCGTTTTTGAATTTATAAAGTTTTAAATGTGGATATTTTTCTTACAAAAATACATCCCTTCGCTTCAAAAGGCCTTTATTAACTCTCCTGAGTCATATGGATTACTTTTTTTTTTATGGATGGATGCATTTTTTCTGTCTTCAGAATTTGGCCTACCATTCACAACCGTTATAAACCTTGGAGGACTAAGGATATTTTTAAATATATCTCGGACTGTGTTCGTCTGAAAGAAGATTGAGGGTGAGTAAATCATGGGATTATTTTCATTTTTGGGTGAACTATCCCTTTAATAGATGTTTAGAAAAGGCCATTTCAAATAGACAGACATCAACCACCAGTACGTCTGCGGTGTTGGTCGGCTCTTGTTTTCATAGATTGAACATGTTCAATCGGCTTTTGTCGGCCGTGTAATGTCTGAGAAGTGACATACTGTAATCTGGTGATTGTTGCCGTCTGTCGGTAAAGTGTGAATTGGTCTTAAGGTGTTTATAATGTTGTTTTTAAAGATGTTTATAGATTGTTTGCACAAAATAGATGCTTTCCAGATGAAGCATCTTGGAGACATAAATGTACTGGGTGGTTGTTAGCATGTTATGCGGCTGCTAGCGTGTTGTGAGTGGTTGTTACAATGTTATGTGGTTGCTGGCATGTTATGTGGTTGTTAGCATGTTATGTGGTTGCTGGCATGTTCTAAATGGTTGTAAACGTGTTCTGAGTGGCTGTCTTCAATGGTTTTTACTGTGTGTGATGTTAGCATCTGAAATGTTGATCGTTCCAAGATGGTGGACACGATGTATCTGGAGCAGTTGAATGAGGTATTTATGTATATATATTGATGGTTAGCATACTGTACAGTTGTTAGAGTGTTCCGAGTGGATGTTAGCATGCTATTTAGTTGCTAGCATGTTTTGAGTGGTTGCTAGCATACTATGCATTTGCTAGTGTGTTCTGAGTGGTTGCTAGGTGGTTACTTCCACTTCATAAGTAATGACATCCATGAAACTAAACTTTAGTCCATTCAGTTACAGATTTAGCCTTAATTGTAACACCTGACATTACTCAAGGACCCACAAGATTGTCGATATCTTGAGCAAAAACAGGCCTAGTGAGATATAAAGGTATAAAATTACTTCAGAGTGGAACGTAAACACTTAATTTGCTTTGATACTTACTCAAGAAAACAAACTATTACCATAATTGTTCTGTAAGCCCTCTGACAAGACCTTGTGGGAACAGGGTGAGGAATTTTAAACTGAATGGAGAGAGACCTCAGTCTGTCCTCCTTCTCCCCCAATCCAGACGAGGGCCCTTTGTGTGCCATGAAAGCGTTCCCATCAGAAGCCTCCGTCAGACGCAGGCATGAAATCAGTGCCACCTCCCTCTCTGTGCCGTCTGTCCTCTAGACACACATAAACAATCACAGAAGGGTTAACCTTTAACATGCCTCATATGTTCAGATATTTGTGGTTTAAATACAGAAACTCTCATTAAACTTACACTGAACTATTATCAAGATCTTTTTCAATTTAATTACAGATACAGATCTGCAAACAGCAAGTGAAATGCAAATATGTCGAATCAGTATCCAAAATGACAAAGAACAATTCAATGGGCTGCTTGTAATGGTGAGTTTATTGTTTACTATTTTAGCAACAGACGAGCTCTTATTTATTGAAGCTTGTTTCCGCCACGGAATAAAAAAATGTAAAAGATAACTTTAAAATGTAAAAGACTTTTTATCTCGCAATTCTGACTTTTTTCTCGCATTTCTAACTTTTTTTCTTGCAATTCTCACATATTTCTCGCAGTTCTGACTTTTTTTCTCACAATTCAGATTTTTTTCTCGCAATTCTAACTTTTTTCTCTTGCGATTCTGACTTTTTTCTCAAAATTCTGACCTTTTTCTCACAAAAGGGAGTTTATATCTCGTAATTCTGACTTTTTTCTCACAATTTCGACTTTTTTCTGAAATTGCGAGTTGACATCTCGCAATTCTGACTTTTTTCTCGCAATTACGAGATTATATCTCGTAAACTTGACTTTTTTCTCGCAAGTCTAACTTTTTTTCTTGGAGTTTATCTCTCGCAATTCTGACTTCCCAGGTGAAAAAAAGTACACTTCTATAATGTACTTAAAGTGCTCTATTTTTGTACTTAATTTACTAAAAATTCTTCTTTAGTACTTCTTAAGATAATCTTAAGAACATCTAAGTGTACTCAACTGTGCTATTTTGAGACACCATGAAATATGAACTAAAATGTGCTTTTAATATACTATCTCTGTATTTAAAAAATATATTTAGTTACCACTTGTAGTACACTATGGGTATAAATGTACTATAAGTGGTATCTAAATACATTTTTTAAATACAGAGATAGTATATTAAAAGCACATTTTAGTTCATATTTCATGGTGTCTCAAAATAGCACAGTTGAGTACACTTAGATGTTCTTAAGATTATCTTAAGAAGAATTTTTAGTATATTAAGTACAAAATTAGTGCGCGAAAATAGAGCACTTTAAGTACATTATAGAAATGTACTTTTTTTTCACCTGGGTTTTTTCTCACAATTCTGACTTTATGACTCGCAATTGCGATTTTATATCACAGTGACTTTATTACCTTTTTTTTATTTTTTATTCAGTGGCAGAAACAAGCTTCCATTCCTCTAGATATTTTACCGCATTTGATCATTTAGAAAAGTAATAGCACACCTTTCCTTAATAAGCCATAAGATATGGTGTCATTTATGTCTGTAGCACAAGTTAGCCTACATACTAGGGGTAAAGGGTTTGTTCAAGTATGAAGAATAGTAATTGTGGCCCAGTATTGTGTCTACATTTATGATCTAATCTTGACTCGAATCAGAGCAGAAGGCATAAAATGTTTAACTGGGATGTTTTGACTGCCTGCAGATGGCGCTCTAAAGCAGAGACAGCACGTGACAATCCTCAAGAAAAACTTACAAGTGTAGCTTGACAACAATTGTTTTCTGTCTGTCAATCAATGTGACCAGAGGAGAGTGAGATTTAGGCCCTGGACAGCCACTATGCTTTTAAAATATTACTATTCTAAATAGACATAATTGTATTTAATTATTTCATATTTTGATGCAGTGTATGGTTCAGGTTAATTTAAATGTGATTATGAATAATGTAAGGAACTAACATTTCTTTCATTTTCATTGTGTTTTTAATTCTCATCTCATTTCTATAATATTTCATTAAAATTTCTATTGAAAAAGATTGAGTAGAAGAAAGAATAAATTCATTATGACAATTGTGATTTCAATTTAATATTCAAAATAGATGTCTTTGTACAATATTATTTCAAGTAGGTACATTTTCATTTCATTTACAAAACATTTGAAATATTATTTGTTTTACCCCATTTAAAATATTCAGACAAAACATGACATATAAAATGCAATGTGACAAACAGATTGTTAAGATCCAAGGCATTTGGGAAAACAAAAATATTAAAAGATGATAATTCATATTGTTAAATCACTTCTTAAAGATAAGCATAAAGTCTGGTTTAATTTTATTGCGAATCCTTAAAACGGATGTGCTAAAATAAGACAAAGATGTAGATGCAACACTTACTCAAATCATAATTCGTGTGTGTGTGTGTGTGTGTGTGTGTGTGTGAGACATGATTAGAGGACTTTTAAAATTCCCATATAGGCACTATTTCCTCCATGATTTATTATAACTCCCAATAACTAATTCTGTAATTGTACAATCTATTAATTTAGATTAATTTGTTGTTTTTAAAATAGGCTAGGTCTGAATTCAATGGTGTAAGATTGTTATTCAAAGACAAAACTGGGCATCCTACGGATAAAAACACAGCATGATTCTAACAAATTAAACACAATGGAATGTATGTTTACAAGTCAGCAATATAAAATATATTCTAATATAATCTCATATTGAAGAGCTAATAGACAGCTTTAATCTATTATAAATTCAGGGCATCCTTTATGTAGAAATTGGATATATCTCTGATCTGACGTGTTACACTCCCATTAGGAAGGTGAAAAATGAAACAAATAAATAATAAAAAACTGAAAAAGTCTTTAAATGTCTGATTTGTTTCTATAGGTTGTGAGTCCTCTGGTCTCCATGCTTCACATGTGTGTGGCTGTTTGAGGTGGTCTGGTGTTTTAGTCCGAGGTAATGGCTGGTTAAAGCCATCTGATGGGCCGAAAAGGCCATTTTGGTCCAGTTCTGAACATGGAGAGGATTCCTGACTGTCTGAGCGTCACAGTTCCTCTGAATCCACGAGGACTTTTTGGGACTGTCCGGTGTTGTTGCAGTTTCAGCCAAAGACCAGATCTTTGGCTTCTGAGGTGGACTCGCATTATTCGAGGGCTCTTGTGCTGCCGGACTCTTTTTGATTTGCTCCTCGTCTCCCTCGCCTGAGTCTCTTCTGTCGTTCATAACGCTGCTCATAAAACTCTTCTCGGCTCCCACATCATCATATTCCTCAGATGCATCAGAATCAGTCCTGTCAGAAACTTTAGACACTGACTTTTCGTCCTCCTGATAATCACAATCCTGCTTGTCTTCGATATTTTCCGTGTCAATGTTCTCCAGGTCTATTTCCTCGTCCTCGTCCCTCTTGTCCCCGTCCTCGTTGTCACTCGTATACACATTTCCTTCCTCGTCGGTTCTTGTTTTGGGAACCCAAGTCATTTTGTTCTCTTTTTTCAGTCTCCTGCGGGCGTTGGCAAACCAGGTGGACACCTGAGTGAGGGTCATTTTGGTGATGATGGCCAGCATGATTTTTTCCCCCTTGGTGGGATAAGGGTTTTTCCTGTGTTCGCTGAGCCAGGCCTTCAGGGTGCTGGTGCTTTCGCGGGTGGCGTTCTTGGGTCGGGATGGGTCACCAAACTGATACTGGTGTCCGTACGGGTAGAAGGGCGCATGAGGAAACCCTGCGTGCTGAATCCCAGGACTGTCTTTAAACTCGTACTGTGAGCCCTTAGACAGGAAAAAAAGCAAGTAGATATGAGCATATGTGGATCTGAGAGAAATATATGCTTGCTTATTTACTTCTAAATTTTGTTCAAAAAAATTTATGGATGAAAGACATGCATAACCAAAGGGAAAAAGTAAAAGAAACTATCTTTAAGAATAAAGAATTGTCCAGTGTTTTTTTTTGTTTGTTTGTTTTAGCATTTTACACTGCAAAATGTAAATATACAGTTGTTTCCTTATGTTTTTTTATCTACTTGGAACCTTAAAAATAACTTTTGCTATTTAACTTTAATGTAGTAAGATTGATTCAGTAGTGTGAAATAATCACTTTGATCAGGTTAACATTTAAAACTACACAAAGTACATTTTCGATATTCTCAAGGGTTCTTGAATCGCCTTTGGATATTTAAAAAAACATAGATGTTACATGATAGAATAAAATATATATATATAAATATAAGTTATTTATTTGTATAGATAAAAATGAAATCGTCCTTTGTGGAACTTGACAAACATTCTCTGCTCTAAAAAGCTTTTTAGTTAGCCTAAATCTACATCGTTTCTTTAGTTTTATTTTTAAATTAGCGAACATATACGTTTTTGTCATTAATATGTAATATGGTAGCAACATTTTCCAATTTAAAGCCATCCAAATTTTCTTAAAAACAACCGTTTTCTCATCAAGAACATCTCGAGTTCGTGAGTTGAACATGGAGGGGAAAAAAATTTGAATTCTGTGTTCTTTAAAGAACCACTTTGTAGTTGTGAAATAAATAACTAGAGAATTATAAAAGTTATATTTGGTGCTTACAAATAAACTTTAATTGTATTTTTAAGTAGTGCAGTTAACAGGCTTTAGTCGTCGGATATGGATAAAATGCGAACATTATTTTCAAACTTAAAGATGCTTGTAAATCCAAATAATTATTAAGTTCTTCAACTCAAACGTTTATTCTACATGCACTCACCAGCTGGTTGAGTATGGAGAGGTCGTTGGAGTAGGGCAGGAAAGCGCTGTATCCCTGCGCATTGGCGAACGGAGCTCCGTACATGCTGGAGAGGACGCTGGAGAGAGAGCCCGACGCGTTCAGCTCCGCGCCGACGCGACCGCCGACCGCCGCGTGCCGCTCCGTGGAGTACAGCGGTCTGATGTACTTATAGCCGAGCTGCGGGAGAGACATGCTGCTGCCAAAGGTCCGAGCGATGTAAAAGAGTCACAGATCTCGCCTTTGACACGGAGGATTCAGTGGAAACTCACGGAGAGTCTCGGTGAGAGTTAAAGCCGCTCTCCAGTCTGAGGTGGACTGAGGTCACATTCAGATTGAGTGTGATTGTTCACAACACTCGTGTGATTGACATTTCTAGTGTCTCACAGGCCCCTCCCATCTCTGAAAACTCTCTCTCTCTCTCTCTCTCTCTCTCTCTCTCTCTCTCTCTCTCACAGCCTAATGTCGTAGTCCGATCATTTCTTTCTTATTATCCTTTAATCATATCAAACTTTATTTTCACACAACTGGATATTATAAACCTGATCCATATCGTAACGGAAAGACATTTACATTTGCGTAACGTTTGTCAGGAATAACTAAATCGCCATATATTTAAACAACAATTCTAAAACAGCTTGACTAAATTATTATGACAATAAAATGTGAGATATAGGCCTATATAATAATAATAATAATAATAAAACATTCTGTCAATGTGGGAATTAAAATAGCTAGGCTATAGTAAAACGATAAAAACAAAAGCTTGTTATTCGTCATTATAAAATTTAATATTTCTGCAAAATGCGATGGATTAAACAAGATTTTCTGTTAACATTAAGACTAAATAAGAGAAACAAGAGATACAATATTGAAATTCCAGGAAAGGATTAAAATAAATCCTGAAGAGGCATATTGATGCTGTATTGTCCTCAGAAAACAGTGCTGAGATTACATCTCCATCGAGTTATTATTATATGAACACATCATAAATCTTATTTCACAGAAAGTAATCCGCTTTAAAAAGAGTTTTTTATCCGGCGAAGCAGACGATCATATCACTATTCATCGACATGTGCTTAAATTATCAAAGAATAAAACACACGATTTGTAGATTTAAAACTTAGGGAAATGAGAGATAATAGAAGACATTTTAGGAGCTTTTTCTGACCCCTTTTCACTCGATTTGAAAACGCTTGACGTCTGTGATGTTCCCTACAGTTTATAGCAAGAGTAAAAGAACAGGTTTGTGTACAGTTGATGAATTACAAACTAAAAAATAACTGCAAATGTTACACTTCTGTTAAATCAGGAGAAAACACTTCTAGACAGAGGCGCTGCGTCAAATATTTTTGTGATTTGTAAATTACACTGAAATAAAGATCCATGTTGATTTTGCATTATGGTGGATCAATAGAGCTGTAAAATAATTGTAATAACACGCTGCTGGTTTACCAAAGCTCTTAAAACAAGAGATATAATGAATATTCAGTCCAACGAAACAAAGAGAAAAGCCCTTTAAAGCTTCCCCCCAAATCAAGGACCAAAATGATTACTACTACTCTAAAAAATGCTGGGTTAAAAACAACTCAAGTTGGGTTGAAAATGGACAAACCCAGCGATTGGGTTGTTTGGGCAGTTTTATTTAACTCAACTATTGTTTACTGTATTGCTTGCTTAAAATGAACCCAAAATAGGTTGGAAATTAAAAATCAGACACATAATTACTAGAGGCAACAATAATAATGAAACGGTGGACATTTATTAATAAGCAGTTTAATAAATGTGTACTTATGAATAAATGTTAATTTCTAACATATTTTGGGTTCATTTTAAGCAAGCAATACAGTAAACAATAGTTGAGTTAAATAAAACTACCCAGCAGGTTGGGTAAACATTTAACCCAACCGCTGGGTTAAAACAACCCAATTGTTGGGTTTGTCCATTTTCAACCCAACTCGGGTTGTTTTAAACCCAGCATTTCGAGAAATATTGATTTGGCAGTTTGGAAAATACATTTCCACTGAAGGAACCTTTGGAAAGGCCAATGAAAACAAAACAACAACAAAAAATAGCCTATCAAAACTCTCCGGACTTTATTAAGTCGGTCCAAATGCGCCAAAGAATCGTCTGCGGATTTAGAGATTCTAGACCTCGTCAGCTGTGTCTTACAGCAGCATTGATCACTATAGATTGTGGTTGACCGTGAGTTTATAAGCAGTTCATAACCGCAGGGCTTCTGACGGCCGAGCTGTTATAGCAAGATTAGACGCGGCGCGCGACCTGTCAACAATGATTTGTACGCTGTAGTGAGTTGGTCGGGCGGTAACGAAAAAGTGCAAATTATCTGAACATCCTATAGCCATCTCGTGCTCCTTTCGCACCTGCTTTATTTCAGCAGGCAAATGGCTGAAGTCTTGAGGAATCAATACTCCTTTCGCGCGTTTAGCCAGGAGAAACAGAGTCCTTATGGCAGTCAAATGGATGACTTCACACTTCACAGCCAGTTATTCTTAAGTAATAGATACATTGCGCTCAGCCACCCTGAAGAGACAGCGAAAACTCATTTCCCCTTCATACTAACAGGAGCGTCGCGCGGCCGTGTTGAGGGTCACAGGTTAATGCGATGCGCGCTCGCACAGTTTGTTTTCCTGCGAAGTTTAGATAAGTAGCTGACCAATGAAGCTTGTAATTACAATATTCCAAAAACTGGTCCCGGATCAGTATATAAATCTCTCCATCCAATTACAAGATGTAATATTTCTGCACTCAAGCTGGTAATGAGCTCTAATGCCTGTGCTGCAGTTAATCCCCCTCGGATGCAGCACAGATCAGATGTTGCCTCTGTAATTAGACTGGCAGAAAATCATTATTTCATGTTCAAATAGAAAATGAGGTTGGTGGGGAAGTTAATTTCTCTCTGCTCTGTCAAGCATGGACAAGAATTTAATGATTTAATTACAGTTGTAAGCTCTTTGGATCAGACTTAAATGGAGACGGGGTTTTTTTACCCTTTCTTCTTCGGCACAGTGGTGTAAAAGGCTACGGCGACTCAAAGCCTTTGACACGAGCTCAGAGAGAGCAGAGATCTTTGTGAACGCTTCTTATGACGATATTAATTGCCTCGCTTCCTTGTTCAACAACTTAAGTAAAGCCTCTTCACCCTTGATGACACACCGGAAGACAATTACAGGAAATACATAGTGCACTCAAAAACGACGTTTCGCATCTTAATGATTTTCCTTTTTTTCCGTAGAACACAAAAGGAGATGTTTAGCAGAATGTCCGAGCTGCACTTTTCCATACAATGAAAGTGAATGGGGACTCAGACAGTTGAGGTTGAAGTTAAAGTACTATAATTATTAAAACTAAAAACTTAAACTGAAATAAAGATAAATTAAAGCTACGGAAAAAAAAAAAAAAGCCTTTTTTCAAGATTTACACTTTTCAATTAATAGTAAAATTCCATCAAATTGAATTGAATAATCCTTACATATTATCAATTAAGAATTTTAAATAAGTAAAAAATCAAAAACAAAAAACAAGAGCTTAATAAAACATTTTTTATAAATATTAAACTTAAATTTTAACTTTTTTTTTTTTTTTTTTTTTAATTTTTTATTAATACAAATCACATAAACTAAATGGTCAATTCCCTTGTTCCAGTAAGATTTATACAAAATGATTTATTAAGCTGTAGTTTTTTTGTACTCATTTAAAATTCTTAATTCATAATATGTAAGGAATATTCAATTAAATTTGATGGAATTTTACTATTAATTGAAATGTGTAAATCTTGAAAAAAGAATAAAATAACTAATAAAAATGACAAAAGCAAATATTGTATTAATATACAATAATAATAAATACTATAATACTATTAAATAATTATTCACTACTGAAAATCTTCCCTTCTGCCAAAGCTCTCAAATTTCTGTCTTTTAAATGTCGGTTCTTTTTGGAGCTTGACAGATGGTTTCACTATAAACTTTCAAATGGACAAGAGCTGTAGAAATATTCTTTAAAAATTTGCAGTGAGATATTAATTGAACAGCAAATAGCGACTTCTCCTTCTAGCATGTTTCAGGGCATATCTCTACACCAAAGCTGTCAATCAAAAGTCAAGAGATCACAATCTTGACTCAATATGAAATGCTTCTTCTGAAATCATCTTTCAAGACTAAAATGTTAGTGTGTACTCTTAAATCAACCATATAGTCTGGTTTATGTCTGTTTTTATTTGTCTTCATTGAAAACAAAGCTAATACATAAATTAAAGGTAATTGAGAACACTTCTGAGCGATAAAAGAGCAATAAAAAAGTCCCATTTCTTGGTTTTGTCTGTTTGTTTTCTTCCCTGCTCTATTAAATGAAGACCCTCTGTGTCTTCACTGCCAGTGTAACGCTGACATTGTCCACAGTCCAGTGCGAATATGCAAGAATATTATTTGGTATTCAGAGGCTTTATGTGTCACTCAACATGACAGACCATATTCAGAAATCACTCGTTTTCCGTCCCTTAAGAGCAGCTTGCAAAAATGCATGTGTTTTAAAGGATTAAATCCTTCATGAGTTCACAGCAAAAGATCTGCAACTAAACATTATCAAACTGTCTGTGAGTCTGTGTAAGTTAACAGTGTTTACTAAACCAAGCATCACTATATTGCTCATATTTCAGGCCTATACCTTCCTACATGTTTATTAATTAATTTATTTAGACTGTCAGTTGCAGTACCTTGTTGTGTGTGAGTGTGTGAAAGTGTATGTGCTGCAAATCATCTGTGGGAGAGTGTGTGATTTTAGGACACTAGTGAGATTTGTTCTAGTAAACAGGTAAATCCCACAGCATGCTGCTACAATCACGTGTTTGCCTGTGTGGATACACCTTCCTGAGAGATCTGTGCTTTCCACATTCCTCTCTCTGATTTCTGTCTGTATCATACTGTATTCCTGAAAGGAATTTTCACAGGGATATTAAAACAACTAAATACATATATTAATTTGCATTCATAGATTTTCTGAATGCAAATGGTGGTTTCCCCACGCAAAATTCGCCACCATGATACTAGGGTTCTTGGAGTGGTTGGCAAGTACTTCCTAAGATGTTTGGGTTGGTCGGTAAGTGAAAAGAGCCCACTCCAAAATCTCTATGATATTCTGGTCTTTAGATATGGCTCAAATCCCTCCTTCAATGTAAGTCTGTCGAATTCTTTTTTGCCTGTTTTATCATCCATACAAGAAAAACGCAAGACTGGTCTCTTAGAAATGTAACAGCACACCTCTCCTCGTTTAAGGTATCATTCACGGTCGTAGCAAAAATGGTTATAGAACAAGTTAGAAGTCAGAGTTTTAAGCAAAAAAATATAATCTACGCAAAGGCTAATGCTAGTAGTCGCCTCTAAATGTTTCTGGCAGTAAACTGGATGTGATCTTAGGGGCTTTCGCACCAGAGGAACGTTTTCATAGATTCTACAACTTATTGGTGGAAGTACCTGCTTTTTGGCGCATTCGCACCGCAGGAACATTCTAGGAACGTCTTTTGGGGGGACTAAATTAGCTCCTACTTCAGAGTAGAGTCTAACCCAACACAATAGGAACTACCAGTGACATAAGTGTACGGTGATTGGCTGAACGCATGCCATACGAAACACCGGCACCAGCCATTTTTAAAAAGCTGTGTAAACACATAGTTTACATATATGAACGAACTCATGGAAAATAGTGATGACAAACAGAAATCTAATGGCATTTAGCTGTCGCCTTTGTCTGCGGCGTTGTATTCTTTTCTCAGTCTCGATATGTACTGCAAGTTGTCGTAGGAGATTTCATGTCTTAGCCCTCCTTTTTGCTCTTTCAATTGCATAAATTATACGTCTACATTCCATCTGTTATCACGAAACCCATGATGTCTCTGTCGGCCGGCTTACGTCACTTCAGAGTTCCTACTGACGGCGCGAATGCAACCAGGAAAATGGCCCTAGGGGAAAATTTGTTTCTCGGGGAACTGCTCTGGTGGCTAGTTCCTATAACTGATTTCCTATAACTACAGTATGAAAGTCCCTATTATTCTGGTAGCTAGCTATAAATATGTTGACTGTTTTACTAGCATGCAGTAAATTGTTCTGCCATGACAGTAGTAAACTGATCAGGGGTGCTTTTCCCGTACTACGACGTAACTACACTCTTAAAAATAAAGGTTCCTAAAGGGTGTTCTTTATGGAACCTTATAAAACGGTTAGTTCCTGTCCTTGATTCTGATTGGTCAATAGCTGTGTTTTATTCACAATAAACACGGCTATGACCGCTTCACCCAACGGTTCTGTGCATCACTACACAACACCCTTAGCAACCACTCTTAGCAACGTAAACTGTTTGTTCTCAATTTATATTGTTCATTAAAGCTTACTGTATTATGTAGAAGAGTATTGTGAGAAAGTATTACCTGCATTCAGATTTAGCATTTTCCTTCAGGTCAGTCCTATGTTCATAATAAAAAATATGCTTAAATATCCGCTGCAATATCTTGTCCTTTTAACAGTTAAAGGTTTTTCCCGTGACTGACAGCGCTAGTCAAAGCTTTTGTCAGTTGCGTCTTGTTCCGTGTTCACAACAATTCAGTCTTTTCAATATAAAAGTCTTCGCTACTGAATGACACACTCATAAAGACAGTCTTTGCCGCCATCTAATGGCGTAATAATGTAACTTCTGTTTAGTGATTTTACTTCATGAAAGTTGCATTGATACATATTTTTTTTGGCTTTAATATTTGTATTGTGTGGTAACCATTTTAAATAAGCAACAAGGTACTCGAGGCTAGTGCTGTATCGTGAATAAGTCCGCTTCGCGTCGTGCCTAACAGCGCACTTCAGCCGTGACTTATTCACGATACAGCACAGCCTCGCGTACCTTATTGCTTACATCAATGCCATTAAGGACCTTTATTTTTAAGTGTGTGAAGCTTTATTTTGAGTGTACCATAGTATAATGCTTTGTTGGAGAAATCAACTACTAACTATTAACTATAGTCATGACTGTTTCCTGAAACTGTAATAATTTTGGGTATGTTTACACAACAGCGATAAACTAAAAGCGGAAACGTTTTTCCTTCGCGTTTTTCACATACAGACAACAACATTGTCAAATGTTCACACGGATTGGTGCAAACGACTAAAAACACTGTATTATTCATGTCAGGCCAGTAGTTGGCGATATCACTTTGTAAAGAAACACTATCCTCCTATAGACTGAACACATAATATGCATGCGCATGACGTCACTGTTTTCACAAATTCACATTTTTGTAGTTTACACTGGGACGGTAACGGTATATAAAAACTTGCGCTTTGAAACCTGCTTTCAGTTGTTTGCCACTTTCATTATTTCGAGAAACTAAAATACTTAGAATTAAATATCTGTAGTTCAAAACACAGAACTTTGCGATGCTGTTTGCGAATGTTCGTTGAAACTATAGTTTTGGGAAACACTGAATCATTGAATTATGTCGGTAATGATGCAACCATAGTTGGCTAACACTGCATTTGGGAAACGCACACGTATGTTTCTAACCTAATACTTTAGGTTAGCAGTTTGTTTAAACCACCAACCCAAGTAGGAGCAAGAGTGATAGTAATGCTTGCTTCAGCCAAACCACCATATATATTGTCATTTGAATATTAAAACATCACAATCACTAATCACCGCAGACTGCCACACCAGTCCAGCCTTTTCAAAGAACCCGACACAATACGACATCCACCTCAATAGACACCGAACACGCATTGTAATGTAAAACATGCCGGGGAGGAAAAAGGCAATTATTATTTTAAGAGAATGATTACA
Organism: Mylopharyngodon piceus; assembly: GCA_039654765.1. Lineage (NCBI taxonomy): Eukaryota > Metazoa > Chordata > Actinopteri > Cypriniformes > Xenocyprididae > Mylopharyngodon > Mylopharyngodon piceus. The sequence continues at coordinate 514,722 of JBCHWC010000081.1, forward strand.
ATCTGAAATGAAAGGACCTCGGTGGTCCGTTATTTCTACGAGGGGAAGATTAATCTTTTCCAATCTGTGGACAGGATAATCAGGACTGTCCCTCACACCTGGGCTTCCCATGTGTGTGTGGCCGTGATGGAGAGAGTAGAGTAATTAATGACTCTCACCCCACGGCTGACAGTAATGGATTGGCTGCTATCAGTGCTGGCCATCCGTTAGTTCATGGGAAAATATCACAGCGGCGCACTTTGATGGGATCGAGTGAGTCTTCATGAAATAGAGTTTTCAAGTGAGTTATCTCGAATCAGACTGATCGTAAGGGCTCCTCGGGGCAGGTTATGTTGGTCAGAGAGTTCTTAACAGCTCATTTCATCTATAAATGCTTTTGTGTTTGTATGTTACAGTCCCTTTTTATATAGGTTCAATACAAGTTAAGCTATGTGACATGCTGTTGATTACCACAGAAAATAATTTCCGCTCATCCCTCAATTTGTAAAAAATACTCTTAAAAATAAAGGTTTCAAAAAGGGGGTTTTCGCAGTGATGCCAAAGAAGAACCATTTTGGTTCCCCAAAGAACCTTTTCACATGCCAGTTGGCGGGGCTAACGTTGAAATGATGAAGTTGGCGTTGATTTCTTATGCGGAGACAGGGTGTCACCTATCAATGACATTCCAGGATCAGTCGTTCGCTGGGCCTGGTGTCAATAAAAGCTTTTATTGGACTAACAAAGAAGTTTTCAGTTCTGAAACTTAGAGGATATTCTTATAGTACGATGACCTCTTATATATCCAAAGCTCAAGGAAAATTTGATTTCTCAATTCATGACCCCTTTAAAGGTCAATGCCAAAAAATAAACTTTATTTTTAAGATCGACAAAAACATTGCATTTACAGTAAAACCCTTTCAGTGGAAGTATATGGGACAAGCATTACACCAAGCTAAAAGTTAAAATATTCACTCACATACATGTTAACATCAGACTACTGCGATAAAATCACTTACTATGCACTATATATAACCAATATTATATTATATCATCTCTTGTCATGACCATGAAAGCCATAAGCCTGGTGATTTTGGCATGAAACAAAAGAATAAAAGAAATAGACGTGGATGAATAAATGTAGTCCCACTTGAAAAAGGATTTAGACAACAGGACAGCTCAAACATCTCATATTTTTGAGTGAACTATTAATATATATATTTTAATAAAAAAATAAAGCTTTACATTCCTGTTTTTAAATGCTCATGCCTTGCCCAATAGACTTCCATTGTAAGTGCAGTTTTTACAAACTGAGGGTCGAGTTAAATTATTATTATTACTATTGTGGTAAATGGCAGGATGCTACAGATGTTGTTGATGGAGCTCAAGTTTTATTGAACCTGGAATATTGCTTTGACTCATATTCAGTATATCTATTATTCGAAATCTGATATATAATAATATCAACATGCAGACATCACGCACCACAAGGTTCGCTAAATCGATTATTAATGTTAAATTATGCTTGAAAACTCTAGAATTTTTCCATTTTACTCTGATATAGACTATACATCTTCTCTCAAACTCTCATAAACACATACACAGTGAGGAGGAAGTATTAGCATAAATACATTAGAATATGAATAAGTGTGAGCTCACCATTCTCCCTCAATAATGATTAATATTCATTCACGCTGCAGTCTTCAGATCAGGCTCACTACCCAACAATCCACAACTATTAATATTTAAATGCCGGTTTTATTTAACACCGATACTCTGCATGAGGGTGTTTATGGGCGTGATGCGAGAGATCTTGATAAGTTTCTCCTGAGAGCTGCACTTGAGCAGATACATTTTACCCGCCAGTGTCATCTGCAAAATCCAATTTAACACAAAGCAGTCTTATTTACAGAGAAGCTAAAGATAAACATACCTGAATGACTTTTGTCCAAAACCATTATGTTCATAAATTTAGCAGCCAAACCTTCTTTTCTCTCGCTTTCTTACTTCTCTAAAATTCGTCTTTGTGAGTGTCTAGAGCTTTGCCCTCGATTCGAATGTCAAAACTGCATCACCAGTTGTGGCCTACTGGAACCTTTTTCCCTAAAGCACAAGAAAATGTCCTTATTGACATAGAAACAAAGGGATAGAAATGAGCAAAGACTGTCTATCAGAAGTCAGATATCATCTCTGTTTCAAAACCTAGTGAACTGCCTATAGCAAACACTCCCGACAGCAAGGTTCTTCCAAAAGGAATACCTTGTTTTGAATTTTCTTTTGGACAGAATTTCATGTATCCTTTATGAGCTCAGTGAAAAGGAAAAAAAAAAAGGAATTCAAAATGGTGGACAAAGTCAGGAAATATGTTGATTATAAACATACTTATATAATACCAACAACTCTGGATAAAAACAGTCCCTTGAGTGAAAAAAATCAGCTTAAACCAGTTCTTAACTGACTGCCCGGCTGGTTTCCACTTGACTAGCTGGTCAGGTTTGTTAGTTCTAGTGGTGTTTTTGGCATTTGTTGGCAGATCATGTCAGCTTTCCAGCTTCTATAACCAGCTAAAAACAAGCTTGGCCACAAGCATTTGACACTTTGTATTTTTATGCTTTTTTATTCTGTCTTATTGTGTTGTTAGCTTAGCAACATGCTAACTTCAAACTATACTAGACACAGATGGTTTTTCAGCTTCAGACTTTGATTCCATCCAGTGGGAAGATATCAAACATGTTTGATATTTTGCGTCCAAAATCGCATACTCTCTTGAGTAGGTTCTTATTTTGAAAAAGTACTTAATTTGCGACCACTAAAAAAGTACATTCTATATAGTATGAATATGTGTAGTATGAATGTAATCCAGACGTACCACATTCGGCATGTTGTTGTTATCACGTGACCTACTAGCGTCAGTTGTGTCGCTTTACTGCCATTCACAAATCCTCTCCCGTGGCCTCATGGGATAGTAAAGTGTTCATCGTATGCACACTCGTCGGAAGTAGTAGGACATCCGGGTACTTTTGTCTACACTTTTATGACTACTGTGAATTCAGACATACCTTCTGTTTGTCACATACTGTTTTTCATGTACTATATAGTAGGGAAGTATGTGATTTCGGATGCAGCCATTGTTTTAATTTGTCATATGTCTCCTGGAAATGAGGCACATGTTTCTTTGTGAGTTTGTTGTGTTCAGAACAACCTGAAAGTCTGGTAGTGTGTGATCCTCAGTTGTTTACAATTGTATACCTAGTGTTTTAAAATCTGCTCTGATTTTAAAAGTTGTGTAGTGTATTCCTGCCTTATGTTGAATTTCCCATGTTAGTATTCCAAATCTGAGGTTCCATTTCAGTTAGGATTCTGCCTTCGACATAGGCCTGGGCGATAAAACGGTATCGATATTTATCGACGGTACGTCTTAATCGATAACGATAGAAAAAAATGTTCGATTTAACTCTCGATATTGTTTCACTTAAATGCGTTAAAAATATAAACAGACATGAAGTTCGGTTGCATGAACAACTCTCAAGCTCGCTCCGTCCCTGGGTCACAAACAGACGCGCTAAGAGTGACACTCAAACAAGTTGCTGCGGAGTTCAGTTGCGCAATCGCCACGTGAAATCATAACACACAAACACATGAAAATGAGTGCTGTACCTGCCGGCGACGAGGAGATTGTGAATAAAAAAAGATTGTTAGTGTAGCAGTTTCATGGTTTCCTTGCATCTTACAGTTGATCTACTTCACAAAGTTCGTCTTGAGAGAGCAGTTGTCATGTCGGTATAAACAGCTGCACAGTGTTTTCAACCACACAGTATCTTTATATATTCAAATTATCACAGAAATACTGAGATGAAAGTTTATAGTTCAGATGTAAACATTAATGTTTATGTTATCGATCAAAATATAGCAAATCAGCTTCTGAAAGAAACTTGGCGCTGAAAACGACGCATTTATCGATTACATTGTTTCACCACCAGGTGGCGAAAAGTGAGTGTTAAAAAATGTATTTGACATTGAATCTTCATTCAACAGATTCTTTCAAAAACACTGATTCATCCAGTAATGAAACAAGAGTATTTATGAGTGAGTCATTGAATCATACATCCAAACAGATTTTTAAAAAATAATTAATAAAAAACTTTAAAATAGACTGCAGCAATTAATATTTTGTCAGAACCTCTAGTAATAAATTACGTTATTTCATTTAGTTGTCATTCAGAATCGTGATCTTAGTTTGACAAAACAAAAAAAGTTTCTCAATTTATCCAGAATTGTGCAGCCTTTTTAAAAGAAAAAAATTGTTTACATTTTATTTTTTATTTAAAATTATTTGTTGTTTGCCTTAATTAAAAATGCATTGGTTAAATTTAAACTTTCTTTTTCTACTGTCCTTTTTTTGAAAAAAAGTTTATTAAATTTTTTTCAATAATTATCGATACCGAACAATCTGAAACATTATATCGTGATCAATTTTTTAGCTGTATCGCCCAGCCCTACTTCGACAGCAACTGCACAGGCACTAGAAAGCAAGAGAGCTTCTGGAACAGAGCTATCATCTGTCTTCATGCACCTCTTTACTCATGATATGAGCTGATTAGCTGGTTCTTTTTGTATGCTAACGGGACGCCAGCAATGCCTCCCCTGTCATGTAGAGTCTAGCTAACAAGCTCTATAAGAATCTCATAATGTTTTACTCGCACAATGGACGAATGGCCACAATTACCATTTTACACTTCACTTCATGACGATTGGTCTGTAGATCCGACTAGCTCCAGCTACTGATATGGATTCGCCTGCCCCCTTCTCCAGTGCATTTACATACAAATTGAGGATTTTATATTTATTTATTCTTATTAATCAGCCCTGTGGCAGGAATCACGCAGTGGTGCTCCATCAGTGTTTAAATACATCTCTGTGACATTTGTCCCCTGCTTTAGCATGATAGGGCCGAGCGGGTGGATAATGTAGCCGTGATTACTTTTTCCATTGAGAGGACAAACGCTTTCATTTTTCCTGTCATCTTGAATAAGTGTTAAAGAGGGTTTAGGGCCTTCAGTGTGTGCTCAGTATGCAAAAGGAGTGGAACGCGGAGATGGGTGTATTAAATAACCATTAGCAGCCAGGCTCGGATCCATTATGACAACCCGCCTCTTGAATGCATCACGGTGATTTGGGTTGAGAGAAATCCACGCTTGGGGCTTGCAGTCCACTTTCTTTTTTTGGTGCAGCGTTAATGTATCATCGCTTAAACAGCCGGCATTGGTATGGTAATTTCGTGCCGAGTAGATAAGGGTGAGCTTGTGGTAACTGGGGTCTCAGTTTTATGGAGATGGCCAGTCGGAGGGGAATCTGGATCTGTGGATCTGTGTCCCTAATTTGATGCTGTTTTTGTTTTTTGGTTTTTTTTTTTGGTTTTTTTATCAAACTGGATTGATTGATCAGTAGTTTGTGAAGTAAGGTCATCATCTTTAAGGTGGTTTGTTATGAATACAGGATTTAAACACACTAGTACATCATTCCATATATGCAGTTTATGATATACAAAATTGGCTCTGTATTCATACCACACTTAAATTTATGATAATCTAGCATTATATTTAAATCAAATATTGGTAACACTTTAGGGGAACACATATTAACTATAAACTTTGACTTTTCCCTCAATAAACTCCTAATTTACTGCTTATTAATAGTTAGTAAGGTAGTTGTTAAAGGGTTAGTTCACCCAAAAATGAAAATTAATTAATTACTCACCCTCATGTCGTTCCACACCCATAACACCTTCGTTCATCTTTGGAACACAAATTAAGATATTTTTGTTAAAATCCGATGGCTCAGTGAGGCCTCCATTGACAGCAAGATAATTAACACTTCCAGATGCCCAGAAAGCTACTAAAGACGTATTTAAAACAGTTCATGTGACTACAGTGGTTCAACCTTAATATTATGAAGCGACGAGAATACTTTTTGTGCGCCAACAAAACAAAATAACGACTTTATTCAACAATATCTAGTGATGGGCGATTTCAAAACACTGTTTCATGAAGCTTCGAAGCTTTACAAATCTTTTGTTTCGAATCAGTGGTTCGGAGCGTGTATCAAACTGCCAAACTGAACTATTGAAATTTTGAAAGGTTTGAAACACTTATGACGTAATGAAGCCTCGTTTACTGAAATCATGTGACTTTGGCAAAAACATCTGCTCAGCATTGTACTAACATCAGACTGGAAACAATTTACCAAAAAAACCTGAAGATTGAAATTTACATGCTCCAGATGCAGATAGTTTTAACAACTGAATGTGTTTAACAACTGAAAAGTTTGTCTGAATGGGAGTGCTTTCTGAAGGTATTACAGAAGTTTTAAAAGTAGCTTCCCCAAGACTGACGAAGAGACAAAAGAAGAGAAGAGAACAAAGAAGTAGAGCTGGAATTGCAGCGGGAGAGATCACAGCCAGTTAAGTGAGCAGTCACTCCAGGAATGTGAGGTGGGCTTGTCAGAGCCAGGTGCTTTGGTCTAAGGGTCAACTGAGAACAGCAAACCTTGTTTGTATTTTTAACACATCACAGAGAAACCTCCTTGACCCAACTTCCCTTCATTTTTGAAAGGGAAACAGCTCTCAAATACATTGTGTGAAACTGCAATGAGGAAAAGCAGTGGCATGATTTCCTGTAATTTGCTTAGAGTCACTGATCTTTGTATTTCATGTTCTCATTAAATCGGTACTATGAACATTCCTAGGTAACTGTAAATTGTTAATTGTCCTGGTATATTATGAAATCATCATTTGTATTACAGTAGACTCTATTGCAGTGGTAAATAATGCAGCCATTTCACACAGTAATCTTTATTACTGTCTTCCCCCCCCTACATTTCAGTCAGACTGAAATGACATTTACACATATCTTTTATCCTGGCAGGCAATGCAATTGTCAGTGAAGGCTGGAACCAAGAATCAATTTTTATCAGGATCAAGATCAGAGTTTCTGTTTACACCTAGTATTAATTTATAAAGCCAGACTTTACACCATCAGCTTTGCCGCTTATTCTGGCCACAAATCATCCACTTAGAGTGGGTCTTTTCAATTCATTCCTATGGGAGCCAGGCTACATGTTCACGGAAGGGAATTGTGAGATTGAAAACTTTAGGTTCAACTTTATGCAAATATCAGGTGTGACAGTGAATGGTCTGTGTGGTTATGCCATCTAAACCTAAGACTAACCTGTCTCAGGTGATCCAATCACAAGTGGTCTGTTGTTTACTCCTGGTCTTAACATCAAATGCCTATCAAATATTGACCACTGATCTGATTTTGACAAATGTAGGGTTTCTTCATGAACATATATCACTTGCTAAATGTGTTTAACTACATATTGATGGTTTAGTGAACATGTATATGTAGGCTTTTCCATGCTTCCGTTGAATTATCTAGTCATACATAATTTTTTGTCATACGTACATTGTCACCAAAGATTAAAAACTGGGGTACCACAGGGTTCGGTGCTTGGTCCTCTTCTCTTGTCATATATATGGCTTCTCCTATCACTGACAGTGATCGCTGTTGTTCTAGCATCAGGATACATTTATGCTACAAATGTGATGCTGACATCAAAATGTTTGAGGGATCAGATCACAAAATATATTGTACCACATTTACATCTGTATTAAGTGCTGTCCACTTGTGATCGCATTACCTGAGATAGATTCTGATACCATGAATAAACAAGCATTTGATTTAGCGTGTTAAGAGATAGCTGTAGTGCTCTAAATGTTTTCTGCTTTAACTAACGAATTTCACATTCATCTGCAACAATTGCCGCTCTAATCCAATTCCTAATCTCAGCTATCCTAAATTAGAAAACCGATCTCTGATCTGTGTGAAAGGTCCGTCTCTAGCAGCACCCCCATTTATAGGGCCAAATGTGAGGATCTGTGCCTATTGAGAGTCAAGGCGGTCTAATCCTATTAAGAGAGAGATAGAAGGGGAGAGATCCTTTTGAAAGAGGCAGCGAAAAGAGCCGTGGAGCACTGAGAGGACTACTACCATCACATTTCTGCAGGGTTTAAATCCAACAGAGAAATCTCACTTTTTAAGAAGAATAACAAGTCATACTTCACTGTGCTTAACCAGTACAGAAATTTGGTTTAAAATGTTGCATCATGAAACCACAGTCATAAAATAATCCGCCCTCCTAGAGAATTTGAGTGAATATATTCACTGCGCTATAGCTACCATTTCAAAAAACAAAGGCTTAATTGAATTCAAAGAAGATTTACTCTTGGCCTCCTGCAGTTTAGATGAACCTCAGTAGTGCTACGGAAACCCAAACCTGAGCAGTCCCCCGGACCAGATGCCCATGTGGCCAGATCTCAGCCGCCCCTCTTGGCCTGGAAAAGGTAAAATCTTCAAAGGCGTTGGTTCGACTCCTTCATTATGGCTCCAGAAGGAGTCTCAGATAGAGCTAATCATCAAATGAACTTCTATTATATGACCTCCTGAAGTGCACCCCCATTGGTTAAGCTCAAGATGTTCTTCAACGTCTAGAATATCAGAAACTTTCAAACATTTTTGTTACAAGGTATTTCTTGACAGCATGCTTAGTGAATAAAAGCTTGCATGCAGTCAAGTATGGAAGACGATAGGTGACTAAAAAGGTATCAGATTTTAAATGCCCATTTCCTGTCTACTTACCACACAAAGACTTGTCTCTGAGTTGTACAGTTTATTATTTAAATCCAGTGAGGATTTGTTATTGCAGTTATATTGAGTTAGATATAAATGATGGGAGATGGTAGCTGACCGTGTGCGCATGGCAGTGTCTGCCACTGTTACTGTGTAAATCTGCTTGACATATTTCCACTCGGATCAAATTTCAATATTCCGTCTGCAGTGAATCGGATGCAAATGATGGATTTTTCATTTTTAGTGCTCATGCCGTAGCACATTACTTCAGATCAATGACACTTAATTGTGTTGCATTGTTTTGCTGGCCTTTATAATTCAACTCTGGATATCATAAATTCCCAATGTAGTTTCTTATAGCACAGAGGAGGTCAGTATTAAATTCTTAGTAAATTGTATTGTCATTGTCTTAAATGATTAATAAAAGTATTTTTTTCTTTTTAACTACGCATAATATATGCCAATGTTATTAGCAGTAAACAAGACTGTAGACTAACAGTCAGTCTTTTAATTTAGCGCCAATGACTTTTTTACGTTTTCAGTCATCAGACAGGATGTAATTCATATGCCTGGTAACACCACACACAGATGAGACTTGTCACCTCCTCTCAGCAGTCTCACTCATGTAGGAATCTGTCTAACCCTCTGCGGTCCCAGGTTGGACAAATTAAAGCTGATTAGCGAGATGTCGGGTTTGTATTTTCGCCCTTAAGCTAAAGAGTCGCTATGACAGCGATACCTCATCCCTTATCAACAGTGTTTTTTTCTGTTGTTCAAACCACCTCCTCCGGTCAGCGTGGGCACGGCGGGAGAGACTGAGTCTAACAGAGCCGTCCTTTGAATTGGTCCTGTCTCGCCAGCGGCGGTGTACATAAATTGTGTTTTGGAGCACAGGTGCCCACACTGAGTGTGTATCGATGGCCTGTTACCCAGGGTGCTCAAATTGAAGTGGGAGGGTTGTGATTAGAGAACGGCTCTTTTGTTGCCCCTTAAAAAGACAACAAGGGGGAGGAAACACAGCGTTGGGCCTTGGCCTAAGGCTCAGAACAGCATGGCAGCATGGACTAGTAGGAGATTATGAAGACGGAGAGGCGTGACTGTGGAGGGGCGGGATTAAATCAAGATGGTCTCCTGTGAGCTAACAGCCCATGGCGAAATCTCGCGGCTAACACGCTCAACTCTATGCACTCTGTAATTACGCACACTGTATGCGTTATGGGCTGTGTGTGTTCCCAGTGAAAAGTTGAAAGTGTTTCCTGGCACTGTGCTTTGTTGCACTGATTCGAAACACAAAGAGTTGGAGGAGCAGTGTGCGTGTGGTGCAGGTAGTTCTCAGCTGTGCTGTACTAATCACTCTACATTTGACCCGGGGCTAAATCAGCAAGCTGATCCATTCATCAAAGTTCCAGCCGAGGTGGGAGCAGCCCAGCACTACGGGACGTCCCAACATGTGACAGCTGAGGCTTCCTAAGAGTGTCCCTCAAAGAAAGCCCTTCCTCCTGAACATACAGTCAACCAGATTCACACACCTACATGCACACTAGACCATACAAAGGTCATTCTTTTGAGGGCCGTCTCAATTGTTATGCTCAAACCTTGTTGCCCCAAAAGTGGCGGGGGTCGGAATTTACACGAAGGCACCCAACTGCATCATGCTGTCCGCCCACTCGGGTTAAAGTACATGCTCTCCTATTGGCTGATAGTCCAATAGGTACCCCCACTCAATCTAGTTCCCATTGCTGGTTTCCAGAAAGTGACTTAACCCAATGTTGAGTCCTTCACCAACATGAGTAACCCAAGACCCCCTGCATAGGGTACAAGATGCATACAAACACCCTCAGGGTTCCTCATTTGGAGGGTTCTCAGGGGGTTTCTTGCTCCAGTGGCTCATACCCACCCACGGAGGGTCAGAAAAGGGCTTCACGCTTCTACCCAGACTATACGCTGTCCTACCACCTCCACAGCATCATCTGCTGCTGCCATTAGCTTAATGACTAAAGAAGAGCTACAGAGTAGACTGTGACTAATTCTGCTTCACCATTCAGCTGTGGGTGCAAATGGCCATTTTTACATCCATATGGGTCGACAGCTGTTGATTTTTTTTGAATATATATGTTAAACAAAGAAAAATGACTCAATGGACCCATAACAAGATGAAAGAACAAGCAATACCACTATACTATTCAATCAACTAACATAATGCTTAAGTATTATTCTAGAAACTTGGGTAGTTCAGGAAGGCTTTGGGTCACTGCATACTAAACAATTTCAGACTTCCGGCTTGAGAAACATCAAGTTTCTCATATATATGTGAAAGATAAATCTATACATTTGCTTTCTTAATAGTTGGCCAAGCTAATAAAGAGCAAAAGGGTTAAAACTCGAAACCTAAACTTCTCAAAGCACAATGTCCATTCAAACTCGCATTTACTCTCTTTATCAGAAGAGAATTATCATATTAAACGGTTTGAAAGACATCAACATTCTTAGAGCAACTCCTTCATTGAAATGGTGACTCTGAAATGGAAGGATGCATTCATCTGGTTTGTAACGCCTTTTGAAGTCGCTTTTCAGGTCATTAGCCCATTTCCCATTCACCAAGAGCCTGCATGATACCCATTTTGGCACAACAAAGGCTGTTAATGAGTTAACGCCTCTGGTCCATTCTCTGTTTTCATACAGACTGTTCTGAGGGGCCCGTAGGCTGGGCCTCCATTGGCTGTCTGTCTTTTTATTGGCTATCATAACAACTCCCAGCTGTGGGAGGGGACACTCGGGGTTTGAAGTTAACACAGACTGAGAGAGGTCATGCCAAAGTTGAGAGGTCAATGCATTGTTGTGCTGCCAGTGAGAAGTGTATTTAAGAGCCCATAAACAGTATTCAGCTCATTTGGCTAAGTAGCCGTCCCCACTAGTCTTTTGTGCCGGGGCATTCAGGTAGCCAATTACACCCAGGGCTCCTCAATAGAGTTAATTTTTAGTCTGCTTTGTGGCTAAGAGTTGCTTGATAGGCAAAATGGGCCAGTAATTGATGATCATTAAAGGTTGTAAAGCTGTTTGGGGTTTGGAGAAAGTGATCTGTGAATGAAGAAAGACATAACTGCTCTTCTCATGAGGCCATTGTCAAAGGACAAATGAATGAAACCAATGCAGGCCTGACCTTCAGTTCGTGGAGGCTAGAAGACATTGGCATAATGAACTGGAAAAGACACGCACACATTCTTGCTTCTCTCTGCAGGGTAAGAATTGAATACTTCAGGAAAACATTATTTAAGTGTTTTATTAATAATACTAGCTTATTGCTTTGTTCACAATGATGCTCATCCATATGCATGATTCTTAATAGATTCAAACTCAAAACAAAAGCCAAGACCGATGACTTGAGAGATTTTCCAAACAAAAAAGTGGAAATACCTTTTGTTCGGTAATGGTAATGGTAGCATGTACTTTGATAAATGCCATAGTATATTCTTTTGTATTCTTTTAAGGATTTATACCACAAATTGTACATTAAATTATGACAGTGAATCATGTGTAGAAGTTTATATCAGTGCTCTGTGTGGATATAGTTTTCATGTTCTGATACAGTGAAGTCCTGACAAAACCTCAGCCTTAAAGGGAAAAGATACTGCATATGTTTTATCCAATTATGTTTGCAGGGGTTGTTTATTATTATTAAAAGCATGTGACCATGCCAAAGGAATAGTCTTCAAGGGAATCAACAGCATCCCAGATGAAAAGAGTACTTACGGAAGTTATGACTCGCCAATGACCCTTACCAAAGTTTCTTACGTATATAGAAGAAAGTGTGTCAAAGATAATATCTCATTTGCGTAAAGAACAGAATACCATGTTCGGATGCTACTGCTAGAATTATTTGTACTGTTAACCAATCAGAACCTGTAGGAATGACATCAACTGATTATCCATATGAATATAAGTACTAGTGTTTCTGTAAGTCAGTTTGAGGCTGGATTCTCTTACTCATTTCTACGGCCTTTGGAAGCAGTTTTGCCAAGTCCGCAGTTTTCTCGCGGAATTGGGCTACTTTTACACTGTTGCCGCGGGTTGCTTTTCACGTCCACGGTTTGAAGCGACCCCAAATAACATGATATTTAGCCTATGGAATGCAAATTTTACCAGGGGAACCCCGCCAAATACGCGGATTTTACCCCCCGGAACGCGATTGGGCTAGTTTTAGGCTAGTTTTGAGTAGCAATTGGGCGGGTTTTGTTGTGAAAACCTGGCAACCCTGTTTGGAAGTGTGACGAATTTTGTGTCCAGTAAACTCTGTGTCAACTGATTGAACTTCAACTTTGACTCCTGGTCTGCATTGAGCATACTGGTCTCTTTATTTGGTTTAACTGTAATTCCCCTACAATATACTATAAGATTTGAAGTAGCCTACACTACAAGTGCACATTCAGTACAATTAAGCACACTTCTTTTTCTCAAGTGTCCTCTCTTATCCATATTCTATTCTTCTCCACCTTTCTTTATTTTTTTCTCTCATTGTGTTTCTATCCAGGAGAACATGATCTCTCTCTACGGCAGCCTGTGAGGCATATTGTTCTTGCTTATCATCAAATTCACTCCCACATCTGCACCAGCCAAAAAACAAACATTTGCAGAGCGAAACAAGTCATTTAGCATGGGTGTAATTGATACAACAGGGTTGCAACTACATAACTACACTCCAATCAGCCCGAATCAAATGTGTTCAAGTATGTTTATTGGCCCTCGCTCTTTCTATTCCCCTTTCATGCATTTCTCTCTCATTGGTTCCCTTGAGCCCGGCACCAGGTGGGCTTGAAAAACTAGCTGTGGTGCAAAAGGGCTCACCTCTGCCCCAGCACCCAAAACCACATATTAATCACAATGAAACAGCTTCGTTTTTACCATTATGAGCTGACAGAGGCAGTATCTATTTCCACACTCGTCTCTCACCTCTTTGAAAAAAATCAATAAAATGAACCTAGAGAAGATATCACTTCATCTAAACACATTAATCAAAAACAGTGTTTTCAGTGTACGTGAAGCTTTATTATGTAGATCTGATTAATGTCTTTGATAAAAGCCGGAGGAATTAATCACCGATCAGCTTTGACTGATCAGTTTTTTTATTAGAAAGGAACATTCTGTATAAGTGTGAGAATTTTTGCCGTTGATGCCGTTTTGTATGCAATTTTGTTTGTATGTCGTTACCTGGACGTTGCTTTGTTAAAATCACCATGAAATTAAAATTATTGTTTCTTTTTATGGAACCTTTCAGTATTTATTACAAATGATTAATCCTCTCACACACACACACACACATATATATATTAGGGGTATAATGGTACATGTTTTCGCGCTGAACCGTACGGTACGAACGTCACGGTTCGGTTCATGCAGTCAAATGACGAATACAGTCAGTCACAGGCGATTCACATTCCAATCCAGAAGGGGGCGCGCACGGTAATGCATTGTAGCCTAACCACTTTGTAGCCTAACCACGGTGTTTTTAAATAAACACTGACAAAAACTATACAAGTTTTAGGGCTGGACGATATGATGGTATATATAACATTGACATAAGTGATCACTCGAATTTATACCTACCTATATTTTATTTATATAACGCGTTCACAGGCATATTTGCTTTATGTATTTCCCCGGCGTCAAAATCAGGCACATCTAAATGTCAGGAAACACGATTCCTGGCTGCATGTCAGTTTCCATGGATTCGGTTTCTTTGACAACTTGCAAGGAACACCGTCGAGCCCAACCTTTAGCGTAATCGTTTGTTTTACTCGCGTTTTCGCAGTTTCCCCTAGTCATTAAGAGCCGGGGGGTGAAAACTTTTTGAATTTGAAGATCAAGGTAAATTGTACTTATTTGTCTTCCGGGAAACATGCAAGTATCTTCTGTTGCTTCCGAAGGGCAGTACTAAATGAAATAAATTGATATTTAAACGAAATAAGAAAAATTTGGACATCTTCATCCTGTTCAAAAGTTTTCACCCCCCGACTCTTAATGCATCGTGTTTCCTTCTGGAGCATCAGTGAATGTTTGAACCTTTTTTAATAGTTGTGTTTGAGTCCCTCAGTTGTCCTCAGTGTGAAAAGATGGATCTCAAAATCATACAGTCACTGCTGGAAAGGGTTCAAATATGCAAAAAATGCTGGAAAACTGAAGAATCTGCAGGACCTGGAGGATTTTTCTGAAGAACAGAGCTCAGTTTAACTGCTCAGAATAAACAAGAGACTCATGAACAACCATCACAAAACAAAAAAACAGTCGTAGATCATCCAGGTAACCACACACAGTATTAAGAATCAATGGTTCACAAACTTTTGAATGGGCTAATTTTAATAAATTCAGCTATTTTTTTGTCTTATGGATTATATGTAAACATCTTTTATGCAAAATATCTTACTCAGGACAGTACTAAATAAAAAATAACATGCATTTTGTATGATCTCTCTTATTTTGTCAAAATTTTTCACATTTTCACAGATTCTGCAAGTGGTTCACATACTTTTTCTTGCAACTGTATATATATATATATATATATACGTACTCAAAAAAGACATGATTTGGGTTTTAATTCAATTGGGGCAAGTTAAAGGAAGGCTAAGAGGAATGAGCATTACTAAAAGTGATACTTTCCTTAGCATGCCTGCTTCTCCAAACCACATACACAGGGAGAATTGGATTTTAATTACACTTTGTGAGCTTTTCTCTGCCTTCTTGTACAAAAGCACACCTGCAAATCTAGGGCAACACTCCCACATACAATTTACACTTTGCATCTGCTTTATCTGATATGCAGGTAAATATGGAGTGTGGTGGTATTATGATACTCTTGTGAGTCATTGCTGCAAAGCTGCACTACAAAGCGTAGATCAATCGTTGATCATGTTCGCACCGCTAATATCTGTATTATAAAGGAATAACAATGTTGACTCACCTGCTTGGGCCTATGATAGAGCTTCAAAGTAAGAGGTAATTACAACTTATCAGTGTCTGTTTGGAGATGCGTGAAAATATTGTTGGTGTAGTTAGGTACACCACCCAAACAAGGCTCAGCTCAAATATACAGAAGGACTTGAGATATGTTTGTTAGTCTCAAGTGGCTCAGGTTTGCTTGACAGACGGAGGATTAAGTGCTTATTGAGGGAGTGACTCAGGTACATTATCACTCTTTGAATTGATAAACTCTTGCTTTTATGTTTTTGTGTGGGTCTGAGCTTATTTATACTATGTTTGTTCACTACTAATGACAGTAACAGTTTCCTGGTTACTGTGGAGACCTTTCCTTTTGATGAATTGACAACATGACATTTTATTTTTAATAAATTATTGCATGTCTATAACTGAAATGTTCTCAAAAGCATCGTGAGCTAAGTTGATTGTAGAGATTATTGGTGCCAATGGTTCTACAATCCACTTAGGCTTACGATGCTTTTGAGAAACGCAGCCCTGAAAGATTTCTTTAGTGATCAGACATTGCATTATTGAGATCTTGTTGCAAACATCTGAGAAGCTGCATTTAGGTTTTTTTTTTTTTTTTTTTCTTTCATCCAAAGGCCTTAATAATAATAAAAAACAAAGATATGACATCCAAAGTATGTAAGGCAGTGCAACTTGATCTCTTTTATTGAATCCAAAAGTTTTTAATTATATTTTGCTACATATAAAGGTATTTTAAAGATTTTGAAGTGTCAAAAGCTCATTCGGGTTAACCTTCCAAAGACCAATACAGCCATTTCATTTGTGATTAAAATATCTGAAAATGAAATAAATGTATATATTTTTTATTCTGCCATGATTTTATAACATCATATATCAACATAGTGCAAAATGGTATTAAGATTATATGTTGAAGTCGTTGCTTTGTTATGAGAAAGAACGTCTGGAAAAATGAATTTCATTGATGTCATTCGGAGTAACCAATATAAAGGGACCATTTTGGATCAAGTCATGCGGTCAATATCATGTGACAGGATGTGACATCATTCAGACACCTGCAAAGGACCACATGGTCGTGAAGCAAAGTAACTAACTCTCTCTTTACTATTTGAAAAATTCATGTTTTCACTTGCTCATACGCATGTCCAGAAACATCAGGTCATTCGGTACAACTGCTATAAAACATGGAAAATGTTGTAATATTTTAAAAACTTGTACTAAATATAAAATGTTTAATTGTACTTTTGCTAGCTAGATATCAGCCTGTTAGCATTGTTTGAAAATATCATCATTCGGTATAACCAAAAGTGTCATTCGGTAAAACTGAAATTTTAGTTAAACCAAATGACTTTTTTGGTGACAAATTTTGTCCATCTTGTAAAAAATGACAAAAGCAGTGTTAATTGATTATAAAAACTACATAATCTCATTGTTAACACTTAATAAAACTTCAAAATTAATTATATCTCCATTATGTTTTTTGACACTTTCTTTTTCGTCAATGACCCTTTTACTCGGTCTAGCATAATTGAGATATTAAAAACATTTTGTCTGTAATTTTATGAGAAAGGTCACTATTTATTTTGGATTTTCAGGACTACACAGATTTACTTATTTATTTTAATTAAATTTTTTATTTATTTATGCACAAGACAAAAAAGGTGGGAAATAAAAAAAATGCATTGCAAGTTATTTAAATAATCACAAAAATGGCATTGTTAATTACATTACAATAGGACTACACAGATTTAAAATACAATTTGTAGACACTGAAAGTTTTTTTGATACAATTTTCTCAATACATTTCATAAACAATTACAATGAAATGGCAAGTAACACATTGAATTAAAAGTGAAATTGTTCAGTAGAAAAACTGAAATATTATTTTCTTGTAAAACATATGCCAATAATCTGTGTTTTAATTACAACTTTTTAATACAACAATGCAAAAGGTCTGCACTCTAAAATAAATTTTATTGATTTAAATCAGGAGCTTTGATTTAATTACAACTTTGAAATACAACTTATATATATATATATATATATATATATAATAAAATTACTTGCAGTTATAAAAATGTGGGAATCATGAATAAATTAAATTAACCTGGCCAAACTCTTTATTTATTTGTTCATTCATTCAGTTGTTTATTTGCCTTTGCCCAGACATGTTTTTGAGACCTTTCACTCTTATCTCAGCGCTTGAGGTCACATTCAGCAGCGCCACAAGTTGGACTCAACGACTTGTAGTTCTTCATCTAAACATCTGATCATCACTGGGCGTTCCTGTAATGACTGTGTCAAGGTTGTCCTCATGACCTGAAGGGGGCTGGTCTGCCTCAAATCCACTGTAATTATCCAAACAAAGGCCAGGCCTAATTGTCCTGTAAAACAATCCAGCTGCCATTGAGCAGCAGCAGATCTTTTCTCTGGCCAAGGGTGATCCATCTTTGCGGTGTCGCGGGGACAGAAGGAGGACTCTGACAGGTTAAGCCCTGATATATAGTCATGTATTGTGTTGTGCTTTGCAGACGGGAACACAAAAGAAAAGTTAACCTGGATGACTCCATTGTCGCTGTTCTCTCGGATCCACAGAGGATTTGGTGATAAAACGGACTCTTAGTGACGCACAACGTGCCAGACATGAAATTGGACGCCAACACTGAATCCGTTATTGATGTCTGTCTGACGACACAAAGAAAGTGTGTAACTTTAGGGGGGAAAAAGCGATGGGGGGTTGGTGTGTGATTGAAACTGCTCTCACCACATGAGAAATTTAAAGGGCATGAATATCTTTTATGCATTATGAAAATAATAGTTTTGCCAGATTTTTGTCAAAATTGACCCTAATTACTTGCTTAATAAATGCCCATGTCATTATTTTGCTGACATGAATTTTATTAACAAGGTCCTTGATTATGATTTCACTTTTTTAACTTTAGTTAGTGTGTAATGTTGCTGTTTGAGCATAAACAACATCTGAAAAGTTACAACACTCAAAGTTCAATGCAAAGGGAGATATTTTCCTTTACAGAAATTGCTTTTTAAGGACTACAATAAACGGCTGGTAGGGACTACAACGAGCTTCTTCCCAGGTTAGTGACATCACAAACCCCAAAATTTACATAAACCCCGCCCCCGAGAACACACAACAAAGGGGGTGAGGCCATGTTGGGCTGCTTTAGAGAAGAGGAAGAGTTGTTGTAGTAGAGTGTTGTTGTCATGCCGTCATTTTACGCCGGGCTGCTTCACAAACGAGGGTCAATTCAACGCTGGATTTGCACAAAAGATTAACATGACGGCACATGCTAGTCGATGAGTTGAATCAACTCCACAGCAACTACATAAATTAATCCACTAACCGTTCAGAAACGTCCAGATGCATTCTAAAAGTTGTAACTTCTTCCTGAGTCTCTCCATCAGTGTCCGACTCCGGTTTGAACAATGTAAGGCTGAACATCGTTACTGACAATCATCATTTTGGCTGCGTGAGATTCTCCAGCTTTGTTGTTGTTGAGAAACGTGCGAGCTGTTAAAGCTCCGCCCTCTTCTGGAAAGGGGGCCGGGAGCAGCAGCTCATTTGCATTTAAAGGGACACACAAAAACGGCGTGATTTTGCTCACACCCAAATAGGGGCAAATTTGACAAGCTGACTTATACAGTGCTCAGCGTAAATGAGGACACCCCTTTTGAAAAGTAACATTTTAAACAATATCTAAATGAACACAAAAACTATTTCCAAAATGCTGACAAGACTAAGTTTAATATAACATCTGTTTAACTTATAACATGAAAGTAAGGTTAATAATATAACTTAAATTACACATTTTTCAGTTTTACTCAAATTAGGGTGATGCAAAAATGAGTACACCCCACAACAAAAACTACTAAATCTAGTACTTTGTATGGCCTCCATGATTTTTAATGACAGCACCAAGTCTTCTAGGCATGGAATGAACAAGTTGGCGACATTTTGCAACATCTATCTTTTTCCATTCTTCAAGAATGATCTTTTTTAGAGACTGGATGCTGGATGGAGAGTGATGCTCAACTTGTCTCTTCAGAATTCCCCATAGGACCACCATGTTTCACTGTAGGCACCATGCATTTTTCTTTGTATTCCTCACCTTTGCGACGCCATACAGTTTTGAAGCCATCAGTTCCAAAAACTTTTATCTTGGTCTCATCACTCCAGAGTATAGAGTCCCAGTAGTCTTCATCTTTGTCAGCATGGGCCCTGGCAAACTCTAGGCGGGCTTTTTTGTGCCTGGGCTTTAGGAGAGGCTTCTTTCGTGGATGGCACCCATGCATGCCATTCCTCTGCAGTGTACGCTGTATTGTGTCACGGGAAATAGTCACCCCAGTTTGGCTTTCTACTTCTTTAGATAACTGCAGTGAACTTGCATGCCGATTTTCTTCAACCCTTCTCATCAGAAGACGCTCCTGTCGAGGTGTTAACTTCCGTGGATGACCTGGACGTCTCTGTGAGATGGTTGCAGTTCCATCTTTTTTAAATTTTTGTACCACTTTTGCTACAGTATTCTGACTGATAAGTAAAGCTTTGCTGATCTTCTTGTAGCCTTCACCTTTCTGGTGTAAAGAAATGATTTTCTTTCTCAGGTCTTGTGACATTTCTCTTCCATGTGGTGCCATTGCTGACAGCATGAAATGGGAAGGGGTTTTAACACCCTTTTATAGTCAGCTGTCTGCTGGACACCTGTGTAATGAATAATTAGACTCACCTGTGGTTGAATTCTTGTTAAATTAGACATTTGTAGTCTAAAATTTAGCTTTGCTCCAGAGACTTTCAGTGGGGTGTACTCATTTTTGCATCACCCTAATTTGAGTAAAACTGAAAATTTTGTTCTCTAAGTTATATTATTAACCTTGCGTTCATGTTATAAGTTAAACAGATGTTATATAAAACTTAGTCTTGTCAACATTTTGGAAATTGTTTTTGTGTTCATTGAGATATTGTTTAAAATGTTACTTTTCAAAGGGGGTGTACTCATTTACGCTAAGCACTGTATTACATCTTGTGAAAGGGGCATTATAGGTCCCTTTTAATATGCAGTCACATTAGTGAAAATCCAGCAAAATTTTGAGGGCAAAAAAAGTCCATTGTCTCTTATCAATAGTGTAGCGATGTGTGAAGCACAGCTCACACTGAAGTCACTTTCAGTCGAAGCCAAATCTATTCCCCCTCAAATATTTGCCAAACTACAGTAAAGATTTTATATTTGATTTGGCATATTGAAACGTAACCTTAATCTTGGAGATTTCTTTCTTTCCCCATTTGAGTCAATAAAAGCTGTCTCGAACATTACCAATATGGCTGCCACATGATCCCGACTTAATGAGACTTTGACATTATTCTGAAGGGGAAAAAAAGAGGTTACCAGGGCTTGACATTAACTTTTTTGCTCACCAGCCACTGTGTCTAGTGGTTTTCCAAAGTTACTAGCCACTCAGCATTTTCACTGGCCACAATTTTGACATCGATACCATGAGGAAAAACTCCCATATAGATATTTTTAATATTATCTCATAATTTGGCAGCAGGTTTATTAGGCTGCTGTCACTTTAAGACCTGATGCACGGATCCATTATACTGTTACACATGCGTTTTCTTTCTTAACTGTTTATGTTCACTTAAAAAATTACTGACTGTGTTTACGTGAATACTCACCAAGACAGGCATTTTGACATTATTTTGTGTGTATTTGACTGTTTAAGCGCAATAAGCAGCGAAAAAGAACTCAATTTAGTACTGAGAGGCGGCTTTATGTGCACGCACTTTGTGTGTGAGCAAAAAATCTGCGGGAATGAGTAAAATTATGTACAATATGTGCAATCCCACACCGAAATTCAAGCCTTGTAACACCAACAATATTCATTCGGAGCAAATGAAACGAGTGAGTGAGGGGAGGCGGGTTTGTGTGTTGACTCGCTGTCGGAGAGATGAGAGAAAGAGAGAAAGAGCAACTGGTGTCGTGTATCTATTCTGTGGAAAATGATTATTGGAAGAGTTTCAGATATTCCAGTATCGATATGTATCGAAAAATCAATATTTTTGACAACTACATTGCACTTAGTTTAAGCAGACAGTCTACTAATACTCTAATGACTGCTAGTGCAATGTTGGTGCAATGTTACTTATAGTCAACAGTCTAAAGTGGACTATCAAAATAAAGTGTTACCAAAATAATAGACATTAAATGTGAGAGTCATTATATGGAATTAAAAGCTTTTAACTTTGCATGTCTGAAACTTTTGCTTCAGAAAAAAATCTGTTGGCACACCATGTTTCTGTGTGTGTGTGTGTGTGTGTATGTCTTCCCATTTCTTTTCAATGATTACCCAAGAGCCTCTTTGGCTGTGTACTTTGCCAGAGGTGACACAGATGCAGGATCTAAATCTTGACCTAAACAAACAGCTTGAGGCAGGTGTGAGAGACTGTTATTGATGGAAATGGAGTGATAGATGCTTGACCTCCCAGCATTCCTGCTCTTTTAATTGACAGAGAGAACCTCACAGGGGCCATGGGTCCTAAATCCACCACAGATGATTTGTTAAACTCTTGTGAAAAAACAGAAGTGCACTTGTAGTGTAATTCAAATCTTAAAGCATATTTAAAAAAAACTGTACTTGCAGAAAATATATTAATGAATCAAAAGGCCACTTAAGTGTACATTTTAAAGAGAGCAAACTTTCACTTTCTTAACACACTTAAGTACACTTTTAAAAGTGCACTTTTTGTCAAATTAAAATTTTTACTTTAAAGTACATTTTAAATCATTGTTTTAATCATTTTTTGTCATGCTTTAAAATGTGTCGACACATACTGAAGCACATGTTGATTATATTTTAATTTTAGTGTGATATTTGATATTGCATTTAAAGTTAATATATTTTAACTTAATCATTACAAATGTTTAATTAAAATATACTTAAATACATGACATACAAGTTTCAATACAAATGAATCAAGTTTATTTTTACCATAAATGTTTGTCAGCAGTACATTAGTATATTATAGAATATTACTAAGTATATTATTTCCATAATAAGTATGCTAAAGTGAACTTCTTTTCACTGAGAATGGTGGTGATATAAAAATTGCTGTACTAAATTATGGTCATTAGAGAACACTGCCATTGACAATAATGTAACAGGAAACGTATTGTCTCTGTTCTATTTTTAGCAGTTCCAGGTAAAAAAGCTATTCCTTTACCTGGAGGAGTGTTTTCTAGACACTGTCTGCTGTCTTTCCTACACCTGAACACCTGAGGACACATTCTGACACCAGATCGTAATGCCAACCTCAACGACAGCAGCAGCCGTGATGACGTCACAAGCAGTGTTAGCATAATGTTATTTGGTGATATTATTTTTTTGTATTCATCAGATAAAAATTAATCATTTCAAAAGGGAGGTCCAATCTTCTTGCATTGGATTTTTAACCAAATTCTCAGTGTCATAATGAATGTACACACAAGGACTTTTCCCGGACGGCTCTGGGAATGTCACACCACTGCATACAGTTACTAAAAGCTGCTAGTCATAAAATTGACGTTCTTTTCTACAAAATACCTTTTTGCACACTCACTAATTTCTGCCACTTTCTTGTTCATAGCTGTGCGTCACTCATGCAAACCATCGGCCCGTTCTGAGTGGCAGCTGTACGCACACATCTTTCTCACATGACTCCCGCTAGCTGGACCTCGACTGCGAGAGTTGGTCTGTTAGTGAGAAATACTGCAGCTAGTGTCCAAACAAAGACAAAGGCCTGAGGTACAACAGATGGACAGAAGCATTACGCCACGTTGTGTTCCTCTAGGTGTTGTGTTAATTGGGGTGTATATAAAGAGAAAGTGGCAAGGCAGTTTTGGTATTTCTGACAGGTAAATGCAAGATTAACAGCAAATTTTTTTGTAAACAAGTAGCAGAGGATGAATTGTTTAGTGTTTGTTTTCACTTGCAGCAGAAGCAAATTGTTTGAGATTAAAATGGGTTAACACATTCCTTCCATTCCAGTGTGATGAATTAACTGGAAGCAACATCAAATATGTCCTTCAGGATTCATTATTTCATTGGACTAGCAAGGGTTAAGACTTTTTGTACACAAAACTGGGAGAAAAGTGCAAAATACCCATTTTTTTTTTAATTTTCAATATAACATGCAAAGGGATGGGTCATGTGACAATGCATTATGTTCGAAATACTTTTCAGAACTATGATTTTATTTGTATGTGGCATACATTCCATTAGTCTTATTATTAGCATTACATTAGTATTTCATTCCAAACCAGTGAATTTTAAAATAATAAATTTAGTTTGATATTAACGTTTACAAGCAAATTTTGTAGTAATTGTCTTATTATATTTAATACTGTAAGAGGTCATATCAAACCATGTAGACAAGATAGGTTTGACACACAAACACTGAGCAGTGGTTAATGTGGGTCAGGATGAGGATGACCGGTTTAAGGAAGTGGGCTCTAGTTGCCGGCCGGACACCTCTGCGCTGATGTTCCTGTTACTGTGAGAGCGGGACAGGAGGGCAGACAGCTGTGTGTAGTACTGGACCTGCCTCCCCCTCGACAAACTGCCAGCTGAGCGGAGGAAAACAGCTGTCAATCACCTCAAACAGCCAACAGAGCTGCACAACGATGTTGACACAATACACTACATGATTTTGTTAGTCATTGTTATAAACATAAATCTGCAAATTTGATACATTGAATAGAGAATTGTAACTAGAATTGTACGTGCCAGAATGAGGTCTGTGTTCTGTAAAAAGATCCTTGCTGCCATTCCAGTAATGAGCTGCCATCTTCCCATGATAGTCCCTTGCATTGACTTTGGCATCTGAAGAGAGAAAAAGCCATTTCAGATTGTACAGCAACACTTTAAAATACACCTTTTGAATCCTTGGTGTTATTAATAACTCTGTTCACACCATGTCAGCATGATATCCGTTACACTGCACTGCATTTCCATAAATACACACACAAACAAACACACAGCCATTAAAGACATAACAGTTCTTTTAAAGGGACAGTTCTCAAAAACAAAAAACAAACGTATGGTGGTGGGTATGATTTTGGGCCCTATTTTAACCATCTAAAAGCACATGGTCTAAAGCGAACGGTGCAAGTGTGCTTAGGGCATGTCCGAATCCAATTTTGCTAGTTTAAGGACGGAAAAAATGGTCGGCACGCCCGGTGCATGGTCTAAAAGGGTTGTCTCTATTCTCTTAATGAGTAATGGGTGTGTTTTGGGCGTAATGTGAAATAAACCAATCAGAGTCTCATCTCCCATTCCCTTTAAAAGCCAGTTGTGCCCGCGCCATGGCGGATTTGCTATTTACATGGTGGAATTTGCAAGCAGAAAAACTGAACGCTTCTCTAGGGAGGAAACGGATCTGCTCGTGCACGAGGTTAAAGCGCGCTAGCAGACCATCTACGGGACAAGCTGGATTATACCAAAGCATTTTTATCTTTATGCACACAATAATAATATTTTACATTGTAATCCTTTTATTTTTAATATTTGTCATGTTTGTGTGCTTCTGCGCAATGTCCCTGTGTGTGTAACATTGTGCACCCGCTTATAGGCGCATATTACTAACGCGCCCTTTAAATAACAACAACAACAAAAAAATACTGCGCCGCTGACTTTTTGTTGGTCAATGGCACAGTCTATTTGAGTTGCCTCAAAATAGCAACACGCCAACAATGCACCTGAACACACCTCACTTTCAGACCAGCACGCCCATGGGCGCACAAATGGGTGCAAATGCATTTGCTATTTAAACAACGTGGCACTGGACATGAAAAAACTGTGTCGGGCTTAAACTAGCAAAAAACACTTGTGTCGTACCTAGCGTCGCATTGCGCTAGGTGTATGATAGGGCATTTCAGTGAGTAATAAATCAAATTTCAGCCTGCTCCTCACACAAAGCTATTAAATGGCTTCAGAAGACATATTAACTACTTTTATGATGCTTTTTCTACTCAGTTTTACTCAAAAGCTCCAGACTCCATTCACTTTTTTAAGAATACAGTTTGTTAACAGGACAAAACTTAATGATGAGAATATTTTTTGAGAAAAAAAAAAGTGTATTTAAGTTTTCTTTTTTATACTGTTATAATTTTACTTTGTTAGGGGCTGTTCACACGGAACATGTTTTCACATTTAAACATGAGATGCAGGGCAGTGGAATGAAAAAGAAAATTACAAGATGTGAAGCCGAACTTCTTTTAACTTGAGCACTACATTTTTTGAAAGCTATGTGATGTGCAACATGCTGCAAATGATGCGAGAGCAATGGTCAAAGACATTCATTTAGCACGTTTATACATAAACTACGGAAAATCAGAGCAGTGGAATGCATTGCAAGAACAGCAGCTCACACTTTCAAACGAAGCAGCTTTCTGATGGTCAACATGATGACCAACCCATTTCTTTTACCAACTGAACCCGTTTCAAAATCTGCATAGGGAACTTGGCGGCCGCGCTGGATAGCCTTCTAACTCCTCTACCGCCTGGTGGACGGTGATGGATCCTACAGTTTCGGGAAGCCGGCAGTGAGTCCCCCATTCCCTGCTCCTCTCCATCATGGCAGACGGCAGAAGACTCCGGCCTCAGTAAATGGCGGATGGCAGCCACCCCGCCACAACCCAGGCGAACGGCAGCGAGTTAGTCTGTCCCTTCGGCAAGTCACTCCAGCCCACCACCTCGAGCTCAATGGCACCGCGGATTTCCCAACGTGGCGAGGGCTCTTTGGCAGTGCGTTCCTCCGTCCCCCTGGGTTTCGGCACCAATGTAACGAAGTTTAAAGTTCAGGGAAGAAGAAGGCGGGAACCGGTGAACTTTATTCATAAAAATAAACAAAAAACAAAACGAAAGCAAAGCAGCAGCCCCTCACAGCTGCTTAAACATAACAAAACACAACACTCCTCCTTTAATCCTTCCGGATCTCCTTCCATAAGACTCGAGGCCGGTGTGCTCATTAGCAATCGCGGCCCCGGCCTTGCTCCTCTCCCACGGCTCTCGGCCCCGCCCTGCTTGCCACATATTGAAACACCAAGAAAAAGCACATAAAAACTTGTGTGCCTAATTGAGGCGGATACATTTTTTGTCCGATAAGAAGACATTTACCGAATAAATCCCTCGATGAGCAAAAAAAAAAAAAAAAAACTCATGCGACTTTGCCTCAACAAAGGCTGTAATTGGATAACTGGACTAACCAGACCAATCGCATCGCGGCATCTCCAATGTTGGTTTGGTGGTTCTGAAATGCCTGAGCCAAAGTCAGTCATCAGAATGATTTGTTTAATTCCCTCCCAGAATCGTCTCACACGATTGCGTTCCCAAACACCATGATGGAGGATAAAAAAAAAAGCCACAGTTTCTTCCCTGACTGCAGCAACTTCCATTTTTAGTACAGATATTTTGCGCCAATTTCCCAGGAAGTGACGATTTTGTTCTCTTGAACACATGGGATGGAAATGCTACTTTATTCATGAATGTTTTATGCGATATTCCAATTTTGCACAGATTCACAACTTTGGATGGAAACATAGCTAATGATTGTTATTTTCCTATTTATTGCTGTGAAGCTGCTTCGGAAAAAAATCTGTATTGTATAAAGCGCTATAGAAATAAAGGTGACTTGACTTTATTGAAATGCTGTTGTCTCACTGTCAATGCTGACTGTTTTGTGAAGTTATGAATAAAATATGATTATGTTTTCCTTCTCTCTTACTCATAACACACAAACACTCTCATTAATGACTTTTTATAACACATAAACAGAGGTGTGAGTGTGTGAGTGGGAGGTCAAGGTTAGGGTACTGCTGCTTAAAAATAACAAATGCACCGTCATCTCTGCCATCGGAGAGTCGTTAAAAATAATACAGCCAAACACTTTCTTTTCAATCATCTCATCCCCTCTCTCTCTCGCTCTGTAGCACATAGTGATAATCACACTGGCCTTGTAGCAGCCATATGGACTCAGGCTGGTCTGGGGCCTGCTGGAATACCGCTGTGGTTAATTAGAGGCTGAATACTGAGCGACTGAGCGCTGATCTGAATCCCTTCTTGCCTGGACACACTGAGTGGCCTTTTGAGCAGCTCGGGGCCTCCAGGGATTCGGGGAGAAATGGAGGGGTAATTATTTGAGATAACAGTGAAAAGAAGAGGTGAGGATTGTGCATTTGAAAGGAGGCCAGGCAACATAAAGAGAGGGAAAGTGAGAATAGGGCAGAGAGGGGGCGATAGCGGTAAAGGTCAACATCTCCTATTTTTATGTAGAGTGTCAACAGCCTGTTATGCCTTTTTAAAATGAAGGCACTTTTCATAAATAACATATTCTATTGCAAGAGATTCAGCTTTAGAGATCAGCATTTTGCCTGACAAATGAATGTGTGAGAATGAAGTTTCTTTGACCGGCTCTTTTTAGTCATCTAAGCTTTGTTAACGGCATTTAACGCTGCATATTTTGCACGTCTTTGAAATCAAGCGGCTATTAGGCTTTATAACTCTAATATAATGATGATGAGTATTTATAACAGTAAATATCCCACAATAGAGTGATTCTCATGAAGAAAATTTTGGGTCATATTTCACTCCAAAAGTAAAAATAACAAAATTGTTTGTACATAAAATAAAGCCTATTAGGACCATTAAGATTATTTATTTATGCATTTTTAATTAAACATAAATTCTCATGACTGTAATGGAATAAATATATAAATAATCTAAAAAAAAAAAAAAATCTGTTAAACAAATACTATTTCAATATTTCAGTTGTAATCTACATCTGTATATACTTTAAATAATATTGTGGTAGTGAGAATGATATTTAAAATAAATAAATAAAACAGGCTTCATTTTTTTAATTAAGCAACATTTACCAATTGATTGTACATTATCCCGCTTATTACATGGTTCCTTAGGAAATCAAATTAATGGACATAAAATATTGATTTGAGTGTAAATTATTTGAATTATTATGAACAAAAGAGGTTGTGGGGTGATGTGAGAGCAGTGTTATTTTAGTATCATTAAGGTACTTGTCATGGATTGTCACATACTGGTGGTCAGTAAACACAATGAAGGAGATTCACTAAAGAAGTCCTTAATTTAAATACAAAATTACTGTATAGGAGAATACAGTAACAAGGAAGATCAAACACTAACCAAACATACGTTTCGTTACGTCACGTTAACGCAAGACAAAGAACTGGGGAGACCTAAGAACTTAAATACATGAGGGAGATAATTAACAGAACTAAGAGCAGGTGAAGTACTAATTAGGAACCATGGAAACAAACTAGGATCAGGAACAGGGCACAGGGGAAACCAAACTAAGGGGCCGTTTACACAACACCGTTTTCAATTAAAAATGGGAAACTTTTTATGCGTTTTGGCTGTTCATTTACACGACAATAGCGTTTTGGGGGCACGTTTTTGAAAACAATATAGTTATCATCTCTGTGTAAACAACAAAAACGCAAATTTGTGAAAACGGTGACGTCATGCGCATGTGTATTACGTGTTCAGTCTATAGGCGCATAGTGTGTCTTTACGAAGTGACATCGCCATCTACTGGCCTGGCATGAATAATACAGCGTTTTTAATCATTTTCGCGGATCAGTGTGAATGGGATTGTTTTGACAACGTTGTCGTCTGTACGCAAAAAAACACAAAGCAAAAAACTTTTCCGTTTACATCGTTGTCATGTAAACATACCCTAACACAATGAAACTAAACAGAACCAAAACAAAAACCTGACAGTACTATTACCGTTTATTATTATTTTGAATTAGTTGTGTGTTTTTGTCATTTTTACTAGTTTTTATTTTAAGTTAACTTTAAAGCTACAATATGTAAATTTTTCGCCGCTAGAGGTCACCTATTCAAAACAAAGGCGTAGCTTGATGACGCCAAGTTTAAGCGCGGAATCTTGGGAAATGTTTTCTTCACCTCACAGTCAGCCAGTGGAAAAGAATCGGGACGGGACTCGAGCAGAAATCATGTTCATGGATGAGATTATTAATGTTACTTATGGATGAGATTATTAATGCGATTGCTAATGAGAGACGAGTGCGATACATGGCTTGAGAGCAGCAGAACTTTTATTATGCCCCAGTTGCCGCTTCCGCTTCTTCCGGTCAAGCGTATGTGGTAACAGCACTGTTTATCATATTAGAGACATTTGACTGTGTTGAAAATGATGTTATGACGTTACTTTGTGCGTTCGCTCGGCGGCTGCTGTGAGACACTTGTTGCACACTGCAGTAAGCTAGATCGATTTTAGAATATCATATTAAATGCTGGATGGCTTGTGTTGATAAATGGCATGCAATTCATTTTAAAAGTATTGTATGATGGAGAAAATGCTGTATTTGCTACTTAACAAAATAGTGTTTTTCTCTGAGCACGGTACTCTCGGAAAATCAAGAAAACAAGATTTAAACAATAAGACTAAACGTGTTGAGCTATATAACAATAATTCGTTTTCTGTCTATAAATGTAACCAAACAGTTGTTCCCTTGTCTAATAAAACATGTAATATATTAAAGCGTCTTTAGTGTTTCCATGGTTTCTGCAAAATAAAACGAGAAACCGAGGGTAACGCAGGTATGACGCCATTGACAGACAACTCCCAGACACGTCCCATATCCTTGGTTAAAATCGCGATTTTCTCACGATTTACAAATAGTTGGAAACATTTGGGATATTGTAAGTACTCAACTGAACAAAATATATAACACTGACCTAGTGGTTTTTGGATATTTTACTGCAAAAAATCTTACATATTGTAGCTTTAATAACCCTGTATGAGAGACATAAAACTAGCATAGCTATGTTAAAAATGAATTACAAATTATACAGTTTATTATTTGACCTCGATTGCAGCAATTGACCAATTAGAATCAAGCATTTAAATGAACAATGAATTAAAATGTCCTTTTTTATTTGAACTCTTTTCCCCGCCATTGCCGAGTTATCTCGTCTTCTATGAGAAAACGCTTCCCCGCATTGCCGAGATTTTACGGCTTTCCGTGTTTTCACTGCTGTAAGGTACGGGGCGCTATTACGCATCTCCTGAAAGATGACTGAATCTTCTGATCAAAACACAGGCGAAGAAGATGCAGAAACAAGCAATATCATATGTAATCATGTACATATGTAAAATAATGCGATCACCAACATTAAACAGCATATAAATCAAAACCGCCTAATGTTACTGAATGAAATATCGATCCAGGATGAGCTACAGGACTGTGCAAGCATTAGGGGTGTTGATGGACTCGATCTACAAATCTGTGTTTTGATCATCGTTCTGAATTTGATCCAGATGTAGTCTTTGACAAAACGTGATTTTTTCAGTGTTTTCTGCTCAAAATATTGCTTTTTTCATGAAAAATATGTTTATATATAAAAAAAGAATGCATGCAGCTAGAATAAAACATTTTTGTTGTTGTTGTTTGTTTGTTTTTTGTTTAAAAGCAGAGTCTATTCTTTCTTTTGATATATTGCATGTTCAGATATTCATCCAAAATATTCTGGGGGCCATGACATTTTTGTGAAAAGGATAAAAAAAAGCACAGGCGGGGAAAGAGTTAAATTTGATGAGAAATATTACTTGGACATTTCTTAGCAGTATTTGTGAGCTTCACCCAATGCGATTTTATGTTTTTAGACAATAACCAGAATGTGTTGGATTGTGGTTTTACAGGAAGGTTGGCTGACTTTTAATGACCTCGCAGACATGACCTAAGGGCTTCTCTGCCCAACAAGCTAAACCTACATCACTATCAGATCTATGAACTCTCTAACCCCCAATATAAATGTATATGGATGTCTGACTGCTGCCTCCCCAGTCGCTTATTCTATTGAATTATATATTAGCTCCTAAAGCAGAGTTTATGTTTTACACCATGTTCACTATTACAGAACATGCTGGAAGATCTTCAACATCAACACTTGTTCAAGTATACTGTCAGCTCAAATACAGATGAGTGGAAAGTTGACCAAAAAAGACAGAAAACCCATCTATAATGCCATATCCACAGTGTATCTCCTGCAGTGCCTAAATATCGACAACGGACATGAATTGATAACAATAAACTAATAAAACTGCAGTTTCAATAAAGAGCGGGACGTTAACTCTGATTTTCAACAATCCAGTCACGAATATGTCTGAAGCAACGGCGAGCTGTTTAACCGAGTTATATGATTACGGTTGTGTCTGGAGAAATTCTATGTGCTTTAATAGAGTTACGCGGGGATCTTAAGCTGTATGCCGCTAAGAGAGGCTTATGTTTCCAGGCGCAAAGCAGTAATCCTATAACTGTGTTCAACTATATTGCTTAAGGCACTGCAAGCAGTCAGTTTGTAACTATGTTAAACTATCTACAGTTCCCTAACCGCTCGCACAGATCTCGCTATGATAAGATAAAGCATTATTCACCCGGAGTGCTATAGAAATCATTAGTGCAGCAGAGAGATCCTGGTTTGAACACTTCACATTACTTCAAACCGCTGATACAAAAAATACTTTGGTCATACTATTGTGCAGTAAGGCATCAGATGGTAATACCACGGTACTTTGATATATGGGTGTTTCTGAAACCTCTATGTGCACTTTGTAATGTTCCAGGGGTTGCTTTTTATGAAAACCTATATTTTTTTACTTTTTTAAAAGGGTTATGGAAATTTTGTACCATGTCTTCATCATTTATTTTTCAATTTTTCAAACATTTTATTATTTTACCCTTGTTCTAGTCCCAGACTTTTAGTCTAAACATATGAAAATGTATCATACGTTTTTAATTTAATTTAATTTCCTTTCATTTCATTTAAAAAAACTGATATTCTAAGCAAAAAGTGAAATAAGTTGTATTGTATTTATTATTATAATCTTTCGCAAGTTATGACTATCACTCAGTTGTGGTGTCATTTTGTACCATGTACATTTTACCATTTAATCTAACTTAATAAAATTTTATTATTTTTAAAAATGTGATATTCCATACAAAGAGTGCAATAAACCATTATTATTATTATTATTATTATTAGTGGTGCTTGCCAAAGGCAAAGCATCACTATTGTTCTCTTGCATACTTATTATTATTCTTCTGGACAAACTTCGGCATGTAACTCGCCCTGCACCGTCTGTCACAGACCCATGAATGAGGTGTCAAATCGACCGGCTTATTGAGGAGATGTGTGACTTTCTAAGCGATCGAACTTACGATATTTGCAAAGCGGATGAAAAGTAGGCAAAAAAAAAAAATCCCATAGACTTACATTGCAGAATCTTCATGAATTTGAATCTCAACTGTCACTTTTACACACACACAGCCTTGAAAACCCTTTCTCTCTCTTTCTCTCTCTTTCTCTTTCTCTTTCTCTCTCTCTCTCTCTCTCTCTCTAACTCTCTCACTCATTTGACTTCTCTTATCAAGCAGCAAATAAGTAATGACCAAAAATCTTCACAGCCACACCCTAGCAACCAGTTACAGCACCCTAGTAACCACCCCATAGTCTTCCATTGAAAAATAGATGAGAGGGATATAAATGAATCAGAACATCATAGAGACACGTGGGTTTGCCTCTTCTGATTTGGGCAGACATCCAGTCTATTGATTTAACCGTGCTAACTGTCTAGCCATGCCTTAGCAACCATTTAGAGCACCCTAGCAACCGTGTAACCCCATGAATAAGCCATATCTGCCCAGTGCCGAGTTTTGCCACTGCAAGCACCACTCACATTTTCTTCAGGAAATGTACATTCTAGTTATTATTATTATTTACACATTTCGACTATCAGTCTTTTTTTTAACCATGACCAATAATTTTTAAGTTTTATCAAAGATTACATAAAATGATAGCCTTAACAAGATCACAAGTCAGCTGTTTTATTCCAGAAGTCTTAACATTTTATTTCCGTCTATATTCCCACCATAGGAAATCAAATACAATTAAGATGTTGCATTTATTTGTGAAATATTATTGATATAAACACATATGGTGATAATTCTGAACAAATGGCTGTATCAATTGTTTGAACATCCATTCTTGCGTAAATTGTTGCACTGAATTGATGCGTCTTCTTTGTAACTACTATATCCATATTATTTTCTGGCTTCCAGTGTCATCCACTTCCAGTTACTTTAGCTGTACTGTACAAAACAACTTGTTATGCTGCTTGATATGGCAAACTGGTATTTCTTACCATATTATTTTAATGTATTGTCGTAATTATATACACACTGGTTTGTAGCGCAAACAGTTTAACTATTTACTGCCCTTTTTTATTCTTCTAGTTATTTCCCTATAACGGCTAATGAATCTGAAGTCTCGCACATTCACAGAAAAAAGATTACTTCTGTTGCAAAATAAGGTGGATAAACTTAGATGAAACTTGCAACAAATGCATCAAGATGCTGTAAACAATAGATGTGACTGTGTGAACAGTAAACAATCTGGTCACTTGGTGAGGGGTATGAATGGGCGGCTGATAGCAGATTGGCCAGGCATGGCTCATTGGTTTGGAGGTTCCCAGATGAAGGTCTGGCACTAGAGATCTCATCATTCTGATGGGTGACACTGTCTGACACTCAATATACAGGACATGCACTGACAGCCTGAGACCTGCTATCAGATTAATGCCATATAAAGTAATTCAGGGGACCTGTTACCACAACTTAAATGCATGGTCGCAAGTTAAAAATTCTAATTTATTGTTTTAATTAAACCTTTTAAGTTGCAAACATTACTTTGTTGAGTTCTGTTGACATAATAATGTTGATCATTACATCAACTTAATATCATTTGTAATTTAAATTCAAATTTAACGTAATGAAATTGTCTTGATAACTTCGTAAATTAGGCAGTGGATTTCTAGTTCCCAGCATGCTTTGCATAGGACTGGATAAGGAGAATAAATGTTGAAATTAAGTGTTAATGTATTTGTTTTCAGTGAAGGGAAAGACCTGTTAGTGTTTAATGCTGTTATGTTTGACATTTAAAAGAGTTTCTGTAATGTTGAAGTTTTTGTGGTTACCATTGTGCTGAAGAGTAGATAAACACTATTGACTCTATAATCAATGAATGCGCTAATGCCAGTGACAAGTAATATCTTACTTGTTCA
The DNA here is from genome assembly GCA_039654765.1 of Mylopharyngodon piceus. Classification (NCBI taxonomy): domain Eukaryota; kingdom Metazoa; phylum Chordata; class Actinopteri; order Cypriniformes; family Xenocyprididae; genus Mylopharyngodon; species Mylopharyngodon piceus. The sequence goes on from JBCHWC010000081.1 coordinate 549,513, forward strand.
TTAAATATACATGTTAAATAAGTTATGTTAGCATGTGCTATGATAGCTGTTGATTTGAACTGAAATAGATACGATTGATTGGTTCCATGGCCACAACTCTGGTATAGTTGGAGTGACTTAATTTTTTGAGTAATCAACTTAAAAAAATTGTGTTTATGCAACAATGTTAACTCAGTGTAGCTTGTTGCTTGAACATAAACTCAAAGTTGTCACATCACTGTTGCATTATTTTTTTTTAGTTGAGCCAACACATTATTTTTTAAAGTGTATAAAGCTGCAGCAAATTTATTGCATATATTCGTTCTCTGACTATGACTTTGTAAATCACTTTCTAACATATATGTATAAAATATATATATGTCCATACAATTAAAGTCAGTAGTGTCCCATTAACTTTCATTGAATGGACAAAAACAGGTCAACATACAGGTTTAAAAAGGTGATGACAATTAAAATTTTTGATTGAACTGTCCCTTTAAATTAAAGAGCTTAACACCTTAGTGACTCCATTCAAATCCACCAAAGTTTTTTGGTGAAAGAATAAAGGCTGTTCATGAAAGTGTCTGGCGGAGGTTTTGTCTGTGCTTGACACATGTCTGTCTGGACTGCTGTCATTATGTCTTCAATATCCATGACAATCATGTCAGTCTGGGAAACGCTTCTCTGCTGCGTTGACGTTCACAAACCCTGTAAGATGTTTTTAGCCAGGGGTCTTTATCTCCAGGCCATCAAATCTGTCTAACTTCACACTTCTGAATCAGTGCTTGTCAATTGCAGGTCTCTACTTGCTGACAGCAAAGGAAAACAACACTAACTCATAAAGATGATCAAATAGATCATAGTTAGGATCGCAAAATAAATAGGAAAACACTTTCCATATCTTTTGTTGTTTGATGTCACGTCAAAGGCCATGCAGTCAAACTTAAATCCATCTGTCACTTGGGAAAAGGCAGATGGATCAATGACAAATAAGAGAGCTCAAGATAAAGAAATGGAAAAATCCTTTAAAAATCTAGTTTAAAATGCATGTGCCAAATTCTTAGAAATGTACTTCTTATTCATATCGGTTTGACATGATTTTGAGAAACCTTCCTACAAATTTTGGTCTCACTTTATATTAGATGTCTTTATCTACTGTACTTACATTAATAATAATAATAATTATTATTATTGTTAGGTACAATGTACTTATTGTGTTGATGTTGTATTTCAAAACACTTGTGTTGATACTGAGGTAGATATTTCAAGGAAAGTCTTTTCACTTGGCGGCAGAGTTGCCAAGTCCGCGGTTTTCCCGCGGAATTGGGCTACTTTAACACTGTTGCCGCATGTTGTTTTTCATGTCCGCGGGTTGAAGCGACACCAAATAACATGAAATTTTACCAGGGGAACCCCACCAAAAACACGGATTTTACCTAGGCCTGGGCGATAAAACGGTATCGATATTTATCGACGGTACGTCTTAATCGATAACGATATAAAAAATGTTCAATATAACTCTCGATATTGTTTCACTTAAATGCGTTAAAAATATAAACAGACATGAAGTTCAGTTGCATGAACAACTCTCAAGCTCGCTCCGTCCCTGGGTCACAAACAGACGCGCTACGAGTGACACACAAACAAGTTGCTGCGGAGTTCAGTTGCGCAATCGCCACGTGAAATCATAACACACAAACACATGAAAATGAGTGCTGTACCTGCCGGCGACGAGGAGATTGTGAATAAAAAAGGACATATCAGCTTGTCAGTGTTTCCTTACGTCTTAGTTGATCTACTTCACAAAGTTCGTCTTGAGAGAGCAGTTGTCATGTCGGTATAAACAGCTGCACAGTGTTTTCAACCACACAGTATCTTTATATATTCAAATTATCACAGAAATACTGAGATGAAAGTTTATAGTTCAGATGTAAACATTAATGTTTATGTTATCGATCAAAATATAGCAAATCAGCTTCTGAAAGAAACTTGGCGCTGAAAACGACGCATTTATCGATTACATTGTTTCACCACCAGGTGGCGAAATGTGAGTGTTAAAAAATGTATTTGACATTGAATCTTCATTCAACAGATTCTTTCAAAAACACTGATTCATCCAGTAATGAAACAAGAGTATTTATGAGTGAGTCATTGAATCATACATCCAAACAGATTTAAAAAAAAATAATTAATTCAAATAAATAAAATTTTTTAAAATAGACTGCAGCAATTAATATTTTGTCAGAACCTCTAGTAATAAATTACATGTTTTTTCATTTAGTTGTCATTCAGAATCGTGATCTTAGTTTGACAAAACAAAAAAGTTTCTCAATTTATCCAGAATTGTGCAGCTTTTTTATAAGAAAAATTTGTGTATATTTTATTTTTTATTTAAAATTATTTGTTGTTTGCCTTAATTAAAAATGCTTTGGTTACATTCAAACTTTCTTTTTCTACTGTCCTTTTTTTTGAAAAAAAGTTTATTAATTTTTTTTCAATAATTATCGATACCGAACAATCTGAAACATTATATCGTGATCAATTTTTTAGCTGTATCGCCCAGCCCTAATTTTACCCCCCGGAACGCGATTTTTACCGGGGGATCCCCCCTGAAACACAATTGGGCAAGTTTTGAGTAACAATTGGATGGGTTTTGTTGTGAAAACCTGGCAACCCTGCTTGGCGGCCATATTTGCAACGCCTCCGGGCAGCTGTTTCAGGCATCCAAGACCAAGTCTTATCTATTTGAATAGGGGAATCCTGAAATCTTAAAAACTGCATGCCAAACTCACAATTAAATAACATATTTCAAATCAGCAACAAAATTTTCACATCCTTACAACCAACAGCCACCGTACAAGCGAACGGCAAAATCTAGAATGGCATCTGACAAGTTGATCCACTTCGTCTCACAGCACAAAGGACTCTGCATAACAAACAAAGTGCGCTAGCAAAGCATCAAACTGAGCCACTGACATCCTGAAGTAAACTTTGAATTGCTCGGGATAATCCTGCAGCTCCTTGATAAGGAGGTGGAACTCTCCTTCCTCTCTAAACAATCTCAGGATTAGATGGACCCAACATTTCCTTTCTTTTTCTCTTTTTTTAAGAAGAGAGAGGACAACAAAATCATCCTCACTGCTTGAAGACTCCATTTTGTATTGTTTTGCGATTTTTTTCTGCAGCGGATTAATTAATACGCATCGGACTCAGTGTGTAAGGTTTCTGTGCATGACGAATTTTTAGGATGATGAATATGAAAAAACCCATACGAAAATTTTAGACTCAGTGTGCAAAGACCTTCTAACGGCAGCTACAGTGACGCAATGACTTTATCAATCAGCGATTGGCTCTTTTACTTAGAAGGCGGGACCTATTCCGCTATATTGCGCATTGCAGTTTCTCCCATTCACAAGTGATAGGAGTGAACCGTCTTTCTATATCTATAGTCTTTGATATGGGTAAGTTTAGGGTTAGGGACTGGTTTAGTGGTATGGGGAGGTTTAAGGGTAGGAAGTGGTGTTATACAGTTAATTATAGATGTAATTAAAGGAATTAATTACAGCTGTAATTACATGCAGTTTTTTTTAAATATAAGTACAGTGTAAAATCAATCAATCAATACGTAATTTTTAAGCTAAAGATAAAATACATTTTTAAGGTAAAAGTATGAATTATTAATTCATATAAATATTTTTAAGCGGTTATACCACATGACAAGTACATTTATATACTTATTTATTTATTTTTAACTTATTTTATTTTTAATTAATACACCTGGACATAATGAGCCAAATGTGGCATCTCCAAACCAGTTAAAAACGATTGACCTAAACTTCACTAGACTGCTGAACTGTGATGTCATTTTGTGAAGAGAGCAATTTACAATTTGGCTGAACATTCGTGATGCCTAAAAAAAAAAATGGAGAAAACGAAGGACAATCCTCTCAGTCTCTCTCAGTGTAGGGTCCAAGTGAGCTGTGGGTGGTGAAGGGAAACCATGGAGTATCCATTTCCACACACCATATGGAAACTCAGTGGTTTGTACAGAGGAGGTGGGAGCTAATATTGACCTGGACCATATGTGTTTTAGTGAATTACAAACACAACAGGGCCGAGTGGCAACCGAACACACAACATATGGGCATCTATTCTCTGTTAGGGGCTTTTACAAACAAGACCCCCCTATACATACATGCGCGTACACCGTCCAAGATCTCAAGGGACTGTTCTTTTGAATTACTCTATTGACACACACCCTCGTTAGCTTCATTAGCGAGAGCTAGTGTTAGCTCACAGTATGAGGGCCATCGCTGCAGTTTTCTCCCCTAAAAACCAATTATCATTTGTGACTGCACAGTACCTTCAGCTTAGCATCATTGATCATATCTGTGTCTGTGAGCTGGATTTCCTCTTTGTTGGGGACAGTGTTAGGGAACATTATATTGTATAGTAATGTGGAAGTCTTTTGTGATAATTATTTTGCAATATCTTTTTGTGAAGCTACTTTAATCTTCCCTTTTGTTCTTCACTTTACATTGTGTTTCACTCTGCAGCATTGTTTTAATGTAGGTGGTGTTAAAGGGTTAGTTCACCCAAAAATGAAAATTCTACAAACCCGATTCCAAAAAAGTTGGGACACTGTACCAATTGTGAATAAAAAAGGAATGCAGTGAATATGGAAGTTTCAAATTTCAATATTTTATTCAGAATACAACATAGATGACATATCAAATGTTTAAACTGAGAAAATGTATCATTTTAAGGGAAAAATAAGTTGATTTTAAATTTCATGGCATCAACACATCTCAAAAAAGTTGGGACAAGGCCATGTTTGCCACTGTGTGGCATCCCCTCTTCTTTTTATAACAGTCTGCAAACGTCTGGGGACTGAGGAGACAAGCTGCTCAAGTTTAGGAATAGGAATGTTGTCCCATTCTTGTCTAATACAGGCTTCTAGTTGCTCAACTGTCTTAGGTCTTCTTTGTCGCATCTTCCTCTTTATGATGCGCCAAATGTTTTCTATGGGTGAAAGATCTGGACTGCAGGCTGGCCATTTCAGTACCCGGATCCTTCTTCTACGCAGCCATGATGTTGTAATTGATACAGTATGTGGTCTGGCATTGTCATGTTGGAAAATGCAAGGTCTTCCCTGAAAGAGACGAGGTCTGGATGGGAGCATATGTTGTTCTAGAACTTGGATATACCTTTCAGCATTGATGGTGCCTTTCCAGATGTGTAAGCTGCCCATGCCACACGCACTCATGCAACCCCATACCATCAGAGATGCAGGCTTCTGAACTGAGTGCTGATAACAACTTGGGTTGTCCTTGTCCTCTTTAGTCCGGATGACATGGCGTCCCAGTTTTCCAAAAAGAACTTCAAATTTTGATTCGTCTGACCACAGAACAGTTTTCCACTTTGCCACAGTCCATTTTAAATGAGCCTTGGCCCAGAGAAAACGCCTGCGCTTCTGGATCATGTTTAGATATGGCTTCTTTTTTGACCTATAGAGTTTTAGCCGGCAACGGCGAATGGCACGATGGATTGTGTTCACCGACAATGTTTTCTGGAAGTATTCCTGAGCCCATGTTGTGATTTCCATTACAGTAGCATTCCTGTATGTGACGCAGTGCCGTCTAAGGGCCCGAAGATCATGGGCATCCAGTATGGTTTTCCGGCCTTGACCCTTACGCACAGAGATTGTTCCAGATTCTCTGAATCTTTGGATGATATTATGCACTGTAGATGATGATAACTTCAAACTCTTTGCAATTTTTCTCTGAGAAACTCCTTCCTGATATTGCTCCACTATTTTTTGCCACAGCATTGGGGGAATTGGTGATCCTCTGCCCATCTTGACTTCTGAGAGACACTGCCACTCTGAGAGGCTCTTTTTATACCCAATCATGTTGCCAATTGACCTAATAAGTTGCAAATTGGTCCTCCAGCTGTTCCTTATATGTACATTTAACTTTTCCGGCCTCTTATTGCTACCTGTCCCAACTTTTTTGGAATGTGTAGCTCTCATGAAATCCAAAATGAGCCAATATTTGGCATGACATTTCAAAATGTCTCACTTTCAACATTTCATATGTTATCTATATTCTATTGTGAATAAAATATACGTTTTTGAGATTTGTAAATTATTGCATTCCTTTTTTATTCACAATTTGTACAGTGTCCCAACTTTTTTGGAATCGGGTTTGTATCATTAATTACTCATCCTAATGTCGTTCAACACCCATAAGACTTTCGTTAATCTTCGGAACGCAAATGAAGATCTTTTTAATGAAATCTGAGAGATTTCTGTCCCTCCATTGACAGCTACGCAACTGACACTTTGACGCTTTAAAAAGTTAATAAAGTGATTGTAAATTAATCTGCCTAAATTAAATCTGTTCATCATAAAAAGCGATCGAGTCTCTTCAGAAAATTTGGACTAAACCGCTCAATTTATATGGATTAATTTTATGATCTCTTTATGAACTTTTTGAAGCGTCAAAGTGGTAGATGTGTAGCTGTCCATTCAATGAAAGAAAATAATTTTTTTAAATTTTAATACTTAATACTCTTTGTAATCAGGATGATTTCATCTAATTTTGAAAAATTATTTTACCAACTACTGTACTATTTTATCAGTCTAATTTTACGACTTTAATGACTCTAAAATTGTCATATAGAGTAACCATCAAGTAATAACATACTGTCTTTAAAGGTACACAAAACTGCATGCATTTTATGGAAGAACATTGTTTTGGTTGTGCTTCGGCTCTGTGTAACTGTGCGGATGAATATGGTTCTTTCTCATAACTAAAAAAGAGAGAGAAATCATCCTACTGCTCATAGAACATTCAGTTCTAGGCTTAAGAGATATAACCAGTCTAGATGGAAAGGATCTCAAACTGACAAGCTGAAGACGTTACTGTAGCTTCACCCATTAATAGACACGGTACTTCCTTGAAAATAAATTCCAGCACAGCTACAACAACCATAATGAAATGAGCCTTCACAATAGATGATGCTTTACAATGTTAGAGAGCTACATACAAGTGATCACCCCCTGGTTGCTGGCTGCAGTATAAGTCATAAACTCTGCCTTCTCCATATAATCGAATGGGACGCAAACTAAAAAAGTCAAACTAAAAAATCCAATTACACTTCAAATAATTTTTTTCCCCCCAAAAGATCGATTCTGTCATTTTAGGTAGCTCTTGTCATGTAGACGAATGTTTAAGTGTTTTTCAATAAATTTGGTTTTAGTTAGTTATTTGATGCTATAAAAATGGGGTGTAACGTCATGATTGATAGCTGTGCTTGCGATTGAATCTGTGGGAGCGGGACTATGTGCGGGACCTTGATACCTTGGCTCCACTACTGGCCAGACTCAGGCTCCAAAATGATCCTTTTTTTACAGTCTATGGCTACATATTGCAAATTATCTGTTCAATAAAATACCTTATTCACCTGTTAAGTAATAAAAACACCATTTCTGTGTCACTTTTACAACATTTCAAATCCCTCAATCTGCAAAAAAACAAGCCAATGTTGATTCTTGTTTTATTACGAGCTCTGTCGCATTCTCTTTTTGCCAGCAGACTCTTCTCTGTTCGGCGTTTGTTTAAAACGGGTGATTCCCCGGAGGATGGAGATTTAGCTGCTCCATGTCAACCTTTCTCGCTCTTTCCCATGAAAACCATCCTGCTTGGTCTAAAATATAAACACTTATAATAGAGTTACCATAATTAAGGGGCTGTTTACATGACAGTTTTCAACAAAAAACTGAAAACCTTTTATGCGTTTTGGTCATTCATTTTGGTGGCATGAAAACGCAAACTTTTGAAAACGGGTTTCAAAGTGCAAGTATTTGAAAATGCTACCGTTGTCATTTTCGTGTAAACTGCAAAAATGCAAATCTGTGAAAACGGTGATGGCATGCATATGCATATTACGTGTTTAGTCTATCCACCTTATTTGTCAATGCGGAATTAAGGTATTTCTGTGAATGTGCAAGACTTCCGATTTATTAGCCGCTATAGGGAAATAACGAGAAGAATATCAAAGTACAGTAAACTGTAAAAATAAGGTGGATAGGCATGCACCTTTGGCGCGAGTGCTCTGTATAAGAATGCGTATGCACAGGTACGTAATCCTTTACAAAGTGACAGCGCCAACTACTTGTCTGGCATGAATAATACAGCGTTTTTAGTCATTTTTGCGGATCCGTGTGAACGGGGATAGTTTTGATAATGTTGTCATCTGTACAAAGAAAAAACTTCCGTTTTTAGTACATCGTTGCCATGTAAATGTACCCTAAAACACCATCAGACAAAAACATGTTTTGGCAGAAGGATTGATGATGGCCTCATTATTTAAATACTGTTCATTTTGAACAAAAAAGTTATATAGTGTACTTTTAAGTACTGTGTACAATATTTACTTAAAATATATGAAGACTTCAGATGCAAAAGCCTCTAAGTGCTGTCTGAAATTTTCTTCTTTTTTTTTTTATCAAGCTCGTATGTTTAGGTTCAGTAATTTCACTTTAATGGCAATTAATATGTCCTTTTCATTGCCATTAAAGTAAATCAACTGAACATAAACATGTGAGCTTGATAAAAATCCTCATTTAAGAGGTTTTCGCATCTGAAGTCTTCATACATTCTCATTATGTTGCACACATCTTAGTCATTTTTTTCATAATGAATGAATGAATGACTGAATAAATGAATGAATGAAATTACATTATAAAAATTATTTTCTTTTTAAATATCATTAATTATTGATTCATTATTATCATGTTTTTGGAGGTTGTACCGCATGACATTTTACAACCTGAACTGACCTTGATGTCAAAAAATGGTCACGTTATCTGATTGTAAGTGACTTATTGACCTCTGGATCTTCAGGGTTTCTATTTTTCCAAACAACCAATCAGATTTGAGGGACAAGTTTATATACAAGTGTACAGTGACCTTACTGTAGCTATTGATTAGGAGCTGGATGATTTTGCCATGTCCGTGCAGAGAAGCCAGGTGGAGCGGTGTGTAGCCCTGCAAACACAAACACACACACACACACACACACACACACACACACACACACACACACATACACCCATACACCATAAGTGCACTTGGTCAAATTAAGTCCTGAAATGTCAATTTGTATGCATCCTACATGCACAAATATCTAAATATCATTAGCGTGGGAGGACAGTAATATGACAGCAATTCTTGTTCTCCTGTTGTGTCTGTCACTCGATTGCGTTAGGCTATTAAAAACAGCTGGATGTCATTTCACACACCACTGTGTGCTGTCGACGTTCTGCATTTATGCAGTTAACCAGACAGCGAGACCCGCTGAGACAATCGCTACAGTACATCCCGCACATTAACACGGGACTAACCCTCTCTAGGATACCGTCAGTCACCCACCGCTGTTTCAAACAGCACCGGCCAAACAGCTGCAGCCCTGATGGGTTTTTCTTCTAAAAGACGGTGGCAAAAGTAGAAAGATAGTGTGCTAGTGAAGACGACATGAGAGGATGATGGATGTATGAAATGTGACTGCAGTTTAGTGCTGATCTGAGCTCAAGCAGTGATTAGTGTGGATGACGGCACATTAACGCTCCACAGGGGAGTTTATCATCCAAAGACACTTCTGCAAACGGATGTTTCATGTTGACTCCATCTATCCCTGATATCTCTTTGGTGTCCGTTTGTTTTATACTTACCATTTCCTTGCTCATAACACTAATGGGCCGTGTGATTAGAGAAAAAAAAGCGGAGAGAGCAATAATATTTGACAATTATGAACATTAACCAAACACAAAATAGGATAATAATTTAGGAAAATGTCCGTAACAGCATGGAACTTTGTAAACTCACAAACTATGTTTGGAAAAGTCCTTCCAAAAACTCAATACTTGAAATTAATTTGCTGCATATCCAAAAAGAAAAAAACAAAACAAAAAAAACGATTACTTGCCAAGATACTAGTTCATTTCTCTAGTGAACTAACATGCTGTGGACACTAAATGACTTGCCTGAGGTAAATGTAATGCTGCGTGAGATATTATTCTCAAGCTGTTTTATTGAGGTCTTTCCGCGATTGAAACACTGGTTGAGAGATTACATGTAAACATATCTATAGCATAGATCATCTGTTCTTCTTCTGCACTTTTTCCTGTTGTGGCGGTTAGCAAACAGCGTTACATTACCACGCGTAACCCCTTCTGGATTGGAGTGTGGATCGCCTGTGACTGACTGTATTCGTCATCTGTCTGTATGCACAGAACCGTGATGTCTGTACTGTGGTGGTTTGGGACAAATACATGTTCCGTTACACCCATACTCAGTGTATTTAAAAACCTCAACAAACGTTTCAGTCATAAATAAAAGTACAAATTACTGTAATCATGTGAAATTTTAAAACTAAAGCATTTAGCATTTGTAAACAATAGCTTACAAACTACATGTAGCCTATTTCTATAAGTATTATAAATATACCTAGTTCATTCCAAACTGAAAAGTATCAATAAAGTTGTTGTAATTTAATTCAAATGAAATGCTTTAATCAATAGTTGTATGTATGCTGTATGTATTTTTATGCTTATTAGAGTGAGTATCACATTAGCTACGTTTACAGACAATCAAATAATCCATTAGTAATCTGATTTATGGGTCAATCGGACATATAAACCTATATGTAAACATCTCAATCAAACCGATTGAGCTCCATCTGAATTACATTTCGATCGGATTGAAAGGAGTGGTGTAGGCCTGAAATATTCCAAACAACAGGAAAAAAAAAAACTGCCATGTAAATACTTGAATCTATTTTCTCAATTGAATTCAAAAATATCTTAACATGCCGATTGTGCATTCGCTGAAGATTTGTTTGAAATGCGTGTAATGCACACGTAAATGAATATGCAAATCAGATTGCAAAGTTTTGAGTTCATATGAACAGAATTCAGAATCTGAAATTGGATTGTATTCATTCAGACTGATGAAATTTAGTTCACGTAAACATACCTATTGTTAGCTTAACAACATGCTAATGTCAAACTCTGCTGGAATAAACTAAATTGAATCTCCCTTTAACTTCTTGTGAAGAGCAATATTAATGTGCCCTTTCATTGCCTATGTAGATTGCTCCAAATCAGCCACTTATGAGGTATATGTAAGCAGCAGACAGTGCTTACATTCAGGAACAGAACTTATGTAGAGAAACATACAGTATGTGAAACTGAATCATGGGTAATCCTTAAAGTACTCTAATCTATCTAAGTGGATAAAATGGGGTGTAAACATTCTAGAGATCTAGGCAAAAGTGTCAATATTTCATTTTGTTTCAGGTAATGTAGCCTAGAATCAGTCTAGAATCACTGACGGTTCCCTTTGTAGTGTGTAGCACAGCGTAGCCATGTTGCCAACAGCACAGTACTAGCATAATGTAGTTCTGCTGCCCTTAAAGGTTAAAGTAGACTTCCCTCTGCTCTACTCCTCATTATTACACTAGTCCTAGCACTGACATTTTTGGAAAGGTCACAGACACTTTCATGTGCTCTGTTTCACATCAGCTTCAGTATAAATAAAGGCCCTGGAGAGACTGTCCAGGGTGCCAAAGGAGCCAATGGAGATCAAGGTGAGACACTGAGAATGGTTTTAACGAGACTGACTGACAGGGTTACATATACATTGACACAGAACATGCTACTGTTCCCATTAAGTTATGAAAACTTCCAAAACGTTTATTAAAGGGCACCTATTATCCTCCTTTTCGCAAGATGTAATATAAGTCTCTGGTGTCTCCAGAATGTGTCTGTGAAGACTCAAAATACCCCACAGATCATTTATTATAGCTTGTCAAATTTGCCCCTTTTTGGGTGTGAGCATAAACACGCCGTTTTTGTGTGTGTCCCTTTAAATGCAAATGAGCTGCTGCTCCCGGCCCCCTTTCCATAAGAGGGTGGAGCTTTAACAGCTTCGGTTGCTCAACAACAACAAAGCTGGAGAATCTCACGCAGCCAAAATGAGGATTGTCAGTAACGGTGTTCAGTCTTACATTGTTCAAACCGGAGTCGGACACTGATGGAGAGACTCAGGAAGAAGTTACAACTTTTAGAATGAAACTGTACTAATACTTACTAACATACTAAAGCACATGTAAAGTACTTGATTATAATTTTAACTTTAGTGTGTTATTTGGTATTACATTTAAAGTTAACATACAGTATTTAAAGTGTACTGCATTGCAACTGCTTTACAACTGTGTAATTACAATTATATTTAAATAACAAGTTTACATCTCTAGCAATTTTATGGCAATTTTTCTGGGATCAGTGCACTGTGTGAATGGGGCTTATGACTTATATGTTGACTTTTAATGCAAAAAAGAAAGATATATTGCTTTGTTAGGTTTATCGTCCCAGGTAATGAACTAAGGAGGTCTTCTAATTCTGATCAATAAGCGTTTCATCCAGGAATAACGTGTTATCTATGCGAAGTATGCATAATTAATCCTTTTATAAAATACTATGAATATTATGTCTATTAGTATGTATATAGTATGTCATTTAGAACATTTAAACTGTGTAATAGTGATGAGCTTCACAAAATGAAAAGATGAAAATTTTCATATTCTGAAATGCCATGAAATGCATTTCACTTCCAATACTTCCTGTACTACTCTGAATGACTACAGCATTAAAGCCCCATTACTTCCAAGGTTTGTAACTTAATCTCATACTATCTCCATTTTGAATGTTTAATAAAACCTATTTGTTCAATGCTAGGCAAGGGAAAAGGGATTTGGTCCTCAGTAGTGTGCCAGTTCTTAGCAGTCCCACAATCCTCTGATAGTGGACAGCCAATGACTGTGTAGCGTGACTGCGCTCAGAATCTAAAGCATATTTCTTCTAAATCCTGCTTCATTTCACAGGTGTATTGAAATCAGACTCACCCCCTTTAGAAAGAATGAAGAAAGAAGGCTGTCATCAAGACCCAGAGTCGGCTCCCATTTGCCAGAAAAAGCCAGAGAAGATTATAGAAACAGAATAAGCATAGTACATAGCACAAGATGGGTCAAGAACTTAATTTCACACTGATGGGCAATTTGGCTTTGGAAATATTTCCTTCATATGAAGAGCATAAATCTAAGTCTACAGCTCTGTTCCAAAACCTATTGAGCTGCCTACAGCATTTTAAAGCATCATGGGTGCACTTCTAAACACATCATTATGATGCCTTCTATCATATCATGTTTTGGCCAAATTTTATGGGAACATTACATGTATTCTTCACAGAGAAGGTAATCTCAGAATCTTTTTTTATGCTTATTAGAACTTCTGCTTTCTGAATATGTGAAACTGGATAAAATGAGGTACACTTACATGCTAGAAAGCCAGGTGAAGGTGTTGGAAATGCAAAAGAAAAAAAAAGGGAGACAGTCAAACATTATACCTAACTGAAAGTTTAACATAAACTTATTAAAATTAATTATAAAAAATATATATAAATGTATGAAATTGACTATAGCCCTGATTGTATGTAAATTATCATATAAGGAATTAACGTCAAAAGGGTTTTTAAAGTCCCTATTATGCATGCAGTGTGTAATATAACTGTTTGTGAATGTAGAAGCTGAGATGGGCACTCGAGTTAGTGACTCGGACTCGACCCAGCAAACATGCTTCTTTGGGGCCCGTATGGGACCATTGCGGGCAGCCCACTGTGGTCCCAGATACCGGCGTGAAATGCGGGGCACGTGTGGGCCCTAGTGGGACAGCCCAAAGTGTGGGCTGACTGTGGGCTGGCCCACACTAAGTAGAGTGGGCCCCCATTGGGGCCAGTTGTGGGCCCACAGCAAGCCCCTTAGGGGCCCGTGTGGGGCCACTGCGGGCAGCCCACTGTGGGCTTGCCCACAGAAAGCCCCAAAGGGTTTCCCCATGCCCACGCTGTCCCACAGAAAACCCACACTTACCCGCAGTGGGCCCACAGTGGCATGTTTGCTGGGGAGTCGCATTTTAATAGACTTCAGACTTGACTCGGGCTCGACCTGAAATGACTTCAGACTCGACTCGACACAAAAGACTCGTGAATATTTTTTAAAACAACTCAAGTCTTTTACCCTTAACTACTGATATAATAAATAAAGCATTTGTGTTGTGTTTGAATGGTTTTATAATATCTGCGTCACATATATTTCCTTACGTGTCGTGGTAGATCGGACTCTTGTTTAGAATTTGATTACGTATGTCCGTGTATTGCGCGTAAACTCCGAAATGTCATAAAAGTCCCATGAAACATGACGGGAGCCACCGTGCCATATGTTCTTTCGTTTGGGTTTATTAACATGTCAGATCGGCTAGATGCACAGAATGTGGGAAAACAATTAAAGACACCGGAATGACAACATCAAATTTTATGAGACATCGCATCCACAAAGGTTAGTCACATTAACTCACACAGCTAGCTGCATGGCTCATTTGGATTGCCAGCCTGTTAAAATATGAACAAAAAAAATCTAGCCTTTAAACCTAGCTCTACCTTTTATCAATCTTTTCGTATTATATGCAGCTTTTCTCTTTCTTAATGTGTGTCCATAAGAGAGAGACAAAAAGAGATGTTAATCCATTTATTACTTAAAGCTCATATTTTAATGTATCACAATCAGCATGCGTACAGTTTTCTATTGACATTCTTAAACATTCAGAGGTTTGATGTTTTCTGATAATGACTGTCGTCAACAACAACGAAGCTGCATAACAAACTGCTGTATAACAAACCGTGAATCACTGGCGCCATCTTGTGTCCACTTAGCGACTGTATTGAAAATGACTACTCATGTTGCCAGGATGATTGTTTTGTACATTGTAATGGATTATAAAGTAACAAGCTGGATGTACATTATCCCTTACACCATAGGACCTTAATTTCAAACACAACAGATGATAGAAAGATCATATTATTTTGTCTATATAATACAACTAGGATGAAAAAAAAAAAATCTAATCACTGGGGCCGACAGAATAATCAGAGCAGAGTAGACCAATCACAACAGTCTGGGCCATCTGACCAATCAGAGCAGAGTAGACCAATCGCAACAGAATGGGCCATCTGACCAATCAGAGCAGAGTAGACCAATCGCAACAGAATGGGCCATCTGACCAATCAGAGTAGAGTAGACCAATCACAACAGACTGGGCAATCTGACCAATCAGAGCAGAGTAGACCAATCGCAACAGAATGGGCAATCTGACCAATTAGAGCAGAGTAGACCAATCGCAACAGTCTGGGCCATCTGACCAATCAGAGCAGAGTAGACCAATCGCAACAGAATGGGCCATCTGACCAATTAGAGCAGAGTAGACCAATCGCAACAGAATGGGCCATCTGACCAATCAGAGCAGAGTAGACCAATCACAACAGACTGGGCCATCTGACCAATTAGAGCAGAGTAGACTAATCACTGGGGCCGACAGAATAATCAGAGCAGAGTAGACCAATCACAACAGTCTGGGCCATCTGACCAATCAGAGCAGAGTAGACCAATCACAACAGAATGGGCCATCTGACCAATCAGAGCAGAGTAGACTAATCACTGGGGCCGACAGAATAATCAGAGCAGAGTAGACCAATCACAACAGTCTGGGCCGTCTGACCAATCAGAGCAGAGTAGACCAATCACAACAGACTGGGCTATCTGACCAATCAGAGCAGAGTAGACCAATCACAACAGACTGGGCAATCTGACCAATCAGAGCAGAGTAGACCAATCGCAACAGAATGGGCAATCTGACCAATCAGAGCAGAGTAGACCAATCGCAACAGAATGGGCCATCTGACCAATTAGAGCAGAGTAGACCAATCACAACAGAATGGGCAATCTGACCAATCAGAGCAGAGCAGACCAATCGCAACAGAATGGGCAATCTGACCAATCAGAGCAGAGTAGACCAATCACAACAGACTGGGCCATCTGACCAATCAGAGCAGAGTAGACCAATGACTGGGGCCAACTGACCAATCAGAGCAGAATAGACCAATCCCAACAGAGAGACTTTAGAAAGACTAAAATTTCGAACAAACTGTTTTTAGACTCTTTGAGAAATGAGGTGATGCTGCAATGAGTATTATGAGAAAATGAAAGTGTTTTTTGACCTTTGGAGCATGTAAACCTATTGTAGGAGGCCTAAAATTACATATTAGGGGCACTTTAACTTGTTTCAAAAATGCAGCGTTCATCAAACAACATACAAAAATAAATAAATAAAAAAGACTGTCATTGCAAGTCAAAACTATATCAAAATGAAACACCAAAAAAGCCCATCAAAAGAGGTGAAGGGAAAATGAGACACTGAAAGAAAAAAAAATCTACGCCTCATGTGTTATGCTTCATACTGAAGCATATCCAGACCCTGACGACGCTCCATGGATTATTGATTTTTTTATTCCATTTCTGCCCAGAGGAGACTGCACTTGAAGAGCACCATTAGCTCCATAACGATTAGAGAGCAAAAGTTAATTATGTAATTATGAAGGCAATAAGAAGTGCATGTGTGCTTGACTGTGCTCGTGAAGGCTTTAAACATTATCTTCAATGAGACAGAGGGAGGGGAGATTAAAGTAGTGAAGAAATGAGGGAAAACATTAAGTAATCACAACTCTTTCCCTCCTCTGATTTTATATCTAGATTTTTTATGTTTGTTTATTTATTTATTTTTATCTTTCCATATATGCCTTTATTACACCTCTACTATGAATTTCTGAATTGAAAAAAAAAGAAAAAAAAAAGTAATGTAACATTAAATAGTTTGGATTTGTCTGTCGTGAGATTTTTATTTAAAATATAAATTTATTTGAAATATTTTACTTTATTATCTATTTCAATATTTTTAATAATATTGTTTAAAATCTTTTATTTTAGTGTAAAATTAATTGAAAAAACTCGCCTGAGATGTTAACAAAGAGAGTGTTATCAAAAAGAAAAAAAAAGTTGTACAGCATTAAGTAGTTTGGAATTATCTTTTAAAATAAATTCTAAAAGAAATAGTGACACATAAGACATTATTAATAATTGAAAACGTTTTTTCAGTAACAGTCAGTAAAGGTCAGTCTGTGTCACCATGTGCAGGATTTTGTTGATATTCATTATTCAAAAATTTGTCACTTATTTAATTTTAACCTTGAAATAAATAATAATAATAATAATAATAATAATAATGATAATAAAAATGAAGTTTGTTTTCATTTGTCATACATCTTCTTTGTTAATTTGCCGCCACTCATCAGTCACCATGAACACTAACCTATCATCACAGCTGTTCGTCGTTTGTGTTAATTTAAGTTCCTGCTTGTCCTCAGTTCAGTGTCCGGTATTGTTTGTGTCCCATGCACACTGTCTCGCATGTTGGCTTGTTATTTGGATTATTCTATTAAACATTGTGTTATCTTCATCTTCGTCTTCATTTTCCTTGAACCTGAGCATTACAGAATACCGGGTAAAGTTCATCACCGTGGCTCAGGAGATTTATTAGATTACTCGAGGGAGTTTTTCTGGCTTACCATCGACGACGACACCCTGAGGACCCTGTTCCGGATCGGGGCAACATTCAACCTCCCCATCGACCTCCCAGACACCTCAGGACTTGAGTGGAGGGAAACCTTAATTTGGTGTCTGGAGAGCGTTCTCGTCCCGGTCCGGAATCAAGTCAGACCCAGAGCAAGTTTCACCACCATTGAGTGTGGAGAAGTAATGTGAGCCCCCCGCAGACCGAGCGGCACCCTCGGCGACGAGACCCTGAGGACCCTGTTCCGGATCGGGGCAACATTCAAGCACCTCATTGATCTCCCAGACACCTCAGGACTGGAGTGGAGGGAAACCTTAATTCGGTGTCTGGAGAGCGTTCCGTCCCGGTTCCGGAATCAAGTCAGACCCAGAGCAAGTTTCACCACCATCGAGCACGGAGAAGTCATGTGAGCCCCCCGCAGACTGAGCGGCACCCTCGATGATGAGACCCTGAGGACCCTGTTCCAGATCAGGGCAACATTCAACCACCCCATCAACCTCCCAGACACCTCAGGACTGGACTGGAGGGAAACCTTAATTCGGTGTCTGGAGTGCGTTCTGTCCCGGTCCGGAATCAAGTCAGACCCAGTGCAAGTTTCACCACCATCGAGCGCGGAGAAGTCATGTGAGCCCCCCGCAGACTGAGTGGCACCCTCGACGACGAGACCCTGAGGACCCTGTTCCGGATCGGGGCAACATTCAACCACCCCATCGACCTCCCAGACACCTCAGGACTGGACTGGAGGGAAACCTTAATTTGGTGTCTGGAGAGCGATCCGTCCCGGTCCGGTCTGGAACCAAGTCAGACCCAGAGACAGTTTCACCACCATCGACTGCAGAGAAGTCATGTGAGCCCCCCACAGACCGGGCAGCACCACCCACCGCGACGAGTGAGCCAGAGCCTGAGGATAAGGGGACAGAGCCCCGGAAGCGGTGCCCTAACGTGGATCTGACCAGGGGTGTGAGCCCGAGACACCACCGGCCAAGGGAACTGAGACAGATGACTGGCTGATGGACTTCAATGGGGACTTGTCAACTCCCACCCTACCCCACCCAGTATCTAATTCATCTGTATTATCCAAAGAGAACTTTGAGATCTGGGAATTATGGGAATTGTGTGGACTGTGTCATGATTACCATCATCCTCTCAAGTCTCGTTTCATTGCCACCATCACAGAGCTCAGCCAGTCCACCAGTCCCATCGCTGCCGGATGCTTGCAGCCCTGCACCGTCTCTGGGGATTCCCTGCAATGATGTTGAGCCGCAGGTCGAGCAACCACCAACAGCGCCTATCCGCCTCCGAATCCCTTTGCTCCATCTCAGCCCGTCGACCTGTTGGCTCCGTCTTGGCTCCTCCCACCTGCAGGCTCCATCAAAGACCCTCAGTCTAATGGCTCCTCCGGGTTCCCTCATCCCACCGGCTCCCCTTGGTCAGTCGTCACACCACTTCCGCCATGGACTTACAGGCCATCCGCTGCACTCCGTCCCTCCATCCCTTCGGCTGCAGCAGGTTCCTTCTTCCCATCGGAATTGCCTCTGTCTTTGCTCACACCACTGTCGTCCCAGCCCTTGGGTACTCTGGCTCCACCTACGACGCTCTTTGCCACAATATCGCCTGGGTCTCCTGCACCAGCGATGTCGTTCAGCTCCCTCGACCCTCAGTCTGCGCCAGTGGATCCACCAGCTCTGTCTCTGTTGGTCATCCCCCAGATGTTGTCAGCCAAGCCAGCAACATCTTGGCTCCTCCCTCCCTCGCCTCCACCGTGGACTGTTGGCTCTGGGAAGCTCTGGGTCTGTGCCATCGGAACTCCTCCACCGTCTAGATCAGGGTCTCGTCGTCCCACTATCACCATCCCATGGATATCTACATCTTCATCTTCATCTTCCGTGAACCTGAGAATTACAGAATACCGGACCTACCCAATGGGTGAACGGGTAAAGTTCATCACTGTAGCTCTCCTTGATTACTCTTCATCTTCATCTTCCTTCGTCTTCATCTTCCTTGAACATGAGCGTTACAATGTGTAATCAAAGTTGTTTGTTTACCTGGTTAGACTCGGCAGTTTTAGAGTCATTAAATAAAAAACATTGTTGAAAAGGGTATACATATCCTTTTCAAAAAATGTGTAAAAACCAACATGAATAAAAAGATCACATTTTAAGAACTTAAAGGTTTGTCTTTTATCCTTTTTCTTATTGACCTACATGCAAATATTCTTAGATTTTTACACTTATATAAACGGCCAATTTGCAAAGGGTTGAATTGGACTCTCTAAACTGCACCAGGATCTGAACTGAAATTACCTTCTAAGAGGGACCATGATTCTCTGGGTGATAGAGGGAAAATAGAGCTCCAAATAAAGGTTGGGGGTCGGGACGGGGTGCTGCCAGAGGCACAAAGATCCTGTCAGTATTGCACTTCTCCAACCCTCAATGTGACGAGATAAGATACAGTGAATTATAATATGCATGAACTGGGGGTGAGGCCAAAGCTTTCACTGCTGGACTGTTGGTATATCGGGAATAAATAAACATGAGGTCATGTTTATGCAAAGAGAGAGGGAGGTTATACAATCAACTTCAATTCTCAGCTATATAAACATCCTCTTAACCTTCTGTTTGATTAACAGAAAAAATCAGCTGATTAGCCACATTAAGCTAAAGGAGGAATAAATGGGCAAGGAAGTCTGTGACCTAAGGGCTCGTATTAAGGAGAAATTATGGTTTAATTATACACAAACACACACATTATAACGCCAACCTGACCGGATCATAAGCGCACAGAGCGCTGGCGTGAGAAGGTGTTAATTTTTCTGTGCGAGCGGTGTGTGTTGTGGTGTGTTTGTG
This sequence comes from Mylopharyngodon piceus, assembly GCA_039654765.1. Taxonomy (NCBI): domain Eukaryota; kingdom Metazoa; phylum Chordata; class Actinopteri; order Cypriniformes; family Xenocyprididae; genus Mylopharyngodon; species Mylopharyngodon piceus. Next base: position 569,916 of record JBCHWC010000081.1, read on the forward strand.
TGCGGGCCCCTGCAGAGGTGTAAATGTGAGTGTGTCAGTAGGGACACTGGCTCCTGTCAGCTCTCACCGCTCTCTGGTTGACGTCCGCTCCGGAGCGCGCCATCATGTCCGCCATCTCCACGCGGCCCTGCTTGGCTGCCCAGTGGAGCGCCGTCTGCAACACATGCATGCAAACACACCAGCTGTCAATCACCACGCTGCTGTCAATCACACATGTGATGTATTCAGGCTACACCATCCCACCCGGGCTTAATAAGACTGCTGCGCTACTGTAAACACTGAACTCACGTGAGCCGCCCTCATTTACAAAGGTCATATTGACCGAGCATGTTTTCCTTCATGTGATTGGCTGTGGTGTTGAGTTCTTTAAAAAGAATATTCTGTCATCATGTACTCAACCTCATGTAGTTCTAAACCTTTATGCTGTTATTTTTCTGTAGAACACAAAAAAAGAAGATTTTTTTGTTGAGGAACAGACAAGAATTTAAGTTGTTATTTACAGGAAATCTTCTCTGTGTCGAATTCCATTTTTGGAAAGCCTCATGAAATGTGTAGTCAATTTTAGAGATATAAAATTTCAGTGAATAACAGCTTTAATTTTGGATTTTATATTTGTGACAATACATATCATTTATTGTTATAAAAGGTATTATTTATCATCCTTATTATTTATAATGTATTTTTATATAAAAAGGATAATAATATTTAATTATTTATTTAGCCTACAACAGGGATGCGGATTTAGACAAAACTATTATTATTATTATTATTATTAATAAAAAATATAATTATTTTTGTATTTATTTTAGGGATGTCATGATTCTCTGCATGTGCTGTTTGTTTGGGTTTCCAATAAATATGCAAATTGTTGATCGCGATTTCAAAATAAAAGTTTAAACCCTCGCTCTGAGCATTTCTATCATAAATACGTGGCCAAATATTAAAGATTATGTGGACATTTGAATTAAATGTTGTTTGGCCAATACTAAACAACGGCCTGATGATTGTTTTTGTTACACTTTACATCATGATATGCTGTAAAGTGTAACAACAACAACAATCACCAGGCCGTTGGCACCCTCTGCAGGCATTTGTTATAAACCCCCCCAAAAAATTGAGCAACAGGGATGCAGATTTAGACTATATACATAATTATTATTATTATTATTTATAATAAAAAAAACAAAACAAAAAACACCAGAGTGAGAAAGAGTTGCAGATTTAGACAAAACATAAAATTTGTAAGTGTAATGAAGTGTTTTGTTGTTGTTGTTTTACTATGAATCACTGCATTAGACATAAATGAAAAGCTGTGAGGAACAGTGATACAATCATTATAAAAAATAAGATGAAAATTAAAACAGTAACCCATCAAACAGACTGTACCCTTCACAGCCTCATTTTCATTCACTTCAAATATAGTGTCACCAGACAAGAAATAAACAACTAGAGCCCTATCATACACCCGGCGCAATGCGGCGCCAGGCGTAACGCAAGTGTTTTTTGCTAGTTTCAGCCTGACTCAGTTATCATTTTCATGTCCAACGCCACGTTGTTTAAATGCACTCGCGCCCATCTGTTCGCCCATGAACGGTCTGAAAACGAGGTGTGTTCAGGTGCATTGTTGGCGTGTTGCTATTTTGAAGCAACTGAAAACGACTGCGCCATTGACCAACAAAAACCTGGTCTAAAGTAAATGGCGCAGTATTTTTTTTTGTTATTTAAAGAGCGCGTTAGTAATATGCGCCTATAGGCGGGTGCACAACGAGCGTACACTCTGCTTGTTACACACACAGGGACACAGCAGCACACAAACATGCCAAATGTTAAAAATAAAAGGATTACAAAGTAAAAGACTATTATTGTGTACATAAAGATAAAAATGCCTACATGTCATAACGGATAGTCATTGCATGTATCAGAATTACCTATTTGCAGTAATGATGAATATTCCGCCATTTAAAAAGCGAACCCGCCATGGCGCGAGCACAAATGGCTTTTAAAGGTAATGGGAGATGAGACTCTGATTGGTTTATTGCACGTTACGCCCAAAACACACCCATGACTCATTAAGAGACTAGGTACAACCCTTTTGGACCATGCGCCTGGTGCGCCGACCATTTTTTCTGTCGTTAAACTAGCAAAACTGGATTCGGACACGCTCTGAGTGCACCTGCGCCATGTGCTTAGATCGTTAAAATAGGGCCCCTAGAGTTGTATTTTTATTTCATGAAATTCAGATACATTTAAGTGTCCAAAAATGTCCAAAATTTTGGGTCACTGTATCTGCAGCCCATTTATGCTGCACCTATCAAAGCTGTGTTTGGGATCATTTGCATAAGCAGATTTGGCTCCGTATGAATGAATGAATGAATGAATGAGAACAGGGCTGAGTCATTAGCATACCAGCTAATTCAGCACAATGTTAGCTCACTGAGGCCAAACTCAAGGACGCCTTCCCTCCTGCTGTCCAACCCTGTGTCCCGACAGAATACATAATGTACTTCTCATTTACCTCAATCCATAACTCCTCCTCACATGAAGAAAGAGACGCTTAGAGCTAACTACATAATGCTTGATAATCTGAAGTATTATTTCCTTGTATTTTTGACTTATTGATTGATTTATAATATTTTATTATTAATCATTATTATTTTTAATGTATTTTAAAGGATTAGTTCACTTCAGAATTAAAATTCATGTCATCCAAGATGTTCATGTCTTTCTTTCTTCAGTTAAAAAGGTTTTTGAGGAAAACATTCCAGAACTTTTCTCCATATAGTGGACTTCACTGGGGTTCAACGGGTTGAAGGTCCAAATTGCAGTTTGAGTGCAGCTTCAAAGGACGATCCCAGACGAGGAAACGATTGGTCATTTTCTAAAAAAATATACAAATTTATATACTTTTTAACCACAAATGCTCGTCTTTCACTGCTCTAGAAAGGTCACGCGTAGGCGGAAGTACCGCGGTAGGGCAAAAAACTCCATCTCATTTTCTCCTTCAACTTCAAAATCGCCTGACATTGTTGTTTTACCTTTTTTGTGAAGACCGTTTGACTTAGTCTTTGAACGTTCGCTTTGTAGACACTGGGTCGGTACATCCGCCTACGTCATGCGTGACCTTTCCAACGTGATTACGTAATGCGTGGCGCATCGCAGAGCAGTACAAGACGAGCATTTGTGGTTAAAAAGTATAAAAATTTGTATATTTTTTTAGAAAATATATAATTTTTATGAAAACATCTTTTTTTTTTTTGGAAAATTACCAATCGTTTCACTAGATAAGACTCTTATTCGTCGTCTGGGATCGTGTAGAGCCCTTTGAAGCTGCACTGAAACTGACATTTGGACCTTCAACCCATTGAACCCCAGTGAAGTCCACTATATGGAGAAAAATCCTGGAATGTTTTCATCAAAAACCTTAATTTCTTTTCAACTGAAGAAAGAAAGACATGAACATCTTGGATGACATGGGGGTGAGTAAATTATCAGGAAATTTTAATTCTGAAGTGAACTAATCCTTTAATATAAAAAAGTATAATATTTTTATTTCGATAATTAAAAAAGTGAGTGAGCAACAGCTGCAGATTTAGCCAAAACCAACTTTACTTTAGTATCATTGAGATACTATTATAGTTTTTATTAATAATTTGATTTTTTTATTTGTATATTTTCAGTTGTCATTTTAATTTTTGTTAAAGTTTTTTTTTTTTTATGTTAAAGTAATTTTTATTATTATTATTATTATTTTAAATGTCTATATAGTTCTCCTTTAGATGTCCAATTATGCATCAATACAGACAAAGTTACAGGCTACTTACAAACTTCAGGTCCGAGTGAAGAGTTCCAAGTGTTATTTTTTTATTCATTGCGTGTGTCAGAGATTCCCGGAGCGAGAAAGAGAAAGAAAGCAAGAAAACAACATCAGTAATAGGATAACACAGCTCTTTTGGGCCTTGTTGCTCTCCATAGTCGCCATTGTGTTCCGTCACATCGGCGTGTTTGGCCAAAAGCTCAGAGTGTTTCTCCAGTCCCCGTCCACATTCCCTCGCAGGGCCACATCAAAGCCGCAGCAGCCATGCTTTTGTCAGACTCTCCTCCCCAATTTTCTGTCACCAAGTTTTATCTCTTCCAAATCACCACCAGCCTTTAACCTATTCTGAGCCGATTAGCTGAATGCTTGATTTGAGCATTAGAGAAACTATAGCAACCTGTAATCTGCCAGAGAGCGAATCAAAAAGCCCTATGTATCTTGTCACGCAAGAGCTGGCAGCCCACCTTGACCCCATAAGCCGTCTCTTACAGAGCCCTCGCTGGGCGGACAGGCCCCACTTTATTCACACACATACAATCTGTTGAGAAATGGTCTCCGGACAATCTGAGCCCCGTCCTGAAGAGCAAAAATCTGCCCACGTCTATGATCATTTAGTCAACAATGTGCAATAAAACAATATCCACTGAACAGCCTACAGAAAATTAAAACATGTTAGCATAACGTATTGCAGCATTAAACATCAAAGTCAAATTTCTATATAGCAGGGTAATCTCTTGTGAAAAAGAAGTACACTTTAAATACATACTTAAAATAATAATTACAGAAATAATACATTTTAAAAGAATATACTTGAATTTAAACTGAATGTAATGCTTTCAGACACTTAATTGCATTTTTAGTTTAAATTTATATTATTTAGCTTTTTGGACCAACTTAAGTAGGACTTAAGTACATCTTTATATGTAATTTCATAATTACTTCTATTGTCTTTGAAATATGGTTAAAGTGCACTGACAAGCATTTATGGTAAACTAAAATATACTTTAATATTATTTCTATCTGAAATTTGTTTGTAATTACACATTTTAATGATGAAGTTGCAATTAAGTACATTTAAAATACATTAACTTTCAAGTCAAGTCACCTTTATTTATATAGCGCTTTTTACAAAACAGATTGTTTCACAGCAGCTTCACAGTAATAAACAAGGTAATGATTCATTGATGAAAACAGAGTTCAATTCTGCTGTACAGCAGCTCTAAAAAGACAATAGTGCCATTGTTCAACTGAAGTCAGTTCAGTGTTGATTCAGTTCGTAGTAAAGATCATCAATTATTAAAGGGTTAGTTCACCCAAAAATGAAATTTCTGTCTCATGTCGTTTTTTTATCCCCCATAGAAAGCAACGTAATTACCACATTCAAGGTCCAGAAAAGTACTAAAGACATCGTTAAAAAAATCCACATGACTACAGTGGTTCAACCTTAATGTTATGAAGCGAAAAAAATACTTTTTGTGCGCAAAAAACAAACATAAAATCTCTTCTCTTCCCTGTCAGTCTCCTACACTGTTGACGTAGTGAACACAGTGCAGGCTTCCAGGTTCGACGTCAGAACGCCGGCTCATTATTGGCCGATGCTGTACATGTAAGCAGCACGACACATGCGTGTGATGCTGACGCAGGAGTCAGCCAATAATGAGTCGGTGTTCTGACGTAAACAAGGAAGTGCTGCATTGTGTCAACTGCGTAGGAGACTGACAGGGAAGAGAAGAAATTGTTGAATAAAGTCGTTATGTTTGTTTGTTTTTTGCGCACAAAAAGTATTCTCGTCGCTTCATAACATTAAGGTTGAACCACTGTAGTCACGTTGACTATTTTAACAATGTTTTTACTACTTTTCTGGACACTGAATGTGGTAATTTCGTTGCTTTCTATGGGAGATAAAAAAAAAAAACTCTCAGATTTCATCAAAAATATCTTAATTTGTGTTCTGAAGATGAACGAAGGTCAACAAAGGTTACAAATTTATACAAATTTAAATTATAATCAATCATTTAAATGATAATCACGTGCTTTACATATGCTTTACTATATTAGTCAACACATCAATATAAGTGCACTTCTTTAAAGCATGACAAAAGATTGTTAAACAATGCACTTTACAGTAAAACTTAATTTGACATTGTTCGAAAGTTCACTTTTTTAAAAGTGTTCTTTAAGTGTGTTAAGAAACAGACATGAAACTTGACTCAGTTTCACTGTATACTCACTGTATGTCCTACACCTTCCCTATTCTACTTACGGAAAAAACGGAACTGGCGCTGCGTTCGTTCGGTAAGTAGAATAGGGAAGGCGTAGGACATACAGCGTAAACTTTTTGAAGAATATGGAAGGCGGAATGGCGGAAGCACTTGTGATGCGATCATTTGTGTTTATAAAGCAAATACATTTTTATTTTTTTTTTTAGAAAATGACCGATCGTTTCGCTAGATAAGACCCTTATTCCTCGTCTGGTATCGTTTAAAGCCCTTTGAAGCTGCACTGAAACTGTAATTTTGACCTTCAACCGTTTGGAGACCATTGAAGTCCACTATAAGGAGAATAATCCTGGAATTTTTTCCATCAAAAACCTTAATTTCTTTTCGACTGAAGAAAGAAGGACATAGACTTGGATGACATGGGGGTGAGTAAATTATCAGGAAAATTTTATTTGAAAGTGGACTAATCCTTTAAGTGGCCTTTTATTTCATTAATATTATATCATCTGCATGTACAGTTTTTTAAATATACTTTTAAGATTTTAAGTACACTACAAGTGCACAGTCAGTACAGTTAAAGGCACGTCTTTTTCACAAGGGATATCACACACACAGATATAATTAAGTGATTGCTAAGATATTTGAACAAACAAACCAACAGTTTGTTTTTAACAACTTCTACACTGCTTTTCTACACACATGAATGATGCATCACACGACTTGTGGAGTGTAATGTTACTTTTCAAAGTGATTCACAGTTGGTGGACAATAAAACATAAGGATATGATGGTTTCTGTATTTAAAACTGATTCATTAAATACAGCTTCTCAAACAAAATATAGAAAAACAAAACGTGATTAATAATAAGAATAAAAGGGTCTGAATATGTCAAATCTACATGTTTATCAACTACATCAGAAGTAAAATAAATAAATACATACATAAAATATCTAACAAAAGATGTGTAATTCCCCAGTTTGATCAAGCCGAGCATAAGAAGCAGTGTAATTCTAATGTGTGGGGCAAAACCCGCGATTTGTGTGTGTGTGAGGTTTAGTGTGTGCCAGATGGAGGCTCTGTCTTTTATTGGCAGTGTGAAAGGACAGCTTATAGTGCTCCTCTGTGGTCCGGCTCAATAGAGAGGGTGAGAGCAGACCCTCACACACGCTCTCTCTCTCTCAAAGCCTGATGCTTGTCACCATATGGAGCTGTTTAAAAACGGCCATAGCCCCACACAAAAGAGCAACATTAACAGCCTCTTACAATGACTGCTGGGACAACACTGAATTATTGCACAGAGAGAGCAGTCACACACACACACACACACACATACAGAGAGAGATCTTTTATGACCTTATCACTCAAATTTGAGGTTTGATAATACTGAAAGCTTTGAATATTTTCAATTTCAGATAGAATTGAAAGGGAATTGAAGGGGTTGTTCTGAAATGGTTTTGCTTTAGGAGATTTTACAATAAATATCAAGTGGCAACCCAACACAATATCAAGATTGTTTATTGTATAAAAGAAAAGAAAAGCAAATTGAGTGTTTTTTTTATATATATATATATTACTATGAACTGTATAGTTCACCAATATGCACATTTATTAACGTAATGTAAACTAAATAGGAAAATTCACAATTTTGTAAATACATAAATGATGATTTACCAATTATTATAGATTGATTGATATCAGATATGAGTTTATTCCTCCAGTTTAAAAGCCTATTTATTTTTTCTATCTTAACTACGTACAATTATATCTAGTCGCAATTTATTGTTTGCATTTAAGATTTTTCCCTATTATCTGCGACCATTCCAGAGAACAGACCTGCAACCGATTTTTGAGTCGAGACCCTCCAGTTAAGAACCACTGCATTAGAAGACCATTGTTTTGTTCCAAAACCAAGTAAGATGCCTATGTAGGCAGGATTTTAATTGGCACAATCATGATGCAAATTGGTGCCTTCTGAGAAAATTCTAAGACAGCATCGCAAATATCACATTTTGAGGAGAAAGCAATGCACTGGAAAAACTCAATCGAAGATGACAGATGAAAGAGGCTTATAAATATACTGTATTCAGTAACGAAATGTATAAAAAATTGTTCATTCTTTGTATTTCAATCATCCACCCAACAGTCTACAGAAAAGTAAAACCTAGCGCAGCTAACATGTTAGCATAACGTAATGCAGAATTTAACAACAAATTCAAATTTCCTAGTGAAAAAGAAGTACACTTTAGCATACTTTTTAAAATAGTACTTATTTCGGAAATAATATACTTAACTGTGAACTGAATGTAATGTTTTCAGACACTTTTCAGACGCGACTTTTATCGCGTCTGCACTGTCTACACCATTGCAAAGCACTTGGACTACCTCAGAAATAGAACAGGGAATCCGTTTACTGTCAGGAATTTGTCGCGCCGTGCCGCATCCAGTGTAGACAATATCGCTGATTAATGGGTTCCATTGTCTTTTGACGCGTCACATCGCGCCACTCGCGTCCGGTGTAGACAAGGTGTAAATTGCATGCTAATTTCAATTAAATGAAAATGTATTATAGTTTTAGTTTATTAAAGTGCGTTTCAGTAGGACTTATATAATCATATGTGTAATTCTTTAAATACGACAAAAGATTATTAAAATATAATAACAGTAAAACTTTTAATTTGACATTATTAACAAGTGCACTTTTTTAAGCCTACTTAAGTGTGTTAAGAAACTAAGGGCCTGTCCAAATACCCACACTTACGGTCTTGGCCACTTGAGAGCGCGTGCACGTGACAGGAAGTAAGTGCTTAAGACTGTCCCAGGTCTGAAAAATGTCAGTACACTTAGGGTGCTTTCACACTTTGTTCGATTACCTGGACCGAACCCGAGTTTGATTGCTCCCCCCTCCCCCTGCCCCCACTGGACTGTGTTCATATTATATTATTTGGGTCCGAACCGCGGTTCGTTTGCGTCATCAAACCAGCAGCTGTTTACTCCGTTGCTTAGTAACGACAGCGCAGGAGAAGGCGGCGAAATGCATAACGTTGCTCTCCTCACTTTTATGTTTTTGTTTTTGAACCGTTGGTTTTGTTTCCAAAAGCTTCAGTACATAACAGCACTTGTGTCTATCTGCCGCGAATGTAGAACGATGAAGGCGAGCAGAAATGAGATATACAGCTCTCTGCCTTGCAGCACGTCAGTCACGCTCATCGGGAAAGTGAGTGAAACACACAAACACACATTTTTATCAAATAATATGGCATTAATAGCGGTTCACTTCCGCGATTTGGTGCGTTTGCGTTCATATCAGCAGCCGTACCAGAGTTCACTTGAACCGTACCCCAGACCACCCTTTTTAAGCGGACTCGAGTACGGTTCGCGGGTGCGCACCCGAGTTCAGAAGACAGTGTTCACATCATCCAAACGTACCGAACTCTGACGTCAATCGAACCCGAGTGCGCACCAAAAGTGCTAATGTGAAAGCTCCCTTAATGCACACTAAACCCACACTATCACTAATACCACTTCGGAGCAGTCTTTGAAGCTGAGTGTATCCCATCATTCATCACGTTCATGAACTTAAGTGCCCTGATTTCAAGTCATGTCTGGGAAAACGTTCCAATGTAAGTTAAATTAATTAGATGTTACATATAATTTGTTTGTAAAATGTAAAGTGTTGCATATTTTATTCGTACAGAGACTGCAGAGATCATACTGTATGTAGTTTGTATAACATTTGAAAATGAAGCACCACAATAGCGCAGTGATTAAGTGTGTCCAACTGAGTAAAAAAAAAAAAAAAATTAAAACAATTGCAGTCTTCACACCCACTTGAACACTTTGGCCAAATTTCGGAAATACTTCATGCAAGTAGACAAATGGTCAAAGTAGACAAATGCAAAAACTGCAAGTGTGGGTATCTGGACAGGCTCACAGTCATGGATATCTTTAAGAACACTTAAGTGGCCTTTTATTTTATTCATATTATATTATCTGCCAGTACAGTTTTTAAAAAATATACTATTGAGGACACTTCTTTTTCACAATGGACATGACACACAGATATAATTAGCAAACCCAAAGTGTTAGAATTGTTTATTAATAACTTCCACACCACTTTGCTATGCACATGAATGATGCCCAAAATCCCAGAGACAAGATCTGTGGAAAAACCCAATCCAAGATAGCAGATGAAGCAGAACCAAAATGTGTAAAAAGAGTAGGTTCATAATATTTTACCAAATGTGTGTGCTATGTATTATATTATGTGTATTTGAGTCTCAAGTATTTAGCTTAGCAACATGCTAACACTAAACTCTATTTAAATCAAGTCAAGTCTCCTGCATGTGCATTTTGAGTTAAGAGCACTATTTTTATGATATAAAGTTTCTCCCTGTATAGAGCTTCCATTTCGGGGAAGATGCTGCCCTAGAAAGTGCCTGTGTAGTAAACAGCAAGGCAGCTCAGTTTGGTCTTTTTCATCTTACATGCAGATGAGAACAAGTCCTGTCGGCTCTCATAAATCATGAGCTGAAAATTAAGAAAGAAAGTGAACATTTCTGACTTTTTAAGATATATTTTACATTATGCACCCTCTCATCTTACAAAACTGTTAAAATCCAACCACATTTACACTGCAACGCTGTGAAATTGTTTTGTAAACACACAAAAGGCCAATAAAAAGATGTAAAGAGCCTTCCTTATCCAAAAACTTAAGCATGAGTTTAATCCTTTTATACCACAGTAGCTCAATCCTCCATTCCTATTGGCTGAGAGCTGCGGAGAGGTTCATGTAGGCCCTGAGGCGGCTGGAGCGCTGCCTGTTTGTTAAACTAATAATTGCCGTGTCATTACACTATAATTACACACAATGATCATTCGGCTGCCTGTGCGTATAGAGAGAGTTGCATACCAGACACACAAATTAGCATGAATTAAATACCTCATCATTGCAATTATTAATGTTGAACAAGAGTGCTCCACTCCTGCATGAAGATGCCTGAAGGTGTAAACCACCATGACCATGTTTTCATATATTAACACTGGCTTCTTCTCATTATTAGATTGTGCGCTCTTGAAAACGTGGGCAAACCCTTTTAATGTAACTTGAATTAATAAAGATCAATGAAAAGCAGTGATATATTCACATGGCGTTACTGTTTGTCAGTGCTGTAAGAATGAATTCAATTGTGTTTGTTTGAAATATAAGAAAGTCTAAGAAAAATAGATAAAGAATATGTGCATGGTTGTTGAACGTTTCAAATAACGCTACAATAATGTGTTTTGAAATTGTGGAAAATTGAGAGGGAATGGGATTTCTTAGCAAGGGGATCATCATATTTGGGGGTCCTTGGCATTTAAAAGTTTTAAAAGTTTGCGGGTGGTCTCTATGCGGTTACTAAGGTTTTCTAAATGGTTTTAAGCATGTTGCTATGTGGTTTCTAGGGTAATCTGTGCAGTTGGCCTAAGTCAAAAGAGCCCACCCAAAAGTCTCTGTGATATTCTGGTCCCTAGATATAACTCTGGTCACTCCTTCACAAACACCGCTAATAAACTTGATATAACCAAAAACGACTCTCAGAGAGCATACTTACCCCCTTGAAATCCAGTGAGGTCATTGAAGTGATTGAAGACAACATGGATCAAACATTGTTCTGATGCTAATGAAATACTGTACAATGGGGTCTAAGGAAGTTTCCTTTACATTCTACTCAAGAGAGCTAATGAGATCTAATGAAAGAGCTACTCTAAAGAGAACAGCTACTCAACTAATCCATTCTACCTTCATCAACACATCACAAGGCTAAAGTTGAGCAGCCCAAGAGGAGAGGAGCATTGTTGTGAAGCTCAGGCTAGGGGAAGGACCAAATCTAGGTACATAGATTAGCATCCACAGAGGGGATTATGGACACCTACTCCCATTTCAAAGCCTCGCCTGTTTTGAAGTTTTGGGGGTGGTTGGCTCTAAGCTGAGAAATTGTGAGTCTAAAGGCTAAACTCTCATTTGATTCCTCTGGGATCTCCTCAGCTTAATCCCCAGATCCTGGTCTCATCTTCCCTTGTTATTCGATCGCCCTAAGATCAGTGTCCAACCTGGCTACGGACACCCCCTTCTCGTTTCTACCCCCCTTCATTAACTTCTCTTAAGAAGATTAGCAAGCCCTTGGATGTTATTGTTTGCAAATCTGATTTCCCTGGTGTCATATTCTAGTAAACAGCATTGCGATGGATGCAACTGACCAGTGGGCATCTCTGCTCATACATACCGTTCACATATCATTCATCCAAACTCCCCCCAAAGAAGAAGATATCAAATTCCACATAGGGATCAATGACTATGTGAATCATTTTTTGAACTGGTTCATTTTCAACACAGTTGCATGACAGTTCGTAACTATTATATGTTTTGGCAATTTGGTGGCAAATTCCTATAAATTTGTACAATGTCATTTGTACGTTTTCGTACAACTCCACTGAGGGTTAGGTTCAGGGCTGCTTCATGTTTATATTTATTTTATCATAAATCGAATGTTTTCACATTGTACGAATTCATACTAAATTTCAACTTTGTAAAATACTAACATTTTTTTGTGAAATCAGGGGTGTTTTTCCCGAAAGCATTCTTAACCAACTATGGTCGCAATTTCCTTTGTTATCAGCATAGTTCAACGAGTCGGTGTTTCCCGAAACGAACATTTGGAAACAGCATTGCAAATTTGTGTGGTTGGAACAAGTGTTGGGGAAAGTTACTTTTAAAAGTAATGCATTACAATATCGCGTTACTCCCTAAAAAGTAACTAATTGCGTTACTTAGTTACTTTTTATGAAAAGTAATGTTACATTACTTTTGCGTTACTTTTTCTCACCTGGGCTGGGTTTGCTTGTTTGTTTTTTAATAACAACAAAAAAGTTCTATTTTTGGTAAATGTAAAGGCCCTTTTACACCAAAAGTGAAATGAACAAGCCTCAGGCTGAAGGAAATGCGCATTTACTTCTGTACAGTAGAGGGCGCAGCTCAAACAAACCTTTCAGCTTTGCTGCCATTCTGGATTGAAGAAGAATAGGATACAGGAGAAGGAAGTTCAAACTTCCTCTAAATCTAATCTAAAGTCATTTTTGCTTATTAGTATGGTTGAATTAAATCACTGAAGCTCAGCAGCAAATATATTGGTTAATAAAGTGAGATTAAATACATAAAGTATATTTGTGTACTTGTATAAAATATATCTAATTATTACAGGTTTGCACAAAATTCTGAGATTGCATTTCACTGTTCATTAATTTTGAGGAATACTGAATGTTTTCGTGCAAGTGAGATGAGTAAATGCCTGTTCACATTTAGTCTAGAACTACAATAACCATCATGTTCACACAGCGCACCCAACACCTCTGCACTTACTCATGATTTCTCTTAACATGGGGACAAGAGAGCTGTCAGTCAATAAATGTGAAAAAGTAACTTTCATTACTTATTTGAAAAAGTAACTTAGATATTTTGTTGTAAATTCAAAAAGTAATGCGTTAGTTTACTAGTTACTTGAAAAAGTAATCTAAATATGTAACTCAAGTTACTTGTAATGCGTTACCCCAAAGACTGGTTGGAACAACAGCTCTCGACTTGTGGTTAGAAGCATAATTTCTTGTTTGCATGACATGTGGACTTAAAGTTTGTACTTAAAATTTGTGTTCTGAAGATGAACGAAGGTCTTACAGGTGTGGAACGACATGAGGGTGAGTAATTAATGACAGAATTTTCATTTTTGGGTGAACTAACCCTTTAATAAATCCTTATCTTGAGTAAAATAAGCAAGCTGACATTCAGTACGATCTATATCTTCTATTTCGAATATATACAAATGTCATTTACGCCGTTTAGTTTGTAAAGAGATGTGCGTACGTGCTCTAGTACGTAAGAGCGAGCTTTCTCATTATTTGAAAAATGAGAATTAGTTCTTAGATGCCATGTCTGTAAATTATGGTGAAAAATTTAGCATTAATTCGATCTCAGACGGATTCATTAAAAAAGTTATTACTCCACCACCTGCATGACATCAGTAACCAATGTGGTTTAATGACAAATATGCGACAATGTGGTTCCAGTGAAACATTTGTGACTAGCTAGTTGATTTCTTCAACGATGTATCGTACTATGGTAGTTAAGCAGCGAGTTACATCTTTGTATGGGAAACACACCCCAGTTTGACTATTTAAGTGAAATTAATTGGACCTGAAAATTATAAATATGTGGGCATATGTGGGTGGGAATTTTAGGCTTTAAGCATTCACCTGGCTGTAAAACTGCATTCCCAATACTATTTAGCCACGTTACCCCATTACTTTTTACTGGAAGAGCTACTCTGTTTCGAAAACAATTACTGAAATTTGTAGTTAAGTTGGAAGTTTTGCTATTTTTATATCAGCCACACATCAATTGAGGATCTTCCTGAACACTTGAGCATAATTATGGACAACAGATGGATAGAGTAAAACTAAAAATGAAATGTAAAGAGGGATAAGCAGATGAATGGGTTTGCATGATTTCTTTCTAGTGGCGTGAAGTAGAAGCGAAGGGGACGGGGATGAATGGGTATAGGTAGAGTCATGTACTTACAGTGACAAAGTCCTGCAGACGTGAAAAGAAGTAGGAAATGAATGTAATGAGATTGTAGACATTGCGGGTGCATTAAATCAAACATGGTCAAAAGATGTACCGCACAAAGTCATACATTGCAATTCAATGGAGCGGCATTTCCTGATTCACGAGGGACTCAAGGTAACCGTTTGATTGGGAATGAGGAGGCACTAATTAATTTGAAAAGCTGTTATCTTGCTCTGTATCTGCGTCTATGAGAGGGGTTTGAACCATTTGGCTGTGATGCTTCAAACACAAAGAGCTTCATTTCCCCTAGAGACGCCAATGCCAAGTTCAGCCCACAAACCCTTTTCAATTCTGCCAAGCAATTCTAGCCATGCCATTAATTCCACAAAGCCAAATGTAATTGATTGATAAGGGCCTGAGATTAACCTTTCCTATGAGTTTTTGTCTCTCAATCGTGATGGCCACATAAGATGCTGTCTATCCCATCAACACTATCGCTTTTATCTGATCCTGGTTAAGAGCATTGGCCATTACTGTTGACCTGGGGGGACTGGATGAGCAAAAAGGTCCACTGAAAATGTCCATCTTTGACTGCCACATCTGAAGTCCGATCTGATGAGAATGTCCCATCTTATCTTTAAAGACAATGAAGATGCATTTGAACCGGTTCCTTGTTTGAAAAATGTATTGTTGGATACAGAAGAAAACCTTGCGTGCTCTTTGGAAATGTCCTGTTGTTGTCGAAGTTAGCATCACTTACACAAAAGAACATTTTGCTGTTATCAGCGCTAGCATGCTCCTGGACACATGATTTAAAGTGTCCTCTCAGGTGGGAGCAGGTCCACAAACTTGCACTAAACTGAAACAGAATCCCACTGGACCACATCCAACCTAACTAAGAGATATGGTAGATGCAACTAAAGATTGTGGAATCCGTTTGACTTTGAAAACCTGTGGAAAGAACAATAAACAATGTTTGGATTTTTGTTGATATCTTGAGAAAAACGTAAATGGTAACTATGTTTTAAAAACACAATTTTAAACAGCTTTTATTAAAAAGGACATTTACAGAAAACAATGCCATTTGTGGGCCATGATTTACTACGGATATAAGTAACATGCTACTAAACTAGAATTAATAGATTTAACTCTGTTTAGTGGGTAATGTGAAATGTGTCATTCATTTTATTGTCAATTATATTTTATTTTTAAATGATTTATTACATTATTACACCTGAGTGATACTAACAGAATTTACTCTATTCAAATTGAATCTATTCAAATTATAAGTATATAATTGCCAAAATTATTGTAACAGAGTTGAAATGAAATAGTTCTTTTGAGTTAGACTTACGGTTAAGAAAGTTAGACTTATGCTGCGTTCACACCAGACGCGAATGAAGCGTTAAGCGTGAGTGATTTACATGTTAAGTCAATGCAAAGACGCGATAGACATCCTGCGGTGCGATTCGCGTGAATTGAGCGTTTCGGGCGTTTGATGCGCGTAACGCGTGATTCGCGTGAATCGCGCGAGTTGGAAAATCTGAACTTTGGCGAATATTCGCGCCACGTTAACCAATTAGGAGCTTGCTCTAGTAGTGGCGTGATTACGACGTAGCGAGTGGAGGCAGAAATCCGAAACAACAATGGAGGACAAAATCATTGTCGCTGTATGTGGATACCCGGAGCTATACGATACATCTTCGTACTTTTATAGAAACAGGAATAAAAAGGATCTTGCTTGGAAGAAACTGAGTGAGGAGGTCGGACAATCTGGTAAGTTGTAAAAAACGCTCTTTATTCAATTTGAGCTATATATATATACATATTGAGACTACAAGCTAGCTAAAGCTGGCAATTTGAGCTTATTCGTCATATTTTACAACTACTTTCCCCTCCCATGACGCGAATTCGCGCTGTTGCGAAGTGAATTTCACGCGTGAATGAAGCGAGTAAACTCAAAATGTTCAAGTGTCCAACTACGCGAGAGTAGCACGATTTATTCGCGCAAGTCGCGTCTGGTGTGAACGCTCCATTAGAAGTTAGACTTTTCTTTTTTTTTGACACAAATGGCACCGTTTTTTGAGAATGACCCATTAATATCTGGCATCCAGTAAATTTAGAGTAAAACAAGTTGCTATTAGCATTAGCAGTAGCTACAGAGTTTTACCAAAATTTTGTTCTTTCTAAGACACTTAATGTATTTTATTTTCAAGAAAAAGCAGTGTTTCTCTTTGTCCTTGCATATCATGATTAGCCCCATTATGTGGTGCATTTATAACCTTAAAAATAATTATTTGAGATTTAGCATATTTACCTTTTAAGCATATTTAGTTATTTAAATGAGTCACATATTTATTTTTTTAACCTCACGTACAGTTTTTCATTATCAGTGTTGGGGTAACGCATTACAGATAACAGATTGAGTTATGTAATCAGATTACTTTTTTCAAGTAACTAGTAAAGTAATGCATTGCTTTTAAACTGACAACAAAATATCTGAGTTACTTTTTCAAATAAAAAACTCAAGTTACTTTTTTTTCCCCATGTATTGACTGACAGCTCTCCTGTCCCCATGTTGAGAGAAATTGGGAGTAAGTACAGGTGTGTAAACATGATGGTTATTGTAGTTCTAGACTAAATGTGAACATGGAATTACTCTTCTCACTTGCACAAAAACAGAGT
Organism: Mylopharyngodon piceus; assembly: GCA_039654765.1. NCBI lineage: Eukaryota > Metazoa > Chordata > Actinopteri > Cypriniformes > Xenocyprididae > Mylopharyngodon > Mylopharyngodon piceus. The sequence goes on from JBCHWC010000081.1 coordinate 587,230, forward strand.
CGGTATTCCTCAAAATGAATAAAAACAGTAAAATGCAATTTCAGAATATTGCACAAACCTGCAGTAATTAAATATATTAAATTAAACAAATATACTTTATGTATTTAATCTCACTTTATCAACCAATGTCTTTGCTGCTGACCTTCGATGATCCAATTCTACCATACTAATATGCAAAAATGACTGGCTTTATTTTTTAAAATTTGTATTGCTTAAGTAAGGGTTTTGAACTTTCTTCTCCTGCATCCTATTCTTCTTCAATCCAGAATGGCAGCACAGTTGAAAGATTTGTTTGTTTGTTTGAGCTGCGCCCTCTACTGTACAGGAGTGAATCTGCATTTCCTTCAGCCTGAGGCTTATTCATTTCACTTTTGGTATGAAAGGGCCTTTACATTTGCCAAAAATATAAGTTTTTTATTGTTATTAAAAAACAAACAAGCAAGCCCATCCCAGGTAAGAAAAAGTAACGCAAAAGTAATGTAACGCATTACGGCGGTAATTAAATATTTTTGCACTGATCTTCAACCCTGAACATTTTAAGAATAATGGGGTTGACACAGAATGTCTTTTGAACTTAATTATATTAATAATCATATATATTTTATTTTCAATTGTGTGATTTATGCAAACTGAGTAATACAACCAGAATTTATTCAATTCTCTATTCAAGTAAATAAATGCTAAACTTATTCTAACAGAGTTGAAATAACATAGCTCTTTAGAGTTAGACTCAGGGTTAGTAACGATACATTTCTTTTTTTTTAGTTGTTAAAAGTTCAAGAGTAACTGTTTCAAAGTAATTAATTTTTCCCTATAAAAGTAAAATAAGAATCTATTAGCATTAGCAGTAGCTTCAGAGGTGGTAAGTGTTCTTGTCAGTTGCTCTACAGTAACTCTGCAAGCATCCAGCAGCGCCAGCCGTTCCCTGTCATCCTCTCCACCGCGTAAATTCACTAAACTTCATGGAAATTTAATAAGAGCTGCTGCTTTGGGCCTCCCTCCCGTAGAGCCGCGACCCGCTGCTGCTGCCAGGCACATATGTGATGATTTACAACCAGACACAAGTCTACCACCTTCCTCTTCTCCGTTTTCTGTGTCCAGCCATCTCCCTTGTTTCGGAAGTATGTGTAAGTGGCAGAATACACAGCCTTGGGGCCAAAGGCTTCTGAAGTTAAGCCAATACAGGCTGCGCTTGCATCCAGGGGACAAACAATATCTGGAAGTCGTCAGTGTGTTTTATTTTCTTTTCTCTTCACCTTTAAAGATGACCCGCTCTGTTCCCCTAACACTATCAGGCAGCAAAACGCTCCTGGTCAAACAACAATCCGTTCCTGTCTGAGTCTTTTCATCCTGCCCTAAATCTTCAAAAGAGACACTCTCTGATTCTGTGCAGTAACGTAATCCTCATCCTAATTAGCTTGACCCTTACAATAGAGGAAACACAACCGCTGCAACCCTCCAGTTGCTACACAAATTACTGGTAATCAGGAAATGGTAGTATTGGCACCATACACAGAACATTAAATCATGATTTTTAGTTACATTATGGAAACATTTGCATTTTTACAAGTAAAACGCAATGGTGAATTCTCACCTTTTTCGAGACGAGCGTGGGTTCCTGTTGCAGAAGCAGGTACAGGGTCGTAGCGTTTCCCAGCGCCGCACACCGCAGCCACTCCCTCTCAATGGGGTCCATCTGTACCCGATTAAACAGTGACTACAAACAAGACATGGAAACAAGACATAAACACTGAGATGAGAAGAGGAGTTCACCTGTAGAACGTGATGAAATTTGTATAATAGTATAATAAACTAAACAACACACGATACATGCAGTTCACTTCTTGTTTTTAACAACTGTTAAACATAAAAAATAGACTGTTCACACTTACATCATGGGTAAGTCCGAAATGTTGTTCTACTCATACTATTACCATTCAACGCATTCTACACTCTTAGAAAAAAAAAAAAAGGTTCAATAAAATTCTATACTCTATTTTAAAGAACCCTTTTATGCCAAAAAGGTTCTATATAAGGAGAAATGTCTTAAATGTTTGCATAATACTTTCATGTTTAATGGGTTTCAGTTTGTTTCTGAAGTTTATGAGCTGTTCAATTCATGAAATTTTATTAAAATTTAAACTTAAACTAAATCCATAAAAAGACCCAATGAAAGACTGCATCGCAAACTTGTGTGGTTGGAGCGACAGCTCTCGAGCTGTGGTTAGAAGCGTAGTTCTTGTTTTTATGACATGTGGACTTAATAAATCGTTATCTTTAGCAAAATAAGCTGATATTAAGTAGGCTACAATGTATATCTTTTATTTCAAATATATACAAATGTCATTTACATATTTTAGTTTGTCAAGAGATTTTAAGCACCATTTTTGAAGAGTGTGCATGTGCGTACGTGCTCTGGTATGTAAGAATGAGCCAATGATTGAATCTGGAAATAAAACAAAATAACTGAGAAAAATGAGAATTAGTCCTCAGATGCCATGTCCGTAATTTATAGCAAAAAATTTAGCATTAATTCGATCCCAAACGGATTCATTTAAAGAAGTTATTTCTCCACCACCTGCATGACATCATTCACCAACATGGTTGAACAACAATACAGTTTCGGGAAACAGTCGTGACTAGCTAGTTGATTTGTTCAGCGATGCTTCATACTATGGTAGTTAAGCAGCGAGTTACATCATTGTACGGGAAACGCACCCCAAAACTGTCCTAGCTAACCATGTGCTGATTAGCATCTTTGAGCTAGGCTCAAAAGTATCTAAAATTGTCACTACTGAAACAGTCATGACCGAAACGTGGTGAAATTTCAGTTGTGACATCATTGTTTTTTGAGTGTTATTCGATAAAATTTAGTTTTTTTTTCTGTGTACAACTGTTCAGAACTGTACTAGCTAACAATGTTCTGATTAGCATCTTTGAGCTAAGCTCAGAGTATCTAAAATCGTCACTACCAAAACAGTTATGACCGAAACAGTTATGACCGAAACATGTCATCATTGTTTTGGTAGTGACAAAAGAGAACACATAATCATTTATTTGGGGGAAATAAACAAAATTTTAGTACAGTTATTCAAATCATTAGTATTTTAATATGTTTTAGTAGTGTTTTAGTATGTGAGTTAAAATTCTGTAATGTGATGTGGTCACATATTACTGTCACTGCCGAAAATGTGCAGTCACGACCGAAACATGGGATATTATGTCAAAAATAAAGTATATTAAATTATCAACTAAGATGTTATGATAGTGTTTGGTTCAAAGTATATTCAAACTAATGAATCCTTAACTTTGAAATCTGTATGATAAGCGTTATGCATTTTACAAATAAAGATCGGATTCAAAATACAACAATTCTCTTAAATTACACTTGAAATATTGTTAAAATTGTAATTATTATTGATTTACCTGTGAGAACTTTTTTTTAAAAAATAGCAAAAAATATATTTACAAGGTAGATCTTAATAGGTCAATGTAACCCTTCTTATTAAATTATTTATTATTGTGTTTCGGTAGTGATAAATTTGGGGAGAGGAAAAATATTCCAAAACTTTCTGAAAATACAATATGAGAATTAACTGCACAGTGTGTACCTTGGATATTATGCAATTTGCATACATACAAAATTTGTGGAAAAATACATTTTTTTTTCAAGGTGTTTACAACTCCGACTTTGAACCAATTCTGTAGAATGGCCCATATAAAACCCTTTCTTCTAAGAATGTATTTTAGCAGTTTTGCTGGAATTTTGTACTATAAAATGGCATACAAATGGGATGAATTGGGAAGTTCCTAAATGTATCTTTAAAAAAAAAAAAAAAAAACAGTAGCATATCGTACATACTCTGCAATATGCAATAAGCAGTACACTAGTGTTCCATTCCTGCACTATGAAAGTCAGTTATAATACTGCCTTCAGCTCTTTCTAGTTTTGACCTCTCTTCATTTCTAATCTAAGGTCGGTTCCAGGCAGCCTCCCTCTAAACAGAACCAGACAGAGTTTCTTGTCACACTGATCAATGACCTGTGACCATGTCTGGGGCCCTGCTGACGCCCGTGGCCAGCACAAGGGCCCCGTTGTTCAATCTGACGGAACGCGTCAGGGATCCAATACCCAGATAACAGGATCCGAGGGAAGACCGTGGATCTCAACACCACTAATCCTCCTGTTTAGCACCTGTTTATGATATGACAAATTGAAACCCCCACCGTGAAGGTCCTGACATTATTGCATTTCTGTTCAAAACATTAATTCAACATGGCAACTGAGGGGCTGCCGATTAAAGTGAGGGGCAGAGCGTGGATATTGACATATGTATGTGATAAAAGCTAAAGGAACATACATCCAAACCCTAAAAAAACCCCAAAACAAATCATTCACGGGGTGATATTACAAACAAACAAAACTAGCAGAGGAAAAGGAGGTTTTTGGCAGAGGCCAGAATCCTGCGGCCTTGCCCCACTGTGACCTCTGACCCCGTGTTAAAGGCAGAGCGTGCAGAAAGACGGAGGAAAGCGTCTGCAGATCAAAAGGAGCTGACAGATGAAGGCGAGGGGTCTGTGTGACCTTGACTCTTAAACTTCAGCTGCGTCTCCAGACGAGAAAACATTGACGTGAGCTCCATTCATCTGTTTGCTAGCAACACCCAATGCCAGATAACATAAGCTGCTAATTAAAGACAGCTCATTAGAAAGCAACCAGATACGCCACAATCTAAAGTGTGACATCAAAATGTTGTGCACTAAAGCATTGCTGGGCAACAAAGGATCAATTAACATTCTCAAAATGTTATGACTTACTAATTTGAGCATGATGTAATAACTGCTGGAAACTCAAGCAAGAAGAACAAAGAAGGTCCCTGCAAATACGTCACAAGCACCCTCAGATCCACATCCCATGATGCCTTGTGCTGAGGAAATTCCTGCTGTGAGAGGGCAGACCCCAATAACAAGATCTATAAAAATAACCGTGACATCCTGTTGCTATGGTCAACAAACAGCGAGATGATTGATGAAGACAAACTGCTGCAGTGATGGACATTGCGAGATATCTCTTCAAGACTGTCTGTCTTACCTCAGCCCTCGTGGACACATGAAAGGATCTGGAGTCTCGCTCTCAGACAGATCAGATGTCAGAGCTCCGTTTTCCTGCTCCAGGTGTTTATTTAGTTGTTTTCTTCAACAACTTGTTCAGGTTTACATGCCTCAAGTCTCTAAGAGGCCATTATTATTGGAAAACCACGTGAACACCTTTAAAACAGCCATTAAACACAAAAATATGCCATTAATGTGTTTAGAATATGCCTATCTAATCTACAATATGAAGAGGGGAATTCATTAACAATTTCGGCCACTGATAGCACTTGCAGTTTATTTTTCAGATTTTAGTTAATCGTTTATTATTAACAAAGATTTAAAAGATTTCCCTCCACATTATGCATCCACCTTGTTACCACCACATTTTTAAGCAATTTAAAGTAATAAATGTTAATAAAAATGTTTTAATCCTTTTAAGAAGTGAATTCATATACAAGAAAAAGTCTCCTTTTTTGATTATTTTAACTTAAACACTTACCCCAGGTTTCATAGACGAGGCTTAAAGGATTAGTCCACTTTCAAATAAAAATTTCCTGATAATTTACTCTCCCCCATGTCATCCAAGATGTCCATGTCCTTCTTTCTTCAGTCGAAAAGAAATTAAAGTTTTTGATGAAAACATTCCAGGATTATTCTCCTTATAGTGGACTTCAATTGGCCCTAAACGGTTAAAGGTCAAAATTACAGTTTCAGTGCAGCTTCAAAGGGCTTTATATGATACCAGACGAGAAATAAGGGTCTTATCTAGTATAACGATCGGCCATTTTCTAAAAAAAAATAAAAATATATATACGTTTTAACCATAGACGCTCGTTTTGAACTAGCTCTCTTCTTCTTCTTCTCTATTAGAATTCCAGCAGTGTAGATGCTGCTAAGTGTATAACTGCCCTCAACAGGTCAAAGTTTGAACTAATTGTTATATACTTGCACTAGCATATTATATATGACAATTTAGTTCAAACTTTGACAGGTAATTTTGACCTTCAACCGTTTGGGGCCAATTGAAGTCCACTATAAGGAGAATAATCCTGGAATGTTTTCATCAAAAAACATCACAAAATATCTTAAGCTAAGTCAGTGCCATTGTTTTATCTCAAGATGCATACCAGTAATGTAATTTTTTTTCTAAGGCATATTTATAAAACCTATTTAAATGTCCTAATTGAACTAAGACCTACTGCTGGCTTAATCTAAGCCCTGTGTGTGCAACCAGGCCTTAATCTTTTGTTATATTTGTCAATAGGAAACGATCTTGAAACATCAACCCTGTTACTCTAATTTTGTATAGTAAACATTTGATAATTGAAAATTAGATCATTCTGGAAATATCATTATAAACTTATCTTGCTAATAAGCACCTTAGTCAACCTTAGTAACCCAGTCAACCCTGTTACTATCAACCCTGTTACCTTTCTGAAGGCATAATTGTATCCTATCAAATGTTAAAATTAAATAATTTAACTTGAGATGGCATATAGTGCCATTTATTAACACTTTATTACAACATTATGTGTCTGACAGTTTAATTGTTAAATATTTACACTTGTAAATGTATTTGTAAATGTATTTATGTATTTGCTGTGCTCTATCGTTTGAGCTACAGGAAAGCTTTAAACATTTGAATGTTTAAAATCTTGCAGAATTTCACTGGTTTAAAAACAAAATCACCATGTCAAAATGAAAAGGGCAACCATTTCACAGAATTACCATAAAGGCACTGATATACTCACGGCAAAGCTCTTTTTCGTTCTTCGCTTAAGAGTAAAAACGTGTTTTAAAAATACCTGACCAGTGATGTACTTTTAGCAAAAATCTAGACGCCGTCCACACTGATGAGAGATGAATATGTAAATATGTGCTGTGCACATTCTTTTCAATAACAACGGATTGAACAGAAGAAGTGAACCGGAGAAGATTTCTAAGTCAAAGAAGGCGGAGCCTCAGCGCCACACTTACCTATTACGTCATTGCCACTAAACAAAGGTCAAAGGCTTTTTACAGCCGGAGCAAACTTTTCCGCAATGTTTGCTTTGGCAAGCTGTTTTGAACTCTCGAAACAAATGCGAAACGAACTTCATTTTGGCCTGATTTTGTTCGAAATTATGTCACACCATGACTCTTCTGAAACACATTTTGTTTAAAGCATATCAGGGCCTTAACAACCGTAAATTTCCAAAGCAACATTTTCACTAATATATATATATAACAACTTTAACTGGTAACATGCACCAGCAGAAAACTTCAGTCTCTTAAATAGTGTTTTTTTTTTTTTCCCCTCAGAGTAACGGTCATTAATGGGGTCAACAAAACCCTAGATTATTTAACACGCACATGTCTTGTGCACATGTTTATGATTTGACATCAAGACTAGAGCAAAGGCCTCAAGCCATTTAACAAATTATGAATGTTCTGCCTGAAATGCAAATGATTTTGTTCACCTATATGTGGGTTGTTTAAAAAATGCAATATTTTCTGCTAACAATAACAATATGCTAAATCACGAGTGAGCTGGAGGTGAGTCAGGTCTACTCTTGAACATGGGAAGTGCCGTGTTGGCACAGCAAACCCAACAGCCTGGTGAACTCATCCCAGCGTGGTCTCACTGAAGGTGCCTGTTCAGACAGTGAATGCTAACATGGAAATGGCTGAGCTGGGACGCTCACTCTGTTAGCATTGACAGAATGAGACAGCTAGGTCAGTGTCCCGCTCGCTGGGAGAGCAGATACCATATCAGCAAGTTTTGTGCCCTTTGTGTGGACACCGGGGATGGAGGAGAAACATGCTGTAGCTTATGCTACATACACTAAGTTATGTGAGTCAGCTACTGATTCATTACCTTAGTTTAGCTAAACTAGAAGGCTAGAATCTAGCTATTTTTTGCCAACATTTCCTTAATTCTTACATATTCAAAAAAGAAGCTTAGCGTGGGAGTAACTGTACCACTAAAAAAACGTAAAAGCACATTAATAAATTGGTTCGCTGTGAAGTATTTTGAAATGTCTTCAACAATCTGCTTCCTCAAACAGGGTGTACTTAGGGGGTTTTCTTCATGAACGAACTAGGTAAGGTTGAGGTCAGGACTTGAGCCCTGCTGAGAATTTATCACCCCGACATAAAATTAACAAGAGAAAGGAGCAGTAATTGGCAGGCCAGTTGGTACCCGGCCAATAAAGTTTACAGCAAAGTTAAAATGAAAGTTTACAAGAGACAAACTCCCCTCGTTTATTCTGAAATTAATGTCTCTGGTTGTTTATGGCTCTGTTGCCTTCTGACATCCATTTTGAAAGAAATGCTCCCAGCAGCAAGTTTATGGTGTAGTTTATTATGTGGTCTCAAAATTCATGGACATAAATCGTAAATGCTCTGTATTTGATTTTCTGTATTGCCTGACGATGAAAGCCTGAAGACAGAGATTTGCCAGTTAACTCAAGCCCAAAGTATACTTCCGTTTTGATACAACTGCATATTGTGTGCATAATATGTAATGCAGAGCCTTTCAAAGTCCATTTGATAGCTTGTGTGAAACAAGCAGTCGACTTTCTGCACTATTGTGACCAATAAAAATGTCTCTGCACCATTTTAAAATAAATTTGCGTGCATCTTTGTACCCCTCACAAAAGTGCTAGTCAATGCAGGCGTCTATTGATGTTGAGTCTCCAGTAGTTTATTGTTGTTGTTGTTCTGTCTCTTTCGTTGCTTTTTTGACCGTGAAACAATGGCCCAGACAGTGTTGCCACCTTGTGGACCAACTAATTAGTGAAAAAAAAAATTCAAGGCATATGCGCGAGCTGAGCACACCGAGTACTCACGGTTAGAAAAATCAGGCTGTGCAAGTACAGTAAACATATAATGCTGATGATGAAATTTACATCACACGCACTGTACGCATTCATTAGAGCATGCGTGAACAGCAAAGTATACTTTGGACTTTAAACAAATAGTTCACTAAAAATGAAAATTCAGTCATATTTTACTCACCTTCACGTCATTTCAAACCAACATGATCTAAAATAAATAAACAGTAAATTTGTTGAATTGAATGTTTTTTTTTTCATTTAGAATACAAGTAGCTAATATGATAATATTATACAATTATGATATAACGATTCAATTTACAGCACTTTCATAAATTGAATAAAAACATAAAAAGCAACAACAACAAAAAAGCATTCTGTATAAGTAGATTTAAAAAATCTTTTTGTAGAAAAGAACCATATTGTGGTGACTGGAAAGTGACTGGAAAGCACCTGACATTTTAATTACGACTTCTACGATTATTGTACGCACAATTATTGTTTATCAAAATCAGTCACAACTTAAGACATGAAAGAATCAGTGACCACTGACATCAATTGAGACAGAAACTAAAAATATAAAAATTTGATGTTATAATATGCGCAAATGCATGAAGGAAAATTGATACCTATGCCAATAGCAAATGATGACTTTGGTCAGTTTCTATGGCCTCTGAAGATGTAAAATATAGCACATAGTCATATGGGCTACTTTTATTACATTTTTGGAGTTTGACATGACCAGGCCAATGTAAGATTGAGTTTTATTTTCACACATCCTTTTGAACATCTTCTTTTGCATTCTACGAAAGAAATCACAACATCACACTAAGGAAAGTCCATAAAAATAAGGTCTAATGTACTGTCTTAATATGAAGGAATATTCTGTATTAATTCCCTTTCAAGGGAACTTGCACTGTTTCAGAAGTTGTGATGCTATGGAAACACCTCTGCGTGATTGCTTCTTGAAGCACGTGTGTAATCAGTCCAGTGGCATGGTGGGACTTCATTCCATAGCCTATGACATCATGACCAGGAAGCTATAAAGCGGACCCGGGCCAAACAATGTCAGCTTCTGTGACTTCAACAAGTGCTCGGTGTTCAAAATTTCCTATTTGGTGTTGTTACTCCCTTACGAAGCATATATTTAAAAAAAAAAAAAATGATTGAAATGGCAAGCAAACAGTGTTTTAAGCTACATCAGGGGTGGGGATACACACAATTTATGTGTTGTTTGTTTGGGAGTGGAGCATGCATGGTCAGCTCACGAGGGGGCTGACTTTGCTCATTGTGAGTGGTTACCACTAAGAACGCTCTGCTCCCACCAGGTGCTCTTTGAGGAGGGCACCCAGGCACGCGGGTCCCGCTTCTGCCATGGCTTAGATCGTGGGGATCGCAGATGGACCTAGAGGAGGGGTTGGAGATGGGCTCTGCCTTTTCTCAGCCCTCACCCACTAGATCTTCTCTCAGGGGTCGGAAGCACGCTCAGCGGTTTCTTCCGCCCCCAAGTGAAGGCCTAGTGCTGCAGCTATCCATTTCTGCCACCTCACTCCCCTGCTTATGAGGAGCTGGTGGAGGTTGTTACTCGTGGCATGGCCAAATTGAATATCGACTGGCAGACTGAGAGGCAGGAGGCTTGTCAAAAAAGCAAGGTCAAAGAATGCTTCCTGCCCGGTCCATTTTCCATCCATGTCTTCAACACCCATGTTTTGAATTACTCATCGATTATGGGGTTGAAGGAACATGGATATGGGGTGATGCCTAAGGTGGAAGAGACGCTTGCGAGCAATCTCTCCCCTGAGTCGGCATCATCCCTAAAGGCCCCAACAACACTGCAGAACAACTTTGGCCTTGGTGGGTAAAGCGTATATGGAAGCAGGCTGATGCATGTCTGCATACTATGTCCATCTTGCAGATATACCAGGCTGACCTGCTTACGCTGCATTCACACGGGGCGTTGGCGTTAACGCTTCTCGTTTACTTTGAATGGGTGACATCATGCGCTGCCGAACTGAATTGTGGGTTCCGTCGCGCCACTTCACTCGCGTTGCTCGCGGCAGAAGTTGAAGATTTCTCAACTTTTCAAGCGCCAACACAGGCGTCAGCCAATCAGATCGCCTTATGCAAACACTCTAGAGCAGTCGCTAGCCAATTGCGTTCATGCAACTCTGGAAAGTAATGTGATTGGCTGTTATCTCTATAGCGGTCACGTCAACACAAGCTTTACACGCCCTCCGTCAAGCGTTGACGCTGATGCCCCGTGTGAATGCAGCTTTAGAGACTTGGATGAAGGTGAGGGCTGGGCCCGGACGCTATTAAAGAACTGTGCTGGACCACAGATTTGTCTCTGTGGAGAGGCATATTTGGTTAAATCTATCTGGGATGAAAGAGAAAGATAAATTGCTCAGCTTTCCTCTCCTGGACTCTTCTGAAACTCTGTCACCTCAGTCATTGAGAGGTTTCAGGAGGCAAAGAAGCAAGCTGCGGTGTTTCAGAGGTATCTCCCTCGCTGAGTTCAGGTCTCAGGGGCTGATCCCAGCCGTCTATGAGCTCCTCGTATAGGGCACAGCAGAAACAGAGTGTCGCCTCCCAAGCCCCCTGCAAAAAGAACAGGGGTCGGGCGGGACTCTCAGCTGAAGCCTTCAAGGGGTAGGGCAGATCTGCTGAAGTCATTATTTCCAAAAAGGCTTCGGTTGTTCCCCGCCGGTCACCCGCTTCAGGGTACCGAGCTGACTACTCAAAATACACCAGAGACCAGTGTAGAGAGGTATCCTTTAGTAGACCATCTGGCAGTGTGAAAACTTCTGCTAAATGTGTCTCAGTGGTTCCTGCAGACTATAGAAAGAGGCTACAGTATTCAGTTTGGTTCTCATCTGCCTAAGTTCAACAGGATCCTGCTCACAGTGGTAGGTCCCGTCCTGAACAGGCTCTGGTAATGGAACAAGAAGTCATAGCTCTTTTGGGGAAGGAGGCCACAGAATGTGAGAGAGAGTCCGGGTTCTACAGCCGGTACTTTATTGTTCTGAAAAAGAATGGGGGTTACATCCAATTCTAGATCTGTGCCAGCTGAATTGCATGTTAAAAACACTCAATTGCAAGTTGTTAAAGTTGAAACTAATTGTGACTCAAATCAGATATGAGGACTGGTTTGTCACGACAGATCTCAAGGACGCATACTTCCATATATCCATCTTTACTCAACACAGGAAGTTCCTCAGGTTCGATTACCAGTATCGGTTCTTCCTTTTGCCTAGCCGTGTCACCCAGCACCTTCACAAACTGCGTGGATGCAGCATGAGACCTTTGCAGTGGTGACTCAGTGGTGGCTCAGGAGCAAGGGATTTTCTCCGAGGGGCAACCCGTTTCGCATGATCAAGGTTATGCACAAGTGCCTTCTTACATTGGTGATGTGGAAGAAGCCTTGGTTCTTGTCCCAGGGTCCCCTGTTGGGGGCTGCCTTGTCATCACAAGATGCTTATGACAGATGCTTCCCTCAAGAAACTACCCACTGTCCTCTCTGGTTCTCCCTCATGCATCCAGCCCCACTACGGTTGGATGCCATGGTGCAGACGTCTGTACACCTTTCCGCCTGTCTCCTGATCGCTCTGCTCCCTGAAGTTCTAGAGAGGTTCTGCTGGGACAGGGTCCGTCTAATATTAGTAGCCATGTTCTGTTGCCTGAGTATGGTTTTCAGACCTGATGTCTAACCTCGACAGCTCTCAGAGGGAGATTCCTATCAGGAGGGACCTTCTGTCTCAGGCAGGGGGCACATCCCCGCCCGAAACTGTGGAAACTGTGGGTCTGGCCATTGTTCTGTAAGGTCTGTTGACGGCTCCCTTTAAACCCACTGAAACTGTTGCAGAGAAATTTCTAACTTTGAAAACTGTTTTTCTGCAGGCTATTATGTCTCTAAAGAGAGTAGGAGACCTTTAGTTTATTTATTAGTTTAGTTGGTTGCCCCTTCATGTTTGGAGTTCGCACCTGGCATAGTGAAAGCTTTTCTACTAGGGATGTGCCCAAAGCTGAATACTATGTTCAGAAAGGAAATGACACATTCTACAGAGACCCTAAAGGGACATTGTGATGGAAAAAAATACGAGATGGGAGGAAAAAAAAATTCAATGCTTTTGCGTTCTCTTTCATTTATATAGTTGGGTAATTATATTGTATATATTTTGCGGGTATCAGGGAGCCGCTTTGGCTGACTTGCTTTGGCCAATCAAAAGCTGACATTGTTTGTTCCGGGTGCACTTTATAGCTTCCTGTTCATAACATCACATGCTACAGGTGTCACGTAACATATAGAATGAAGCTAACGAAGATGAGGAATAACAGGAAACAGGATCTTTAATGACGACTCTCAGGAAACTCTTAAACACAATAACACACGTATACATCGACGAGATCGGACAAAGAACTGAAAGACACAGGGAGAATAAATACTAGAACACATGAGGAGTGATTAACAAGGCACAGGTGAATGACATAACTTATTAAACAGACTGGGGAGAAACTAGGTCATGGACTAAACCAAAAACACAATGAAGGAGGGAGACACCGACTATACATGTACCAACAGGCTGATGTCCCACCATGCCATTGGACTGATTACACACGTGATTTAAGGTGCAATCACACAGCGTCTTGTTCCTTTTTCAGGAAACCATGGTTACAGTCATAACCTGAGATGTTTTTCACAGGTGTTTACCCATATTTTGAACTACACATCGTGTTGTGTTTTTGGGTTAAAGGGAATGTTCACAAAACTTAACATTTTGCACAGACTTTTTTCTTACAGTGAGTGAGTAAAAGATGACAGAATTTTCATATGTTTTCTGTAACCAACACATAATAACACATGCCTGACATTTCTGTATGATTGTCATACTCACTAACATGAAACAGTGTCTTTCTGAAGCGCTGTAAAAATGCATCACAAATGAGCTATATGGGCATGTTAAGGGTTTCTCCGTTGGCTGTTTGTGTTGTCTCTTGCTGAGTGTGTATTAATGAGGTTTTTCCTTCATCAATGACACTCAGGGTCGCGCCGCTGACGGCAAAGTTCACAGCCCTGTTTACAGCTCAGGTGAGAGATGCTCAGGGAAGAGGTGTCACCTCCACGATAATTAAAAAATGCAAGCATTCACTGAGGGGGCTGTCCTTCAACCGCCTGCATGCTATTCTGGGAGAAGACTGTTTGTATACTTTGCAAGGAAATGGTTTGAGAAATGTGCAAACATGCCTGAAATAGAGCTCAGTCCTCTCCCCCAAACACTGTGTGGTATGGTTTATCGATTTGTGATAATAGCATTCCCTGCAGCGTTATATAAAATATAGCATGATGCAATACAATGTAACAACCACATCTGATGACTTTATATATACTGTTTGTAATGTTCGTCATTTGTATGTTGCTTTTGGATAAAAGTGTCTGCTAAATGAATTAATATACATGGGGCTGTCTAGTGTTGTCAAAAGTACCGGTACCAAGTCGGTACTGAAATTTTGAAAATGTGACGATACCCGCATTTCTGTAGTACCGGTAGTACCGAGAATCCGGGTATATTCGGTACCCACTGATAGGGCTGTGGCAGTATTTATGATATGAATATGAATATGACACGAGTGAAGCACAAAGCTTTGTTTACAAAAGAAATAATAGGTTAGCAATTAAATGTGACATCGCAGCCATGGAAACATTTTGGTTCATGCCGAATGAGAGAGGTAAAAAATAAATTTAAGCTTTGCGCGTCAATTTCTATTTAACACAGTTTGTGCTTGTTATTAGACTTCATAAGGCGCGTCAAGTTTATTTGTATATAGCGTGTTGGTGATTTTTACTTTCGCTTTTTTCTGGCAGCGCAAAATCAAACATAGCCTGAATGTCTTGCCCCTGCGGAGGATAAAACTCGCTCTTCAGACCTTTTACAACAAGTGTCAGTTGCTTGTAACATCAGGAGATAACATGAAGATATTATTAAAGAGAAATGGTCTCTTTCCTGCTCGTGTCCCACATCCCTCTCAAAGAGCAGAGCGGCTATATGACGCATCTTTGTGTGGAAATAAAAAAACGAATGTTTTTAAATAATATTTAACTTTCTTATTATTTAGGTTACCATTATTTACCAATATTTATTTCATAGTTTTACAGGCTGTAGTGTGTTGTTTCACTGACGGAATAGCTAAAATAAACACGCACGTCTGTTACCCCTGTTGAAAAAACCAGCATATGCTGGTAAGGTAGGTTTTGAAGCTGGTATGCTGGTTTGAGCTGGTTCATGCTGGTCCAGGACCAGCTTAGGACCAGAACCAGCATAGGACCAGCATGGACCTGCATAGGACCAGCACTTGACCAGCATAAACCAGCTCAAACCAGCTTCAAAACCTACCTTAACCAGCATATGCTGTTTTTTTCAACAGTACAAAATGGATGTTTGAGCATTTATTTATTTTTTTAGTTTTTAATATTTTAAAATTTATTTCATTGAGGTAGCCTATATATACACACACAAACATACACACATGCTCCAAATCATATTTAATATGTTTTTAAAATAGGCTGTATAAAATAGTAAAATAGTTCCAACAGATTTTGCTGTGGTACCGAAATTGGTACTGAAAACCGTAAAAAATTTTATGGTATTGGTACCGACTACTGGAATTTTGGTACCGTGACAACACTAGGGCTGTCAATGAAAAACAAACAAACAAATAAATAAATGTTAATGTATTTGGTGTTGACAGACTAGATCTGCTACAATGCTGCTACTGGACTTGCTACTGCCAATAGATACTCAGACATGCTGCTATGAGCATGTAAGATATGCTGCTGCTGAATAAATAAACATACAAATATCCAATAGCAGAGACAGGTGGAGCTGGGGGAGGTGGAGGGTTTCAGAGGAACAATGACCAGCTTACAACAAACACTGAACCAGATTTTTCAAATGTTCAGAAAACAATTTCACTGGTTGCAGAATCAGCAGAAGCCAATAAGCAGAAGCCACGTGGTAATAGTGTGAATTTATTAAAGATGGTAGAGATTGACATACCATAACTGAAGATGCTGTGATGCTCCGAGTGTCTTCCTCAGGTCCTTCATCACTCTGTACAAAACATGAAAACACAGTTAACTCAGAACAACTATATTACTGTACCTAAGAATCAATGTAATATTTTTAAAGGGGCCAGAAAATGAAAAAAACATGATTTTCTTTTTTTATTTGCTTGAAGTATTATAGATGTATTGTGTGCCAAAGAGCAATGTCAATTTAGAGAATCAATTAAAATTAAACTGTAAGAAATGACTCATTCTGGAATATTCATGATTATGATATCAAAAAAAATGAGCTCATTAACATATGACCATCCACATTAACATTTTAAAGGTGCAGTTGGAAAGACTGAATGTAAAGATCAGGGTGGAAAATTGTCATGAAACAACAATTGTGACTGTGTTTGGTAGAGGAGCCTTGAATAATATTATAAGTGGAGTTCAGGTGGGAAAATGGCTAAGATAATTCCATGCTTGTACAACTTATATGATGCCACTCAAGTGCTCATCTTTCTGTGTCTCATTATGTGCTGCCTCCTGATGTTATGATGGACATTTCAGACCCTACAGGAAATGTGAGTTAAATGGCAGATGAGCAGTCACAGGAGGATAGTGGAAACAAGGGATTTTACTCTCTCAAACACACAAATATATATTCCTTTATTCAGTATTCAATATTATAGTTCAATATCACTAAGACAAAGAGTCAAACATTGCTGTTGTACATACTCAATGTTAGAGACGTGAACAAAAACCGTAGTACTAATTTTTAATAGTTAATGTGACTAACCATCAGTTTTGTTTTGTTTTTTGTTTTTTTGCCAAATCCCTTTTTTTTTTTTTAAAAAAAAAAAAAATATTTTCCCAAACTTTCAATTGATAGATTAAAACAAATTATATGGGGAAAAAAAAAAAAAAAAAAAAATAGAGTATTGTTTTTTGGGTCCCATTTTATATTAAGTGTCTGTAACTACTATGTTCTAACATTTAAATTAATCATTTGATACAATGCACATATTGTGTATTTACCTGTAGATTGTACTTATATTAAAAAAAAAAAAAACCCTGCATATAATTAATTTCTGTAATTACATCTATAATTACACTGTTAACTCTTTTCCTTAACCTACCCTTAAACCAACCCATACAACTAATCCTGTCCCTAACCTTACCCATATCCCACCTCAACAGCAGCATGTTTTGCAATACAACATCAGCACAATAAGTGCTTTGTTCCAAATATTTTATTTTTTTTTTTTTGTATGTAAGTACATAGTAGTTAAAGAGACACCTAATTGAAAGTGTGATTGTTTTTTTATTCCTACATTTCACATCCATCCATACCTCCATTTCCAGTAGGATGTAAAAGAATTAGATCAACAGAATAATAATAATAATAGAAAAACTGAATAAATAATGTGCATCTACCCATGAACAAAATGGCCGCATTTTAGCACAAAGACTTTCTGTCTTTTTCCACACAAACAACCAGTCTATCTCTCTTTCTCCTGTCAAACAGCAGTGAAATGTGGGGCTCTGACAGCTAGAAAGGCCTGCAGTTTCGCACCGCTGTACTGTCAGGCAGGAGAGTCCTCACTGAATTTAAAACAGA
Source organism: Mylopharyngodon piceus (assembly GCA_039654765.1). Lineage (NCBI taxonomy): Eukaryota > Metazoa > Chordata > Actinopteri > Cypriniformes > Xenocyprididae > Mylopharyngodon > Mylopharyngodon piceus. Next base: position 604,805 of record JBCHWC010000081.1, read on the forward strand.
CTCCACTTCATTTGAGGAGGAAAAAAAAAAAATGGTAAAAGTGAAAGCTATGACTCTTTCAGTATTTATAGTTTTTTTCTTTTTCTTATTTTCTTCTTTTAAACGTTTATCTTAATTCAGTTTGTATGAGGTCTGCACTTTTAAAGAGGACAGTTCTGTCATGACAACTCTCGGAGTGTTTGGCATGGTAATGGATATGACAATGTTGATATGTTTGGACTTGGCGGAATAGATCTGCTACGCTGCTGCAGAGCAAGTACAGGACTTCCTACTACCAATACATACACGACACATTGCTGTGAGCAAGCAAGACATGCTGCTGCTGTACAATATAGCATACACAAATTACCCATAGTAGACAGGTGGAGCTGGGGAAGGTGGAGGGTTTCTGAAAACGTGCTGCAACTCCTACAGCAAATGCTGACCAGTATTTGAAGGTTGAACAGCGAGCTCATTGGCTACTGATCAGCTGTGCCCTATAGAAAACAATGTGACTGCAAGCAGACTGAGTTAAGGACCTATCAGCCTGTGCCATCTAGAGTTTCATAACAGAACTTTGTATTTCTTACTCTAAATTCTGATTGGATGAGCCCAACCCAATGTCATGAGAAAACATAGCCATTTCACGAATATGCAAGTTCACACAAATTCATATGTGATTCATATGAAAATGTAAGATTTGAATGAAAGAATTAAGGCATGAAGCTTCATGCCCAACCTCATTCATAAACCTGCCCCTCAGTGGGGCGAGAGCAGATCATATTAAAAATGCACCAATGAGGATGTACGAATTCATATGAATATGCAACAAATCAAAAAAATTCAAAATTGTTGTATGAATGTGAAAAAATGTGTTGGATGAACCACATTCGAAGTTATTGTAAAATGTCAATAAACACACAGCTGCGACAATAATTACATTAATGCATCCATTTGCTACATTGCTTAGCAGCCATTAACATGAACTCTGCTTTAACGGAAAACATGAGATAGTTTTCATTTTGACGATAACAAACAATGATAGTGCCCCTTGTGGCATTACTGGAAATACAACATGTATTTGTTTTGTGTTATGAATTTTGCGCATCTGTTTTCACATATCTGTGTAGACTATGTTTTAGGCAGGCCTAAGAGTGCAGTGTCAATGTCAACATACAAAATATAAAACTTGTCTTTTGAACTGTATATGCACATATAATACAAGGTGTCTTACCTTGTACAGTGTTCCTAGCATACAGTGTGATTAATGTGTCTTCAGGCATGAACAAAAAGAAAAGTAATTCCATGATTAAAAGCCCAGAGCTAAACATGGGAATAGTACATTTTTATTCATAATCTATGAGATTTAGCGGGCCATTTACATATCTAAATGATTTACATATGGTACAGAGACCCTCTAGTCATAAATAATTTAATATCACAACATTTCCTGAAGGAGTAGCTCATCAGGGCCACATTAAACTTTAATTACTCTGTTAAAATCACAGTTATGATTCAATAACTCGCTCGGAAAACTAAATGTACCTCAACAGATTACTGAGATGGAAATAATAGCAGTGGACAAAATCAGACAGAGTAATGGGGGAGGGAGAAAGATGGGAGGATGGATAAAAGGGAAGCCACTGAAGGGATATGCATATGAGTGATTGAGTGTGTGTGTGTGTAATTCAGGTATACCCCACATAATGGGGACAAAATGTCCCAATAAAGATGGCAATATCTGAACTCCTTGTCCTTGTGGTCTCCATGAGGAAAACAGCTTATAAATCATGCTAAGTGGTGTTTTTTGAAAATCTAAAAATGCAGAAAATATTCTGCGATGGGAAGGTTTAGGGGGTAGGTTTAGGGGTAGGGAATAGAATATACAGTTTGTACAGTATTAAAATAATTATGTCTATGGACTGTCCCCCCATAAAGCATGAAAACCCAACAATTACTTAAGTATTACCAAATCCTTCAGAAGGAATTACTAATTATTTGGTTTTAACAGTATTTAACAGTATTTTAAAGTGAAAGCATGATAACTCCCTAGTAATGACTGAAGTCATTGTAAGCTTTTGAGGTTTTCGTAAGGTTTTGGATAGTAATGACTCAAGTGTTACTACATCCTTCTAAAGGAATTACTGGCCATTTGGAACAGTATTCTATAGTGAACATCATAGTAACCCTCTATAGCAATGACTCAAGTGTTACCAAATCCATCAATTACTACACAAAACCTTACAACAACCTTACAACCTCAACAATTGGATTATTGTGGCCCAGTCGAGGGATGAGCTATGTGCGCACAGGTTTCAGTTAGAGCTTCTGGGGATCAGAATCAACCTGGCAATATCCTTCCTGGGTCTGGTATTCGACTTGGCCCAGATGCGGGCCTGGCTGTCGCCAGTGCTTGTTGAAAATTCAGCGAATCGCTGTATCATTCAAAGCCAGTGGTCTTTGTCCCCTTAAGGCATTTCAGAGGTTGTTGGGTCTGATGGCAGGAGCCTCCTCAGTCCTTCTGCTTGGCCTGCTGCATATGCGACCACTTCAGTACTGACTGAAAGCCTGTGTCCCACCCCATGCTTGGTGATCAGGACGCTTGAACCTCAGGGTGACCCACGGTTGTGTCAAGGCTCTGGAACCCTGAAGGGCTCCGCAATTGTACAAATTCGGAGTAGATTTAGGGCTGGTTTACAGGAAAGTGGTCACAACAGAGAGACCCAAAGGCTGAACCCGTCTCGCCCCCCATTTTGTTCCGACTTGGGACCTATCCACCGTCCTGAGGGCCCTTCAAGGCCCCTCCGTTCAAGCTGCTTGAGTCGGCTGACTTGCGGGCGCTCTTACTTAAAACTATTCTATTGCTGGCACTAGCCTCAGTTAAGCGAGATGGAGACCTGCAGGCACTATCTGGTAGCGCATCCTGCCTCAAGTTTGGACTGAATGACTGTAAGGTCATCCTTTAGATGAGGCATGGTTATGTGCCTAAGGTGCTCTCCACTCTGCTTAGAACACAGGTTTACCTTGACAGCTCTCCCCAACTCAGCGGATGAGCAGTTGTTACACTTGCTGTGCCCGTTTCGGGCCCTTAGAGTGTATATTGAATGCTCCAGCCACTTCCAGCTGTCAGAGTAGCTTTTTGAGTGCTGTCTGGTGGCTGCACCAAAGGGCTGCTGGTGATGAAGCAAAGACTGTCCTGTTGGATAGTGGATACGATTGTGCTGGCCTATGCATCTCTAGGCCACCAGGGGAATGGCCTCCTTCTGTGCTTGGTCAAGTGGGGTGTCTATTAGAGACGTCTGCACAGAGGCCGGTTGGTCATCGCCCTCTGTGTTTGCCAGATTCTATAACCTGGATGTCCCCGCACTACAGGTGTGGGTCATGTCTGCTTGAGGGTTAGACGCCACTAAAATCTGTTTATGTACATCACGCTCCCACCAGAAGGTGGTGCTTATCTATGGTGGTTTCGGCTCTATTGGCCCGAGCTCGATACACATCTGAGCGCCTTCCTTGCGGATCGCCTGCCTAAATTTTTCCTTATGCCAAGTGCTACTGCCAGCAATACCACTGTCCAGTGAGCCCACTTTGTTAAGGCCCTTGGATCGAAGCTTCCATCCCTGGGCCAGGCTTGCAGGGCCTCTTCTTTGCCTTATAGGCTGGTACAGTTCTACGCTAATAACATGCAATGTCTACTGACACAATTTTGAGTGAATCGTTATCAAAAGGGACCTTTTTGGTTACTAACATACCCTTGGTCTATCTCCGACTATCTTAGGGAACCAAGGTTACGGCAAAGCATTTGTAAACACACAGTTAATAATAGTGTCGTCGGTTTTACAGTATCAGCTCGAGCCAGAGTCAGATTCTGAAAATGTGGATAATCAAGTCGATTGAGCGAAACCAACTTTGCAAGCACGACTTGAGCAGAACGTTTCACAGAGGTAAGTACTCTTTGTATATAGCCTGCGTTGTACTCTCTCAGGTTCAGGAAGCTGTCCTCTGTAAAATGTGCTGTGCACAAGCAAACTTTTGGGTTTTACCGCTCAGGAACAGCTTTATAAATAAATCTTAACCACTGATTCCTAAGTTCATCCATTTCACAAACAAAGGGGTTTTGCTTTTGCATCCAAACACACAGCATCTCCACGACATGATTTCCATCCTTTTCTGGTCATAGTGTAAATAATTTAGTAATAATTAATAATTAAGTGTCTAAGCTGGTATAAGTAAATTCAATTTCAAAGCTAATTCAACAGATTTTAAAACATGATTACTATGACCTGGCCAACTACCCATTTTATGAACTCTGATATATTATCAGTCAAGAGGTTCTACTGAAGCAGACACTGGAATAAATCATAACTATTTAGGAAATTAAATACTTCAAGCTTGGAAATTCTACCCTGAACAATACCATTACCAGGCGGGCGTCACGTAAAAACAAAATAACATCCCCAAAGCATCTGAGAGCGATAATCAGGTCCCCAAAATGCAATGTGATTCATCTTATACTAATTAAAAAGCTTGCACAGCAACATTAACATATTAATTGAGGTTCAATCATAGGGCTGTTATGATGAGGAAATTCAAATGAGTCTTTCAAGAACAGAATAGAAATTGCGGTAACAGAGGGGTGAAGATAACACACACACACACATACACACACTCACTCACACACATGCCTCTTGTACAAATGGCCTTATCTCCAACAGAGGCTCATATGTGTGTGATCTGACATGCCACCCACTTCCATTATCAGACGGCATTTAGAAATGAAAAACCCATTTACTCCCATTTACATCCCGGCTGCCTGTGGGAGAAAGATCTTGTGCCCCACAATGTTCCCCGGCATTGTCAAAGTTAGAACGGCACGCAAGGTCAGTGGAATTACCCGAAAACCTCTCACTACGCTTGTTCAAAGAGGCGAGCAACAACGGCTTTCTGGCTAGTCTTTTACAAAGGGCCATTTTCTCATTTGGTAATGTGTTATTTCTTACATATTATGTGTATTGAAGGTGGCGTGGCAAAACACAGATGTTTTAGTTAAGAGAAAATTACTTCGCTCCACCTGACACCAACAGTTCCATGGAGTCGTAGGTTTAGGCCATTGATCTGGAATGGGAAAGAAAAAAAAAAAAAACTTCTTTCTACCAGGAGTGGCAGTGAGGTCAGGCTTTGATAAGCATGAAATCACAGGATAAAAGAAGAATATTTGTTGTTTCAGCCTAGATTACTCCCACGGCGGCCATAATACTGTCTTTCAGCAGGATGTTAGTGGGGATGTCTTCGCAATACAAGATGTTTTCCTATGTTAAGCCTGCTATTGTTACGAGTTGCTGGTGGCTGTAATAATCACACGGCACAAGAAATACAATAACAAAGTGTTTACTTAGAAAATACGCAGGAGAAAACAGGAATCAAACACATCTAACAGATTCTACGATGTGATCTTAAAGAGATTGTGTGAAGCGCAGTGTATCATGCCAGACTTTACAATAAATTGTAGCCAAGACATCTACCCATTCCAGTAGTTCAGTGTTGACAACTCACAAACATAGTATCACACCCCGAACGCTGTATTTGCGGTCTCAAGAAAAGTGGCAAAAGTTCACTTCAAGAATGAATAAAGTGCCGTTAATGGGTTTGAAGTTTGGATTTTGACAAACCATCGCAAAGGAAAGAAAACATCATCTATGTCATGATATTTCATATTACATTGATATAACGCATTACTGTCATTATGTACATTAACAATGATTTGGGACAAATATGATTGGCACAGCAGGATTTTAAACAGCGCGGTGTGTAAAAGAAAACTTTTTTGAAATCCTATTATCCTACTATTATCATATTGATAATAGTATTTTGGTCATAAATAAATCACACATTTTGTAATTTACTAATTAATTTAGTAGTAGAATTTAGTAAAAAAATAATACTAAAATAACACTGATTAAACATGCTATCCAAAGAGCTGAACTTAACTTGAACCCAGAACATTCCTTTAAGCTTGTCCTCTAATGAGAGTGTGTGACACCATAGAAGGCAACAAACAAACCAGGCTTAAACCTGTAACCGGCTGTGTGTGTCAACCCAGCACCATTGGATCAACCCAAATCAAGAGGTCTAAAAACGTGCTAAGATCTGACACAGGAGGGCAGGCCGGGCTGACCTCATCAGCAGGGTGACCATACTCACTGTACGGTTAAGACATTCACTGAGCCAGGACAAGCAGGAGCCTCTAAGAGGATTACAAAAGACAAGCTGAGAAAACATGATGAGCCAAAGCCAGAGATGCACTTGAGTATGTAATGATGAGCATATGCTGTTTGATCAAATGAAACGGTGACACTGAAGAGAACTAGATTTTTAGATTTTCTGAAGAATATGTGCTTGCCCATTTAAAAACTCACCACCAGAATTTAATGTTGTTGGTGATTGCCAGGGAGTTGCAAGGGTGTTCTGAGAGGTTGAGAGTTATTCAGAGTGGTTGTTAGTCTGATGCTATTTGGTTAGTGGAGGGAAATGGTTTAAGATAAATAAAACACACTGTGTCTTTGTGTGTGTGTGTGTGTGTCTGTGTTTATAATGCTAACTTTGCATGACATGGCCGTTTCACTGATCAGAGATACGGTGTCACTCTTGAAGGACAGCAGGTCACTGCTGCTGAGTTCAGTGACATCACTGGGACTCTCATTGCGACTGGAATCGGTGTGCACCATGTCCTCATGCTTCACAGAAAAAATTATGTCCTCCACCTCGTCTGATGAGACCTGAAATACACACACATTCAAAATGTCAGCAAAAAAACTGAAACTATATCACTGAATTAATAATAATATTTCAAATTCAATCTGAATTAATTTCAAAGACATAGAACCACTATCTGTCTGTTCAGGCCCATTCACACCAAGAACAATAACTATAACGATGACTCACACCAGCAGACAATATTGTTCTGTTTATTACAAGAATGCACTGCCGTTTTATTGTCTGCAGCTTTAAATGTTTGAGCTCTTTAAAGCATGGGTGGATTCTAGGGATGGGAAGATTAACCGATATGTATCGATACGCGGTCATGCGCATCACGATGCGAGTGCATTGGTAGAGCAGCAGAGGATGAATGGAATTTTGGAAGCAAATCGAGATGCATCGGTTTTTGCGAGATGCATCGGTTTTTCCGAGATACAGCTTATCCTTTTAATACAGAATGTATTTCTTTATTTATTAACAAGTGTTGTCAACCTGTTTTTTGCGCATAATTTAATCGACCTACATAAAGTAGGCCTAAGCAACGGACTTGCGGATGTGTGTACACTACAACTCAATGTATCAGCTGCGCGGATGAAGCCAGGAAGCGCGAGGAGTAAGCAAAACAAACATGTCGGACGCCGAGATAATTTATCCTCCACTGAATTTTAAATCTAAAGTTTGGGAACACTATGGATTTTACAAGAAAGACGGACGACTTGTCAAGACAGATGCAATTTGTAAAATGTGCCGCGTGTAAAATACACGGGCAGTACGACTAATCTGATATCTCACTTGAAGCGGCGCCACGGTGTTGTTGTGGATTCGGAAGCGTCTGCCAGTGCCCCTGCATCCCCTGCCTCCAGCTCTGACTCACCTGTAGCTACCAGCTCCAAAAGTGGTGAGAAAAGTATTGAAAGTTTTTTCCATGCCCCGCTTACTAACAGTTCCGCGCGCTCTACGGCAATAACTGATGCTATTGCATTGTTCATCTGCAAAGATATTCAGCCCTATAGTGTCACGGAGAACGAAGGTTTTAAACACCTCCTCCATGTCTTGGAGCCTCGTTATAAGATACCAAACCGAAAGCTATTCTCCGATAAACAGATTCCTGCCCTGTACGACAAGGTCAGAAGAGAGATAGAGGAGTCTCTGCACAAAGCCCAAAGAGTTGCTGTAACAGTGGACGGCTGGACATCGTGCGCTACAGCATCATATGTAACGGTCACAGCACACTACATAGATGACGGGTGGGTTCTCAAAAATTATCGCATCGTATCGTGATATGGGTGTGAATCGTATCGTATTGCATCGCAAAATGCCACACATGTATCGTTAATATATCGGATCGGATACTTTGTATCGAGATGCGTATCGGATCGGCATTATACCTTAGATGCCCAACCCTAGTGGATTCTGATTGGCTGATAATGTTTTCATCATTCATTAGCTGGAAAAAAAATGCTCTGAAAGTGATTTCAATAATATTGTTTCTCTACGACGCTATCGTTATAGTTGTCATGTGGACTCTGCTATTCTTTTATATTTAGAATGATTTTTAGAACTATATCTTTATCGTTGTTATTATAGTTATCGTCCTTGGTGTGAACAAGCCTTTACTCCTAAAGTAAACTTTTAGCAGATTAAACACGACATAAATGTCAGCATGAAATGAAAATTTACCTATTTATTTTTTAAATGCATGTTATAAATTTTGTTGTGAAGGATTCATATATGTATATTTTTCAGTTTTTTATTTTTAAATCCCAATGTACAAAATCAAGTACTGCCCTACGTTTTTTTCTAATTCGAGAAACTGTTCCACTTGAAAATATCTTACAATAGAGAAGAAAAGATGATCGCAATTTCCGTTTCATTAAAATGTCATAACTTGATCTTCCACTTTTCTATGGTGAAGTAAGCAGGACTTCTCCAATTATTTAGTGCACTTTAAACCCGCCTCTCCACAATCGGCTGCAAGCGCGCATTCATTTTTAAGTGCAAAGCCCACATCTCAAAAACCAAAACCAAGAAGTGGTGGATAGAACCAAGTCCCGCCCTACATTTCTTTCTGTCTCAATACGGAAGAAAAGATCTGTCTCTGCTTCTCATCGTGAAAAGTCCAAAAGAGCAAAATGCAGTGATGACTTGTACAATAAAATGCTCTCTAGAATGAGAATGATCCCTCCTCTTAAATTATTAAAACCACCTCTTACTGGTTCTCAAATAGTAACTCATGGTTCATCAAATCACCAATGGTGCAATTTTGGTTTTGCAACACATTTCCTTTCCCAACCACCAATTGTAACATTTAAAATTAAATACTGTGGCGGGAGGAGCAACGACAGACACAGTGGGTGTGGCATCAGGCCTCGGAGAGGCTTTTATTTAACAGAAATAAACAGAAAACGATCAAAAACAGGAAATAAAGTGTCCAAACAAACGGGACCTGGTGTCCTCGTTGTGCCAGGGAAACGTGAAGGAAGGGTAGTGAGCAGATAGGATGGGTCCAGGTAAGGGGCGGGGTCCGGCGGCCGCACGCGCTTCTCTCTCTCTTCGGTCCAAGGCGCGAGGGGCGGCGGCTTCGGCACAGCGGCTCGTCCTCTTTAAGCCATGACAACTGAGGGGAATAGCGGCCCGGCATCCTAACCTGTCGGCGGCGTTATGCATGCTTCTCCATTCCGGACCGCGGGTCCGGCGACTCACATCTATGGCGGTGCGGGAGTCCCTCCGCGCTCCCTTCCTGGACCCACGAGGACACCAGCGTGCATGCACAGGGGAAAGAGACCGGTCTCCCGAGGAGAGGCGCGCTCAGCATTTAACAGCGGCGGTGACGAGGCTTCATTATCTTCAGGTGTGCCTCATCACACGCCGCCAGACCTGGTTGTTTCAGCGCCCCTCCTCTCTCTCACACCCACTCCAGTCGGGAACCTGGTGAAGGGCGGCGATTAAAAGGACGGGGTGGCGCTGATAATAAGGGAGAGGCATCCGTTCCGTCACAATACTTTCAGATATGTTGGAAGCACTATGAAACATTTACAAAATCCAGTATATCACTGTTAAAAGCTTAAACACAACACTTCTTAGTATGAGTCTGTGTGAAAGAATCACTAATACGTCTATAATTCCAATCCCTAAGGGATTGTTAGGCTGCATTACAGTAGGCCAGCTGGAACCGGGAACACATCCCATGACATCCAAAGTACTTGTTACATTGTAAGAGAAATGGCTCCTATGCTTATATTAGTCTGTCTTTCTTATTCTTATCCCGAGGTTACTACAACAGCCCTGAATGTCACCGGAGACCATGACAACTAGACCATCCCTAGAGACAGATCCCCTGTGAAGACCTCGTCGACATGATAGCCATCGGCACAGATCCTCAGCAAAGACCATGAGAACCAGACAAGTCTTCTGCGCAGACCCTATGGCCAGCTTCAACTCCCTCTATATGCCAGTGTGATGTACCCCGATTTTCAGGCAGAAGGAACTGGATGAAATATTGTGAATGATACCAATCTACGTTTGTTCTTTAGGCCAGAGGAGGACTGGTCCCCCGACTGAGACTGATTTCTTCAAAGGTTTTTTCTCCATTCTGTCACCAATGGTGATATTGGGTTCCTTGCCTCTGTCACCCTTGGATTGCTTAGTTGTCCATTCAGTAATATTATTAATTTAAATGCACTAGCACTGTTAGAAAACATGAACTGAATTGATACACACAATCTTTGTGTAGTCTGCCTGGGAGCTGGCTGTGCTCACTGCGAACATCTGCCACTGCGGACGCTCTGCTCCCACCTGGCGATCTTTGAGGAGAGGTCCACTCGTGTACCATTCGGATCCTGCTTCTGCTGAGACAGAGCGGAGACTCATCATGGGGATCGCAGATGTATCTAGCGGAGGAGTTCGAGACGGGCTTTGCCCTTTCTCAGCTCTCACCCAATGGTCCCAGAATGCTCTACAGTTTCTCCCGCCCTGAGTGAAGGCCCGGTGCTGACACTATCCAGCTCTTGATCTCCTCTCTTTATGAGGAGCTAGTGGAGGTTGTGACTCGTGCTGTTGCAAAACTAAATATTGATTGGACAGCCGAGAAGCGGGAAGTTTGTCTTTTGAGTAAACCCGACGAAAGTTTTCTGCCCAGCAAAACACAACCTCCATGCCGGGGCCTTCCACTAAGGTGTGGAGGTCTGGGAATAAACCGTTCTCTGCTTGTGTGTTCAGCCCTCAAGTGTCTAACTACTCACAATGGGTCTGAATGAACACAGGTATGGGGCGATGCCTAAGGTGGAAGAGATGCTTGCGATCTTTGAGGAGAGGTCCCGACATAACCCACCAGGCCGTGCAGAAAAACATTGGCTTTGGTGGGAAAAGCATACATGGCAGCGGGCCAGGTGGGTGCATGTCTGTACCAGGCTGACCTGCTCAGGGACTTAGATGAAGGTGAAGGTGTGGGCCCAGATGCCATTAAACAGCTGCGCTGGGCCACGGACTTGTCCCACCAGGCCACCAAGGAGACGGCCCAAGCTATCGGCCAGCCTATGGCAGCCCTGGTAGCCACAGAGAGACATCTATGGCTGAATCTATCTGGTATAAAAGAAAAGGACAAGTCATTTTTGCTGGACACAGGGGCAGCGTTTACGTATGGCAGTTTCAGAGACTGTTGGGACAACATGATTCCTTTTGGCCTTCTGTACATGAGACCCTTGCAGACAAAGGGGTTTTCCCCTGGGGGCAACCCATTTTGCATCATCAGGGTTACACGCAGATGTCTTCGTACCCTAGTGATGTGGAAGAAGCCTTGGTTCCTGTCCCAGGGACACGTGCTGGGGGTGCCTTGTCATTGCAGAACGTTTATGTCAGACACTTCCCCTCAATAGCTGGGGAGTGGATCCTAGATGGACGCTCAACTCGGGGTCTGTGGAGAAGTCATCTTCTTTCAGGGCACATAAACTGCCTGGAGATGATGGCTGTATTTCTAGCATTGAGATACTTCTTCCCAGATCTCAGAGGCTCCCATGTGCTTGTCCAAAAGGACAACACATCGGTAGTCTTGTACATAAATAATTGTTGGGTCTGCGGTCCTGCCCTCTTTGCTGACTAATGTGGCATGCTCTACAGTCTTGCAGGCCTTTTGTCCTCCACCTTTCCAGACGTCAGACCAGGAGATATTAAACTTGCTATGTCCAGTCAGAGCACTTGATTCTTACGGCCACAGAGCGGCCCAGTGGTGTAAATCTGACCAGTTGCTGGTTTGCTTTGGTTCATCCAGGCGGGGTCCCCCAGCATCTAAACAAAGGATAAGCAAGAGGATAGTTAAAGCAATTTCTTTGGCTTATGAGGCGCATAGCCTTCCTTTGCCTCTGGCCATTAGAGCGCACTCAACTAGGAGTATGGTGGCCTCTAAGGCACTGTTATCAGGGGTTTCCTTTCAAGAAGTGTGTGATGCGGTGGGCTGGGCCTCTCCACACACATTTATAAGATTTTATAGCCTGGACTTGGACTCCAAACTGGGTTCCCTGAGAAGGGAATGAGATACTGCTTTGCCTTGCCATACTTCCTGCATGCCAGTAAGCGACTTCAGCCAATCAGAAGCTGCCGATGTTTGGTCCGGGTATCCTTTATAGTTTCCTGGTTATGACGCCATGTGTCACGGGATGTCGTTCCACCAATGAGTGATTACATATGTGCTTCAGACGCAGTTATGCAGAGGCATCCCCATAGCATCATCATCATCAGATGCAGTGTCTCATTTCCTTCTCAGGGAACCAGGGTTACAGTCGTAACCGAGATGTTTTTCCTCCCACCTCTAATTATTTCCATCACAAAAAACAATTGTGAGTTCAAAGTTTCTTGGAGGGATGCAAACGTTTTGCAAGAAAAAGCAAAAAGCTTTTTCCTCCCATAGATTTTTTTTTTTTTTTTTTTAAATCTCTGGTCTCTTTTGTTGCTATATAAACCTAAAATAATAAATTAGTGTTAAAATAATTCAAAATACCTTTCATCAAAATGATGGACATTATTTTGAATTATACAGTTTAGGTGCTTACTTTGAATTATCAGATTAGGTGCTAACAGTTCAAATGAATATATTCAAACAAAAATAGTGCAGAAGCAGTGTGATTGCCCAACACATCAACACAGTCCCTCAACATGAAACACACCTCAGCAATCAATTTCAATAAAACGTGAAGTCTTTCAGCTCTCCATGACATCTCTTAAAATTCCCTTATGTGAAGCTGTTTATCACATAAAACAATTCTTTTGCAGACATGACGCGACTTACATCCGCTTGTGCCATGGAAGAGAATGAAAAGACGTGCATTACTTGTTGCATGCAATTAAAGCCCAACAAAAAGACACAGGAAACAGTTTAATATCTCATAGAGACTGTAATTACCAAGTGAGAATCCCATGGGACCTCATTACTGAAACACTCTCATCACACAAACCGTTTTTAAAAACGCTCTCCTCCACCACTAAAGCACACACACTCAAGCCAATAAAAGAGACACATCAATCAGTTTAGTGCAGGTAATTACTCTTGAGAAACAGTACTGCCGCATCTTTACATAATAATGCCACATCTTTAATCAATTTACACTATAAAAAAGCCTAACCCTCTTACTGACAGCAATCAGAATAAAGTTTATTGATAATCAAAATTAAACTATGAAAAAAAAAACAAAACAAAAAAAAAAAACATTGTGACATTATTTTCATGACAATTAAACACATTTACCTGCCAAATTTTTTATGTAATATCAATATAGTCTGGACCTATCTGGAAACAATGATTTTATTAAAGATTTTATTAAAATCAATATTAATTCAATTCGGTAAAACAAATTCACATAAATTTATGCTACCATTAATATATATTTCAACAAATTCTGTTATTTTGAACTTTCTATTAAATCACAGAATCCTGAAAAAATGAATCACAGTTTCCACAAAAATATGAAGCAGCACAACTGTTTTCAACATTGAATGTAGCCTTGGTGAGTGTACAAGACTTCTTTCAAAAACATTAAAAAACATTTGCGGACTATTGAATGGTAGTGTATACTTTTTTTTTTCTTTCTTTTTTTTTCCCATTTCCTTTTGTAATGAGAGTTAGAGTGGTGAGGTACAGGTACTGTATACTAAAATATCATGATGGTGTCCTAATGATAAATACATGAATAAATAAATGTTAATGTTTCTAAAATAGGCTTAATTTTCTATATGCAAATATGTGTGTGTATGGGTGGACATGTCCTTCACAGGTTCGTGAAATTTACCTGGTTAAAGGTAAAAGGGAATTGCAAAACATCCACCAGTTTCCTAAATACTCTCCCCGTCTTTTACTAGTTGGACAAACAGATCCCATCCCAGTCTCCAGACTCAGAGGTCTAATAAGGCCTAACCAAACAGACCTTGACCACTTGAGAGTAACAATCAGTAATTTTGCATGGTTATAGTTTAATTTTACATTCATATGTAGGGAGTAGGTCTATACATAGTTTGTGAAATGAAAGTGTGCTGGGACCCCCATGAGTTAAAACCCTTATTAATGTGGCCTTGATTACAGGGACAAAAGGGTAAAAGTTTCTTTTCACAGCAACTGCATTTGTCTCTAAAACATATAAACGTATTGTCTCTGCATGTTTCATCTTCATACTATTTTGGTTCATCCAAGCAGCATGCTCACCGTTGAGATAAATTACATCTAAAGTTACGAGGAAACATTACTCTCCCACCTTCTTTATTGCTGTCCTTTAACAGACCTGTCAAAAAACCTCTAAAAACTCTGCGGACATGTTCAGTCTGAGGCCTAATTAACTTTGTGCAAGTATTCATGTACTGGCGAGAAGGAAACTAAAGCTTCACTTTGCTGGTTTTGATCAGTATCATGGAGTGAACAGTGGTGTGAACGACAACTGGAACATTGTCATAACGACTATCTCTGATGATCATGTAGCGTTACACTTCTAAAAACTCTTCACACATTTTAAGATCCAAGAGTCAACTGAATTGCTCAAATGAGAACAGGGGAGAGATAAACTTGGGGGGAGGATGTTGAATGTAAAATAACAAGAGAATCTTGTGTCAACAGCGGCGCATACATCTGTGACAAATCAAAGAGAATAAACAACACTGTGATTTCCGCGCACCTTGACAGGCAGAGTGGAGAGCGAAAGCGAACGCGTTTCTGACAGGCGACGACTCCGGGTGAGCCTCCGAGTTACTAAACTCAACTTTTTAAAATTGCGACGCTAAATATGCGATGACATCCCAGCATGAGTCTGGCACATTGAGAGCAGTTTTACCTCGAGCTCCGCTGAAATGTTCCGTGTGTTTTAGAAACTACCACTCGCTTTTCACATCACACCTGAAAGGCTGTCATAATAGCACCTCACGTCCTGTAGACGACTGCACCCCGCTAGTAGTCTACTGCTAAACGCCCTACAGAGACACACAATTGCTCCTAAACCTTTAAAAGGTAAGAAACTCTACACTTTTACAGCATTTATTTTTTTCCCTGAAGTCCACTTACAAAGTTAGCCAAGGTCTCTTCTACCAATAAAGTCATAATTTAGTTGTCATGACCATTTCCACCCTCTCTCTGACCATTAAGGCTCGTTCACACCAAGGATAAAAACTATAACAATAATGATAAAGATTTTAAAAATCACTCTAAATGTAGACGAATATCAGAGTCCACAACACAACTATAATGCTAACGGCATAGAGTTGGAATCACATTCAGAAAGATTTTTTCCAGCTGATGAACAATAAAAACATTGACAGACAATCAGAATCCATCCTGCTTTAAAGACCTCGAGCATTTAAAGTGGCAGACGGCAAAACTGCAGTGTGCGCTTATAATAAACAGAACATTATTGTCCGCTGATGTAGACTCTAATATAGTTATCTTTAGTTATCATTCTTGGTGTGAACTTGCCTTTAGAATTAAAATAAACAGTAGACTGTTTTTGTTACTGTACCTTTAAGACTTCTAAATGAATGAGAAAGGAGAATTGATTGGATGATTGTGGTTTGCTATTGGTGGATCTCATGTGAGTGACAGGTTGCCCCGCCCTCGTCATCAGAGAAGAGAAGAGACGAGATGTCACTGCAAGAGGGAGGGGAAGTTATTTTGATTCAAGATTACGAGGCACATGAACTTAAAAATATATATATTTTGGTATGTCCAACTAAAACAATTTTTATAGTTTTAATAAGGTAGCATAGTTATTTATTATTGTGATATTTACAAAGTCACTGAATTATACATGACCTGTCTACATAGTACATCAAAAAATGTTTATATTTTAGGTATCATTTAAATTTTTTTTACAATTGTGAACACATAGTTTATCATTCCCTCTCACTACAATAATTCAAAAACTATTGAGCTGCCTCATAATGCCTTACAACAGATTTCAGGAAAAAAATGTTCTTGTAAATAATTGTTATATTATAATACAGCGGTAGATTTCAACTGTTGTGTGGGTACAGATATGTTTATTGGAATTTTACAATGGCTTAACATGTGGCTCATCTAATTAGAATTTAGAGGCAGAATTATCGGTTTTATAGAATTAATTATTACCACTTAATTCAGTTGGATAACAGTCGCTTCAATCCCATCCAGCTCATCCAACATGAGCTGCAGAGTCGTACGTAGTGCAGCAGGAATCAGAGTTCACTGATCACATGACGAGAGTAAGTGACGAGATGACTGACAAGACCATGGCGGAGGATTCGTTGTGCAACAGAGCCTGAGCATCTGACAAATGTCTTATCTTGTAGAATGTGCACTCAGCACCGCCGCTCCATGTTCACAGAGTACACACGATTGCGAAATCGAAAGCGAAAGTAAAACGCGAGTGTGCATTTAAAATACCCCGCATTTTGAAAGCGGCTCCCTGATGCATGCAGATATCTCCCAATATGAAAGCTGTCTAGGGCTGTATAGTTGTAACCATCTCTCAGCTCTGTATCATGACTATCATGAATATTGAGAGAGTACTTTGATTATGGTTGCACTTATTGTTGCACTTAATAAGACTAAGAGAAAACGGTGTTATTCATTTTTATTTATACTATTTTTATTTCTATGATCAATGTGGAAAAGAGATCAGTTAGGAGGTCAAAAGTTGTAGATGCTCATAAATCATGTACAGTAAGGTCTGAAGAGACTCATATGAAAAACCTTTTACAGTGCTTGAGTATTGTTGTCTTTTACTGCATATTCTAAAGCATTCATAGAAAATGTTCAGTCCTGAGTCTTTAAGTAAAAGTACACAGGGGTGAATTTCATCACACAGTCTATCAAAAATGAGAGCTCCAGTTAAAACGTTGCATCCCTTCTGAGCACTTGGCAATGTAAATTGTTTATCAGACGCTAATGCAGGCGTTTAATCCAATTTGCATTCATATTAGTTACCGGGTATCTCCATCCGAGGGGAATTACTTCTTTAGTGGCCCTCTGAGAGTCCAAAATAACTCCATGCATAATATTGGTATCTTTATATTTCTCATTTGAGAAGCCAATTGCCTTCAAATACACTCTGCTCTCACAAGTGATTGGTGAAGTCATTTGGAGAGGCTTCAGTTGAACAAGCACACACACACACACACACACACACACACACACACACACACACACACACCAGTGGGTTATGGAGCCTGTCATAGACTAGCAGTTACCAAATTAATCCGCCGACTGCATTGCATCTTTGTGCCTGTTGGATTTGCCTGGGTCTGGGTGTTAAAAGGATAGTTCACACTAAAATAAAAAAATAAGTCATTGTTTATTCACACTAGTGTTGTTCTAATGCTGTATGCCGTTCTTTTTTCTTTTTTTCAGACCACAAAAGGAGAAATTAAAAATAAAAAAAAAATGTCCCGCTCGCGTTTGTCCATATAATGGCAGTGAATAGCGACCAGCATCAAGCTATAAAAAAGAAGCAAAAGTATCACAGAATGATCCCATGCAACACGCACCGTGTATTCCAAGTGTTCTGGGGTATATGATAGGGTTTGGTAAAAAAAAAACCCTGCAATTTTACATATAATTTAATGAAAACCTGACCTTGGCCGTTGATCTTCTGTGCTCGACTGTGCGTTCATGAGACTCTATTAGCACCTGAGATAAATAAAAATGCGACATAAAATACAACGCCTGGATATCCCAAAAAAGTCTCTGTGTACTTTCTCCACTGAGTTGAATATCTCTGGACCATAACTCCGGTTGCCAGATGACAGTCTGAATGACAGTTGACAGATGTGATCCCGATAACTTCCAGTTGCAATGAACAAAACAGATATATTCACCTCAGAGAAGAAAGTAGAGGGATTGTATTTCATGTCGTGTTTTAAAGGGGTCCTTGATTATGATTTCACTTTTTTAAACTTTAGTTAGTGTGTAATGTTGCTGTTTGAGCATAAACAACATCTGCAAAGTTACGACGCTCAAAGTTCAATGCAAAGGGAGATATTTTCTTTTAAAGAAATCGCTTTTTAAGGACTACAACAAATGGCTGGTAGGGACTACAACAAGCTTCTTCCCGGATTAGTGGCATCACTAACCCTAAAATTTACACAAAGTCTGACACTGAGAACACACAACAAAGGGGGTGAGCCATGTTGGGCTGCTTTAGAGAAGAGGAAGAGTTGTTGTAGTAGAGTGTTGTTGTCATGCCGTCATTTTACGCCTGGCTGCTTCACAAACGAGGGTCAATTCAACACTGGATTTGCACAAAAGATTAACATGACGGCACATGCTAGTCGATGAGTTGAATCAACTCCACAGCAACTACATAAATTGATCCACTAACCACTCAGAAACATCCAGTTTCATTCTAAAAGTTGTAACTTCTTCCTGAGTTTCTCCATCAGTGTCCGACTCCGGTTTGAACAATGTAAGGCTGAGCACTGTTACTGACAATCCTCATTTTGGCTGCGTGAGATTCTCCAGCTTTGTTGTTGTTGAACAACCGAACTGTTAAAGCTCCGCCCTCTTTTGGAAAGGGGGCTGGGAGCAGCAGCTCATTTACATTTAAAGGGACACACACAAAAATAGCGTGTTTTTGCTCACAACCAAATAGGGGCAAATTTGACAAGCTATAATAAATTATCTGTCGGGTATTTTGAGCTGAAACTTCACAGACACAATTTGGGGACTTATATTACATTTTGTAAAAGGGGCATTACAGGTCCCCTTTAATTTCTCTTGATTTTTCACAACTTGTGTGTTTTTCTGGGCGAGTCGGAGTGAACTGAGGCGCTAATAGAGTCTCACGAATGTGCAGCTGAGTATAGAAGACCAACGGCCAAGGTCAGGATTTTCATTAAATAATACATTTATTTTTTTATTTAAATTTAAAGTTTTTTTTTTTTACCAAACCCTATCATTTACCCCCATAGCACTTGGAATATACGTCGCATGTCGCATGGGATCATTCTGTGACACTTCTGCATCTTTTTTTAAAAGCTTGATGCTGTTCGCTATTTACTTCCATTATATAGACGAGCGCGAGCAGGACATTTTTTATAAATTCTCATTTTTTGGTCTGAAAAAGAAAGAAGGGCATACAGCATTAAAACAACACCAGGGTGAGTAAATGATAACTTCCTTTTCAATTTAAAACAGAGTTTTAAACTGTTGTGCATTGACTGTATAGGCCATGTGTTTGACTCATGATTAAATAATTGTTTGATTACAAAAGAAAATAAGTATTTTTTTTTTTAGTATTGTTATATTATTATATTATGTACCATGTGTCAAGGAAGCTCAGGTAAGGAGGACAGAGGATAGAATAAAGAATTGTGAAAATTGAATTAAAATGTTGTGGGAGAAAGTAATACAATTTTATGAAAACAAAAATAAAATGTAACAATTACATAAAATATATTTAAATGACAGAACATATGTGCTTAGTTGACTTATCAATTACTACATTGTAAAAAAATGACTTTGTATTTTTGTCTTGTTTGCAAGTACAAATATCTAAACATGTTTAAGTCAAGATATATTTACTTGAGTTATATATTAGCCAAAAATATGAGTAAAAATTTGAAGAAAAATTATCTGTCAATGGGGTAAGTAAAATAAACTTAATTCAAAAGGAAAATAAAATTATTTTTCTGACCCTTTTGGCATACATATATTTTTTATTTACTTGTTTTAAGCATACAGTGTCTTAAGTCATTTTGCTTCTCAACTATATATCTTGATTTAAGAATGTTTATATATTTGTACTGAAAATCAGGACAAAAACACTGAGTAAGACAGTCATTTTTTGCAGTGCTCTAATGAATGGTCTACGACTCTCAGATTGCTTATTTGGAACATATTTTCTAACAAAGGCAGATTTTTCCCAGATATCTCTTTACCTAAATGGCTTTTGAATGAAGGTTTTAAACAATAGAACGGAGGTGACTTCACCCAGACAATAGTGTGACTGGGGTATAAAATACAATGTTTACAGACGAAATCCATACTTTCAAGACACTGAAAAATGTGGGGTTGCCAGAGGTATGCAGAAAAATGAGGTGAAGACAATGAGATGCTTTTGACAGTAAACTGTAGGTTGCATACAAAGAGACAGGGGTCAAGTTGAAATTGTCCATCACCCAGACAAGCAGAACTCATTTGGATGCAAACGAGTGCCTACAATATTCAAATATTCAATATATATTCAGAGCTTGGGAAAGCGCTGGACTGACGGACCCTCCCCCTACAGATACGCTCCGTACCCGTGTTTAGCCCACTGTGAGTTCAAAGGTACAGTACAGAAGTGTGTGATTTCTGTTTACTATAGTAACATTAACTTCAAAAAACGAGCAATGTCATATTCAGAAAAACACACAGACTTAAGAAAAGCTGTGAAAGAATAAAATTGCTCTAAATATTAGTGAGCTGCATCATGGCCTTGGAACTATTTTCCGTTATTTTTATCTCTATGACAGGGCGATTATTTAGCAGTTTTACCTTGCTTTTTTTGTGACAGACTGAGCAGGCAATTGTGTGACTCTCAGACGAGCAACTTTCTCAGTGAAACCGCACCTGCCACAAAAACGTCAAAACATCGAGACTTTTTTCCTCTTATTATTCCACATACATGTTGCCATGTGGAGTTCTGGAAGAAAAACGGTTCAGACGATTAATTTTTCACTTAGGTAAAGTTTGGAAATGACAGATATTTTCTATGTTTTTGATTTAAATCACTATAAAGGTCACTTACATCAGACAGGTACAATCATTTTTTTTACAATTTGTCTTATGATGATAAAGTTTGGATAAACTGGTGAATGATTTATTAAGGAACATTTTATTGCTCAAATGTTGCTCTTTCACAGCTCAGGAGCTCATTTTCTTGTCTTATCGTGTCATTTTCATTTATGATTCATTCCACAGATGTTTCTCAATTCTCTTGGTGAAATAAAAATAGATATAAATTAGACAGTTGTTGACATACTGTATGATTATGGAGTTATACAATTAATTGGAATACTATAGCTCAAATAATTTGGTCTTTGTTGAATTTGATGAAAATATCCCCTTGTGAAATTGTACTGAATGTACACTTGTAGTGTACTTCAAATTTTAAAAGCATATTTAAAAAACTGTACTTGTAGATTATATAATATTAATGAAATAAAAGGCCACTTAAGTGCACTTAAAGAGAGTCCACTTTTCTGAACACACTTACTGTAAGTGCAATTTTTAAAAAGTGGCATTTTGTAATGTTAAATTAAAAGTTTTACTTTAAAGCACAATTTTTAAATCATTGTTTTATTAATCTTTTGTCACGCTTTTAAAGAAGT